>JAIFGZ020000466.1:0-600000 GCA_019925245.2 Oryza australiensis
GGGCGTCGGGGTTTTGCCCGGCTACCCAATAGCGGAAGAGATGAGATTAGGGAGCGAGAGAATAGATTAGAATAATTAATCTTTCTTGATTCCTCTCCACAGAGACTACAGCCATATATATAGGCCATTTGGCCGGCTAATCCGTAAAGGAAACGAACTCACAATTTAGGAAACAAACTAACACTTCCTAGTTTATATTGGTTGGCTAACTATTGAAGGAAATACTAATAATTTAGGAAATAAACTAACACTTTCCTGATTTATTCCTAAACCATTGGCGCCTGCTGATCCTGGGCCCGTGGCCGGCGGCTGTAGGAGAGGCCCCACATGACAAGAACACCTCAATCAGATTTGTGGCAAGTGAGTTATGGATGTTTCTTTCTGACTATTTTTCATTCCTATGAATTTGAGCAGTATCTGTTCAACTACATATTAATCCTTTTTAGTGACCGAATCAGACTTTGTGGCGGTTGTAGAAAGGAGGGAAGGGTGGAGAGCTAATAGAGTCCTAATCGGCCACTAGTCCCAGTCGGCCAACTCTATATAAAGGAGGGAGGGGTGGAGAGCTAATACATGTCAATTGCATCGCGTGCAACAGAAGTCGCCAAGATCAATCTCCACGGAAACCCTCCCCACCTTCGAGCCAAACCCTAGCCTTGCATCGCGTGCTAGCACACGGGTGTTCGGCGTTCGTCCCTGGACGTGTGGATACCGGTAGAGGCGCCCGCACGTTGCGCGCCGTTGATCGGCTTCAGATCGGCTGCAATCCGAGCGATCGGCCGTGGTGGAATCGGCCGCGGTCGGGCGCATCGGAGCGAGGCGTGAGAACGCGCCGGACGACTCGAATCGGGCGATTGGCGAATTGGCTGTCTCCGGGAATCGCTACACCATTCCGGATCGGATTGCCCCTGATTGGCTATTCCGCTGCGCTCTACTCCAATCGGTAACGATCTATCGGCCCTTGCAAGTGTTCCTGGTTTGCGCGGTAGAAAATTTTTGTTTTCGGCTAGCGTAGCTTCCGCGTAACCCTTCAGCACTTGGGTGTTAGTGATATGCCCTAGAGGCAACATGGAGATGTTGGATATCATGTCAATGTTTATGTATAAATGAATAAAGTGTTATTCGGCCCATGAAATAGACATCTTGTATTGATCAATAAGTACGTGACTTATTTATGAGACTCGATATGTATGAATCTATTTCTAAACGATCCTCGATCATATGTCATATTGTTGGAACAAATATGATTCTAAGATCGGCATGTTTATTGATTGATGATCATGTCTCATAGATCATGGGTATGGAGATACCAAATCAATAAACATGGACATATGTGTTAGAGAACACATTGTTGGATAGACCCACCATGAGACACTACAGAATTAATGTGCCATTAGTTGGTCTCGGTAGTGTTGGTACAAAGTCCTTAGACCCGAGATCACCATGGATTCCAACATGTGTAGTAGCCTACTTTGGGACTACCAAACGCTATTCCGTAACTCGGATAGTTATAAAGGTAGTTTTCGGGTTTGCTATGAAACATGGAGTGGGATGTGAGTGATCAAGATGGAATTTGCCCCTCCTTTGGAGAGATATCTCGGGCCCTCGAGGTAATGGATTATGGAAATGCATGGCCATGCTAAGTTGATTGAGGAGTCAATCAAATGCATGATAATCCAATACGGTTCGAGTGAATGGTTAAGCTATTGAAGGGATGGCACACATCTTGCCTATAGCTTAACCGGTATCGTGAGGCAAAGGGATTTGTGTACACATTACAGGTTCGAGCCGATATTATATTCTTGTATACTATGGTGTCAATATGTGCCGCTAGGCGCCGCTATTGATGTGTCGGCTGAGTTGGACTCGAGCCGACGATCGGCTAAGTTAGACTATAGCCGAAACCGAGTATACCGAACCTGCTGTGGTCGCACGCTTAAGGGGATAGAATAGATATTCGAGTTGGACTCGGATACGGCTCGATCGGATAGGGATCCGATCGGATAGAGTCCTATGGGCTTACGACGTATGGGCGGCCAACTCTATGAGATACGGATGAGATCCGATTCAAAATAGAGTCCTAATCGGCCACTAGTCCCGCTGGCCAACTCTATATAAAGGAGGGAGGGGTGGAGAGCTGAATAGACATCAATTGCATCGCGTGCAATGAAGTCGCCGAGATCAATCTCCACGGAAACCCTCCCCACTTTCGAGCCAAACCCTAGCCTTGCATCGCGTGCTAGCACACGGGTGTACGGCGTTCGTCCCCGGACGTGTGGATACCGTAGAGCGCCGCTACGTTGCGCGCCGTTGATCGGCTTGATCGGCCGCACCGGAGCGATCGGCCGTGGTGGAATCGGCCGCGGCGGCGCACGGAGCGAGGCGTGAGAACGCGCCGGACGACTCGAATCGGCGATTAGCGAATCGGCTGTCTCCGGAATCGGCTACACTGCTCCGGATCGGATTGCCTGATTGGTTATTCCGCCGCACTCTACTCCAATCGGTAACGATCTATCGGCCCTTACTTGCAAGTGTTCCCGGTTTGCGCGGTAAAAGTTTTTGTTTTTGGCTAGCGTAGCCTCCGCGTAACCCTTCAATGGTATCGAGCTAATCTTGCTTAGTTCGGGTTTTAGATTGGATCTGGAACAAGTTTTGCGCATGGGTTGATTAGATCAACCGGTTTTACGGATCGTTGAGGAGAGTAGATGGTAATTGCGTTCCTTGATAGTGTATCGAACGACGTAATGTGATTACGTCGAAGCAATTTCCAAATAACTCGGTTTGAGTTGGGTTCGAGATAGCGTTCCTTGATAGTGTATCGGAACGGTATAATGTGATTATACCGAAGCTATCTCGTAGTCCGACTTTGTTGCTGCCTCGCACCTACGCAAAACCATCTCCCTTGATAGTGTATCGGGACGGCATAATATGATTATGCCGACATGGTTTCCGTAAGCGATTTCATAGATTGGATCTATGAATTTCGTGTGGTGTTCCGGGCGCTGCCCGGAAGCCCGCGAGGGGGCGGCTTCCCCCTCGACCCCCCGCCCGCTAACCGGCTAGCGGGACCGCCGACCCCCCCTTATAGGTCGTCTCGATGCCGTATCTCTGCGATAGGTAGAAAACGGTTCTACGCCTAACTTGTTTTTGCAGAGAATGCTTTGAGATGGTATGGCCCTATTGTATGTATGAGATGCATGTGATGCATGTAATATTCTTTCATATGTGCAATCCCCGTAATATTCTTTCATACGTGCAATGCTTGTAATATTCTTTCACGACGCGAGTCGATGTAATCTTCAATTAGAGCTTCTATAGTAGTAGCTTAGTTTGAAGATATCAAGCATTCGACACTTGGAAGATGGTGCCGAAGATGGAGATCTCGCACGACATGGAGATGGAGATCACCATGTGAAGGGGGCCATACTATTTCATTATATGCTATTCTTCTTGCTTTCATATGTGATATGTTTGTTTGATAGGATAGCATCCCTCTCAAAATTAAGTAGTAATGATGCCCTTCCAAATGTTGCACTGCCACCGTTATGCTCGCAATGGTGGGTCTCGCCAAAGCAGAGTGCCATTCTCTATCATAACACGAGGGGGTATATGTCGACATATACATGCAGAGCATTTGGTTTACTTAACAAGGCTATCAAAACAGTTTGGGCCTTGGGGCATAGGTTGGCGCCGGGCATGGAGATGCCACACCAACAACAAGAGTCACATAGAGATGTGATTAGCAAGGTGTTGCTTATCGATGTTACTAATTTTCTAGCAAAGTGATGCCAAAGCTCACTAGAAAATTAATTAACATGTGGATCTTGACCCAATACGTAACCTAGAGGGAAGGTGGAAAATACGTAATGGGAGTCTAATGTTAAATTGTTTAACAATAGACATAGCATAAACATTGTGCTAAACTTTGCTTTTTTTCGTTGTAGAATAAATGGCGGCTAATACTACACCCAGCACCTTTAATTTGCGATCTATTCTCGAAAAGGAAAAATTAAATGGAACAAACTTTATGGATTGGTATCGCAACTTGAGAATTGTTCTCAAGCAAGAGCGTAAGGAGTACGTTCTTGAAGTACCCTATCCCGAGGATTTGCCAACTAATGCCACCGCAACCGCACGGAGGGCTTATGAGAAGCACACTAATGATGCCCTAGATATAAGCCGTCTCATGCTTGCTACAATGTCCCCCGAGCTTCGTAAGCAATATGAGAGAGCGATGCTCACACTATTATTCAGGGGACTCGCGTGGCATGTTTGAGAACCAAGCTCGGGCCGAGAGGTTCAACACCTCAAAGTCCTTGTTTGCGTGCAGTGTGCTTGTTGAGGGGAATCCCGTCACCCGCATGTGATAAAGATGATTGGCTACATTGAGAGTCTCGGAAAACTGGTTTTCCCCTTAGCCAAGAGTTGGCTACCGATGTGATTCTCCGCCGCTCCCTCCGAGCTTCGAGCCATTCATATTAAATTATCACATGAACAATATGGATAGGACCTTGGCTGAATTGCATGGGATGCTAAAGACAAATGAGGAGAGTATCCAGAAAAACGGTCATCATGTGATGATGATGCGTAAGGCTAAGCGCAAACCACCTGCCAAGAAACTTTGCACCAAGAGGAAGTTAACTCCCGATGAGATCGCGAGTGCCTCTAATGCAAAGAAGGGCAAGAAGGGGTCGGCGGCATCGATGCCGTTTGCTTCTATGCAAGGAGACAGCCACGGAAAAGGAACCGCAAGAAGTACATGGAGGATCTCAAGAAGAAGCAAAGTACGACTCGCTTCAGTGTATTAATGTTATAGACATTAATCTTGCTACTTCACCTACCGACTCTTGGGTATTTGATACCGGATCAGTAGCTCATATTTGCAAATCGCTGCAGGAATGAGAAGAAGTAGAGGATTGAGAAGGGGCGAGGTGAACCCGCGCGTCGCAATGGAGCAAGCGTTGCTACGCTTGCGTCGACAAGCACTCACTTCATCTACCTTCAGGATTAGTTTTGGAATTAAATAATTGTTATTGTGTTCCAACACTATGTCAAAACGTTATTTCCGCTTCATGTTTGCAAGCGGAAGGATATGATTTTAGATCAATGAACAATGGTTGTTCAATATATCTCGTAGATATGTTCTATTTTCATGCTCCATTGGTGAATGGATTATACGTTTTGAATCTTGAAGCGTCTCCCATCTATAACATTAATACGTAAAGGCAACTCTCTAATGATATAAACCCCACGTTTATCCGGCATTGTCGCTAGGCCATATAAATAAGAAACGCATGGAGAAGCTCCATAAGGATGGATTGCTTCACTCTTTTGATTTTGAATCATTTGAGACATGTGAGTCTTGTTTACTTGGTAAGATGACAAAGGCACCTTTCACGGACACAGTGAAAGAGCAAGTGACTTGTTGGCACTCGTACATACCGATGTATGTGGACCAATGAGCTCAACGGCCGAGGTGGTTATCGACTTCATTACCTTTACCGATGACTTTAGTAGATATGGTTATATCTACTTAATGAGGCATAAGTCCGAATCCTTTGAAAAGTTCAAAGAATTCCGAATGAAGTACGTAATCATTTAGGGAAAACAATCAAGTTTCTACGATCGATCGTGGAGGGGAATACTTGAGCCAAGAGTTTGGTAATCATCTCGAAAGATTGTGGAATTGTTCCACGCTTAACTCCGCCAGAACTCCACAATGGAACGGAGTGTCCGAACGGAGAAATCGCACCTTGTTGGACATGGTGCGGCCGATGATGAGCCAAAGTGATCTTCCGTTATCTTCTCGGGGATATGCTCTTGAAACACTGCGCTCACACTAAATAGAGTTCCATCTAAGTCGCTTGAAAAGACACCATATGAGATATGGACAGGGCAACCCCTAGTTTGTCTTTTCTCAAAATATGGGGATGCGAAGCTTATGTAAAACGTTACATCCACAAGCTCACACCCAAATCCGACAAGTGCTTCTTTGTGGGATATCCTAAGGAAACTAAGGGATATTACTTTTATAATCGGGAACAAGGCAAAGTGTTTGTCGCCCGACACTGTCTTCTTGGAGAAAGAGTTTCTTTCAAGAAGGGTTAGTGGGAGCAGTGGTGCATCTTGAAGAAGTTCAAGAAACACCGTAAAATGTTTCAACGACACGTAACCACAACAGAGGTGCAAAGTGTTGCGCCACCGCTTGTAGATACACCAGCCCCACGGAGGTCGAAAGATCACGTCGTGCACCGACGATGTGCACACAAAGTGAACAACGTGATATATTGTTGTTGGACAACGATGAACCTAAGACCTATGAGGAAGCGATGGTGGGACCCGATTCCAACAAGTGGCTTGGAGCCATGAAATCCGAAATAGAATCCATGTACGACAATCAAGTTTGGAACTTGGTTGATCCACCGATGGTGTCAAAACCATTGAGTGTAAATGGGTTTTTAAGAAAAAGGCCGATATGGATGGAAATGTTCACATCTATAAGGCGCGATTGGTGGCGAAAGGTTTTAAACAGATTCAAGGAGTTGATTATGATGAAACCTTCTCGCCCGTCGCAATGCTTAAATCTATTCGGATTATCCTAGCGATTGCTGCATATTTCGATTATGAGATATGGCGATGGATGTCAAAACGGCTTTCCTAAATGGAAACCTAAGCGAGGATGTATACATGATACAACCTCGTGGTTTTGTCGATCCAATCGCTCGGAAAGATATGCAAGCTACGAAATCCATTTATGGATTGAAGCAAGCATCTCGAGTTGGAATATTCGTTTTGATGAAGTAATCAAAGGGTTTGGTTTCATCAAAAATGAAGAAGAGGCCTGTGTTTACAAAAAGGTCAAGTGGGAGCGCAATTGTATTTCTAATCTTATATGTGGATGACATATTACTGATTGGAAATGATATCCCTATGCTTGAATCCGCCAAGTCTTCATTGAAAATAGTTTTTCCATGAAAGACTTAGGGAGGAAAGATATATATTAGCATTCGGATCTATAGAGATAGATCCAAGAGGCTAATTGGATTAAGCCAAAGTACATACATTGACAAGGTGTTGAAAAGGTTCAACATGCATGATTCCAAGAAAGGTTTCTTGCCTATGTCACATGGCATCAATCTTAGCAAGAATCGTGTCCTCGACACATGATGAGCGGAATAAGATGGGTATGGTTCCATATGCTTCGGCAATTGGATCCATCATGTATGCCATGCTTTGTACACGCCTGCATGTCTCGTACGCTTTGAGTGCTACGAGCAGATACCGCCGATCCAGTGAAGGTCACTGGATCGCCGTAAAGAATATCCTTAAGTACTTGAGAAGAACTAAGGATATGTTCCTAGTCTATGGAGGTGAGGAAGAGCTCGTTGTAAGTGGTTACACCGATGCTAGCTTCCAAACAGACAAGGATGATTATAGATCGAACCGGGTTCGTGTTCGCCCGAACGGAGGCGCACACTGGAAGAGTTCCAAGCAGATACCGTTGCGATTCTACAACGGAGGCCGAGAGTACATTGCCGCTTCGAAGCCGCAAAGGAGGCCGTTTGGATCAAGAAATTCGTTTCGAGCTTGGTGTGATGACTAGTACGATCGGTCCAATGTCTCTCTATTGTGACAATAGTGGAGCCATTGCGCAAGCCAAGGAGCCGAGGTCACATCGAAGTCCAAACACATACTTCGGCGATATCATCTCATCCGCGAGATTGTGGACAGAGGTGATGTCAAGATATGCAAAGTGCACACGGATCTCAACATAGCCGATCCGCCGACAAAACCTCTCCCTCACAAGCATGAGGCGCACACAAGAGCAATGGGTATTAGATACTTACATGATTGACTCTAGTGCAAGTGGGAGATTGTTAGTGATATGCCCTAGAGGCAACATGGAGATGTTGGATATCACGTCAATGTTTATGTATAAATGAATAAAGTGTTATTCAGCCCATGAAATAGACATCTTGTATTGATCAATAAGTACGTGACTTATTTATGAGACTCGATATGTATGAATCTATTTCTAAACGATCCTCGATCATATGTCATATTGTTGGAACAAATATGATTCTAAGATCGGCATGTTTATTGATTGATGATCATGTCTCATAGATCATGGGTATGGAGATACCAAATCAATAAACATGGACATATGTGTTAGAGAACACATTGTTGGATAGACCCACCATGAGACACTACAGAATTAATGTGCCATTAGTTGGTCTCGTGTAGTGTTGGTACAAAGTCCTTAGACCGAGATCACCATGGATTCCAACATGTGTAGTAGCCTACTTTGGGACTACCAAACGCTATTCCGTAATCGGATAGTTATAAAGGTAGTTTTCGGGTTTGCTATGAAACATGGAGTGGGATGTGAGTGATCAAGATGGAATTTGCCCCTCCTTTGGAGAGATATCTCGGCCCCTCGAGGTAATGGATTATGGAAATGCATGGCCATGCTAAGTTGATTGAGGAGTCAATCAAGCATGATAATCCAATACGGTTCGAGTGAATGGTTAAGCTATTGAAGGGATGGCACACATCTTGCCTATAGCTTAACCGGTATCGTGAGGCAAAGGGATTTGTGTACACATTACAGTTCGTGAGCCGATATTATATTCTTGTATACTATGGTGTCAATATGTGCCGCTAGGCGCCGCTATTGATGGTCGGCCGAGTTGGACTCGAGCCGACGATCGGCTAAGTTAGACTATAGCCGAAACCGAGTATACCCGAACCTACGTGGTCGCACGCTTAAGGGGATAGAATAGATATTCGAGTTGGACTCGGATACGGCTCGATCGGATAGGGATCCGATCGGATAGAGTCCTATGGGCTTACGACGTATGGGCGGCCAACTCTATGAGATACGGATGAGATCCGATTCAAAATAGAGTCCTAATCGGCCACTAGTCCCGCCGGCCAACTCTATATAAAGGAGGGAGGGGTGGAGAGCTGAATAGACATCAATTGCATCGCGTGCAATGAAGTCGCCGAGATCAATCTCCACGGAAACCCTCCCCACTTTCGAGCCAAACCCTAGCCTTGCATCGCGTGCTAGCACACGGGTGTACGGCGTTCGTCCCGACGTGTGGATACCGCAGAGGCGCCGCTACGTTGCGCGCCGTTGATCGGCTTCGGATCGGCCGCAATCGGAGCGATCGGCCGTGGTGGAATCGGCCGCGGCGGCGCACGGAGCGAGGCGTGAGAACGCGGCCGGACGACTCGAATCGGCGATTAGCGAATCGGCCGTCTCCGGAATCGGCTACACGTTCCGGATCGGATTGCCCCGATTGGTTATTCCGCCGCACTCTACTCCAATCGGTAACGATCTATCGGCCCTTACTTGCAAGTGTTCCCTGGTTTGCGCGGTAAAAGTTTTTGTTTTTGGCTAGCGTAGCCTCCGCGTAACCCTTCAATGGTATCGAGCTAATCTTGCTTAGTTCGGGTTTTAGATTGATCCGGAACAAGTTTTGCGCATGGGTTGATTAGATCAACCGGTTTTACGGATCTCGTTGAGGAGAGTAGATGGTAATTGCGTTCCTTGATAGTGTATCGGAACGACGTAATGTGATTACGTCGAAGCAATTTCCAAATAACTCGGTTTGAGTTGGGTTCGAGATAGCGTTCCTTGATAGTGTATCGGAACGGTATAATGTGATTATACCGAAGCTATCTCGTAGTCCGACTTTGTTGCTGCCTCGCGCCTACGCAAACCATCTCCCTTGATAGTGATCGGACGGCATAATATGATTATGCCGATATGGTTTCCATAAGCGATTTCATAGATTGGATCTATGAATTTCATAGTGCCGGAGCCGCGAGGGGGCTCCCTCGACCCCGCCCGCTAACCGGCTAGCGGGACCGCCGTGTGCGTAACCCGTTATAGGTCGTCTCGATGCCGTATCTCCGCGATAGGTAGAAAACGTTTCTACGCCTAACTTGTTTTTGCAGAGAATGCTTTGAGATGGTATGGCCCTATTGTATGTATGAGATGCATGTGATGCATGTAATATTCTTTCATATGTGCAATCCCCGTAATATTCTTTCATACGTGCAATGCTTGTAATATTCTTTCACGACCTGCGAGTCGATGTAATCTTCAATTAGAGCTTCTATAGTAGTAGCTTAGTTTGAAGATATCAAGCATTCGACACTTGGAAGATGGTGCCGAAGATGGAGATCCTCACACCGACATGGAGATGGAGATCACCATGTGAAGGGGGCCATACTATTTTTATTATATGCTATTCTTCTTGCTTTCATATGTGATATGTTTGTTTGATAGGATAGCATCCTCTCAAAATTAAGTAGTAATGATGCCCTTCCAAATGTTGCACTGGCCACCGTTATGCTCGCAATGGTGGGTCCGCCAAAGCAGAGTGCCATTCTCTATCATAACACGAGGGGTATATGTCGACATATACATGCAGGAGCATTTGGTTTACTTAACAAGGCTATCAAAACAGTTTTGGGCCTTGGGGCATAGGTTGGCGCCGGGGCATGGAGATGCCACACCAACAACAAGAGTCACATAGAGATGTGATTAGCAAGGTGTTGCTTACTGATGTTACTAATTTTCTAGCAGTGATGCCAAAGCTCACTAGAAAATTAATTAACATGTGGATCTTGACCCAATACGTAACCTAGAGGGAAGGTGGAAAATACGTAATGGGAGTCTAATGTTAAATTGTTTAACAATAGACATAGCATAAACATTGTGCTAAACTTTGCTTTTTCTGTTGTAGAATAAATGGCGGCTAATACTACACCCAAGCACCTTTAATTTGCGATCTATTCTCGAAAAGGAAAAATTAAATGGAACAAACTTTATGGATTGGTATCGCAACTTGAGAATTGTTCTCAAGCAAGAGCGTAAGGAGTACGTTCTTGAAGTACCCTATCCTGAGGATTTGCCAACTAATGCCACCGCAACCGCACGGAGGGCTTATGAGAAGCACACTAATGATGCCCTAGATATAAGTCGTCTCATGCTTGCTACAATGTCCCCCGAGCTTCGTAAGCAATATGAGAGCAGCGATGCTCACACTATTATTCGTGGACGCGTGGCATGTTTGAGAACCAAGCTCGGCCGAGAGGTTCAACACCTCAAAGTCCTTGTTTGCGTGTGCTTGTTGAGGGGAATCCCGTCACCCGCATGTGATAAAGATGATTGGCTACATTGAGAGTCCGGAAAACTGGTTTTCCCCTTAGCCAAGAGTTGGCTACCGATGTGATTCTCCGCCGCTCCCTCCGAGCTTCGAGCCATTCATATTAAATTATCACATGAACAATATGGATAGGACCTTGGCTGAATTGCATGGGATGCTAAAGACAAATGAGGAGAGTATCCAGAAAAACGGTCATCATGTGATGATGATGCAGAAGGCTAAGCGCAAACCACTCGTCAAGAAACTTTGCACCAAGAGGAAGTTAACTCCCGATGAGATCGCGAGTGCCTCTAATGCAAAGAAGGGCAAGAAGGGTCGCGCATCGATGCCGTTTGCTTCTATGCAAGGAGACAGCCACGGAAAAGGAACTGCAAGAAGTACATGGAGGATCTCAAGAAGAAGCAAAGTACGACTTTCGCTTCGTGTATTAATGTTATAGACATTAATCTTGCTACTTCACCTACTCGACTCTTGGGTATTTGATACCGGATCGTAGCTCATATTTGCAAATCGCTGCAGGAATGAGAAGAAGTAGAGGATTGAGAAGGGGCGAGGTGAACCGCGCGTCAAGCAATGGAGCAAGCGTTGCTGCGCTTGTCGCGTCGACAAAGCACACTTCATCTACCTTCGTGATTAGTTTTGGAATTAAATAATTGTTATTGTGTTCCAACACTATGTCAAAACGTTATTTCCGCTTCATGTTTGCAAGCGGAAGGATATGATTTTAGATCAATGAACAATGGTTGTTCAATATATCTCAGAGATATGTTCTATTTTCATGCTCCATTGGTGAATGGATTATACGTTTTGAATCTTGAAGCGTCTCCCATCTATAACATTAATACGTAAAGGCAACTCTCTAATGATATAAACCCCACGTTTATCTGGCATTGTCGCTTAGGCCATATAAATAAGAACCGCATGGAGAAGCTCCATAAGGATGGATTGCTTCACTCTTTTGATTTTGAATCATTTGAGACATGTGAGTCTTGTTTACTTGGTAAGATGACAAAGGCACCTTTCACGGACACAAGTGAAAGAGCAAGTGACTTGTTGGCACTCGTACATACCGATGTATGTGGACCAATGAGCTCAACGGCCGAGGTGGTTATCGTACTTCATTACCTTTACCGATGACTTTAGTAGATATGGTTATATCTACTTAATGAGGCATAAGTCCGAATCCTTTGAAAAGTTCAAAGAATTCCTAATGAAGTACGTAATCATTTAGGGAAAACAATCAAGTTTCTACGATCGATCGTGGAGGGGAATACTTGAGCCAAGAGTTTGGTAATCATCTCGAAAGATTGTGGAATTGTTCCACGCTTAACTCCGCCAGAACTCCACAATGGAACGGAGTGTCCGAACGGAGAAATCGCACCTTGTTGGACATGGTGCGGTCGATGATGAGCCAAAGTGATCTTCCGTTATCTTTCTCGGGGATATGCTCTTGAAACAATGCGCTCACACTAAATAGAGTTCCATCTAAGTCGCTTGAAAAGACACCATATGAGATATGGACAGGGCAACCCCTAGTTTGTCTTTTCTCAAAATATGGGGATGCGGCTTATGTAAAACGTTTACAACCGACAAGCTCACACCCAAATCCGACAAGTGCTTCTTTGTGGGATATCCTAAGGAAACTAAGGGATATTACTTTTATAATCGGGAACAAGGCAAAGTGTTTGTCGCCCGACACGGTGTCTTCTTGGAGAAAGAGTTTCTTTCAAGAAGGGTTAGTGGGAGCAGGGTGCATCTTGAAGAAGTTCAAGAAACACCGTAAAATGTTTCACGACCACGTAACCACAACAGAGGTGCAAAGTGTTGCGCCACCGCTTGTAGATACACCGCCCACTGAGTCGAAGATCACGTCGTGCACCCGATGTACACAAAGGAACAACGTGATATATTGTTGTTGGACAACGATGAACCTAAGACCTATGAGGAAGCGATGGTGGGACCCGATTCCAACAAGTGGCTTGGAGCCATGAAATCCGAAATAGAATCCATGTACGACAATCAAGTTTGGAACTTGGTTGATCCACCGATGGTGTCAAACCATTGAGTGTAAATGGGTTTTTAAGAAAAGGCCGATATGGATGGAAATGTTCACATCTATAAGGCGCGATTGGTGGCGAAAGGTTTTAAACAGATTCAAGGAGTTGATTATGATGAAACCTTCTCGCCCGTCGCAATGCTTAAATCTATTCGGATTATCCTAGCGATTGCTGCATATTTCGATTATGAGATATGCAGATGGATGTCAAAACGGCTTTCCTAAATGGAAACCTAAGCGAGGATGTATACATGATACAACCTCGTGGTTTTGTCGATCCAGAATCGCTCGGAAAGATATGCAAGCTACGTAAATCCATTTATGGATTGAAGCAAGCATCTCGGAGTTGGAATATCGCGTTTTGATGAAGTAATCAAAGGGTTTGGTTTCATCAAAAACGAAGAAGAGGCCTCGTGTTTACAAAAAGGTCAGTGGGAGCGCAATTGTATTTCTAATCTTATATGTGGATGACATATTACCGATTGGAAATGATATCCCTATGCTTGAATCCGCCAAGTCTTCATTGAAAAATAGTTTTTCCATGAAAGACTTAGGGGAGGCAAGATATATATTGGGCATTCGGATCTATAAAGATAGATCCAAGAGGCTGATTGGATTAAGCCAAAGTACATACATTGACAAGGTGTTGAAAAGGTTCAACATGCATGATTCCAAGAAAGGTTTCTTGCCCATGTCACATGGCATTAATCTTAGCAAGAATCAGTGTCCTCGACACATGATGAGCGGAATAAGATGGGTATGGTTCCATATGCTTCGGCAATTGGATCCATCATGTATGCCATGCTTTGTACACGCCTGCATGTCTCGTACGCTTTGAGTGCTACGAGCAGATACCGCCGATCCAGTGAAGGTCACGGATCGTCGTAAAGAATATCCTTAAGTACTTGAGAAGAACTAAGGATATGTTCCTAGTCTATGGAGGTGAGGAAGAGCTCGTTGTAAGTGGTTACACCGATGCTAGCTTCCAAACAGACAAGGATGATTATAGATCGCAACGGGTTCGTGTTCTCGCCCGAACGGAGGCGCAACCACTGGAAGAGTTCCAAGCGGATACCGTTGTCGATTCTACAACGGAGGCCGAGTACATTGCTGCTCGAAGCCGCAAAGGAGGCCGTTTGGTCAAGAAATTCGTTTCGAGCTTGGTGTGATGACTAGTACGACTGGTCCAATGTCTCTCTATTGTGACAATAGTGGAGCCATTGCGCAAGCCAAGGAGCCGAGGTCACATCGAAGTCCAAACACATACTTCGGCGATATCATCTCATCCGCGAGATTGTGGACAGAGGTGATGTCAAGATATGCAAGTGCACACGGATCTCAACATAGCCGATCCGCCGACAAAACCTCTCCCTCCCGAAGCATGAGGCGCACACAAGAGCAATGGGTATTAGATACTTACATGATTGACTCTAGTGCAAGTGGGAGATTGTTAGTGATATGCCCTAGAGGCAACATGGAGATGTTGGATATCACGTCAATGTTTATGTATAAATGAATAAAGTGTTATTGGCCCATGAAATAGACATCTTGTATTGATCAATAAGTACGTGACTTATTTATGAGACTCGATATGTATGAATCTATTTCTAAACGATCCTCGATCATATGTCATATTGTTGGAACAAATATGATTCTAAGATCGGCATGTTTATTGATTGATGATCATGTCTCATAGATCATGGGTATGGAGATACCAAATCAATAAACATGGACATATGTGTTAGAGAACACATTGTTGGATAGACCCACCATGAGACACTACAGAATTAATGTGCCATTAGTTGGTCTCGGTAGTGTTGGTACAAAGTCCTTAGACCGAGATCACCATGGATTCCAACATGTGTAGTAGCCTACTTTGGGACTACCAAACGCTATTCCGTAACTCGGATAGTTATAAAGGTAGTTTTCGGGTTTGCTATGAAACATGGAGTGGGATGTGAGTGATCAAGATGGAATTTGCCCCTCCTTTGGAGAGATATCTCGGCCCCTCGAGGTAATGGATTATGGAAATGCATGGCCATGCTAAGTTGATTGAGGAGTCAATCAATGCATGCATAATCCAATACGGTTCGAGTGAATGGTTAAGCTATTGAAGGGATGGCACACATCTTGCCTATAGCTTAACCGGTATCGTGAGGCAAAGGGATTTGTGTACACATTACAGGTTCGTGAGCCGATATTATATTCTTGTATACTATGGTGTCAATATGTGCCGCTAGGCGCTTGATTGACAGTCGGCCGAGTTGGACTCGAGCCGACGATCGGCTAAGTTAGACTATAGCCGAAACCGAGTATACCCGAACCTACTGTGGTCGCACGCTTAAGGGGATAGAATAGATATTCGAGTTGGACTCGGATACGGCTCGATCGGATAGGGATCCGATCGGATAGAGTCCTATGGGCTTACGACGTATGGGCGGCCAACTCTATGAGATACGGATGAGATCCGATTCAAAATAGAGTCCTAATCGGCCACTAGTCCCGTTGGCCAACTCTATATAAAGGAGGGAGGGGTGGAGAGCTGAATAGACATCAATTGCATCGCGTGCAATGTAAGTCGCCGAGATCAATCTCCACGGAAACCCTCCCCACTTTCGAGCCAAACCCTAGCCTTGCATCGCGTGCTAGCACACGGGTGTACGGCGTTCCGTCCCCGGACGTGTGGATACGGAGAGAGCGCCGCTACGTTGCGCGCCGTTGATCGGCTTCGGATCGGCCGCAACCGGAGCGATCGGCCGTGGTGGAATCGGCCGCGGTCGGGCGCATCGGAGCGAGGCGTGAGAACGCGGCCGACGACTCGAATCGGCGATTGCGAACCGACGTCTCCGGGAATCGGCTACACCGTTCCGGATCGGATTGCCCGATTGGTTATTCCGCCGCACTCTACTCCAATCGGTAACCGATCTATCGGCCCTTGCAAGTGTTCCTAGTTTGCGCGGTAGAAAATTTTTGTTTTCGGCTAGCGTAGCTTCCGCGTAACCCTTCAGGCAGTTGGGTACACCGAAGCTCCGGAGTACACTACACTCACACCTCTTAGTGACGAGTTGCCTCACCATGTCCGTTTGGAGGTTCATGGCTTTGTGGGCACCAGTCTTCCCAAGATGGTGGTCACCACTTCAGGAGGCACGGATGAGCACGCATGTTAGGAAGCTGCATATCAGATGATGGCTAGGATGAGAGAGATGCATGAGTATGACCTTCGCAGCTCCGCTTATCGTTACCACCCTCGCCGTGGCAGTTCCTCCGATGTTAGCACTTTCAAGTCTACAGCAAATGAGAATGACTCCACTTTTGGTCGCATGTGCATAGTGCTCGAGGTTTGGACCGATGCACCGACTGCACAAGGCAGCCAAGGCTTTGAATGACAAGAAGATGCCGAGGATCGTGAGTTTATAGGATGAGATGGTTCGCCTCAAGAAAGAGGTAGCTGCTTTAAAAGGACATAAGATCCGCACTACGCCCCATAAGACCACCACCGCACCCGTGCGAATCCAGCTGGCGCCCAAGATCCCACCACTAGCCCCCTTCCCGCGCCGGCCCCAAATTTCATGCTAGCTCCGCCTCGCGTAGACCTTGTCCGGCCGCCTCGGCTTCTAAGGCATCAGTGGCGGGATAGAGGCGGTTGATCACAAATTCTTCCAACACCAGCAAATCTAGCTCGAGGACCCAAGCAAAGACGTGGAGATGGAAGACTCTCGGAGTCGTTAAGAGGAGAGAGACGTGAAGGGTTACGCGGAGGCTACGCTAGCCGAAAACAAAAACTTTTCTACCGCGCAAACCAGGAACACTTGCAATTAAGGGCCGATAGATCGTTACCGATTGAGTATGCAAGTGGAAATGAAGAAATCAGGGCTATCCGATCCGAACAAGGCAGCCGATTCCCATAAGCCGATAGTCGATTCCCGGGGACAGCCGATTTACCAATCAGCCGCTTCAGATGCCGCAGCTCGATCTCGAGTCGTCCGACCGTTCGCTTCGCCTCGCTCGGTGCGCTCGACCGCAGCCGATTCGTAGCCGATCACAGCGCCGCAACATAGCAGCGCTCTCTACCGGTATCCACACGTCCGGGGACGTAACGCCGAACACCCGTGTGCTAGCACGCGATGCAAGGCTAGGGTTTTGGCTCGAAGGTGGGGAGGGTTTCCGTGGAGATTGATCTCGCCGACTTCTGTTGCGCCAAATCAGATTGATTCGGTTTAAGTCGATGCAGCAACTCTCCACCCCTTGCCCCTTTATATAGAGTTGCTGGTTGGGCCTAGAGGCCCATCGGGACTCTATTTTGAATCGGATCCTATCCGAATCTCAAAGAGTTGGCCGGCAGGACTTCGTAAGCCCATAGGACTCTACTTCTTGTCATTCCCTGCAACGATTTGTAAATATGAGCTACTGATCCGGTATCAAATACCCAAGAGTCAGTAGGTGAAGTAGCAAGATTAATGTCTATAACATTAATACCTGAAGCAGAAGTCGCACTTTGCTTCTTTTTGAGATCCTCCATGTACTTCTTGCAGTTCCTTTTCCAAAGTGACATGTCTCCTTGCAATAGAAGCAAACGACATCCGATGCCACCGGACCCTTCTTGCCCTTCTTTGCATTAGAGGCACTCGCAATCTCATCGGGAGTTAACTTCCTCTTGGTGCAAAGTTTCTTGATAGGTGGTTTGCACTTAGCCTTCTGCATCATCATCATATGATGACCATTTTTCTGGATACTCTCCTCAGGTGTCTGTAGCATCCCATGCAATTCGGCCAAGGTTCTATCCATATTGTTCATGTGATAATTTAATATGAATGGCTCAAAGCTCGGAGGGAGCGACTGGAGAATCACATCAGTAGCCAACTCTTGGCTAAGGGGAAAACCTAGTTTTTCCAGACTCCCGATATAGCCAATCATCTTTATCACATGCGGACTGACGGGATTCCCCTCAACAAGCCTGCACGCAAACAAGGACATCCAGGTGTTGAACCTCTCGGCCCGAACTTGGTTCTCAAACATGCCACGCAGTCCCGAATAATAGTGTGAGCATCGCTGCTCTCATATTGCTTCGAAGCTCGGGGACATTGTAGCAAGCATGAGACAACTTATATCTAGGGCATCATTAGTGTGCTTCTCGTAAGCCCTCCGTGCAGTTGCAGTAGCATTGTTAGGCAAATCATCTGGATAAGGTACTTGAAGAACGTACTCCTTACGCTCTTGCTTGAGAACAATTCTCAAGTTGCGATACCAATCCATAAAGTTTGTTCCGTTTAATTTTTCTCTCGAGAATAGATCGCATATTAAAAGTACTGGGTGTAGTATTAGTCGCCATTTATTCTACAACAGAAAAAGTAAAGTTTAGCACAATGTTTATGCTATGTCTATTGTTAAACAATTTAACATTAGACTCCCATTACGTATTTGGCACCTTCCCTCTAGGTTACGTACTGGGTCAAGATCCACATGTTAATTAATTTTCTAGTGAGCTTTGGCATCACTGCCAGAAAATTTGTAACATCCGTAAGCAACACCTTACTAATCACATCTCTATGTGACTCTTGTTGTTGGTGTGGCATTTCCATGCCCCGGCGCCAACCTATGCCCCAAGGCCCAAAACTGTTTTGATAGCCTTGTTAAGTAAACCAAATGTTCCTGTTGTATATGTCTGACATATACCCCCTCGTGTTATGATAGAGAATGACACTCTGCTTTGGCAGACCCACCATTGACGAGCATAACGGTGACGGGTGCAACATTTGGAAGGGCATCATTACCACTTAATTTTGTGAGGGATGCTATCTATCAAACAAACATATCACATATATGAAAGCAGGTAGAATAGCATATAATGAAATAGTATGGCCCCCTTCACATGGTGATGTCCATCTCCATGCCGGTGTAGAGGATCTTCATCTTCATCACCGTTCTTCCGAGTGCCGAATGCTTGATTTCTTCAAACTAAGCTACTACTATAGAAGCTCTAATTGAAGATTATATCGACTCGTAGGTCGTGAAAGAATATTACAAGCATTGCACGTAAGAAAGAATATTACAGGGATTGCACATATGAAAGAATATTACACGCATCACATGCATCTCATACATACAATAGGGCCATACCATCTCAAAGCATTCCCTGCAGAAACAAGTTAGGCATAGAAACGTTTTCTACCTATCATAGAGATACGGCATCGAGACAACCTATAAGGGTGGCGCACATGGCGTCGAGACACCACACGAAATCCATAGATCCAATCTATGAAATTGCTTACGGAAACCATATCGGCGTAATCACATTATGCCGTCCCGATACACTATCAAGGGAGATGGTTTGCGTAGGCGCGAGGCAGCAAACAAAGTCGGACTACGAGATAGCTTTGGCATAATCACATTATACCGTTCCGATACACTATCAAGGAACGCTATCTCGAACCCAACTCAAACCGAGTTCTATGGATATTGCTTCGACGTAATCACATTACGTCATTCCGATACACTATCAAGGAACGCAATAACCATCTACTCTCCTCATCAGATCCCGTAAAACCGATTGATCTAATTAACCAGTATGCTAAACTTGTTCCAAATCCAATCTAAAACCCGAACTAAGCAAGATTAGCTCTGATATCACTGATGGGTTACGCGGAGGCTACGCTAGCCAAAAACAAAAACTTTTCTACCGCGCAAACCAGGAACACTTGCAAGTAAGGGCCGATAGATCGTTACCGATTGGAGTATGTAGCGGAAACAGCCAATCAGGGCTATCCGACCTGGAACAGTGCAGCCGATTCCCGTAAGCCGACAACCGATTCTCCAATCAGCTGATTCATAGATGCCGCAGCCGATCCGGAAGTCGTCCGACCGCGCTCTCACGCCTCGCCGTGCGCCGACCGCGGCCCGATTCAGAAGCCGATCAACGCCGCCGCAACGTAGCGGCGCCTCTACCGGTGTCCACACGTCTGGGGATAGAACGCCGAACACCCGTGTGCTAGCACGCGATGCAAGGCTAGGGTTTTGGCTCGATGGTGGGGAGGGTTTCCGTGGAGATTGATCTCGCCGATTTCTGTTGCGCCAAATCAGATTGATTCGGTTTAATTCGATGCATCAACTCTCCACCCCTCGCCCCTTTATATAGAGTTGCTGGTTAGGCCTAGAGGCCCATCGGGACTCTATTTTGAATCGGATCCTATCCGAATCTCATAGAGTTGGCCGGCATGACTTCGTAAGCCCATAGGACTCTATCTGATCTGATCCCTATCCGATCGAGCCGTATCCGAGTCCAACTCGAATGCCTATTATTATCCCCTTAAGCGTGCGACCCTGTAGGTTCAGGTATACTTGGTTTCGGCCATAGTCTAACTTAGCCGATCGTCGGCTCGAGTCCAACTCAGCTGACCTATCAATAGCGGCGCCTAGCAGCACATATTGACACCATAGCATACAAGAATATAATATCGGCTCTCAACCTGTAATGTGTACACAAATCCCTTTGCCTCACGATACCAATTAAGCTATAGGCAAGATGTGTGCCATCCCTTCAATACCTTAACCATTCACTCGAACCGTATTAGATTATCTGTCTGTTGATTGACTCCTCAATCAACTTAGCATGGCCATGCATTTCCATAATCCATTACCTCGAGGGGCCCAGAGATATCTCTCCAAAGGAGGGGCAAATTCCATCTTGATCACTCACATCCCACTCCATGTTTCATAGCAAACCCGAAAACTACCTTTATAACTACCCGCATTACGGAATAGCGTTTGGTAGTCCCAAAGTAGGCTACTACACATGTTGGAATCCATGGTTATCTCAGTCTAAGGACTTTGTACCAACACTACCTGAGACCAACTAATGGCACATTAATTCCTGTAGTGTCTCATGGTGGGTCTATCCAACAATGTGTTCTCTAACACATGTGTCCATGTTTATTGATTTGGTATCTCCATACCCATGATCGATGAGACATGATCATCAATCAATAAACATGCCGATCTTAGAATCATATTAGTTCCAATAATATGACATATGATCAGGGATCATTTAGAAATAGATTCATACATATAGAGTCTCATAAATAAGTCACGTACTTATTGATCAATACAAGATGTCTATTCATGGAACTGAATAACACTTTATTCATAAATACATAAATGTTGAACATGATATCCAACATCTCCATGTTTCCTCTAGGGCATATCACTAACAAGATGCCCACGAGAGCAGTTTCGACTCCACCGACAGCAGGAGCCGTTTAGTCCGCTAGAGTCGTTACCCTTAGTTTTATCGTTATGCTTAGTTTGTCTTCTTTGTACTTGTTGTGTGTTAGGTTTGCTGTGTGTGGGGTTGCTGGCAGTCTATACCGAGTGTGGTATGGCTGTCCAATTAAGGATGCAGTTAATTCAAACAATAAAGTTTAGTTCCTAAGTCAGTCTGTTTTCCTTCCGTCCTTTCCTTGTTTGATCGGCTTCTCCATATGGTGCACACCAGGACCAGCGCAGCTCATGGGAACAGTGAGCAGTCACGCAACATTAACAACAACAACAACAACAACAACAACGGTGCTAATGGCAATGCTCCACCACCGTGTTGACGCCAAATCCGTACCACCAGAATGATGCCAAAAGATGTGTTGACGTCGAATCACACACTGGCCTGGGAGATCTACTTAGCTCCAGTGCATGTCCTAAAATTGATGTAGCGCGGGCGTGCCAGTCAGTTTGATCCTGCCACTTACAAGATATGCAAAACAACAGAGTATAAATCATATCGACCGATAGGTCGATAATCAAAACGGCCGATCTGTTGACAGCCGATTATGTGATTACAGTCGATGCCGATGTCTAGATAACTCGTTGGCTGAAACCCCAACGAAACCCTTATTTGTAGCCATCTGGCAGGCCAGAGACTACGGTTCTAATCATGATTTAGTAGGTCAAACTGAATTGATGCAGCACTAAGTATGAAAAGAAACGCAATATCTAGACAATCAAGCCCTTGACTAATTTTCAGGGTGGTAGATGTGTAAACTAATCTAATCTAGTAAATAGTTTAGCCGATATCGGCAGAGACCCTAAAGCGAGAGATAGCCGATAAAGCTAAATTGAGATACTAGGACTAGATTAATAGAGACATATGATAAGACCGGTGCTAACGACCAAATTTGGTAACCAAATCCCTGAGTTCAAGGCTGAGATTGAAGCGGAATCGGATCGGCACGTGATCTGCAGAGAAACAGAGGCCGCATCGGCTACGACTAAATCGGCTAGGAGACCAGTCGGCTAAGGTCGAATCGGACAGGAACAACCGATAGCCGATTCCGATTCAGAGAAGAACATGGAACCATTTCTGATAAAGAAGCTTGAAGATAAGAGGAAGGTTTGGTTCCCAAATATTCATTAAGATATTGCCATCTATGGATAGAGTCCTATAACGGCAATTGTATCTGTAAAGTAGGGATTTGTTTAGATAATCCTTTTGTAATACGACATGGGGCTGTGTCCCGAGATATTGTCGTACTGTAAATAGTAGATAACGTAGAAATCGTGATCTACACGGACTTTGTTATGCCTGGGTATAAATAAAACCCGAGGGTTCTTTGTAAAGAACACACACATCAATACAAACTCGGCGCATCGCCAAATCTTCTTCTTTTATATGAGCTCTTGATCTCACTTCGGGCTGCATCGATCTCCATCTCCAAGCAAGTTAATTACTTGTCATTAGCAGTTTGTATTATTGAAATTAGTGCTTACATCGTCATGATTCTCTAGTTTTGATGTTATGAACTGCGCAAATTATCATATATGGCATATAATCTAGATATATTTCACCGTCGGATGGTCTCTCTCGGGAGACAATAGCAGATAGAGCTAGATCTAGATGTTGAACCAGGTTATATGTTGTATCCACCATCTTGAGGGGTTTACATCAGTTTTTATAGATCTGATACTTCTTTTTGTACATAATGTTGCATCATATTGATCTATTAAGTTGCTTTCAGAACTATTAAGATCTATTCGACGAGATGTTTATCTTTAGAGACAGTGTCGGGGTTTCAGCCAACCTTATATGTTTTAATTATCTCTATAGTTGTATTCACTACTACATATATTAAAACTGCCTTTTATATCAAGATCTTAATCTATCCGAGTGCCCTAAGCCGATGTCAATCTGCCATGCTATGCTGACAGCCGATTGATCTAGGTTTAGCGCATTTAGATCAGATTAATATCTTTTTATAAACTGTATTGGAGTATTAGCCGATTCACATTAGATCTGCAGTATCGGCTAAGATATCAACGTAGATAACTACTACCCTAACACGCTTTTAACCTAAGTGATTTATACTGTCTCGGCATAGCCGATCTATCCCAATCACTTAGTTTAAGTGCGCTTTGGAATAGTGATTATATATAAATTGATGCCTTCAGCCGATCCTGTAGAATATAATTTTAACTTAATGCCTATTTCTTGTTTCTTGTTGGTTACAGGATCAAACCAACTGGCACGCCTTAATCACCGAAGGTAGCTAAGAACGGACCTGCACTGGAGTAAAGCAGATCTCCCAGGCCAGCGCGTGGGAAAAATTTCTCGTCAACATGCTTCTTGGCACGCCTAGTGGGACCATCGGCAAGTTTGATAAAGTCGACGCGATGGTTAACATCAAGAGCCCCGAGATCAGCTTAGAAAATATGGTTCCTGTTAAGATGGAGCAGTTGTCGGCTGAGCAATTGGCCGACTATAAAATGATGGTGGAAGAACTGCAGGCCAATTATCTACAATCTTTCGCCTAGATCAAAACTGGGGCCATCCACCAGAAGTACAAATTCAGCATGGATGACTTCAAGGCATCCTCCTCCGAAGACACGAAAGGGAAGCACAAGATGGAGTAGGTAAAGTAAGAAAAAGATGATTCAGGACTACACACTTTGCAAGACTCAATCGATTCGGCTGTATATCATGCCCTTGTCAACCAAAGTGGCATCTTAGTCAACACCCTCAATAACATGACTGCCACCGTGGTCGACTCAAAGATTGCCGATCAACTGCAGCGGGGGCCAAGCTATTTCACCGATGGCCGCCTCCCAACTACAGTGGTTTTGGCATCCTGCAACTGCCGATGCCACCACCAAGACAGCCTGGTGGCCACCAGAGGACTCCGCCGCCCGAATGCACCGCATCGGCTTCAAGGCCGTCACCCGTCGTTATGAACCAGCAGCAACCTCCTTCCCAGGAAAAACTAGCCGGCATGTTTGACTTCAATCGGTGGCAAGAACCGGTCGCCAACCTCATTCAAGGGACACGGTACAATGCCGGCCACCATCAACTTTCCCCTGACCAATCACCACCACCGGTGAATTGGCCGCCTCCCACCGTTGACCCAGCTCAATATCAGTACCAGGGAGGCCAGCACGACCAACATTACTGGTCGCAGACACCGCCACCTCAGTATCGGTGAGGACCCGTCCAATACGATCAATACGAGCCAATGCAGCAAGCTCAAGGTAACAGGACTTGGGCCGATTTAATTGCCAACGTAATGCGCGATCAATTCTGCCTCAAGCCAAAAGATTCGGGTAACATGTAACGGTATCCATATCCGGAACATTTTGAGAGAGTGCCACTCCCAAACCAGTACAAAGATCAAGACTTCTCCAAGTTCTCAGGGCAGGACAATACCTCTACGTACGAGCACGTCAGCCAATTCCTGGCGCAATGCGGGGAGGCATCGGCTACAGATGCCCTGAGGGTTTGTTTATTCTCGCTCTCACTATCAGGATCGGCCTTTACATGGTTTTCTTCATTGCCTTACAACTCCATCCAGAGCTGGGCCGATCTCGAGAAACAGTTCCACAACTACTTCTACACCGGCAACCACGAGATGAAGTTGTCGGACTTGACAAGCATCAGGCAAAAGCATGAGGAATCGGTTCAGGACTACATCCAGAGATTCAGAGAAATGAGGAACTGCTGCTATAGCCTGGTGTTGTCCGATTCCCAGCTAGCCGATTTGGCTTTTTACGGGCTTCTGGCACCGATCCGTGAAAGGTTTTCGGCTCAAGACTTCGACAGCTTGGCCCATCTAGCACAGAGGGTGACACCCCACGAACAACGTTTTCAAGAATCACGGAAGGCCGTCAAGAAGGTTGCCCATGTCATCGTTGAGACCGACTCAGATACAAGCGACGATGACGCAGAAGTTGCAGCGGCCGAATGGACCAAGAATAAGAAAGCCATCATTTGCCAGTGGGTGCTGAAAACGTCCAAGGAGGAGAAATACGAGTTCGACATCACTAAAGCCGATAGGATCTTCGACTTGTTGCTAAAGGAGAAACAAATTCAACTACCGGACAATCACGTGATCCCATCGGCTGATGAACTTAAGAAGAAGAAGTACTGTAAGTGGCACAACTCCACCTCCCATAACACTAATGACTGCAAGGTTTTCAGGCAGCAGATCCAGTCGGGCATCGAGGCCGGGAAGCTAAAGTTTGCCGAGTCACCTCGGCCGATCAAGGGGTCAAGGCTGAGAAAAGGCGGACCGAAGATCAAGCCGCACCAGTCAACATGGTGCATTCAACTGGCTGATTGGCTCATCGGCAACCAAGGCGCATGGACCCCATGCCCCATTTTCGACAACGCTTTCGTGAAGAGGAGGTCAGGGAACCAGAGGTCAGGGATCCCAATTCGTCAGGAACCACAGCGGTTGCGACCCGCACTGGCGCTGCGAGTTTTTTGATTCTACTGGGAATCGGGGATGTAGCTGCCGACGACCGACAACTGCGCAGCCTGCAGCGAGTACCGTGAGAATGAATACAGGGACCCACCAATGCAAAGTTCCACCCAATTCGTCCCCAGGGCCATGCAACGTTATCAGAGGTGGCTGCTAGTACATGATCGGCTCGGGCCGATCCACCAGGACTTCTTCGAGGATGAAGATGAAGACGAATACGACGAAGAAGTGGCCGACGACAAGCAATCGGCCAAACCCCAATGGTGCCCTTCGAACCTCTTCACCAAAATGCAAAAGAGAAGCATCCAACGACTCAAGAGCCAGGGGCAGGATGAAGAGGTACGGCGGATAATCCAACAGCAACAACGTCAGCAGGGCACAAAGTGATGGCGCGCCAAAAAACAAGCGGCCCCAGCCGACAGAAGCCCAGCCAACGAAAGCCCAGCCGACCAAGCTAGGAGGGCGGGAAAAGGAAAGGGAAAAGCTATTGCATCGGTTAATATGGTCTTTATATTGCCAGCCGAATTCGGCGTCACAAAGGCGATGCATATAGTATTGAAGACGCCTTGGCAGGACTAGCACTGTCCCAGAGCAAGCAGTTTTGGAAAAACTAGAGGGACCCAAAATCGGCACCTAAAGCCACTGTATGTCAAAGGATTTGTCAATGGGAAGCCGATGTCAAAGATGCTAGTCGATGGAGGGGCTGCAGTGAACTTGATGCCCTATGCCACCTTCAGCAAACCGGGCAAAGGAGCCGAAGATCTGATCAAGACAAACATGGTTCTCAAGGACTTCGACGACAATCCATCAGAAGCCAAGGGCGTGCTGAACATTGAGCTGACCGTCGGCAGCAAAACCATGCCCACGACATTTTTCGTCATCGACGGGAAGGGATCTTACAGCGTATTGCTTGGGAGGGACTGGATTCATGCAAATTGTTACGTCCCTTCCACCATGCATCAAAGTCTGATCCATTGGGAAGGCGACAAGATTGAGATCGTGCCAGCCGACATGTCAGTGAACATCGCTAATGCCAATTTGCCACTTTTGGAAATCGACAATATTGATTGTCTGTCCGGCAAAATCTGGCAAGCCGATTTTCTAAAGGTGTCCGATTCTGCCATACAACCCATTGGAGACGAAGAGCCTCAATTACTACTTTCAAGGCGTCGTGGAGGGCTCGAGCGTCTACAGCGAGGACACCGTGACAACAACGACGACAAACTTGGGCAAGGTTTCTTGTCGGCCGACGAGTTAGAAGAAATTGATATAGGTCTAGGAGATAGGCATAGGCCAACATATATTAGCAAAAATTTATCTTCTCATTTTAGATCCAAGCTGGTTGACTTATTAAAGGAATATAAAGATTGTTTTGCTTGGGAGTATTTTGTGCACCGGCTGCCCATAAAGCCAGGATATCGGACGTGCAAACAGCCTCCCAGGAGGTTTAAAGCTGATATGCACGATGCGATTAAAGCCGAAATCACTCGGCTATACGATGTTGGATTTATTCGGCCTTGCCGGTATGCAGAGTAGATTTCAAACATAGTTTCAGTAATGAAGAAAAATGGAAAACGTAGGGTATGCATCGATTTCAGGGACCTAAAAAAAGCTACCCCTAAGGACGAATACCCAATGCCCATAGCCGATTTGCTCGTGGATGCTGCTTCCGGTCACAAAATCATAAGCTTTATGGATGGCAATGCAAGCTACAATCAGATTTTCATGGCCAAAGAGGATATTCACAAGACTGCTTTCAGATGCCCAGGAGCAATCGGCTTATACGAATGGGTTGTCATGACATTTGGCTTGAAGAATGCTGGAGCAACTTATCAAAGGGTCATGAATTATATTTTTTATGATATGATCGGCTCTCTAGTGGAGATGTACATTGATGACAGGTCTTGGAAAGGACGAGGAAGTATGGTCTCAAAATGAACCCGCTAAAATGTGCGTTCGGCGTGTCGGTCGGGCAATTTTCAGGGTTTCTTATTCACGAGAGAGGAATAGAGGTTACACCAAGGAGTATCAATGCTATTAAGACAATTCAGCCTCCGAGGGACAAGAAGCAACTACAGTCTTTGATCGGTAAAATCAATTTCATCAGACGATTCATCGCCAATCTTTCAGAAAAGATGGAGCCATTCATGCCTTTGCTTCGGCTGAAAGCTGATCAAGCATTCACTTGGGGGGCAGAGCAGCAAAAAGCGTTGGACAACATCAAGGATTACTTGAGCTCGCCTCTAGTTTTGATTTCCCCACAAAAAGGGATACCGTTCAAGCTATATTTGTCAGCCGACGACAAGTCCATCGGCTCAGTTCTGATTCAAGAGGTTGAAGGAAAGGAAAAGGCCATCTTTTATCTCAGCCGACAGCTGTTGGACGCAGAAACAAGGTATTCACCTGTGGAGAAGTTATGTCTTTGCCTATATTTTTCATGCACAAAGTTGAGGCATTACTTGTTATCCCATGAATGCACTGTGGTATGCAAAGCTGATGTAGTAAAGTACATGCTGTCGGCTCCGGTGTTGAAAGGGCGAGTTGGGAAATGGATTTTTGCCTTAACAGAATTTGATCTAAGACACCAGGCGCCTAGGTAGGTTAAAAGACAAGTCATAGCCGATTTCATAGTGGAACATAGAGATGATTCGATCGGCTCAGTGGAGATCATGCCTTGGACTTTGACATTTGATGGCTCGGTTTAAACAAACGGATGTGGTATCAGCTTGGTTATCATATCCCCAAGGGGGCAAGCTACGAATTTGCCTTTTCAATCAACCCCCATGCCACAAACAATCAGGCCGAATACGAAGCAGTGCTTACGAGACGACATCTTCTCAAGGAAGTCGGAGCCGACGCCGTCGAAATCATGGGAGATTCACTGTTGGTCATCAGCCAGTTGTCAAGAGAATATGAGTGCAAAAATGATGCGCTGATGGTCTAGTATCAAAGATGCCGAGAATTGATGGACAACTTTTGGCTCGTCACATTGAAGCACATCCCCAGAGAACAGAACACAGAAGCAAATGATTTAGCTCAAGGGGCATAAGGCTACAGGCCGATGACAAAAGGCATTGGGGCAGAAATTGCCACCATCACAGCCGACGACTAGAGGTTCGAAGTCTACAACTATCTACAAAATCCCTCCCAATCGGCTTCAAGGAAATTGCGCTACAAGGCTTTGAGATATGTTTTGCTCGACGAAGATTTATACTATCGGGCGATTGATGGTGTGCTGCTTAAGTTTCTTAGCGCCGATCAAGCCAAGGTGGCTATCGGAGAAGTGCACGAAGGAATCTGTGGCACGCACCAATCGGCTCACAAGATGAAGTGGCTACTTCGAAGAGCAGGGTATTTTTGGCCGACGATGCTGGAGGATTGTTTCAAATATTACAAGGGTTGCCAGGATTGTCAGAATTTTGGAGCTATACATAGGGCACCAGCATCAGCTACGAATCCAATTATCAAGCCTTGGCCGTTCAGAGGTTGGGGAATCGACATGATCGGCCAGATCAATCCATCCTCGTGCAAGGGACACAAGTTCATTTTGGTGGCAACAGATTATTTTACCATGTGGGTGGAAGCAATCCTTTAAAGAGAGTTGATTCAAGGGATGCGATCGAGTTTGTTAAGGAGCACATCGTCTACCAATTCGGTGTCCCTCAAACAATAACAACAAATCAGGGATCTCTCTTCATATCGGACGACTTTGTTCAGTTTGCCGACGGCATGGGAATCAAGTTACTCAACTCTTGGCCGTATTATGATCCGGCTAACAAACAGGCAGAGGCCTCAAACAAGAGTCTAATCAAGTTGATAAAGAGGAAGATCGTTGAATATCCAAAGCAATGGCACAACCGATTAGCCAAATCACTATGGGCCTATCGGATGGCTTGTCACGGATCTATCCAAGTCCCTCCATATAAATTGGTCTATGGGCATGAAGCAGTCCTGCCATGGGAAGACATCATCGGCTCAAGAAGGATTCAGTTACAAGATCATCTTACAGCCGATGATTACTACAACCTGATGGTAGATGAATCAGAAGATCTAGTTTTATCACGGATGAGGGTCTTGGAAAAAGTAACAAGAGATAAGGAACGAGTAGCCCGTCACTATAACAAGAAAGTTGTGCCTAAATCTTTTGAAGAGGGTGAACTCGTTTGGAAATTGATATTGTCGATTGGATCAAGGGATAATAAATTCGGCAAGTGGTCACCAAAGTGGGAGGGGCCTTTCAGGATCCACAAATGCGTCTCCAACGGAGCCTATATGCTAGAAGGACTGGATGGAGAGGTGTTCGAAAGGGCTCTGAATGGCAAGTATCTGAAAAAGTATTACCCAAGTGTGTGGATCAATTCATGATTCGACTGTGGTTGTGCCGATTCGTGTTAGTCGATGCGTCGTGATGCACGCATCGCCTTTAGGACGTTGTTGCGCCAAGTTTTTCCCCTAATTTTCTACAATCGGCTCAGTCTGGCCGACGCGATAAAGTTTATGACTTACTAATTTTGTTCACGCTGAAGACACCATCAACAAAATTAGGAGGGCATATACATACACAACAGATATCAAGAAGACAGATAAGAGATCTTTTAAAAAAATTTGATGCTTTCGAGGCCATGACAAGTATAGAAGTAATGTGATCGGCAAGCATGCATTAATTGAAGATCAAGTGAGGCAAGCCGATTATGAAAGATAGTTCAAATCAGTCACTAGAGATGGTGAGAGCCAATTACAAAAATAGCTAGATTACAAGATTTACAAGTTTTGCCCTGGCCAACTGTTACGATCGGCTCAGCGCCCAAGGAATTCAGCAATAGCCGAGTTCGCTTTACAACGGATCTCGTCGATGTCTACGATTGCCTTAACGTCGGCGGCATCGGTCCCGGCCACTGGCTTCACTGCCTTCGTCAGATCCGTCAGATAGGACACGACTGCCTTGATGCTTGATCGTTCATCTTCTATCTCCTTCGGCAGGCCGGCCACTTATTCTTCTTGGACCGTGATCTTGATCTCAATCCGGACAAGTTTAGCTACCAGTTGTCCCGGCGTGCGTGGAGCTGATCGAGTTTGGCAATAGGCTCGGTGTTCAACGCATCAAACATGGCCTTCTTCGCCTTGATCTCTTCTTGGTTAGATTTGATGGCCGCCGCTAGAGATTTGTACTCTCGGCGATCGGCTATGTGCTACTTTGCTCGCTCGTTTTTGTGTCGATGCGCTTCAAGGAAGGTTGCTGGCGTGATTGTATCAGCCAAGTCATCTAGAAGCTTGGCTTGAATCTCTTCGAACCGATTACGGACGAAACCGCAATCGGCTACCAGCGTGTCCAATGAGCTCTACAGCCGATTAGCGATGTCGGCTAGCGTGGTCCTCAGGTCTTCATCAAGCGGCACTAGGGCCCTGTCAGCGGCCTCATCCGGGTCAATGAACTCCGACAAGTCAAAGCCTAGGTGATCGGTTACGCTCTGCCAGGCATAGAACAATTTTAGCATGGATAGAAATCATGGAGCCGATTACGGAGAAGACAGTTATAATACATACTTGGACTGCTGGAGCCGATGTAGCTTCGTTATCGGCATTCCTGTCACCTGTAGCCAACGGAGTGCATTCACTTGATACCTGGGGGCAGGTGTTGGGGCGTGAGGAGGCTGGAAAAAGCACAAGGTTAAAGATTGGCTGATAAGAGAAAGTGTGTGGAGTTGAAATACTTACTGAACGGAGAGGAGCCGTTTTCTTCTTGGTGGCTAGTTTCTTCCTCTGTCGATGCAAAAAATATAGTAAGACGAGTATGAATAAAGAAGTCAGGAGACCAAAAGGATTGAAAGTTGCTTACTGGCGTCGGACGGACATGGCATTTTCGTGGACTTGGCATTTTCTGCACGGAGGCCACGTCGGCTGACGGAGTTCGGGCATATTTGTCGGAGGAGCGGGAGTCGGCTGCAGCCTCGTCAACGGCGTCCTCAACTTCTTCACCAAGGACCTCATCGTCGAGCACTGCGTCGACTTCTGGGTCGATGGGGGACAGGTCATTGGCCGGGCTTGGTTTCTGCTTCTTGGCAGGCTTCTTCTTCGCTGCAACCGGTGTAACGGTAGCCGACGGCTTGTCCCGTTTTTGCCGACGGATAGGTTCGTGGGTTTGGCCTTGGAGTAGGGTTGACACCTTCGGCGCGTTGAAGCTGATTATGGATGGCGCCAACCCACAGCCGTTTGGCAGCACGCCAAGGCCATAACTGATGGCTGCTCCTGATCGGCTAGCCCAGGGAGGAGAAACATCGTTCATCTGTAGGAACAAAGGCGTAAGTAACGAGACATGCACATCATTGACGATAAAGGAGAAAAGACTGGAAAAGAATTCCTTACCGATGGAATCATCTCAGGGTCGACGGTGGTGAGATACATGGAAGCCAATTAGTGGAATATGTGTGATTTCCATTCTGCCCACCATTGGCTAAAGGCATTTGTCCTTGCGACCGCTAGCTCAATGACCCCGAAGCTCCCAAGAGGAGGTCTTGGGAGGCTTAACAGCCGAAGCATCATGATTTTGCCGTCAATAATGCCTCTAGCTTGGATCTTGTCTGTGTAGTACAGCCCAATCGGCAATTGACCTAGCCCAAGTTGTCTTGTAGCTACCATCGGATGGTAGAACTCATAGCTCTTCGAATGTTTCTTCCTTGGTGGATGCCGACTGGCAAGATGAAAAGAGAGATGGCAGTGGTGAAGATCTCTCTCGGCTTATCAAACTTTGGGGAATTGATTTCATCTAGCCGAAGGTCGTCTAGCCGCTCAAATTCATTGAACTTATCATAAGCGAACCAAATGGTAGAGTCGGCTGGGAACCCATTGTAGAAGTTGCTGAGCCAGTTTTTGAAGTATTCGGCTGACAATTTTGAACCCAAATAAGAAGAAGCAGCTTTTCCATACGACATACAGCGCCGGGTAGTTATCTCCTCATCATCACGATACTTCGGCTCGGCTAGGGGGAAATCAGCCTCAAGCAGGCTTGGCCGATGGGCAACTTTATAGGTGTACAGGTTGAGCCACAGCTGAAGCAGCCACCATGGCCCTCCGATGTTGATAGATTGTTTCGAAGCCAGCTTCATCGGCACATTTCTCAGCATTTGGTACAAGTAGCCGTGCAGGTATTTCCCTAGGGGAATTTTCCTGTCCTCCACTAATGCTTCGGCTACATGTTGCCAGTTGGTGGTCGGCCCACAGCTTGATCCACAGAAAACGAATTTCTCCAACCACATCATCAAGAAAGCCGCATGTTCCCTGTTGGAGACCGGGCCGTCCCTCATGTTCATTGATATGAATCCACTCCAGCCGCCGATGCTCTTGGTCTTGAAATTGTGGCGGCACTTGATATTCAGATTAGAGGGGGCAACACCCGATGTTATGTCTAGGCCGGTTAGAATGACTATGTCCATGAGAGTCGGTGTCATCGGCCCTTGCCTAAAGAGGAACGCATTCAGCGTGTCCGACCAAAAGTAACTAGCAGCCCATAGCAGTGGTTCATCATTTGACATGTCGGCTAAAGTCAGAGGTAAGCATTGGTCGATTCCTATTTTGTCCCAGGTGGCTTGCTTGCTAGCCGACATCCTAGCATACCAAGATGGCCAAGATTTGTCTGTTGAGGGCCAGGATTTGAAGGTACCTGTCCAGTAAGCTAAGTCTAGGGTAGAAAACCTAAAAGGGATCCGATTGGTTTTAGCGTTGATGAAATCAGTGAGGTATAGGCTACCAATCGGCCCTAACAGTAGCTGGTCAGGATGAAGAAGGCTAGGGATCGCAATTTGGTGGGATAGGTGCTACAAATCGCAAGAAGGAATAATGGAATCAAAAAAAGGGAGAAAAAGCCAGATTGCGACAAGTAAAGGTCTTGAGCCAACGAGAACTTACCTTGGGGTACTCCGCGGAGGCCGCATCGGAAGGAGCGCGTGAGGATGCCATCGGTGCAGGGAGATCGACGCTTCGGGGGTGCACAACGGCGACATCTGGGAGCGGTTTTGATGAAGTCGCCAAGGAAGAGGAGAAGTTTTTTCTGGCTAGGGCTTGAAAGCGGGAAGTGACAGCGTGGCTTGTTTCGGCGCCGGGCGGGCAATATTTAAAGAGTTTTACAATGGCCGAAATGGAATAGGACGGAAGTCACGCGGGAATTTGAAAAGCGACAAATCCGCGATATTATCTTATCACGGACATGGGGGGCATGTGTTAACGACCAAATTTGGTAACCAAATCCCTGAGTTCAAGGCTGAGATTGAAGCGGAATCGGATCGGGAAGTGATCTGCGGAGAAATAGAGGCCGCATCAGCTATGACTAAATCGGCTGGGAGACCAGTCGGCTAAGGCTAAATCAGACAGGGACAACCGATTGCCGATTCTGATTCAGAGAAGAAGATGGAACCATTTTCGATAAAGAAGCTTGAAGATAAAAGGAAGGTTCGGTTCCCAAATGTTCGTTAAGATATTGCCATCTATGGATAGAGTCCTATAACGACAATTGTATCTGTAAAGTAGGGATTTGTTTAGATATTTCTTTTGTAATACGACATGGGGCTGTGTCCCGAGATATTGTCTTTCTATAAATAGTAGATAAGGTAGAAATCATGTTCTACACGGACTTTGTTATGCCTGGGTATAAATAAGACCCGAGGGTTCTTTGTAAAGAACACACACATCAATACAAACTCGGCATCATCGAAATTAGTGCTTACATCGTCATGATACTCTAGTGTTGATGTTATGAACTGCGCAAATTATCATATATGGCATATAATCTAGATGAATATCTAGATCTATCTCACCGTCGGATGGTTTCTCTCGGGAGACAGTAGCCGATAGAGCTAGATCTAGATGTTGAACGAGGTTATATGTTGTATCCACCGTCTTGAGGGGTTTACATCAGTTTTATAGATCTGATACTTCTTTTTGTACTTAATGATGCATCATATTGATCTATTAAGTCACTTTTAGAACTATTAAAATCTATTCGACTAGATGTTTATCTTTAGAGACAGTGCCGGGGTTTCATCCGGTGTTATCTGTTTTAATTATCTCTATAGTTGTATTCACTATTAGATATATTAAAACTGACATTTATATCAAGATCTTAATCTATCCGAGTGCCCCAATCCGATGGCATTCCGTCATGCTATGCTAACAGCCGATTGATCTAGATTTAGCGTAGTTAGATCAGATTAATATCTTTTTATAAAATGTATCGGAGTATTAGCTGATTCACATTAGATCTGCAGTATCGGCTAAGATATCAACGTAGATAACTACTACCCTAACTCGCTTTTAACCTAAGTGATTTATACTGTCTCGGCATAGCCGATCTATCCCAATCACTTAGTTTAAGTGCGCTTTGGAATAGTGATTATATATAAATTGATGCCTTCAGCCGATCCTGTAGAATCTAATTTTAACTTAAAGCCTATTTCTTGTTTCTTGTTGGTTATAGGATCAAACCAACTGGCACGCCTTAACGGAAGGTAGCCAAGAACGGACCTGCACTGGAGTTAAGCAAATCTCCCAGGCCAGAGCATGGGAAAAATTTCTCGTCAACAACCGGCTAACCCTCCGGTGAAACATTAGCATGAACCTATCGGCTTAACAAGATTTAGATTATCGATAACAACCTAGTAGGTCGGACCTAACCGGTGTAGCACGAGATAGTATATGATAATATAATACTCGAGGAGCCAATAGATCTATCTAATATCATGGATATAACAAATCTACCTAAAGCGACATTACGTTTATAGAAACATTGAATTGATCAGAATATCGGACCTAACCGAGAAAGTCCTAACTAAGCCGATGTAGCTATGAACGGTAATGAAACTAAAGATAGATACGATATACCTGGGCCGGCGGGACCCTGGACTTACCCCTTCACCAGAGATCAAAGCCGATGCAGCCCCGCGTCGGGTGTCAAGTCTTGCCGAATGATGAACAAAGTGGAAAAGGTAAAAGGTGGTGATGCGCCGAATTGTATTGATCGTGAGGATTGATTTACATGGACCCCGGGCTTACATATTTATACCCGCAGGCTAACAAAGATCCTAACATATTACAATTCAAACTTTCCTAAAGATAAAAGGAAACAAACTAAAACCTTACCGAATACTAACACACATTCCTAAAGATAAAATAGAAAGTTAACAAACTTATCCTAATTAATAGATACATGTTGTATCCTTCTTGAACTCTATGTCTTCTGGACAAGATCTTTCCAAACCAAATCTAACCAGATCCGACTGCTGAAGATATTGATCCTCCATCGGCTAACGCAGAGCTCTCAGCCAATTCTGCTTTGAGCCGATTTGAACCTTAAGCCGATGAGGACTCTGGGGCTTACCAAATTTTACTGTTAACACACCGCCACCACCTGAGAATCCCACTATAGCTCAATTGTTAGCTTCTCAAACCCAGATGATGGCTGCCATGATGCAGAAGATGCAACAACAACACCAGCAGGTGCAACAAAAGATGTTGCAATAGAAGCAGATGCAACACCACAGTTTGCTCCTCCACCTCCACCCTAATCCAAGCTACCGGAATTCCTTTGTGTCCGGCCGCCAACCTTCTCTAGTCCCACCAACTGTCACGCCCAGAAATTCAAGCCAGAATTTCCACAGCTGATTTGTGCATTAAATCCTCGTCCAGGCATCAGCCGAGGTACACAAATCGACAATTATTGATATTAAAGAATCCATGTCTTAGAAACAATATAAAACAATTACACAAATGTAATGGAAAGGAAAAAGACTAACTAAACTGAAACGAACACGCGACGGAACTCCAAACACCATAGGCAACCTTGACAGCGGACGTAAACCTAAACCTCTTCGCAACATTCTTCTCCTGCAACATCAGGCTCTGAAGGGGGAAAAATTAAGCAAGACTGAGTACAACCACCGTACTCAACAAGTCATATCGGAAGAGAAGGTATGATGCCGGATAAGTATCAAGGAAGGAATAAAGGCTCATTTGCATAAGTAGCATTTCAGAAATAGTAATAGTTAAAAGCAGTAAAACAGTAGTAATAATTAAGCAATATTAAATAAACATTGTCCAACGTTAAAACCATGTTGCAACAGGCCCATCCATCCATATGTACTAGTAAAGTCCCAACAGTTTATTCAAATAAATAAGTGAGACTAATCAAGGTGAATCTGGTCAGAGGTGTACAATGGTACCGACAAGACACAATCCCACGACATGTTACCGTGTGCCGGAGTACCACCACGATACCCCGGAAAGGAACTGTGATAGGACCCTTCACACAACCCACTCTAACCAATCGTACGACACCAAGGTTTCGCCCTCACTCCCATTGGGGTAATGGGCAGCCCCCTCTCGTGCCGCGGTGAATCTGAAAGCCGATCAACCCTTAAAACTGGGGATGACCCATCTCCATCACGCCCACCCTCACTAGGGTACGTCAGCTAGAGACAGCTATGCTACAGACCCAGCCATTATCCATGCTGGCTTGTGGTACGCATGGTAATTCTTCCAGGGTTTCCCGAGAACCGATTCTTAATTGTCATGAGCACGCTAACCAAAATCCAACCGTGTGCTCACAACCCACCATTATCATATTTCAATATTATTAGGATAGGGTCACATACTTGACATCATCTGAGAATTAGTCTCCAATGTAATAATTGATTAGTGTGATTCCCTTAAATGAGCTAGTTGAGCTAGGCATGGCTAACCATGATCTAAACCAACATCTAGTCATATTGAACCCAAGTTATCAATGGTATATATGGTATTCAATTCCTATGGTTGAGTACAATAGGTATAATAGTCCCATGAAATGACATTCTAAAACATATGTAGAATTTGAGAGAAATGAGATATTTAAATAAAATAGGTACAATATGATCAATGTAAAGTATGACTTGCCTTCCTCTAGATACCGGGCAACCTCGGCGAGAACTTCTAGGTAGACGGGCTTGCCGGAACTAACGGAATCTACACGACAACCAAAGCACTTCAACAAAACATGCTAAAAGTCTACTGAAACAGCACAAGAAACTATTTTTAGGGGTTCTTGATATTTTTCTGGATTTAATGAAATTTGAATGGACTAAAACGGAGGTCGGATTAAAAAGATATGAATTTTAGAAGTTTAATTGTGATTTTAAACTAAACAAAAAAGACTAAATTAATAATTGTGCAATTAAGTCCTAGGGCTGACGCAAGCATGCGCGGGAATCAGCAAGGGATGACATCATGTTGACCTCAGCATGCGGTGGCGCGGTCAGGCTGGCGTCAGTCCTAGGGCTGACGTCAGCACGGCTGACGCAAGCGGGCGCGGCCAGGCTCGGTCCATGGTAGACCGAGTCCACGATGGCCGGATCGGATGGTGGGGCGTGCGCGCGGGATCAGGCGGCTCGGATGCGCCCGATCCGAGCGATCGGGCGGCTGTAGGCATGCTAGGGTTAGGGTTTTGGGGTGGTGGTGGTGGTCGAGGTTTGGCCGCCAGCCATGGCTGCGCTGCAAATGACCGAGCTTCGGTGGCGCGAGAAACGGCGGCGGCGGGCGGCGCGATGCACGGGAAACGACGTGGAGAAAACGCCACGGCTCGGGATGGCACGGGAGCGGCGTGGGACGATGACGCGACGCGGGGAAACCAAAAGAAAAGGGAGCGGCGGGGCTAACCAGAGATGGGAACGATGAAGGCGGCCGACGGCGGTGAATGACGATTTTGGGGCTAGATCGAACGGGAAACAAAGTGGAAACGCGGTGGCGCATGAGGGGAATTTATAGGGTGAAAGGAGACCGAATCAAGCATGAATCGCACGGGAATTGCTCATTGTTGAAACCGACTCGGAGAGGGAGAGAGAGATTTTCGGCGGCCATTTTGGGGCGGCGACGGCCGTTGCGACGCGTGGGAAGGGCGGCGGCGGTGCGCTTAGCGCGCGCCGGGCCCTGGCTGCTGCCCGACGTGCCTCGAGGTGGCGCGGAAAGGGCAGATGCGGCGGCGCGCATGGCGGCGGCGGCATGGGCGGACGCGGCGGCTCGCATGGCGGTGGCGACTACTTGGGCCGCCGGGCGCAAGGGAGGCGGCCCGACTGGTGGTACCCACCTGTCGGTGGCACACGGCGGGAGGGAGGAGCCGCGGACTTGCTGTGCGTGGGCGGCTGGCTCATTGGCCCCTCAGCCCAAGGCCGAAGTGAGAGGGGAGGCTGGGTGGCTTGGGTCGGGGAGAGGAAGTGGGCCGGCGGGAAGGGAGTTGGGAAAAGTACGGGGTGAATAGGAAAATGATTATTGGGGCTTAATTAATTCCTGGTTGCTTAATTAATTGATTAAAAATACTTAGAGTGCTCTAAAAATTCCTGTAAAAATCATGTTAGTGTATTTTGACACGTAGAATTTAAGAAAAATCCTACCATGCCATTTCCATTTATTAAATGCATTTTAAGATTACTTGTTGGCTCCAGATTAATTCTAGAAATTCTGATTATTTCAGGGTAAATTATTTAAACGGTTTAGGGGCAAAACTCAGGGTGTGACAAACCTACCCCCCTTAAACGGAATCTTGACCCGAGATTCGGAGGCACTGGCGAAGAGTGCACAGCCTTCATCTTCTGAGTGATGAGTCTACTGAACTTTGCAAAATTTGATAACCTTGTTCCGAGTACTTCTTTCACTAGTCTCGAGAACACGAGCTGGTCTCTCCACATAGGTCAGGTCCTGTTGTATTTCAATCTGGTCTAGACTCGCCCGCTCTTATGTTACCCTCTAACATGTTTTTAACTGAGACACGTGGAACATGTCGTGAATACCAGCCATGTTGGATGGAAGTTCAAGTTGATAAGCTACTTATCCTCGACGTTCTCGAATTCTGTATGGTCCCACAAAACGTGGTGCCAACTTGCCTTTGGTTTGAAAGCGGTGTACTCCCCGGAGCGGTGTAACACGAACATACACGTAATCCCCTGCTTCAAAAGCAAGATCTCTTCGATGATTGTCTGCGTAGCTCTTCTGTCGAGACTGCGCAATTCTTAATCTTTCCCGAATTGTTCAGACTGTTGCTTGTGCTTCACCAGTCTGATCCCAGAAAAGGGGTGTGCGGCACTTCCGTCCATACAACGCCTCATAGGGTGCCATTTGAATGCTGGCTTGATAACTGTTGTTATAGGAGAATTTCTCATAAGGCAAACTCTTGGCCCACGCTTTATCAAACTCAAGCGCCCAAGCTCTCAACATGTCTTCCAGAATTTGATTCACTCTCGGTTTGACCATCTGTTTGCAGATGATAGGCTCTACTGAAATTCAAACGGCACCAAGCTCTTCTTGCAACTTCGCCGAACTTGGAAGTAAACCCACTTCCTCGGTCGACACGATCTTCTTAGGCACTCCATGTAAACACATGATTCTAGCAAGGTATAGCTCTGCTAGCTTCTTTCCCGAGTAGGTGGTATGCACTGGTATGAAGTGAGCCACCTTTGTGAGTCGATCCACGATGACCCAAATTGACTCATACCCTGATGATGTGCGGGGTAAACCCGTGATGAAATCCATTCCAATCTCTTCCCATTTCCATTTCAAAATTTGGAGGGGTTGCAACAATCCGACAAACATCACAAAGTGCGACAAATTTAGCTATTTCTCTCGTCATACTGACCCACCAAAACTTCTCTTTGAGATCTTGATAAATTTTTGTACTGCCCGGATGAATTGAATAATGGGTTTGGTGCGCTTCCGTAAGGATCAGCTTCTTCAATTCTTTATCTTCTGGCACACACAATCTCTTTCCCATCCAGATTGTTCCATGCTTGTCTTGTGTAAAGTCATGAGCTTTTCTGACTCTCATGTTCTTCTTGAGTTCAGCCATCTCGGGATCTGATGCCTGAGCAGCCCGGATTTGATCAATGAGAGTGGGTTGAGTTTCCAGAGCGGCCATAAAACCAAAATCCACAACATGTAGTTTCAAGCACTCAAATTCTTGCTGCAACTGGTTGCACATTCTTTCTACGTTGATGGTGTTGCAGTAACTCTTCTGGCTCAAAGCATCTGCTACCACATTGGCTTTGCCGGGATGGTAATGTATCCTCAAATCAAAATCCTTGATCAATTCCAACCATCTTCGTTGACGAAGCTACAAATCCGGGGTGGTGAAGATATACTTGAGACTTTTATGATCGGTGTACACTTCACAACGATTGCCGATTAAGTAGTGTCGCTAGATTTTCAAGGCATGGACCACTGCGGCTAATTCCAGATCATGAGTTGGATAGTTGTTCTCATGTGGACGCAACTGACGAGAAGCATATGCGACCACTTTGCCTTCTTGCATCAACACATCCCAGCCCTTGGCGGGACGCATCACAATATACTTAGAAATCTTTTGTTGGATCCGACAGTATTAAGACTGGTGCAGACACCAACTTCTTCTTAAGCTCTTCAAAACTCTTGTTACATTCTACTGACCACTTGAATTTCTCATCTTCATCTTTCCTCAACAATTGAGTCATTGGCTTGGCAATTCTGGAGAAATTCTCAATGAAATGGCGGTAATAACCCGCAAGTCCAAGAAAACTTCGGATCTGGATGACTGTCTTTGGCGGAGTCCACTTTGTAACTGACTCTACATTTGAAGGATCCACGGCTACTCCTTGGGCATTCACAATGTGGCCGAGGAACTGCACTTCATTTAACCAGAAAGCACATTTGCTAAACTTGACGTAGAGTTGATGATCCCTCAACTTCTCGAATACTAACCGAAGATGATGCTCATGTTCCTCCTCGGTCTTGGAGTAGATCAATATGTCATCAAAGAACACTACGACAAATTTTTCCAAGAATTCCATAAACACCTTGTTCATCAGATCCATGAAGAAAGCCGGTGCATTGGTCAATCCAAAGGACATGATCGTACACTCATACAGACCGTACCGAGTGATAAAGGCGGTCTTGGGAATGTCCTCTTCCCGAATTCTCAATTGATGGTAGCCTGATCGCAGGTCTATCTTAGAGAACACTTTTGCCTCCTTGAGCTGATCAAACAAATCATAAATCCGCGGTAGAGGATACTTGTTCCTGAAGTGACCTCATTGAGTGCGCGATAATCAACACACATCCTCTTGGACTTGTCTTTCTTCTCTACAAATATCACCGGAGCACCCCAAGGTGACTTGCTCGGGCGGATATAACCTTTTTGCAACTGTTCATCCACCTTCTTCTTTACTTTTGCCAACTCGTTGGCTCCCATTCTATGCGGTCTCTTGTGAATTGGGGCGGTCCCGGGTACTAGATCAATCTGGAACTCAATTTCCCTTTCTGGCGGAATCTTGGTTAAATCTTCTGGTAAAACTTCAGGGTATTCTCTGACTATGGGGATATCTTCTAATTTCATAGGGATCTTTGTTGCTGCTTCAGACGATTCCCCGGTAGCAACATGATTCAAACTTGCTACGGTCTTGGCTTGCATGGGAGAACGAAAAACAATCTCTTCTCCTTTTCCATTGATCAAAGTAATTGTGCGACTAGCATAGCTAATTACTCCCTTATGTTTTGACAACCAATCCGTCCCAAGAATGACATCTAGGCCTTTGGATTTAAGAAGGATAAGGTTGGCTAGAAATTTGGATCCTTGGATTTCTATTGCCACTAAGGGATAGTACTGAGCTGTGTCCAAATGGTTTCCAGGGGTTTGAACCCGCATAGGTATCTTAAGTTCCACCATTGATAACCCATGTGTCCTAACAAACTGCTTAGAAATAAATGAATGCATAGCACCAGAATCAAATAATACTATAACAGGAGTGAGATTCACAGGAAACGTACCCAGTATAACTTCGGGAGCTGCCTACGCCTCTTCGACGGGCGCATGATTGACACGGGCCTGGATGAACCTGTGTCCAACACGCCTTGGCTTCAGACACTTGTCTGCAAAGTGCCCAGAGTCCTTTCGTAGAGGTGGTGGCTTGGACTGCAACTGCTACTACTGCTAGCTTGAAAATTTCCTGGCTGGTAAGGCCGATGCTTACGAACAATCATGGTGGTAGGTTCACCCGGACCTCCGGACATGAAACGCGGTCTCTAATGATTTCCCTACTGTTGAGGAGGTCTGAACTGTACTGCTTTTCTTTTCTTGATCATCTTGTTGTGCTGGTCTTCCTGCCGAATGGCCTTGTCGACCAGCTTCTCAAAGTTAGCATACTCCCCTCAGATCAGCTTGTCAGTGAGTTCATCATCCAAACCATCCAAAACCTTTTCTTGTCTTTCTGCATCGGTGCACACATCCTCTAGGGCGTAACGTGCAAGACGGTTGAGCTCATGCAGATACTCAGTAACTGTCCTGTTGCCCTGCTCAAGAGAATGAAACTCACGCTTCTTCTGCGCGACTATTCCTGCAGGAATATGTGTTGTCCTAAAACTGCAACAAAACTCTTCCCAGGTGACTGCTGCTCCAGCGGGGCGAGTGACCAAATAGTTGTCCCACCAAGCAGAAGCGAGGCCTTCAACTAATGAGTAGCAAAAGAGACTTTTCCTAGTTCGTGCATTGCAGTAGATCTAACTTCTTCTCAATAGCATGAAGCTATTCATTGGCCTCCATAGGATTGGTGGTGCTGGAGAAGGTCAGCGGTCAGACACGAAGAAACTCTCGCAACTTAGACTTGGGTGGTGGGGGAGCAAATTGGTTATTCTGCTGCTGCTGTTGCTACATATGTTGCAACGTCTGCTGTTGCATCTGCTGGTACTGTTGTTGCATCTGCTGCATCATCACGGCCATCATCTGCATCTGCCAAGCAAGCACCAGAGCAATAGTGAGATTCTCAGGTGGCGGCGGAGGAGCATTGCTGTTGACATCATGATTGTCGTTGTTGTTGTTGTCAGCTGACTGCCCATTGTTGTTGTTCGCTCCACTGGTCCTGGTGTTCGCCATCTGGAGAAGACGACCGAACAAAAGAGAAATGAAGAAAAACAGACTGACTTAGAAACTAAACTTTATTATTGGAATTCAAATGCATTGTTCTGATCTTGATTAAAACAAGGAAAATCACGAAATATCCTTAATTGGTCAGCCATACCACACTCGATATCGATTACCAGCTAACCCACACACAGCAACCTAACACACAGCAACTACAAAGAAGACAAACTAAGCAAAACGGTAAAACTAAGAATGGCAACTAGAATGATCCGCGAGTCATGGAGTCGAAACTGCTTCCTTTAGAGGATCCCTACTCTTCAGAATGGCTCTGAGAGTCCTCCGTCTTCATCTCGTACTCCGACTCTTTTGAATCGGTGGTTGTACCCCATCCAATCCTGCCTCTTTCCTTAGAAGAACTCCGAGTCTCTTCGAATCCATGTCTTTAGTTGAATCCTCGAACTTGAGTCACTGGAGATGGAGATCCAACCGTTGTTGCCACCTCCGCCCTGGTATGCCGAAGTCGAGGCGAAAGCGAGAGCAGATCCTACAGCAGGAACAACTGGGACGAGCGCCATAACTGGAACTAGTGGAGTGGGAAGAGCTGGAGGAGGCGTAGGAGGAGTCGGTGGAGGAATCCGGGGCGCCAGCTGGATACGAACAAGTGCGGTGGTGGTCTTCTGAGGCGTAGTGCGAATCCTGACACCACCTGGTGCTGGGAGTCCTTTCAACACAATGACTTCCTTCTTGAGACTGACACTTCGTCTTGCAGACTCACAATCCTCAGCATCTTCCAGTCGTTCAGCTCCTTGGCTGCCGTGTGCAAGTCAGAGTGCATCTTGTCCAGTCCCCTGATCATCGTGCACATGCGGCCGAAAGTAGAGTTGTTCTCATCCACTATAGACTTGAAAGCACTGACGTCGGAGGAACTGCCACGGCGGGGATGGTAGCAATAAGCGGAGGTGCGAAGGTCACCATCATGCAACTCCCTCATTTTGGCCATCATCAGATAAGCGGCTTCTTGACAAGCATGTTCACCTGTGCCTCCTGAAGCTGTGACTTCCATGTTGGGAAGACAAGTCCCCACAAAACCGTGAACCTCCAGACGGACACAGTGAGGCAACTCACCATTGAGAGGTGCGACTGTAGTGTACTTCGACGCTCCAGGATACCCAACTTCCAGGGCCATGCATGCCAGCTCTACGACAAAGCCCACCATACCTTTTCCAAAGTGCGTAGCTGGGGAACCTGCCATCTATAGAAACATAGGAGTGGGAATCAAAGCATTCTCAAAAACAAAAGACCAAAAACCCATTTTCACAAATTCTAAAACCCTAGACTGATTTCATTTTTTCAAACCCCTTTTTTCGAACTCATGCAAATGAAAAGATTAGAGGGCTCTTAGGGTTTCTAGTTGGCTTGTCCTACAGTCAAAGACTGGCTCTGGTACCAACTTGTCACGCCCAGAAATTCAAGCCAGAATTTCCTCATCTGATTTGTGCATTAATCCTCGTCCAGGCATCAGCCGAGGTACACAAATCGACAATTATTGATATTAAAGAATTCATGTCTTAGAAACAACATAAAAGAATTACATAAATGCAACGGAAAGGAAAAAGACTAACTAAACTGATATTAACATGCGACATAACTCCAAACACCATAGGCAACCTTGACAGCGGACGCAAACCAAAACCTCTTCGCAACATTCTTCTCCTGCAACCTCTGGCTCTGAAGGGGGAAAAATTAAGCAAGACAGAGTACAACCACCGTACTCAACAAGTCATACCGGAAGAGAAGGTATGATGCAGGATAAGTATCAAGGGAGGAATAAAGGCTCATTTGCATAAGTAGCATTTCAGAAATAGCAATAGTTCAAAGCAGTAAAACAGTAGTAATAATTAAGCAATATTAAATAAACACTGTCCAACATTAAAACAATGTTGCAATAGGCCCATCCATCCATCTGTACTAGTCAATTCCCAACAGTTTATTCAAATAAATAAGTGAGACTAATCAAGGTGAATCTAGTTGATCGCCCGTACTGTGGTCACCGCTATTCGAATAGTTTTACTCTGATCAGAGCTGTACAACTGTACCCACAAGACACAATCCCACGACACATTACCGTGTTTTGGAGTACCAACATGATACCCCGGAAAGGAACTGTGACAGGACCCTTCACATAACCCCCTCTAACCAATCGTACCACACCAAGGTTTCGCTCCCACTCCCATCGGGGTAATGGGCAGCCTCCTCTCATATGCAGTGAATCTGGAAGCCGATCAACCCTTAAAACAGGGGCCGACCAAACTCCATCACGCCCACCCTTACTAGGGTACGTCGGCTAGAGACAGCTATGCTACAGACCTAGCCATTACCCATGTTGGCTTGTGGTATGCATGGTAATTCTTCCAGGGTTTCCCGAGAACCGGTCCTTAATTGTCATGAGCACGCTAACCAAAATCCAACCATGTGCTCACAACCCACCATTATCATATTTCAATATTATTAGGATAGGGTCACATACTTGACATTATCTGAGAATTAGTCTCCAATGTAATAATTGATTAGTGTGATTCCCTTAAGTGAGCTAGTTGAGCTAGGCATGGCTAAGCACGATCTAAACCAACATATAGTCATATTGAACCAAAGTCATCAATGGTATATAAGGTATTCAATTCCTATGGTTGAGTACAATAGGTATAATAGTCCCATGAAATGACATTCTAAAACATATGCAGCATTTGAGAGAAATGACATATTTAAATAAAATAGGTACAATATGATCAATGTAAAGTATGACTTGCCTTGCTCTGGAGACTGGGGAACCTCGGCGACTACTTCGAGGTCGACGAGCTCACCGAAACTATCGAAATCTACACGACAACCAAAGCACTTCAACAAAAAATGCTAAAAGTCCACTGAAACAACACAAGAAACAATTTTTAATGGGTTCTTGACAATTTTATGGACTTAATGAAATTTGAATGGACTAAAACGGAGCTCGGAATTAAAAGATATGAATTTTAGAAGTTTATTTGCGATTTTTAAACTACACAGAAAAGACTAAATTAATTATTGTGCAATTAAGTCCCAGGGCTGACGCAAGCATGCGCGGGAATCGGCAAGGGATGACGTCATGCTGAGGTCAGCATGCGGTGACGCGGCCACCGACGTCGCCGCCGGGGTCGCCCTAGGGCCGACGTCAACGCGGCCGACGCAAGCGGCGCGGCCGGCTTGGTCCACGGTGGACCGAGTCCATGGCGGGGGCGGTGGCAGCTCGCTACCACGCGGCGGCCATCGTAGGGATGGCGGCCAGATCAAACGGCGGGGTGTCCACGCGGGATCGGGCGGCTCAGATGCGCCCGATCCGAGCGATCGGACGGCTGCGGGCGTGCTAGGGTTAGGGTTTGGGGGAGTGGCGGCGGTCGAGCTTTGGCCGCCGGCCATGGCTATGCGACGGTCGACCGAGCTTCGGCGGCACGGGAAACAGCGGCGGTGGGTGGCACAGCGCAAGGGAAACGGCGATGGAGAAAACGCCACGGCCGGGATGGCACAGAGTGGCACGGACGACGACGACGCAGTGGAAACTAAAGAAAAGGGAGCGGCGGGGCTCACCTGAGATGGGAATGATGAAGGCGGCCAATGGCGGCGAGCGGCGATTTTGAGGCTAGATCGAATGGGAAAAAAAGGGGAAACGTCGTGGCGCACGAGGGGTATTTATAGGGCGAAAGGAGACTGAATCGAGCACGAATCACACGGGAATTGCTCATCATCAAAACCGACTCGGAGAGGAAGAGAGAGAGAGATTTTCGATGGTCGTTTCGAGGCACGGCGGCCGTTGCGGCGCAAGCGAAGGACGGCGCCGGGTGCGACGGCGCACGCTCTGGCCCGACGTGGGCCCGACGTCGTGCGAGGCAGCGTGGAAAGGGCGGATGCACCGGCACGCATGGTGGCGGCCGCTTGGGCCACCGGGCGCGAGGGAGGCGGCCCTACAGGTGGGGCCCACCTGTTGGTTGCCCGCGTCGGGAGGGAGGAGCCGTGGACTTTCCGCGTGCGGGCGGCTGGCTCATGGGCCACTCAGCCCAAGGCCGGAGGGAGAGGGGAGGCCAGGCGGCTTGGGCCGGCGAGAGGAAGTGGGCCGGAAGGAAGGGAGCTAGGTCATCGGCCCGGTTAGGAGAAAGAGCGGGAAAAGTACGGGTGAATAAGAAAATAATTTTTGGGACTTAATTACTTGCTGATTGCTTAATTAATTTATTAAAAATACTTATAGTGCTCTAAAAATTCCCGTAAAAATCATGTTAGTGTATTTGACACGTAGAATTTAAAAAAATCCTACGATGCCATTTCCATTTATGAAATGCATTTTAAAATAAATGTTGGCTCCAGATTAATTTGAGAAATTCTGATTATTTCAGGGTAAATTATTTAAACGGTTTAGGGGCAAAACTCGGGGTGTGACACCAGCCCTATGGAGGCTAATGACTGACTTCATACCATTGAGAAGAAGTTGGATCTCCTGCAATGCACTGACCAGGAGAAAGTGTCTTTGGCCATGCATCAACTGCAAGGTCCCACCTCAGCTTGGTGGGAAAATTATTTGGTCACTCGCCAAGCAGAAGCGGCACTCACATCGGAAGAATTCTGTCGCAGTTTCAGGACAGCGCATATTCCTGCTGGAATAGTCGCGCAGAAGAAGCGGGAGTTCTGATCTCTTGATGAAGGCAATAGGTCGGTTACTGAATACCTACATGAGTTTAATCGTCTTGCACGTTATGCTCCATAGGATGCGTGAACAGATGCAGAGAGGCAGGAGAAGTTCCTGTCCGGTCTTGATGATGAACTCATAGACAAGCTGATCTTGGGAGAGTATGCTAACTTCGAGAAGCTGGTTGACAAAGCTGCAGGAAGACCAGCGCAATAAGATGATCAAAAAGAGGAAGGCAGTGCAGTTCAAACCTCCACTGCAGTAGGAGAATCAGTAGAGACCATGTCTCATGTCCGTAGGTCAGGGTGGGCCTACCACCATGATTGTTCGCCAACATCGGCCCTATCGCCTTGGGAATTTTCAAGCTAGTAGCAGTGGCAGTGGGCAGCAGCAACGCAATCCAGCCCGCGTCCTCCAACGGTGCCACCCCACCAGCAGTCCAAGCCACCACCACCAAAGAAGGACTCTGGAGGAATGTTGGCAGCCTGCTTCAACTGCGGTGAGCTTGGACGCTTTGCAAAAAAATGTCCGAAGCCGAAGCACACCGTACCCATGTTCATCCAGGCACGTGTCAATCAAGCATCCACAGAAGAGGTGAAGGCTACGCCTAAAGTTGTTCTGGGTACATTTCTTGTGAATCTCGCTCCTGCTACAGTACTATTTGATTCTGCTTCTACACATTTATTTATTTCCAAGCAGTTTGTTGAGGCACATGGGTTATCAGTAGTGGAACTTATGATACCTATGCATGTTCAAACCCCTGGAAATCATTTGGACACCGCTCACTACTGCCCCTCGGTGGCAATCGAATCCAAGGATCCCAATTTCTAGCCAATCTTATCCTCCTTAAATCAAAAGGTCTAGATGTCATTCTTGGGATGGAATGGTTGACAAGACATAATGGAGTGATTGATTGTGAGAGTCGCACGATCAGTTTAACGAATGGAAAAGGGGACAAGATCACTTTTCGTTCTCTAGTGCCACCGAAGACCGTAGCAAGTCTAAATCAGACTTCTATCGGGGGATCGTCGGAAGTAGCAGCAAAGACCCCTGTGACATTTGAAGACATTTTAGAGAATATCGTGAAGTCTTTCCGGATGATCTAACCAGGATGCTACCAAAAAGATAAATTGAATTCCGGATTGACCTAGTACCAGGAACTGCCCCTATCCACAAGAGACCATACAGAATGGGAGCCAACTAGTTGGCAGAAGTTAAGAAGCAAGTTGATAAACAATTGCAGAAAGGTTATATCCGCATGAGCACGTCACCTTGGGGTGCTCTGGTGATCTTTGTGGAGAATAAGATCAAGACCAAGAGAATGTGCGTCGACTATCGCGTACTCAATTAGGTTACTATCAAGAACAAGTACCCTCTACCGTGGATTGATGACTTGTTTTATCAACTCAAGGGAGCAAAGGTGTTATCCAAGATAGACCTGTGAACAGTCTACCATCAATTGAGGATACGAGAGGAGGACTTTCCCAAGACCACCTTCATCACTCGTTATGGTTCGTACAAGTGTACTGACATGTCTTTTGGACTTACCAATGGAGTTACCAATGTATGGTCATGAACTTGATGAACAAGGTGTTTATGGAATTTTTGGACAAGTTTGTCATTGTGTTCATTGATGACATTCTAATATATTCCAAGACCGAGGAGGAACACGAGCATCATCGTCGGTTAGTGCTCGCGAAGTTGAGAGATCATCTTCGGTTAGTGCTCGAGAAGTACAATTCCTCGGCCACATTGTGAATGCCCCTGAGTAGCAGTGGATCCGTCTAATGTGGAGTCAGTTACCAAGTGGACCCCACCGAAGACAATTACTCAGATTCGAAGTTTTCTTGGACTCGCAGGTTATTACTGTTGGTTCATTGAGAATTTCTCTAGGATTGCCAAACCAGTGACGCAATTGTTGAAGAAGGACGAAAAATTCAAGTGGTCCATAGAATGTAACAAGGGTTTTGAAGAGCTTTAGAAGAAGCTGATGTCTATACCAGTCTTATTATTGCCAGATCCAACAAAAGATTTCCAAGTATACTATGATGCGTCCCGCCAAGGGCTAGGATGTGTGTTGAGGCAAGAAGGCAAAGTGGTTGCATACGCCTATAGCGGAACTACCTAATTGGCAACCGTTGTGAAGTATACATGGATCATAAAAGCTTAAAGTATATATTCACCCAACCAGATTTAAACCTTCGTCAGCGAAGATGGTTGGAACTGATCCAAGATTATGACTCGGTAATACACTATCACCCCAGCAAGGCCAATGTGGTAGCACATACTTTGAGCTGAAAAAGTTACTGCAACACCATTAACACGGAAGGGATGGGTACAATATGATCAATGATGAATCATGACTTGCCTTGCTCTTCGACTTGGGGAAACTCCGCAACAACTTCGAAGATGACCGGGTCGCCGAAACTACCGAAATCTATACGATAAACAAGACACTAACCAAAACATACTAAAATAGGGAACAAAACCATTTTTAATGAATTCTTCAGATTTTTATGAATTTAATGAAATTTCAATGGACTTAAACAGAGCTTGGATTAAAAAGATATGAATTTTAGAAGATTAACTGCGTTTATTACTAAAACAGGAAAAATCCTTAGTAAATTATTGCGCAATAAATCCCGAGGCTTGCGTCAGCAGCTAGGGCTGACGTTAGCGGCCGAATGCTGACGTCATCGGCCGAATGCTGACGTTATCGGCCGAATACTGATGTCATCGACCGCGGGAGCACTGGTCCACGGTGGACAAGGTCCACGGGCTGAGTGGCGGCTGGCGCACAACGTGGCGCCGACGCGGCGACCATGTGGCTTGCCACGCGAGCACAGGGATCGGACAACGTCGATCCATCGAAGGTAGATCGGACGGTCAGGAAGGGGCGAGGGACGGTGCGGGGACCAACGATGGCGTGCGGCGGCTGGAGACCGGCCGACGCCATTGGGACAATGGAGCAGGGGCGGAGTGGCGCAGCAACACACGCGCGAGACCGCACGCACACGGGAGTGGCGGTGCACGCACGGGCTAAGAGAGAGAGGGAGGGGCAGGCTCACCGGGGGTCGCCGGAGAGGAGAGAGACGATGGCACGGGACAACGAGCCCACAGCGGGAGGCGGCGACGAGGGGTGGCCGAGGGGGCTCGGATGCCGGCGAAGAGGATTGGGATGGCGCAGAGGTCCGGCGTGGCTCGGGACAGCGGGAATCGATGTCCGAACAGCGGCGGGAAGCGGTGGAGCTTGGCCGCACAGTGAGAGAGAGAGGGAGAGCGCGGGGAGCTTGAGCGAGGGTGTGGGAAGGACGGGAGAGGTGAGGGTCGGGTTTTAAAGGGCTCGGGGAGGTCGGTTTCGGCCGAGGACGGTGGGAATTGCTCGTCGGCGTTAACTTGGGGAGGAAATGGTGAATAAATGGCCGGCGATTAAATCCGTCCATTTACAGGCGTGGGAGCGGCGAACGGGCGCGACAACGGCCGGTGGTGGATGTGGGGAGTTAAGGCGGCGAGTTAGGGCATGCGGGAGAGTCGGGGCGGCCAGGCATCGCGCGGCGATGAGGCGCGCATGAGCGGTGGCGGGCAGCCGGAGGAAGACGACGGGGCTGACAGGTGGGCCCCACATGGGATGGAATGTGGACTTTTTCACGCGTGGGTGAGGGGCGCTAATGGGCCTCGGCCTTCGGCCGGCCCGAGAGAGGAGAGAGGGAGAGGGAGGCACGCGCTGGGAGAGCAGGCCGACGGGCTAAGCTGGTGGCCCAGAAGCCGATTTTGGGCGGGAAAAGGGACGGGGAGAGAAAGAATTTCCACTTATAATTTTCATTTTAAAGTTATTTTTAAAAGGGGCAAAACACCAGGGTGTGATAGGGACGAGTTCTTTTCCAGGTAGTAAGGCGAATCTTTAACTTTTGAGCGGCGTCTCTCCGTTGAGTTTGGCCAATTCTACCTCTAGTCGGTCAATTCTACCTTGCAGCTTGCAAATCTTGGTGTGATTATGGTCTTTCCTTTCATGAGTAGCTAACTTAGCCTCGGAACGAACACTGTCCATTGCACATATTTTTTTAAGAAAATAGTTTTCTTCTAGAAGGAAAGAGTTTTGAAAACAAAACCGGGAAGTTGAAAGGGCTCTGAAATGGCTAAATAAAAACACTGTAGCACCATGAATAAAGTTGTACAGTAAAGTTTTAACATGTCTGATATAATTAGTACAGTAATGAATGTACAGTACTAATTAAACAACATAAGAGCAATAGTTAATAAAAGAGAAACTAACATAAAATTATTTGTGTCATTACTTTGGTTAAATTAAAAGAGTAAGAGAGAAGGACAGTTCTACTTTTCAAAGATATTTTGAAGGCCCCATAAAGGTTAAACTTATCCTAAGGTCAAATGGCTCTAATACCAACTTGTCACGCTCGAAATTTCTATCCAGAATTCCAAACGCTTACATGTGTGTAAACCCTCTGTCGGACACAACCCGGACCTTTCATTATGTTTGCAAGTTGAAGAGAATCGATTCAAATCAACTAACAGACATAATGGAATGCCCGACGTCCCGAGAGAAAGTTACGTGAGACATTGCTGGGCCTTTAGCCTGCCAGTCAAGTTCAGCCTGAGATGTGCCCATCAAACCACTCGAAGGCGACGACCAGATGTGTTACACGTTCAGGAGACTTGACAAAATGGCTAAAGATCTACAACATCTCAAATAACCTTAAGTCTTACTCATGTGAATCTAGTTTCCAGGATGTACACTAGATTCACACTTTCATCTCAAGCATGGATATACATAGAGAATACAGGTAAGATGAAAGTAACTTAAATAATTACCTCTACTTAATTATTACATAGGTCGACTGGCCAAATAGATACAATTAAATCAGAGAAGGGCGGAAGCTTGACTACCCATTTCACAAGCACACCGACTATGGGTTTACCCCGTTAAGTTCAGTTCCTAGAAGAAGCAGACGAATACCCACATCACTCAAAAGACTAAGTCTAAAAACCTGCAAGCAAAATGGATATTTCAGTAGCAAGAGTTAGTACATTATTAGGCAAGCGCACAATCAATCATACATACATGAAAGCTCTAAGTCAAAGGTAGGCTATTTGTAGTCTCAATTATCAGCATAAAGCTAATTTTAGTTCCCAATTCTTTTACAAAGGAGTTGACAATTCAATTAACAAAGACAAGTTATAAGTTTCATCATTTATTTAATTAGGATCCCATCATACTCATTATCTTGTCCTGTTCCATGACAACAAGTTACATCATATCACCACACTCACACAACTCAACACATTTTATAAAGGAACACATGATCACATTTTTAAAATAATTGAGAGTTTATACTCATGACACTTCACCAAAGCGCTCTTGACCGTGAGCACGGCTAATCGATTAGTTTTAGAGAACTCTGCAGTTTGTACAGCTTTTGTTAGTGATATGCCCTAGAGGCAACATGGAGATGTTGGATATCACGTCAATGTTTATGTATAAATGAATAAAGTGTTATTCAGTTCCATGAAATAGACATCTTGTATTGATCAATAAGTACGTGACTTATTTATGAGACTCGATATGTATGAATCTATTTCTAAACGATCCTCGATCATATGTCATATTGTTGGAACAAATATGATTCTAAGATCGGCATGTTTATTGATTGATGATCATGTCTCATAGATCATGGGTATGGTGATACCAAATCAATAAACATGGACATATGTGTTGGAGAACACATTGTTGGATAGACCCACCATGAGACACTACAGAATTAATGTGCCATTAGTTGGTCTCGTAGTGTTGGTACAAAGTCCTTAGACCTCGAGATCACCATGGATTCCAACATGTGTAGTAGCCTACTTTGGGACTACCAAACGCTATTCCGTAACCGGGTAGTTATAAAGGTAGTTTTCGGGTTTGCTATGAAACATGGAGTGGGATGTGAGTGATCAAGATGGAATTTGCCCCTCCTTTGGAGAGATATCTCTAGGCCCTCGAGGTAATGGATTATGGAAATGCATGGCCATGCTAAGTTGATTGAGGAGTCAATCAATAGACAGATAATCCAATACGGTTCGAGTGAATGGTTAAGCTATTGAAGGGATGGCACACATCTTGCCTATAGCTTAACCGGTATCGTGAGGCAAAGGGATTTGTGTACACATTACAGGTTCGAGCCGATATTATATTCTTGTATACTATGGTGTCAATATGTGCCGCTAGGCGCCGCGTGATGTGCTCGGCCGAGTTGGACTCGAGCCGACGATCGGCTAAGTTAGACTATAGCCGAAACCGAGTATACCTGAACCTACGTGGTCGCACGCTTAAGGGGATAAGAACAGGCATTCGAGTTGGACTCGGATACGGCTCGATCGGATAGGGATCCGATCGGATAGAGTCCTATGGGCTTACGACGTGTGAGCGGCCAAACTCTATATGAGATACGGATGAGATCCAATTCAAAATAGAGTCCTATGGGCTTACGACGTGTGAGCGGCCAAACTCTATATGAGATACGGATGAGATCCAATTCAAAATAGAGTCCCGAGCGGCTACTAATCCCGCTCGGCCAACTCTATATAAAGGAGGGAGGGCCGGAGAGCCGCCATATATCAATTGTATCGCGTGCAATGTAAGTCGCCGAGATCAATCTCCACGGAAACCCTCCCCACTTTCGAGCCAAACCCTAGCCTTGCATCGCGTGCTAGCACACGGGTGTACGGCGTCCCGTCCCCTGGACGTGTGGATACCGGCAGAGGCGCCCTGCTACGTTGCGCGCCGTTGATCGGCCGTTGTCTCCGGAGTCGGCCACACTGCTCCAGATCGGATTGCCCCGATTGGCTATTCCGCTGCACTCTACTCCAATCGGTAACGATCTATTGGCCCTTACTTGCAAGTGTTCCTGGTTTGCGCGGTAGAAATTTTTGTTTTCGGCTAGCGTAGCTTCCGCGTAACCCTTCAGTGGTATTAGAGCTAATCTTGCTTAGTTCGGGTTTTAGATTGGATCTGAAACAAGTTTTGCGCACGGGTTGATTAGATCAATCGGTTTTACAGGATCTGTTGAGGAGAGTTAATGGTAATTGCGTTCCTTGATAGTGTATTGGAACGGCGTAATGTGATTACGTCGAAGCCATTTCCATATAACTCGGTTTGAGTTGGTTTCGAGATAGCGTTCCTTGATAGTGTATCGGAACGGTATAATGTGATTATGCCGAAGCTATCTCGTAGTCCGATCTTGTTAGTCGCCTCGCGCCTACGCAAACCATCTCCTTGATAGTGTATCGGGACGGCATAATGTGATTACGCCGATATGGTTTTCGTAGAAGCGATTTCATAGATTGGATCTATGAATTTCGTAGGTGTTCCTGACGCTGCCCGAAAGCCCGCGAGGCGGCTTCCCTCGACCCCCGCCCGCTAACCGGCTAGCGGGACCGCCGTGTGCGTACCCCCTTATAGGTCGTCTCGGTGCCGTAGCTCGCGATAAGTAGAAAACGTTTCTACGCCTAACTTGTTTTTGCAGAGAATGCTTTGAGATGGTATGGCCCTATTGTATGTATGAGATGTATGAGATGCATGTGATGCATGTAATATTCTTTCATATGTGCAATCCCTCGTAATATTCTTTCATACGTGCAATGCTTGTAATATTCTTTCACGACTCCGCAAGTCGATGTAATCTTCAATTAGAGCTTCTATAGTAGTAGCTTAGTTTGAAGAAATCAAGCATCATGCACATTGAAAGATGGTGCCGAAGATGGAGATCCTCAGCGCCGACATGGAGATGGAGATCACCATGTGAAGGGGGCCATACTATTTCATTATATGCTATTCTACCTGTTTTCATATGTGATATGTTTGTTTGATAGGATAGCATCCCTCACAAAATTAAGTAGTAATGATGCCCTTCCAAATGTTGCACCCGTCATCGTTATGCTCGCAATGGTGGGTCTGCCAAAGCAGAGTGCTATTCTCTATCATAACACGAGGGGTATATGTCGACATATACAAGCAGAGCATTTGGTTTACTTAACAAGGCTATCAAAACAGTTTTGGGCCTTGGGGCATAGGTTGGGGCCGGGCATGGAGATGCCACACCAACAACAAGAGTCACATAGAGATGTGATTAGCAAGGTGTTGCTTACCGATGTTACTAATTTTCTAGCAGTGATGCCAAAGCTCACTAGAAAATTAATTAACATGTGGATCTTGACCCAATACGTAACCTAGAGGGAAGGTGAAAAATACGTAATGGGAGTCTTATGTTAAATTGTTTAACAAAAGACATAGCATAAACATTGTGCTAAACTTTGCTTTTTCGTTGTAGAATAAATGGCGGTTAATACTACACCCGCACTTTTAATTTGCGATCTATTCTCGAAAAGGAAAAATTAAATGGAACAAACTTTATGGATTGGTATCGCAACTTGAGAATTGTTCTCAAGCAAGAGCGTAAGGAGTACGTTCTTGAAGTACCCTATCCCGAGGATTTGCCTAATAACGCCACCGCAACCGCACGGAGGGCCTATGAGAAGCACACTAATGATGCCCTAGATATAAGTCGTCTCATGCTAGCTACAATGTCCCCGAGCTTCGAAGCAATATGAGAGCAGCGATGCTCACACTATTATTCAGGGACTGCGTGACATGTTTGAGAACCAAGCTCGGGCCGAGAGGTTCAACACCTCAAAGTCCTTGTTTGCGTGCGTGCTTATTGAGGGAATCCCAGTCATCCGCATGTGATAAAGATGATTGGCTACATTGAGAGTCCGGAAAACTGGTTTTCCCTTAGCCAAGAGTTGGCTACCGATGTGATTCTCCGCTCGCTCCCTCCGAGCTTCGAGCCATTCATATTGAATTATCACATGAACAATATGGATAGAACCTTGGCTGAATTGCATGGGATGCTAAAGACAGCTGAGGAGAGTATCCAGAAAAACGGTCATCATGTGATGATGATGCAGAAGGCTAAGCGCAAACCACCTGTCAAGAAACTTTGCACCAAGAGGAAGTTAACTCCCGATGAGATCGCGAGTGCCTCTAATGCAAAGAAGGGCAAGAAGGGGTCGGCGGCATCAGATGCCGTTTGCTTCTATTGCAAGGAGACAGGCCACTGGAAGAGGAACTGCAAGAAGTACATGGAGGATCTCAAAAAGAAGCAAAGTACGACTTCTGCTTCAGGTATTAATGTTATAGACATTAATCTTGCTACTTCACCTACTGACTCTTGGGTATTTGATACCGGATCAGTAGCTCATATTTGCAAATCGTTGCAGGGAATGAGAAGAAGTAGAGGCTTAAGAAGGGGCGAGGTGAACCTGCGCGTCGGCAATGGAGCAAGCGTTGCTCTAGTGCTTGCCGGCACAAGCACCACTTCATCTACCTTCAGGATTAGTTTTGGAATTAAATAATTGTTATTGTGTTCCAACACTATGTCAAAACGTTATTTCCGCTTCATGTTTGCAAGCGGAAGGATATGATTTTAGATCAATGAACAATGGTTGTTCAATATATCTCGAGATATGTTCTATTTTCATGCTCCATTGGTGAATGGATTATACGTTTTGAATCTTGAAGCGTCTCCCATCTATAACATTAATACGTAAAGGCAACTCTCTAATGATATAAACCCCACGTTTATCCGGCATTGTCGCTTAGGCCATATAAATAAGAAACGCATGGAGAAGCTCCATAAGGATGGATTGCTTTACTCTTTTGATTTTGAATCATTTGAGACATGTGAGTCTTGTTTACTTGGTAAGATGACAAAGGCACCTTTCACGGGACACAGTGAGAGAGCAAGTGACTTATTGGCACTCGTACATACCGATGTATGTGGACCAATGAGCTCAACGGCCGAGGTGGTTATCGTACTTCATTACCTTTACCGATGACTTTAGTAGATATGGTTATATCTACTTAATGAGGCATAAGTCCGAATCCTTTGAAAAGTTCAAAGAATTCCGAATGAAGTACTAATCATTTAGGGAAAACAATCAAGTTTCTACGATCGATCGTGGAGGGGAATACTTGAGCCAAGAGTTTGGTAATCATCTCGAAAGATTGTGGAATTGTTCCACCGTTGACTCCGCCAGAACTCCACAATGGAACGAAGTGTCCGAACGGAGAAATCGCACCTTGTTGGACATGGTGCGGTCAATGATGAGCCAAAGTGATCTTCCGTTATCCTTCGGGATATGCTCTTGAAACAACGGCTCACACTAAATAGAGTTCCATCTAAGTCAGCTTGAAAAGACACCATATGAGATATGGACAGAGCAACCCCTAGTTTGTCTTTTCTCAAAATTTGGGGATGTGAGGCTTATGTAAAACGTTTACGATCGACAAGCTCACACCCAAATCGACAAGTGCTTCTTTGTGGGATATCCTAAGGAAACTAAGGGATATTACTTTTATAATCGGGAACAAGGCAAAGTGTTTGTCGCCCGACACGGTGTCTTCTTGGAAAAAGAGTTTCTTTCAAGAAGGGTTAGTGGGAGCAGTGGTGCATCTTGAAGAAGTTCAAGAAACACCGTAAAACGTTTCGGCGACCACGTAACCACAACAGAGGAGCAAAGTGTTGCGCCACCGTTGTAGATACACCGCCCCACTGAGGTCGAAAGATCACGTCGTGCGCCCGACAGTACACAAAGTGAACAACGTGATATATTGTTGTTGGACAACGATGAACCTAAGACCTATAAGGAAGCGATGGTGGGACCCGATTCCAACAAGTGGCTTGGAGCCATGAAATCCGAAATAGAATCCATGTACGACAATCAAGTTTGGAACTTGGTTGATCCACGATGGTGTCAAAACCATTGAGTGTAAATGGGTTTTTAAGAAAAGGCCGATATGGATGGAAATGTTCACATCTATAAGGCACGATTGGTGGCGAAAGGTTTTAAACAGATTCAAGGAGTTGATTATGATGAAACCTTCTCGCCCGTCGCAATGCTTAAATCTATTCGGATTATCCTAGCGATTGCTGCATATTTCGATTATGAGATATGGCGGATGGATGTCAAAACGGCTTTCCTAAATGGAAACCTAAGCGAGGATGTATACATGATACAACCTCGGGTTTTGTCGATCCAGATCGCTCGGAAAGATATGCAAGCTACAGAAATCCATTTATGGATTGAAGCAAGCATCTCGGAGTTGGAATATTCGTTTTGATGAAGTAATCAAAGGGTTTGGTTTCATCAAAAATGAAGAAGAGGCCTGTGTTTACAAAAAGGTCAGTGGGAGCGCAATTGTATTTCTAATCTTATATGTGGATGACATATTACTAATTGGAAATGATATCCCTATGCTAGAATCCGTCAAGTCTTCATTGAAAAATAGTTTTTCCATGAAAGACTTAGGGAGGCAGCATACATATTAGGCATTCGGATCTATAGAGATAGATCCAAGAGGCTAATTGGATTAAGCCAAAGTACATACATTGACAAGGTGTTGAAAAGGTTCAACATGCATGATTCCAAGAAAGGTTTCTTGCCCATGTCACATGGCATTAATCTTAGCAAGAATCAGTGTCCTCGACACATGATGAGCGGAATAAGATGGGTATGGTTCCATATGCTTCGGCAATTGGATCCATCATGTATGCCATGCTTTGTACACGCCCGCATGTCTCGTATGCTTTGAGTGCTACGAGCAGATATCGCGATCCGGTGAAGGTCATGGATCGCGTGAAAGAATATCCTTAAGTACTTGAGAAGAACTAAGGATATGTTCCTAGTCTATGGAGGTGAAGAAGAGCTCGTTGTAAGTGGTTACACCGATGCTAGCTTCCAAACAGACAAGGATGATTATAGATCGCAATCGGGTTCGTGTTCGCCGAACGGAGGCGCGAGCCACCGGAAGAGTTCCAAGCGGGATACCGTTGCCGATTCTACGACTGAGGCCGAGTACATTGCTGCTTGGAAGCACATACTTCGGCGATATCATATCATCCGCGAGATTGTGGACGAGGTGATGTCAAGATATGCAAAGTGCACACGGATCTCAACATAGCCGATCCGCCGACAAAACCTCTCCCTCACCGAAGCATGAGGCGCACACAAGAGCAATGGGTATTAGATACTTACATGATTGACTCTAGTGCAAGTGGGAGATTGTTAGTGATATGCCCTAGAGGCAACATGGAGATGTTGGATATCACGTCAATGTTTATGTATAAATGAATAAAGTGTTATTCAGCCCATGAAATAGACATCTTGTATTGATCAATAAGTACGTGACTTATTTATGAGACTCGATATGTATGAATCTATTTCTAAACGATCCCTCGATCATATGTCATATTGTTGGAACAAATATGATTCTAAGATCGGCATGTTTATTGATTGATGATCATGTCTCATAGATCATGGGTATGGTGATACCAAATCAATAAACATGGACATATGTGTTGGAGAACACATTGTTGGATAGACCCACCATGAGACACTACAGAATTAATGTGCCATTAGTTGGTCTCGGTAGTGTTGGTACAAAGTCCTTAGACCTGAGATCACCATGGATTCCAACATGTGTAGTAGCCTACTTTGGGACTACCAAACGCTATTCCGTAATCGGGTAGTTATAAAGGTAGTTTTCGGGTTTGCTATGAAACATGGAGTGGGATGTGAGTGATCAAGATGGAATTTGCCCCTCCTTTGGAGAGATATCTCTAGGCCCTCGAGGTAATGGATTATGGAAATGCATGGCCATGCTAAGTTGATTGAGGAGTCAATCAATAGACAGATAATCCAATACGGTTCGAGTGAATGGTTAAGCTATTGAAGGGATGGCACACATCTTGCCTATAGCTTAACCGGTATCGTGAGGCAAAGGGATTTGTGTACACATTACAGTGTTCGAGCCGATATTATATTCTTGTATACTATGGTGTCAATATGTGCCGCTAGGCGCCGCTGTTGACAGGTCGGCTGAGTTGGACTCGAGCCGACGATCGGCTAAGTTAGACTATAGCCGAAACCGAGTATACCGAACCTACTGTGGTCGCACGCTTAAGGGGATAAGAACAGCATTCGAGTTGGACTCGGATACGGCTCGATCGGATAGGGATCCGATCGGATAGAGTCCTATGGGCTTACGACGTGTGAGCGGCCAAACTCTATATGAGATACGGATGAGATCCAATTCAAAATAGAGTCCTATGGGCTTACGACGTGTGAGCGGCCAAACTCTATATGAGATACGGATGAGATCCAATTCAAAATAGAGTCCCGAGCGGCTACTAATCCCGCCGGCCAACTCTATATAAAGGAGGGAGGGTGGAGAGCTGCCATATATCAATTGTATCGCGTGCAAATGAAGTCGCCGAGATCAATCTCCACGGAAACCCTCCCCACTTTCGAGCCAAACCCTAGCCTTGCATCGCGTGCTAGCACACGGGTGTACGGCGTTCGTCCCCGGACGTGTGGATACCTAGAGAGGCGCCTGCACGTTGCGCGCCGTTGATCGGCCGTTGTCTCCGGAGTCTGGCTACACCTGTTCGTCGGATTGCCCGATTGGCTATTCCGCCGCACTCTACTCCAATCGGTAACGATCTATTGGCCCTTACTTGCAAGTGTTCCTGGTTTGCGCGGTAGAAATTTTTGTTTTCAGCTAGCGTAGCTTCGCGTAACCCTTCAGCTTTACCCACATGATATGAATACTCTGGTTTGTTTTGTGCTTGCGACGCACTACCACACTCTTCATGTTGAATGTGGTCTATAGGTCATAACGAAGCCTTTACACTACCTAATCCCTAGCCTTGCACCAGCATGACTTGTGTTCCTCCATCCTAGGCACACTGAAATATAACCTAGAACTGTCAAGTAGCGTGGCCCCGCCTTACGCCGGGGTGGCGGACACGACAGGAACCCACCCACGTGGCACAACATCGTTGTATTGGACAGACTGAGTCGCCTAAACTACCGCTTCGGGGTAATTAGGAAGTTTCCTGGGTTATTCGAACCCATATTCACCGTGCCTACTGTAATGCAAGGCTAGGTGCTAAGTAGATTATTCAGCTTAGGTCATCCCATACTAACACATGTGGATGTACAGTTAACTTTAAATTGGTGACGCAAGTTCGGTCCTTACGGACTCGAACAAACACTCCCCATATCGACATACAAATACATCAATTGCATGTCACTTGCTGCCCAAGTCAAAATTATATTTTTACCCATTTTGGTTCGCAAATACTCATCTTTTTTAAACCCATTTCAGGAGGGGCACGCTTTAACATAAACTCACATATTAAATATAGATGGAACAAGTATTTGCAAAATTCTAAGCAAGGCTAAGCAAGTGGTTGCATAAATCATATATAAACTCATTCGAACACAAATAATGTACTCTAACCAATTCTAGGGGTACAATCAGCAAGAAAATCAATTAATCAAAGGAGAAAATGCAGCAAATTAGCCTAAGTTCACATGTTTGCAAACAAATATTTTCATCCCTCAAAACATGAGATTCAATGTGTTCAAAGGAAAGGAGGGGAAGAACTTGCTGGATTTTGAGAAACGTTAGCACCTAATCCACTCCATCACCATTTATGCAATTATCTAAACAAAATACACGATATGGAATTATCTAAACAAAATACACGATATGCAATTATCTAAACAAAATACACGAAAATCCAAAATGCTCTAAAATGCATGATTTTTGTACATTGAGTAGGTACTGATCTAAAATGATTTTAAATGAAATAATTTCTATTTTATCTTATTTCATTTAGGAGTTATGATTTTTAGAAGTTCTATCGGGACGTAGCGGTATAGGGTTAGGTGATGTTTGGATAGTATTTCTATAATCTGATTTTTTTTATTTATTTGACATCACAGGGGTGAAGAAATATATTTTTTAAGTCTAATTTCATAATTTTTAGAGTTATTATGGGTTTTACAATTTTTAACGGGTCATAGGCATATAGTCTTGTGTGTACATGGCTTTGGAGGTTTAGGTCCAGATATTGTTTCATTTGTTTATGATGTAAAAACTGAATAATTTGGTCAACGAATCAAATCTTGGTTAATAAATCTTTGGGCTTGGATTATTTTTCTATGCATTTTATAAACAAGGAGGTGTTCTATGTTAGAATCTTTACATTTTGACCTAGAGATTATTATATGAACTATGTGTACTAATTTCTGGTATTTAGGGATGGATCATATGGTTCCCCTGGGCTAACATGTTTTATTTTGATTTGCTTAGAGTTAGAGCTAGGATACAATTTATATATATACACCTATACATGCCTACAGATGGTTCTTAGTTTATTATGGGGATTAGCACCTATGTTAACCATTTGAGGTTTCCTACATATTTAGTATATGAGTTACCATATTTTATCTTTCCTAATTGAAATTCATTTCTTCCTAGTTTAATAAAGCCTTAGCTCACTCAAAATTGATTAAAAATAAATTCCCTACAAATTTTCTAAGATGTAGTGTACTCTAAGTCATTTATTCCTTATATAAATATTTAGCTGAGATTACTGTACAGTAGGTATATGTTTTTATTTTATAACTTGAAAATATGTGTTTTGGTGAATCTACAAAATTTGAGTCTACTCAAGAAGGAATTAAAATGAAGTTTATATAAATCCCTAAACTTTAGCTCACCTAAAATTCATCATTTTCTTAATAATAGATTTAAAAGCTTTTGGCTCAAACTAATTTTATATTTTTATTTTTCCTAATCAGAGAGGGTGAGTTGAGTAATCTATAGGATTTAAATTCACCTAAAAATAAGTTAAATTGAATTTTCTATGTATTTTATAAGTTTGTGGTAGCTCTAGGTGTGATTTAAATTAGAAAATTTGTAGAGACAAAATTTGCACTGTGAGTGCCAAGTTTTATAATTCTAAATTAAAGTTTATTATCTATTGAGTTAATATAAATTTGTTCATCCCAAAATGAGTTATTTTGGATTTTATATGGATTTTACAATTTTGTGAATTTTTCTGTTGAAAAGGTAGTGCTAGATCAAGTTTTATTATGAGTCCTCGGGTTTTCACATTATTACAAATAGGCCTAGACCCACATGTCACTGAGTGGCATGTTTACTCAGTGGACCTTAGGTTTATTCAAATTCTCAAAGCATAGTCCATGGCTTCTAACAGCAAACAGATCGGTTTGGCTGGAGCTTTAGCCATGGTTTGGCGGGTTCACCGGCGACGATTGGTGGCTCGGTTGGGGTCGAGGTCAAAAGACAAAATGAAGAGCACGTTGTCGCGGTTCCATTTTTCTACTTACCTCGGCTAGTGGAGGTTGGACCAGCGTGTTTCCGCGGGTAGATGATGCCGTTGTCATCGCGGTCGAAGAAGGCGAGCTCGATCTTCCTCCTCGGCGCGGCGGGTCTCGACCTTCACGGCGACGGGCAAAAGGAACAATCTCCGGGAGAACGTGGTGGTAAAGTGATCGGCGACGCGGCCCATGCCGGATGACGCCGAGATGGCCGCAAGCGCGGCGTGTGCATCGGACAGGTGCGCTGAAGCCAACGCGTGATCACCAGCCTCGATGGCGCCCGCGCAGCTCTTCAGGAGATGAACCAAGCGTATACCAGTGAGCTCCTCCTCCTCCCGCCGCATGGCCAACACGGCGGCGGCATCAGGCGCGTACGGCGGGAAGGCCACGGCGAACTTTTGCAGAGCAGCGGCAGTGGCAAATCTAGACTTGGGACGGCGACGTGGGAGAGGAAACACAGGGAGAGGAGCAGCGCTGCCAGTGGTAGCAAGCACCAGCGAAGCCCATGAGGGAGATGACCATGACGGCGAGGCCGTTGGCGATGATCGACTATTGCAGGAAGCGGATGCGGTCGGTGGAATTTTCCCTCGACGCCAGCCATACTCCTCCACCGAGAATCGGGGTCGAGATCAGGAACGTCACGAAGTTCACGATCCCCAGCAAGCTTGTCCCTCCTCGCAACATCTTGCTCTCCTTCTTCTTCCTTCGATTCTTCTTCTTGCTCTGCGACTGCTAGTGCTCTCTGTGGGCGTGGGGAAAAGAGTGAGGTAGCGAGCAGCGAGGGTTTTATTTGCTTGGTGTGGGCGGCAAGGTGGAGTTTGGCTTCGCCACATCCTCGGTCACGCGTCGACCCCGCGCAGCTCCGGAGTTCTCTCCCTCTCGCGTGTCCCCGGTGTGGAATAGAGAAAAAGAAAGGTGAACAAAGGGAGAGCAAGCTAGAGGGGCTGTCAAGTGGGTCGAGGGTGAAGACCGCAAGGCAAATAGGATTGGGTTGGGTAGAATGAGTAAAAACGATTTTACGCAAATTTTCAGATTATTTCTCTCTTGCTAATCTTTATAGCTTCATAATTTAATCTGTTGACATGGTAAATTAGTGAAATTTTTACTCGAGGTAGATGAGTATTAATAGATTCCATTATCTTTGTTGCACCCAAAAATCATTTGTGGTTTGTTCACAGAAATTAAATAAAGATGGAATATTTAGAGACTTTTAGAAGGCCTAAACAAGGGAGAAAAATTTTGAAAAAAATTATATTTATTCATGGTAAATAACCTATTATTTGAACAAATTATTTCTTATATATACTTATCTGCATTTTAATAATCTTTTAGGCAAGTTGTTATTTTAGCCAATTAAGGATATTAATCGTCCTATTATTTGACTGCATTCCTCATTTTGTTGAAGGCATCAAAATTTGTTATTAAATTTTACCAAAATTATACTGGGTTGAACTTAATGTTTTACACCAACATAAATTTTTCCATGATTTTATCTTGCATGAATTATTTTATAAAATTGGGGTACTTTTTTTATATGTGCTCCACTTTGTAAGTGCATCTAATATTATTATGACGGTTATATTAAACTTTTCTTGGGCTGAGGAGATGATCTTTGGATTAAATTTTTATGTCCATTTATTATCCCTAACGTTGGCTGCAGTTTGTTTTGGCAATTTTTTTAATATTTTAGGTTATTGCTTATGAGACCTATTATGAAATACGAGTTAATAATCCGAATACACATGAATGACTCAAGTCAAAACATGTAAATGATAGTATGCATGCTTTCACATGAGTTTGCATTGCATTGTTCTTCTAGGTTATAAATGAAGAGGTTTTAGTTTGTTCCAAAAAAAATTTTTCATGCAAAGGTCTAGGTTGGTCACACCTAAGTCAAAAAGAAAATATTTGGCTCGCAAAATTAGAAAAGTTAGCTTCCAACTATTTTGGCAACAAATTATTAAGTCCTAGAATTCGGGTATGTGACAAATCTATCCCCCTTAAATAAATCTCGTCCCCGAGATTTGGGTTGGGTTGTGGATGGAAGTGTGTTTGCCATACGAGGATTAATCTATGTGGGGTTTCGTCCCAACGAGACGATGGACACAACACTTGCTTAGGATAAGGAAGGATTCGACCATTAAGTTCCTAAGGGTGATCTGATTCAATTCTTTGCAATTCTTTGTTCCTGATAACAATATTTTAAATTTTCGTTTCCATTAAACCCCTTTAGGCATTCTAGACTTAGTAGCCCTAATAATCTAATATTTTCGCAAAGGAATCTTTTGGCGTGTGCCACCTTCTTATTTTAACACGAAAAGGTGTGAGAGGTGGCTTGTCTTTCACACTTGCTCCAGCTATCGGATTTGGGAGTGAGCAGTGGCGGAGTAGCTTTAGAGAAGAAGGAACGGAGAGGGGGTTTCACGATGAAGGCGATGCAAAGCAATGTGTTGCTGGCAGAGGCGGACTTCGTCTACGGTTAGTGCTTGCAGTCGCAGGGTCCAAGATGGAAGGAGAAGTTTCCTCATTGGCTCAGGGAATTCACGGATTCGTCGATGGGGATGATGCCCGAGCGATGGTGGGGTCGAGGCGCTTTCGTTGCGGAGGCTTCATTCCGACGGGAATGGTTGCTGCTTGGCAATGGGTGTGGGCAAAAGTGTGATATGTCGGAATGGCTATTCGTACCTTACTAGCTTGGGCATTGTACCCACTGGTTTTTGTTTGGAGGTTGTGGCGGGATTCGACAGAGGATGGGTACCAGGATTTCCTTTGTGAGGCGGTCTCTCTTCTTATCGTGTTGGCACCTATTGTCTTTCTCTCATTTTTGGGATTGCTGATAAATTAGGTAAGCAGTGGCTGGTCCCCAGAGTTTGTCCCCTTATGTATGGATCTGGCGGGCCACGGCCTAAATCCCTTTTGCTTTTGTTCCAGCAGAATAGTGGATTTTTGGTGTCAGCTGGTGCTCAGGTGATTTAGGTTGCTTGTCGGATGAGTAGTTGGATAGTATTGATTGCTAGTTGTATCCCAATCAGTTTTCTTTTGTAAAACATTTAAATCTAATTATGTTGGAGGAACCTCAAATCTATTTGTGTGGATGATGTGGTTGGTTTGGACGTTCCAAATTTTGATGTGGTGTAAAAAAAGATGATTCAAATACACTAAAAATGATACTACTGGAGTGGAATACTGGGTTTCTGATAACATGGTTTTATCAGCTTCTCGTTATTTTGAAATCATTTCAAACATACAAGATTTAATATGGCTATTGCTACGGTTTTCTTAAGTTTTATAATAGACTTGCTTCAGTGAAACATCTAGAAACTTCAATCTCAAATGTGAGTGATGATCCTACTTGGCTAGAGTTTCATGGAGATATCAGAAATGTTTGGAAGGATAGTACAAAAGATTGGTGATATAGGGTTGCAATAAGGTGCAAGTTTTCGGGGTCTATGGGCAGGTACTAACTTGGTTGAGCTCAATTCTATAAATTTTAAATCTGAGATTAGCAAGCACATAGGTTATGGAATTGGAGATAAACGGGTCCCTTATTATTGTTACCTTCTTCCATAAAGGTCCTTCACGGATGGGGTTACATCTTAAAGTTGGTAATATTTGTTTCCCTAGGTACATTTTGGTCTCTTGGTTTACCTCCATATACGTAGGTCATGGTAGAAGATTGATTGTTATATGTCATGTGTGACAATAATTTTTTTATGCGAAAAAGGCATGCATGAATGCTATGATATCATTGATGGATGAATGATGCGATGAACGTATGAAATGATTCAATGCTTATGAAAATAGTTTTGTATTGCTTACATGCCATGGAACAATTATATGTATATATATATTTGTTGAGAAGTTTGCCAAATCTACAAGTTAAGTCTCCAAACCATGTTTGTGAGTTGCTGCGATTTACAAAATTTGCATCCATCCAAAAAGGGGCACAAAATTTTGTCAACCGAGCAATCTCAACTTAATCCGCATAGTTTGCTTATGACTTGCTCTTAGCATGGCATATCCATTTAGGCTTGTGGGACTTACAAAGGTCAAGTATTTGTCTCTGGGTTTATAAGGCCATGATACACTATCCCCCTTAAAAGAAATAGACTTTTGGTTAGGAGAATTTGCGACACAGGGTTTAATTCGCCTGACGGTCTTAGGTACATCTATATGTTGATTTGGTAGGTACAGAGCCTAGCGGTCAATCTAGAAGGGCTGCAAGATGAATCGACACCCATTCCTAGTTTTCTAACAAGGCTTCCTTTGGTTGGGAAAAAACTGAGGTGATTTCTAGACGAATGGGTTGCCCTAGAGGAAATGGTTTAGTCAAGTACCGCTGTGCTGCAAAATATAGAAATATAGGTTTGCCGTCCTTATAGGTATCCTTGGGCCAGATCCCAAAGGTAAAAAATTTGAGCAAAAATCATGGTGATAGGTAAATAAGTTTGTGATCTACCTTTAGAAAATCAGAATTTTATCACTTATGGTTTTGTCTGTACAAATTTAACAACCTGCGGTCTACTGATTCTCAGATTTTTAGTCTTCACAACTACACGAATTTTTAGGGCAGGTTGCAAGGACCCAAAAATTCTACCAAAATTCGTGGGGCTTCCTGGGCATGTGTACGAGCTACTGGTGAAAGGTGAATATTTTATTATGTATGATTTGGGCTATATAAAAAGATGAATGCGCCTGCTACAAATTTCCAAAACATGACTATGTTCATTAATTGGATGGTTTTGTTGGCAACTTTTTTGGCAAAAAGACGTACATGATCGACACACCTAAACGCCTTGCGGTGATCTATAGTCGCCAACCACCTCGATCTAGCAAAACTAAACCAAGATGGGTTTTGTAGATTAAACCGGCTAGCGAAGCCGAATTGAGAAGAACGATGGGCAAACGGAAAGGTTTTCAGGACAAACTGTTGATGAGAAATTTTCCCTCGCACTGGCCTGAGAGATTTGCTTAGCTCTAGTGTAGGTCCAAATTGGATTGCCTTCGGGTTGTAGGGCGTGCCAGTTGGTTTGATCCTCTAACCAACAAAAAAGCAAAGAATAGACAATTAAACTATGATTAGATCCCACTCGATCGGCTATATATATCCATAATACATAATTACTATTCCAAAGCACATTTAAACTAAGTGATTGGGATAGATCGGTAGTATACCGAGACAGTATAAATCACTTATATCTAAAAATACATTAGAATAATAATTATATATATTTATAGCATAGCCGATGTCGTAGATCTAATGTGAATCGGCTATTACTCCGATACAATCTTATACTAAGATATTATTCCAAGCTAAATATACTAAACAAAGATCAATCGGCTGTTAAGATGACTTAACAGATTGATGCTGAGCTTAGCAGATTTAATTAGAGTAAGATCTTAATATAAAAGGCGGCTTTAACATATTTGACAGTAATAAAACATATAAGATGGCTAAAACATATAAGATCGGCTGAAACTCCGATACTATCTCTAATAGTAGTCATTGAACCAAATAGATCTATATGGTTCTAAGAGCGACTTAATAGATCAAACTGATGCAGCATTAAGTACAAAAAGAAGCATGAGATCTATATACACTAATGAAAACCTTTCCAGACAGTAGATACGTCATATAACCCAAATCAACCCCAAAATCTAATCCTGTCGGCTATTATCTTTGAGGAGACGCTAGCCGATCGCGGATTAGATCTAGGCATTGAATCAGATTATATGATGTATATGATAAATTAAGCAATTCGCAATAACGAGATCAGAGTGTCATGACGATGGAAGCACTAACCCCGATTGCGCAAACCGCTTGTAACAAGGAATTACCTTGCTCGGAGGTCGGAACCCGATCCAGCCCAGTGCGAGGCAAGAACTTGTCGAGATTGCAAGTAAGAATAAAAGGTGGTGATGCGCTGAGATTGTATTGGTTGATTCGATTGTTAAATTACATGGTCTCAGGTCATATTTATACCCGATTACAACAAAGTCCTAGTAGGACACGACTTCTATCTTATCCCTAATTACTATTTAAAATACGACAATATCTCTAATAGACTCCTACACACATTATCTGCAATATCCTATTTAATAGATAAAATTGCCTTTTCAGGACTTTATCCGTAGATGGCAATTCTCTGAAGCACTAGAAACCAAATCCAACAACGATCTTTAAGAATTCCTTCCAGAATCAGTCTCATCTGCTTTTCCAAATCAGAATCGGCAATCCTGTCCGACTCGGACTCAGCGGACTGGCTCATTAGTCGATCCGGACTCGCCGACGCGGCCTCTGTTTCCCCGACTCAAGCGCTCCTTTGGTTCCACTTCAACCCTTGCTTCAAACTCGGGGATTTCCTTACCAAATTTGGTCGTTAACATATGCCCCCCAAGCCCAAGTCCACGATATTGATAATGTTGCGGATTTTATGCAACCCCATCCTCGGAGAAAACCTAGGGTGAGTCTGTTTCGACTATCACGAAAACTCCTTAAGTAACGCCCCTTTCACGCCGAACAGCTCACGACGTTACTTTTGCAATCCACGCAAGCCCTAGCCAGAAACTGCTCCAATCTCTCCAGCGATCTTCTCGGAACTCTCGACCCTGTCGCGGCGATCCCCTTCCTTAGGCGACCGGATTCAAGCCAATGGCGGCCTCCGCTGTCCCCTCTGGCTCTCCATCCACCGATTTCGCTGAGGTACGCGCCATCGGCTAAATCTCCTCTTTTCTCGCTCGTAGTTGTAGATCTGAATTCTGAGCTTGAATGCCTTGATTTCATTCTTCCTTTTCAATTGTAGCATCTTGCTCACCAAGCAATTACTCCCAGTTGGATCAATGACAAGATATACTACCTAGGGCCTATTGGCAATAAGGACCCATCTGATATCATCAATATCGAAAACAATAGGATGCCATATAGAGTGTCGAACCCCATCCTAGTGCCTTGGAACGAAACTTTTAAGTCTTGGCGTTCCACCGATAAATCCTGGCCGACTTGGTACAAGAGAATAGAAGTTAGCAAACAAAGTCACTGGGAAGAGGTGGGAATAGCCCAATGCCTGGCACTCTCAATAGCCGACCAACCCAAAGATGAACCGCTCATATCGACTGCATGCTACTTCTGGAACAACACATTCAACGCTTTTCTCTTTCAGCAAGGACCTATGACCCCCACGCTAGCCGATGTCTTCATGATAACTGGTTTAGACATTTTATCATTGGCTAACCCTAATCGGCTGGATAGCAAAGGCCAATATTCTTTCAAGACAAAAGCCATCGGAGGCTGGAACGGATACATCAGCATGAACATGGGCACTGGATTTGTTAGCCCCAGGGAGCACACAACTTTTCTGATGATGTGGCTGGAAAAATTTGTCTTCTGCGGATCTAGCTGCGGCCCTATAGCCAACTAACAAGTTGTAGCCGAAGCCTTGGTATCAAAGACACAAATCCCCTTGGGTAAATTCTTACTGGGCTATCTCTATCAAACTCTCAACCAAGCATCGGCCAAGATAGCAGCCGATTCAGCTATAGGCACTGGAGGCCCTTGGTGGTTTTTGCAACTCTTGCTAGTGCTCCTTACATAGAACATTTCCGAGAGACCCAATCCGATTGACGCTGAATTCCCATTAGTAGAGCCGACTGAGGATGACGACGGAGATGAAGTGACTACACGCAAGTGTATGTCTTTTGGAGAAGCTGCTGTCGTTCACCCCGGGTCTAAATTATCGAGTGAACTCTTAGCCGATTGGTTCACACTTTTCTATGATGGATTCGCCAAGAACAACCGGACATGGTTTTTCTACGAAAACTGCCAGGAGTTCGAGCTCCCCATTGAATTAAATTTTGATGAACTCAACTCAAAAGAATATCCAAAACCAAGGGAGATCTTTACTGCAGCGATCAGTCATTGTATCCTCCCAATCGGCATCCACCAGGGCCAAAATATCGTCAAGTCGTATGAGTTTTACTACCCTGTATCGGTCGCCAGACAACTCGAACTCGGACAATTGCCGATCGGACTCTATTATGCTGACAAGATCCAAACGAGAGGGGAAATAACCTCAAGGATAATTATGGATTGGCTAATGAACATTGAGGGCCCCCCTTTTGGCAGTATAGGCACTCTGGAGTTAGCCGTGAAGAAGAGCTTAGCCTTTGACAGATGGTGGGTCGAATTGAAGTACTTGGATTGATCCATGATAGGCCATCCGATAAGCCCACAATGATTTGGCTAATCGGCTATGCCATTACTTTGGATACTCAGAGATCTTAGCTCTTTATCAACTTGATCAAACTCTTGTTAGAGGCTTCTGCCTATCCATTAGCCTAAGCATAATATGGTGAACAATTTAATAACTTGATTCCCATGCTGTCGGCAAACTGAACAAACTCGTCTGAGACAAAGATAGACCCCTGATCGGTTGTGATGGTTTGAGGGACGCCAAACCTGTAAATGATATGCTCTTTGACAAACTCGATTGCATCCCCAGAATCAACCTTCTTCAACGGAATTGCTTCCACCCACTTGGTAAAATAATCGATCACTGCCAATATAAACTTGTGTCCTTTGCTTGAGGGTGGATTGATCTGGCCGATCATGTCGATTCCTCATCTTCTGAACGGCCAAGGCTTGACAATTGGATTCATAGCCGATGCTGGTGCCCTCTGGATAGCCCCAAACTTTTGACAGTCTTGACAACCCTTGTAATATTTAAAGCAATCCTCTAGCATAGTCGGCCAAAAATATCCAGCTCTGTGAAGCAGCCACTTCATTCTATGAGACGATTGATGAGTACCACAGATCCCTTCGTGCACTTCTCCCATGACTACCTTGGCTTGATCAGCACTTAGATATTTGAGTAGCAGACCATCAATGTTCCGATAATATAAGTCATCATCAAGCAGAACATATCGTAAAGCCTTATAGCATAATTTCCTTGAAGCCGATTGAGAAGGATTTTGTAAATAACTGTGAACACCATACCTCCAGTCGTCGACTGAGATGGTTGCGATTTCTACTTTGATTTCCTTTTTCACTGGCTTATAGCCGGATGCCCCTTGAGCCAGATCATTTGAATCTGAATTCTGCTCCCTAGGGATATGCTTTAAGGTAACTAGCCAAAAACTATCCATCAACTCCTGACATTTTTGATAATAGACCATCAGCTTGTCGTTTTTGCATTCATATTCTCTAGATAACTGGCTGATGACCAATAGTGAATCGCCCATAATTTTCACGGCATCGGCTTCAACTTCCTTCAACAGCTGCAAACCCTTAAGGAAAGCCTCATACTCAGCTTGATTATTTGTAGCATCAGGCACGATTGTAAAAGCAAATTCAAAACTTGCCCTCCTGGGTGAAATGATTACCAAGCCGATGCCACATCCATGTGTGCAGATTGATCCGTCGAAAGCTAGAGTCCAGGGCATGATGTCGACTGAGCCGATTGAGTCATCATTATGCTCGATAATGAAATCAGCTATAGCTTGTCCTTTGACTACTTTAGGCGCTTGATACCTCAAGTAAAATTCCATCAAGGCAAAGATCCACTTACCGACTCGTCTGTTTAGAACTAGAGCTGATAGCATATATTTGACCACATCGGCTTTGCAAACTATTGTGCCCTCGTTGGATAACAAATAATGCCTCAACTTCGTACAGGAGAAATATAGGCACAAGCACAATTTTTCCACCGGAGAGTACCTTGTTTCTGCATCCAAAAGCCTTTTGCTGAGATAGAATATTGCTTTCTCCTTTCCTTCGAACTCCTGGATTAAAACTGAGCCGATAGACTTCTTGTCGGCTCATAGATACAACTTGAAAGGCACTCTCTTTTGGGGAGGGATCAATACTGGAGGGGAGCTTAGATAATCTTTGATGTTGTCCAAAGTCTTTTGCTGCTCTGCCCCCCAAGTAAATGCTTGATTGGCTTTCAACCTTAACAAAGGTGTAAATGACTCCATCTTCTCTGATAGATTGGCTATGAACTGTGAAATTAACCTTGCTGGTCAAAGAATGCAACTGTTTCTTGTCCTGCGGAGGCTGAATACTCTTGATAGCGTTGATGCTCCTTTGCGTTACTGTAAACGCTAGAATTTGGTAGGCCCGGGAGTCCCAATCGGTTGGGTTCATATCAGCCCAAAGCTAGTATCGACATAGAGTTCTGCATCAGTCGATTGGGGGTTTTTCTATTATTTCCAGCAGTTGGATTCTTGTTAGATTCGGTTTGGAAAGATCTTATCCAGAAGACACCGAGTTCAAGAAGGATAAGGCTTATATCTATTACTTAGAAAGAGTTTGTTAGCTTTCTATTTTATCTTTAGGAAAGTGTGTTAGTATCCGGTAAGGATTCAGTTTGTTTCCTTTTATCATTAGAAAAGTTTGAATTGTAATCTATTAGGATCTCTGTTAGCTGCGGGTATAAATATGTAAGCCCATGGCCCATGTAAATCAATCTTCATGATTAATACGGCTCGGCGCATCGCCACCTTGTTACTTTTGGCTACTTTGTTCATCATCCGGCGGAACTTGGCACCCAACGCGGGGCTGCATCGGCTTTGATCTTTGGCGAAGGGGTAAGTCCAAGGTCCCGTCGGCCCAGGTAAGTCCGGTTTCATTACCGTTCATAGATACATCGTCTTTAGTTAGGACTTTCTCGGTTAGGTCCGATATTTTGATCAAGTCGATGTTTCGTAAATGTAATGTCGCTTTAGGTAGATTTGTTATATCCGTCACACTAGATAGATCTATCGGCTCATCAAGTATTAGAGTATCATATGGAATCTCATGCTGCATCGGTTAGGTCGGACCTAGTAGATTGTTATCAATAATCTAAGTCTTGTTAAGCTGATAGGTTCATGCTAATGTTTTACCGGAGGGTTTGCCTGTCTTATCATATGTCTTTGTTAATCTAGTCCTAGTATCTCAATTTAGCTCTATCGGTTGTTTCTCGCTTTAGGGTTTCTGCCGATACCGGTTAAATCGTTATATTATATTAGATTAGATTAGGCATCTACCACCCTAAAAATCAGTCAAGGGCTTGATTGTCTAGATGTTGTGTTTCTTTCCATACTTAGTGCTTCAGCAATTCAATTTGACCTACTAAGTCATGACTAGAATCATAGTCTCTAGCCTGCCTAATGGCTACCAATAAGGGTTTCATCGGGGTTTTAGCCGACGAGTTATCTGGACATCGGCATCGGCTGGAATCACATAATCGGCTATCAACATATCGACTGTTTTGATTATCGGCGTATCAGCCGATATGATTCATGCTCTCCTGTTTTGCATATCTTGTCAGTGGCAGGATCAAACTGACTAGAACGCCTCCGCTTCATTAATTTTAGGACCTGCACTGGAGCTAAGCAGATCTCCCAGGCCAGCGTGTGATTCGACGTCAACACATCTTTTGGCACTCCGGCAGCGGTACGGATTTGGGATCAACACATTTTTGGCATGCCCAGTGGGACCTCATGATTGTTTACATGGCTTGTGGAACCCACAATGTCTGATAAAGAAGTCAAGGCCGAGGAAGAGCAGTCTCTCAAGCCGATGAATGAAGATAGGGAGCAAGCTACGAGCCGATGGACAACAATACACTTCGAGAGATGGTTGATAAAACCGTTCATCGTGTTGTGTTCGATCAATTTGGAGTTTTGACAAGTACATTACATGACTTGATCGAGAAAATAGTTCCCAGGATAGTTGATGAGCGATTTCAGCATCATCGGCAACAACAATATTGGCTCGGGGGGCAAGCATATCAACATGAAGAGCCACAACAACATTTTTCAGCCAGAGGAAACTCAACAATATCAGTCTAAAGAAGATTGGGCCGATATTATTGCAAAGGTAATGGAGGAGCATGGAATTAAACCCAAACATCAAACTTCTGTGTATCGGCCGCCATGTCCGGAATGGTTTGATAGAGTACCACGTCCAAGCCTATACAAGGTTCCAGATTTTTCCAAGTTTTCGGGGCAAGATGGTGTATCTACAATGGAACATGTCAGCCGATTTTTAGCTCAATGTGGGGAAGCATCGCTGAAGAAGCTCTAAAAGTTAGATTTTTTCCATTGTCCTTAACTAGATTGGCCTTCACATGGTTTTCGTCATTACCACCAAATTCTATCAGAGGTTGGGCCGATCTTGAGGAACAGTTTCACATGTACTTCTTTGCTGAGGTTGGTGACTTGAAGCCCTCAGACTTGATATCAATCAAATAGCAAGAAGGGGAATCGACTAAAGAATATATTCAAAGGTTTCATTACATCCACAACCGATGTTATAGTTTGAGCCTGAGTGATAAGCAGCTAGCAGATGTTGCATTTCAAGGGTTGTCAGCGGCTACCAAAGACAGGTTTTTCTTCCATAAGTTTGACAGCCTGGCCCATCTACTACAGAAGGTATCAGCTTACGAGGGCCGATGTCAAGAAAAAGAGAAGAATAAGTTTTGGGGCGATCAAGGCCAGGATAATTTTGAAGCATGACTTATCATACTCCAAAACTAGGGGGCATGTGTTAACGCTAGAATTTGGTAGGTCCCGGAGTCCGAATCGGTTGGGTTCATATCGGCTCAAAGCTAGTATCGGCTTAGAGTTCTGCATCAACCGATTGGGGGTTTTTCTATTATTTCCAGCAGTCACATTCTTGTTGGATTTAGTTTGGGAAGATCTTATCCAGAAGACACCGAGTTCAAGAAGGATACGGCTTGTATCTATTAATTAGAAAGAGTTTGTTAGCTTTCTATTTTATCTTTAGGAAAGTGTGTTAATATCTGGTAAGGATTCAGTTTGCTTCCTTTTATCATTAGAAAAGTTTGAATTATAATCTGTTAGCATCTCTGTTAGCCTGCGGGTATAAATATGTAAGCCCGGAGTCCATGTAAATCAATCTTCACGATCAATACAACTCGGTGCATCGCCACCTTTTTACTTTTGGCTACTTGGTTCATCATCCGACGAACTTGGCACCCAACGAGGGGCTGCACTCGATGTTTACGTAAACGTAATGTCGCTTTAGGTAGATTTGTTATATCCATCACACTAGACAGATCTATCGGCTCATCGAGTATTAGATTATCATATACAATCTCGTGCTTGCATCGGTTAGGTCCGACCTACTAGATTGTTATCGATAATCTAAGTCTTGTTAAGCCGATAGGTTCATGCTAATGTTTCACCGGAGGTTTAGCCGGTCTTATCATATGTGTTTGTTAATCTAGTCCTAGTATCTCAATTTAGCTCTGTTGGTCCTTTCTCGCTTTAGGGTTTCTATCGATACCGATTAAATTGTTATATTAGATTAGATTAGCTTAGGCATCTACCACCCTAAAAATCAGTCAAGGGCTTGATTGTCTAGATGTTGTGTTTCTTTCCATACTTAGTGCTGCATCAATTCAGTTTGACCAACTAAGTCGTGATTAGAATCGTAGTCTCTATCCTGCCCAATGGCTACCAATAAGGGTTTCATCGGGGTTTCAGCCGACGAGTTATCTGGACATCGGCATCGGCTAGAATCACATAATCGGCTGTCAAAAGATTGGCTGTTATCGACCAATCGGCCGATATGATTCATGCTCTCCTATTTTGCATATCTTGTCAGTGGCAGTATCAAACTGACTGGCACGCCTGCGCTTCATTGATTTTAGGACCTGCACTGGAGCTAAGAAGATCTCCCAGGCCAACGTGTGATTCGACGTCAACACATCTTATGGCACTCTGGTGGCGGTACGAATTTGGCGTTAATAGTCGGCCTCGGCGAGCAACACCCGGGCGGCCTCTTGGTATTGCATCGACCGGGCCTCGAGCGCCTCCGTGCGGCCCTTGAGGTCGCCGATCTGGTGGCAGAAGATCGTTAGGCAACCTGCTCCAAGAAAGGTTGATCAGTAAAAAAGGGGAGGAGAGAAAAGGTTGTCGACACCGACACGTATGCTCGGCCCCAGCTCTCTCCGACTCCGACGTCGCCAGCTTGGCCTCGATGTCGGCTTTTGCCGCCTCTAATGCCGCTTGCTTTTCCGCAGCCTCGGCCCGCGCCGACTTGGTCACCGCCAACTTCTCCTCCACGTTGGCCCGTGCAACCTCTGAGGCCACCAGCTTCTCCTCGGCCTCTCGCCGTGTGGCATCTGAGGCCTTCAGCAACCTCTGGGCACTGTCCAGTTGTGCCTGAAACATCTCGGCCATTAGATTGGCCTCTCGGCGTAGGCTCTTGCTTCACCGGCCTCTGCACAATGAAAAGCATAAGCCGGAGATCTGAAAAAAACCTCAAAAAGCTGGGAAGAAAGCTCACATCGGGAAGCGGCGGGATGGAGATCCTCGAGTTCGGCCACCTCCCCTCCAGCCGTTAGATCGCCTCGGTGGGCTGTGGCTAGCGGACAGCCTCCTGCAAATACAAGACATTGCACACAAGTCTAAGGGAGAGCAGAAGAAGAGGTGTCGGCACCTACCAGATAGAGGTCGCGGACGTGGCGAAGAGCCCGGTCGAACTCTTCTGTGCCCCCACCTCGCTGTGAGGGGCCACCTCGACACCGGCCCGCCATCTAGGGCAGGCTCTTCCCTGGCACCATCGCCGATGGCCACACCGTTTTCCAGGGTGCCTAGGTCCTCAGCCACCTCCCTGGCCGGTCCCAGCTCGGGGGCTCCCTCGATGCCGGCAATGATGAAAGGGAGGGGGAACATGTCCCAGTTGAATATCGAAACCTCTTCCCTGCACGCGGCTTCCCCCTCCACCCCCGGCTCCATCATCGTCGACACCTCAGGCCCCGTTGCCGCCGCCTCAGGCCCTGTTGCCGCTACCACCTCGGGCCCCGTCGCCGTCGCCGCCTTGGGCCTCGTTGTCGCCGCCGCCGTGGGATACACCTCGGTAGTCACCACGGACCCCTCTTCAGCCGTCGTCGCTGTCACCACCTAGGTATCGGCCGCCGGTTACTCTTAAGTTCGATTGGTGTTGCTGACCAAATTTGGTATGCATATCCCTGAGTTTGAAGCAGAGATTGAAGCGGAATTGAAGGAAATGCGCAACCCTCAAAAATAGAGGCCGCGTCGGCTGAGTCTAAATCGGCTGCGGAGCCAGTCGGCTGAGTCCGAGTTGGACCAGGATAGCCGATAGCCGATTCCCATTAGAAACAAGAGATGGAACCGATCTCTGAAGGAAAGCGTCAAGATAATCGTTGGATTCAGTTTTCGTATACTTTGAAGATATTGCCATCTACGGATAACGTCCTACAACGATAATTGTATATTTAAATTAGGATATTTTGTATAGTTTCCTTTATAGATAATGTAGTTTGTTTAGAAATATTTGTAATCTAATCTGTAATAGAAATCGTGTCCGTTACGGACTCATTGTATATCCGGGTATAAATATGACCCGAGACCATGTAATACAAAGACACAACTCAATACAATCTCGACGCATCGCCAACCTTTTGTCTTTGTTTCCAATATCGACAAGTTCTTGCCTCGTCTTCGGACTGCATTGGATTTCGATCTTCAAGAAAGCTAATTTCTTGTTACAAGTGGTTTGTGTTATCGGGGTTAGTGCTTCTATCATCATGATACTCTGATCTTGATGTCACAAATTGCTTAATCTATCATATACGACATATAATTTAGACCAATGTCTTGATCTATCTTGCGATCAGCTAGCATCTCCTTAAAGACGGTAGGTTATGAAGCTAGATCTAAGGGTTGATTTGGGTTATATGGCATATCCACCATCTCGAAGGACTTTCATTAGCTTATATAGATCTCATGCTTCTTTTTGTACTTAATGCTCCATCAATCTGATCTATTAAGTCGTTTTTAGAATCATTTAAGATCTATTCGGTTTAATGATTGTCTTTAGGGATAGTATCAGGGTTTCAGCCGATCTTACCTGTTTTAGCCATCTTTAATGTATTATTACTGTCAGATGTGTTAAAACCACCTTTTATATCAATATCTTAATCTACTTAAATATACTAAGCTTGGTATCAATCTGTTAAGTCATATTAACAGTCGATTGATCTTGGTTTAGTGTATTTAGCTCAGGTTAATATCTTCATATAAAACATATCGGAGTATTAGCTGATTTACATTAGATCTACGACATTGGCTAAGCTATAAATGTATATAATTGTTGTCCTAACGTATTTTTAGATATAAGTGATTTATACTGTCTTGGTATACTACTAATCTATCCCAATCACTTAGTCTAAATGCGATTTGGAATGGTAATTATGTATTATGGATATCTATAGCTGATCAAGTAGGATCTAATTATAATTTAACTGTGTATTTTTGTTTCTTGTTGGTTATAGGATTAAACCAACTGGCACGCCTTACAAGTCACCAAAGGCAATCCAACTTGGACCTGCACTAGAGTTAAGAAAATATCTCGAGCCGGTGCGTGGGAAACTTTTCTCATCAACACGCTTTTGGCATGCCCAGTGGGACCTCTGCAACTTTTGAGTCCAATATAATGGTTGAAGTCAAGTCCACTGACGTGGATCAAGAAAACATCATACCCGACACGATGGACAAGCTCACTGCCGATCATCAAGCCGAATACCGGCAGATGGTAGAAAGATTGCAATCACACTATTTGCAGTCCTTTACCCAGACCCGGTCTGGATCAATCGTTCAGAAGTACAAGGTTGAGATCCCTGAGGAGTTTGACTCTAGAACCACTTCCAGCAAGGACAGGCGGAAGGAGATGGAGGAGATCAAACAGGAGCAAGATGAATCAGAGCTCCACACACTCCAGGATCGGATTGACTTGGCTGTCCACCACGTGCTCGTCACGAACCGTGGGATTACGGTGAACACTTTGAACAACATGATCAGCACCGTGGTTGATTCAAAGATAGCCGAGCAACGCCAAGGGGCCCGACCTTTCTTCCTGACGGCCGATTCCCCAACCACAGGACTCTGTCAACGCACGGGATGCCAATCCCTCCGCTGGGACAGCCGATTCCCCCGGGGCGGCCTCTATGCAGCTGAATGTTCACACATCGTTATAAAACCACCGCCCAAGCTCTTAACCAGACAAGAACCCCTGCATCGGGGCTACGGGGCTCCAATACACCCCCAAGAACAGGTGGAAAACATGTTCAGCACCGATCGGCAACGTCTCATACACAAAGGATCGATCGACAACTATACGCCCGATCTGCCTCAAAATTCCAGCAGTATTCGGCCTCCTCCTGAGCAGAAGCCTCCTCTGATGCCTCAGCCACCTCCCGCCATGAATCAATTCCCACCTCAGTATCCAAGGGGCAACTTTGATCAATATTATCGGCCTCATTCACTGCAAAAGATGGTGATCGCCGATCCTCGTCCATGAAAGACGGATAGCACAGTCGATTCATGAAGAAACATGAAGAAAAGGAGACCGGCAGGGTCTACAAAGTACATCTGAGGAGATACGATCGGCAAGAGGGGGCTCGTCGGCAACAGCTTGATGGCTTTGATCCCCATTGGAGCTGCGACTTTTTCAAGTTTTGCTGGGAGCAGGGTATGAGATTGCCTTCAATCCAAGACTGCCGCATGCGGTGGACACGAGGATCAACCAGTGGGAGCACCGGCCAATTTATACTAGGGCGTTCAGTTCAATCAAAAGAGGGGTCTGTTCATCAACGGTTGGTCCCCATCAATCAAGATTTCTTTCAAGAAGACTCGGGAGACGATGAAGAACAAGCTGCCAACCCTCAATGGTGCCCTTCGACGTTTTCACAAAAACACAAAAGCGGAAGGTACAACGGCTAAAAGCGAGGGCCGGCTAAAAGATGTTCGGCCGATATCGACTATCGGCTAAGATGAAAACGGAACAAAACCGCCCAAGGAGACAATGGCGCGTAAAGAAGGATGTTGTCCCAGCCGATGAGAGTCCAGCGACTAGGACAAGAAGGTGGCTAAAGGGAAGGAGTAGGCTTGCATCGGTCAACATGGCGTTCATATTGCCGGTCGAGTTTGAGGCGCCCAAACCGATGCGATACCGTCGAAGACACCTTGGCCAAGCTAGTACTATCCCCAAAACCGGCCATATTTGAAAAACCCGAGGGACGAAAATCAGCACCTGAAGCCCCTATACGTTAAAGGATTCATGAACGGGAAGCCGATGTCGAAGAATGCTGGTCGATGGGGGAGCGGCCGTTAACCTCATGCCACATGCTACTTTCAGGAAGCTAGGCAAAGGAGCCAATGACTTGATCAAGACAAACATGGCGCTCAAGGATTTCGGCGGGAACCCATCGGAGGCCAAAGGGGTTCTCAATGTCTAGCTAACCGTCGGCAGCAAAACTGTGTCCACAACATTCTTTGTCATCGACGGGAAGGGATCTTATAGCCTGCTGCTCAGAAGGGATTGGATCCACGCCAACTGCTACATCCCTTCTACGATGCATCAAAGCTTAATCCAATGGCAAGGCGACAAGATAGAAATCGTGCCAACCGACAGGTTAGTTAACGTAGCAAACGCCGGCTTAACATTATGGGAAGTCGACGGCATTGATTGCTGTCGGCAAAGTTTGGTAGGCGATTTCCTAAAGGTGTCCGATTCGATATACAGCCAATTGGAGTCAAAGAGCCTCAACTATTACTTTGAGGGCATCGTGGAGGGCTCAAGCATCTACACCAAGGATACCGTGGACGATCTCGATGGCAAGCTGGGGCAAGGTTTTATGTCGGCCGACGAGCTTGAGGAAGTTGATATAGGTATAGGAGATAGGCCTAGGCCGACATATATTAGTAAAAATTTGTCCTCTCGTTTTAGGACCAAGCTTATTGACTTATTAAAGGAATATAAAGATTGCTTTGCTTGGGAGTATTTTGAGATGCCTGGTTTTAGTCGATTGATTGTGGAGCATCGGCTCCCCACCAAACCTGGATATCGGCAATACAAATAGCCTCCCGAAGGTTTAAAACCGATATGTATGATGCGATTAAAGCCGAAATCACTCGGTTGTATGATGCTGGTTTCATTCGGCTCTACCGATATGCGGAGTGGGTTTCTAATATGGTCCCAGTAATCAAGAAAAATGGCAAGCTTAGGGTGTGCATCGACTTCAAAGATTTAAATAAGGCCACCCCTAAGGATGAATACCCCATACCTATAGCCGACTTGCTAGTGGATGCAACTTTCGGCCACAAAATCATAAGCTTTATGGATGGCAACGCTGGGTATAATCAAATCTTCGTCTTGAAGAAGACATTCAAAAGACTGACCTTTAGGTGTCCAGGGGCAATCGGCTTATATGAGTGGGTTGTTATGAATTTTGGGTTCAAGAATGCTGGAGCTACATACCAAAGGGCCATGAACTATGTTTTTCACAACCTAATCGACTTCTTGGTGGAAATTTACATCGATGATGTTGTTGTCAAATCCAAGGAAGTGGAAGATCACATAGCCGATGTAAGAAAGGTCTTGGAGCGAACTAGAAAATATGGTCGAAGATGAATCCCAAAAAATGTGCATTTGGCGTGTCGGTGGCCAATCGGGTTTTTTGTTCACGAGAGAGGGTTGAGGTGACACAAAGGAGCATCAACGCGATCAAAACTATTCAACCTCCTCATGATAAGAAACATTGCAGTCTTTGATCGGCAAAATTAACTTCATAAGGTGCTTCATAGCCAATCTATCCGAGAAGATGGAGCCGTTCACACCCTTACCGTGGCTGAAAGCTGATCAAGCGTTTACTTAGGGGCATAGCAGCAAAGAGCTTTGGATAACATCAAGGGATATCTGAGCTCCCCTCCAGTATTGATTCCTTCGCAAAAGGGAGTGACGTTCAAGCTACATCTATCAGCCGATGAGAAGTCTATCAGCTCAGTTTTGATTCAGGAGGTCGAAGGAAAGGAGAGAGCAATTTTCTATCTTAGCAGAAGACTTCTGGATGCAGAAACAAGGTACTCTCCAGTGGAGAAGTTGTGCTTATGCCTATATTTTTCATGTACGAAGTTGAGGCATTATTTGTTATCCAACGAGTGCATCATAGTTTGTAAAGCCGACGTAGTAAAATATACGCTATCGGCTCCAGTTCGAAAGGACGAGTTGGAAAGTAGATATTTGCCTTAATAGAGTTCGATTTGAGGTATCAAGCGACCAAGGCAGTAATGCAAGCAATAGCCGATTTCATTGTGGAACACAGGGACGAATCAATCAGCTCAATTGATATCATGCCTTGGACATTAACTTTCGATGGATCGGTTTGCACGAATGGATGTGGCATTGGCTTGGTTATAATCTCTCCCAGGGGGGCTAGCTTTGAGTTCGCTTTTACCATCACGCCTCATGCTACAAACAATCAAGTCGAATATTAAGCCGTTCTCAAAGGATTACAAGCTGCTAAAGGAAGTTGAAGCCGATGCAATCAAAATAATGGGTGATTCACTCTTGGTCATCAGCCAACTATCGGGAGAATATGAATGCAAGAATGATGTGCTAATGGTCTATTATCAAAAATGCCGAGAGTTCATGGATAGTTTTCAGCTAGTTGCCTTAAAGCACATCCCTAGAGAGCGAATTCGGAAGCAAATGATTTGGCTCAAGGGGCATCACGTTATAAGCTGATGACAAGGCAAATTGAAGTAGGGATTGCAACCATCACCGCCGACGGCGGAGGTATGACGTCTACAACTATCTACGAGAATCCTTCCTAGTCGGCTTCAAGGAAATTACGCTACAAGGCTTTGCGTTAGGTTTTGCTCGACGATGATCTATACTATCGGACGATTGATGGCGTACTACTCAAGTGCCTAAGTACTAATCAAGCCAAAGTGGTCATAGGAGAGGTGCACGAAGGGATTATTGGTACTCATCAATCGACTCACAAGATGAAGTGGTTACTTCGGAGAGCTGGGTATTTTTGGCCGACTATCTTTGGAAGATTGCTTCAGCTACTATAATGGCTTTCAGGATTGTCAGAAGTTTGGAGCTATCCAGAGGGCACCAACATCGGCTATGAATCCTATAATCAAGCCTTGGTCGTTCCGAGGTTGGGGAATCAACATGATCAGCCAGATCAATCCACCCTCGAGCAAGGGACACAAGTTTATATCGGTGGCAACCGATTATTTTACCAAGTGGGTGGAAGCAATTCCCTTAAAGAAGGTTGATTCTGGGGAAGCGATCAAATTTGTCATGGAGCATATCATTTACAGATTCGGCGTCCCTCGGACTATTACTACGGATCAGGGATCTATCTTTGTCTCCGACGAGTTTGTTCAATTAGCCGACAGCATGGGGATTAAGTTGTTGAATTCTTCACCGTATTATGCTCATGCTAATGGACAGGCTGAGGCTTCAAACAAAAGTTTAATCAAGCTGATAAAGAGGAAGATCGCTGAATACCCAAAGCAATGGCATATCCGATTGGCCGAATCACTTTGGGCTTATCGGATGGCCTGTCATAGATCAATCCAGGTGCCTCCTTACAAGTTGGTCTACGAGCACGAAGCTGTTTTGCCATGGGAGAATATCCTCGGCTCAAGAAGAATTCAGTTAAAGGACCAGTTGACAGCCGATGACTATTATAATCTGATGGTGGACGAATCTGAAGACCTAGTGTTGTCAAGGATGCGTGCTTTGGAGAAGGTGACTAGAGATAAAGAACGAGTGGCTCGTTAGTACAACAAGAAAATTGTGCCTAAGTCTTTTGAAGAAGGCGAGCTAGTATGGAAATTGATACTGTCGATTGGTACAAGAGATAACAAATTCAACAAATGGTCACCTAATTGCGAAGGGCCTTTCAAGATCCACGGATGCATCTCTAAAGGAGCCTACATGTTAGAAGGATTGGACGGAGAGGTATTTGAAAGGGCTCTTAATGACAAATATTTGAAGAAGTACTATCCTAGCATTTGTATCAATTCATGATTCGGCTAAGTCCTTGCCGATCCATGTTAGCCGATGTGTTGTGAGACTGTACACATCGCCTCTAGAACATTTTCACTCTAAGTTTTCCCCTCTGTTTTTTCAAATCGCGAGTTTAGCCAACGGTGTTGGATGGTTTTATAATTTTATCAATGATGAAGGCAACATTGAGAAAATTAGGAGGGAATATATCATACAAAGTCGAAATCGGAATCGAGTCGAAATCGAATTAGAGGACTTCAAAATCTTTCGGGCTTTGAAAACTTTTAAGGCATTCAAGATGCGAAGCGAGTGAATCGGCAGAGGGCATATGATAGACATTTCAAGCGTAGCGAGCCGATTACAAAAGTTATATGTACAAGCTAAGACAAAAGGTGTTGGAGACTAGCCCTATTACATTCCGAGGAAGTCTTGGATAGCTGACATCGCATTTTGCTTGATGGCTTTGATTTGATCGATTGTGGCAATATCTTCGCCTCGGTGCCCGTGATCACCTTACCCGATTTGTTTAAATCTCCCAAGAACTTGATGGTGGAAGTCACCTTAGTTCTTTTCTCTTCGGTGGCCTTGGGGAGATCGGCTAGTGCTTGCTTCTCTTCAGCGATCTTGGCCCTGCACTGCTCCAGCTTCGCTTGTAGTTTGGCTTCCTCTTCCTCAAGCTGGTTGATTTTCGCCTGAGTAGCCGATGGCCCGACCGCCAGTTCATCCAACTTAGCCTTTTCAGTCACAAGGTTCTTTACGGTGGCATCAATTGTAGCCGCCAAGTCAGTTTGGACTCATCTATCGATCATTCTTTGCATGGCCCGCTCCAACTTGAATCGGTGTAGGTCGATGAATATGGCTTAGGAAATTGTTTTAGCCAAATCTTGAAGAAGCTGACTTTGAACATCATTGAAGCGTGCTCTGATCGGCCTGCAGTCCATCACCGGTTGATCCAAATCAATGTCCAACCAACGATTGATATCTAGGAGCTTTTCTTTGAGATCATTGGCTATTGTGGTCTAGTCTGGCTGGTGGCCTCTTCCTCTTCATCGATGAATTCCTTGATGTCAAGTGGAACTAGACGGCTAGAGTCTGCAGAGGAGTTTGGGGTGATCAAAATATATCATGGATAGCCGATATAAATTCTTGAGAAAGAGAAGTATGCTTACTCGGATGGCAGGAGCTATTGTGGGTTCTTCTTCAATGTGGTGGCTGCCCGTAGCCGATGGAGTTCTCTCGCTTGACGCATGGGGGGCAACCGATGAAGATCGAGGAGGCTACAAGAAGGACAAGTGTCAGTACAAATCGACTAGGTAAAACAACCAAGGAAAAGATAGAATTAAGGATTACCGATTGAACAACAAGAAAGAATTTGGTCTAGGATCGAATGATTATAATTTGGAGATTAAATTGAAAAGCCAATGGTACATACCAGTCGCTTTGGGGGTGAAGGGGTCTTTTGAGTCTGTTCGTCGGCTGGCGGTGTGGTTATACTTTGGTTCGAGCTGCTTGATGCTGCCGCCTCTTCAACGGCTTGGGAGATCTCTTCGTCCATGACCTCTTTGTTGAGTGCTTCCTCTATGCTGGGGTCGAGAGAGGGCAGGCTATCGTCTGGTGCAGCAGGCTTCGGCTTCTTCTGTTTCTTTACATGTGTAGCCGATAGGCCCGCGGCCGAAGGGGCAGCTCTTTTCTTCCTCACCACGGCCTCGCGAGTTTGTCCATAGAGCAGCATCCTCACCTTCGGCGCATTGAAGCCGACAAGGATGGAGCATAGTCGCCACCATTTGGGATGAGGCCCGGGCGATATTCGATGGCGATGCTTGAATTGCTCACCGTGGGAGGACCTGAATCTGTCGTCTGCAAAAGGAAAAGTGATTAAGTGTTAGGAGATGCAATAGCTGATTACTCGAAAGAAATGTTTGAGGATGAGGGTACTTACAGAAGGGATTTTGTCCGGCAAAAGAGTGGTGACTTATATTGAGGCGCATTGATGGACGATGTGTTGCTTGATCTCCACCCACCACTTATCATAAGCGACACTTCTCTTATGGGCCAGCTCCAAGATCCCAATGCTGCCGAGGGGTGGGCTCTTTATCACCATCAGTTTGTTCATCATGATCCTTGAGTCAATCACCCCTCGGGTCTCGATTTTGTCAGCATAACAACAGCCGATGGGCAGCTGTCCAAGACCATGTTGCCTTCCAGCCAACGTAGGGTAATAAAACTCATAAGATTTCAACATGTTTCGGCCTTGATGTATCCCGATCGGCAATATGCAAGGAGTGAGTTCGTGGTGAAGATTTCTCTGCACTTGGGGTATTTGTCTGAGTTTATTTCATCCAAGTTCAGTTCAATCGGCAACTCAAACTCTACTCGGTCCTTCATAGAAAAACCAAGTCCGATTGTTCTTTGCAAGGCCGTCATAGAAAGATATGAACCATTCGGCTAGGAGTTCGATTGATTGTTTTGAGCCGACATGAGTAGCTGCGGCTTCCCTGAAATATAGGCACCTCCAGGTGGTTATTTCGTTCCCCTCCTCATCTTCAGTTGGCTCCAACAGCGGGAATCGAGCATCGGCTAGCCGTGGCCGTTCGGAGACTTTTTGAGTTAGCAATACAAGCTACAACTGTAGAAACCACCAAGGGCCTCCAGTGCCGATTGATACATCAACTGCTATCTTAGCCAATGCCTGGTTCAATGTCTGATAGAGGTAGCCCAGGAGGAATTTGCCTAAGGGAAGTTTTGTCTTATTGACCGGGGCTTCGGCTATTACTTGCCAATTTCTTTGTTGGGCCACGGCTAGAAGCTGCAGAAAACAAATTTCACTAACCACATCATAAGGAATGCGGCGTCGCCTAGCGCCGATGGGCCCTGTCCCAATGTTCATGCTGACATAACCATTCCAACCTCCGATTGCTTTGGTTTTGAAGGAAAACTGGCCCTTGCTGTCTAGCCGATTAGGTTAGCCGATGACATAATGTCAAGTCCTATTATCATAAAGACGTCGACTAGTGTTGGGGTCATTGGGCCTTGCTGGAAGAGGAAGGCATTGAGAGTATTGTTCCAGAAGTAGCTGGCAGCCGATATTAATGGTTTGTTCTTAGGCATATCCGCTACCGAAAGGACCAAGCATTGGGCTATGCCTACTTCTTCCCAGTGGTTGTGTTTGCTAGCATGCATTCTTTTGTACCATGAGGGCCAGGATTTATCAGTGGAAGGCTAGGACTTGAAAGTACCATTCCAGTGGCCTAAACTAGGGCTTTTCACTCTATAGGGAACCCTATCGGTTTCGGCAATAATGAACTCAGTTAGGTCCGTGTTGCCGATAGGCCCTAGGTAATATCTCTTGTCATTGATTGAGCGTGGAACAACTATCTGATAGGCAAGATGCTACAAATAAATAGAAGGGACGAAATCAAGATTCATAAAGTCTAAGATTCAAATCTACGATTAAGGATGGAGAAAGGAAGGACTCAGTCGACGAAGCATACCTCCGTGAATTCGACGGGAGCAGAACCAGAGGGGGCAGCGGAAGCCATCGTCGCTTTGATTCTGGTCGCCGGAGGAGGGGAGTTGTCACGGCGGTGACAATAAAGTCGAAGGGATCACCGGAGAGCTCGAGAGTGGTTTCTATCTGGGGCTTTGTGGATCGTGAAGATGACAACGTGAGTTTGTTCGGCACGACTAAGGCATTATTTCAAGAGTTTTCGTAACAACCGAAACAGACTCGCCTTAGGGTTTCTCTAAGGATAGGATTGCACAAATCTGCAACATTACCAATATTGCGGACTTGGGGGCATGTGTTGATGACCGAATTTGGTAAGCAAATCCTCGAGTTTGAAGCGAGATTGAAACGGAATTGAAGGAAATGCGCAATCCTTGCAGAGGCCGCGGCTGAGTTTGAATCGTGTGGAGCGATCCGGTGAGTCCGAGTCGGACCAGGATAGCCGATAGCCGATTCTGATTGGAAGCAATAGATGGAACGGATCTCGGAAGGAAAGCGTGAAGATAATCGTTGGATTCGGTTTCCGAATACTTTGAAGATATTGCCATCTATGGATAACGTCCTACAACGGCAATTGTATATTTAAATTAGGATATTTTGTGTAGTTTCCTTTATAGATAATGTTGGTTTGTTTAGAAATATTTGTAATCTAATCTGTTATAGGAATAGTGTCCGTTACGGACTCATTGTATATCCGGGTATAAATATGACCCGAGACCATGTAATACAAACACACAACTCAATACAATCTCGACGCATCGCCAACCTTTTGTCTTTGTTTCCAATCTCGACAAGTTCTTGCCTCGTCTTCGGGCTGCATCGAATTTTGATCTTCGAGAAAGGTAATTTCTTGTTACAAGTGGTTTGTGCTATAGGGGTTAGTGCTTCCATCGTCATGATACTCTTATCTTGATGTCGCAAATTGCTTAGTCTATCATATACGATATATAATTTAGATCAATGTCTATATCTATCTTGCGATCGGCTAGCATCTCCTTAAAGATGGTAGCCGATGAAGCTAGATCTAAGGGTTGATTTAGGTTATATGGCGTATCCACCATCTCGAAGGAGTTTCATTAGCTTATATAGATCTCATGCTTCTTTTTGTACTTAATGTTGCATCAATCGATCTATTAAGTGGCTTTTAGAATCATTTAAGATCTATTCGGTTTAATCTGTCTCTAGGGATACTATCGGGGTTTTGACCAATCATACTGTTTTAGCCATCTTTTATGTATTATTACTGTTAGATGTGTTAAAACCGCCTTTTATATCAAGATCTTAATCTATTTAAATATAGTAAGCTTGGTATCAATCTGTTAAGTCATATTAACAGCTGATTGATCTTTTTTCAGTGTATTTAGCTCAGGTTAATATCTTCATATAAAATATATCAGTGTATTAGCCGATTTACATTAGATCTACGACATCGGCTAAGATATAAACGTATATAATTGTTGTTCTAACATGTTTTTAGATATAAGTGATTTATACTATCTCGGTATACTACCGATCTATCCCAATCACTTAGTCTAAATGCGCTTTGGAATGGTAATTATGTATTATGGATATCTATAGACGATCGAGTAGGATCTAATTATAGGATCAAACCAACTGGCATGCCCTACAAGTCACCAAAGGCGATCCAACTTAGACCTGCCCTACAACTCAGGCCAGTGCATGGGAAACTTTTCTCATCAACAGTCGGCCCCCGAGGGTGCGATCGTCCAACTCCACAACGACTGAGGACTGGTCGAACCCCTCCGCCCCGACCTGTGTGGCCGGCTCAGCCAGCTTTGACGGCTCCTCGGTGTGGGGGTTGGCGTTCACCGCATGCCTACCTGATGTGGTCTATCAGCGCCTGACACAAAAAGCAACAACAACACACAGAGCCGAGCTCGGCGCGTACCTGCTCGATGCTTTGTACCCAACGGCAATGCGCTGGGGCATCTTCTTCAGGGGCTCCGACGCCTTCGGCCTCAGCACCGCACTCAATCCTGACGACGGCGTCTAGGGCCGTGCGTCAACCTCCCCGGATTAAGTAATACTTAGAATCGGTTAAGTCCGACCTATTAAGTAATATTTAGAATCATAATATCTATCTTATCTCATGATCACTATTAGAGATAGTATCGGGGTTTCAGCCGATCTTACCTATTTTAGCTGTCTTGTTTATTTTATGTTTACTTGATATGCTAAAGTTGTCCTTTATATTAAGCTCTCACTGTGATTAAATATGTTAAGCTTGTCATCGATCTGTTAGGCTATCTTAACACTTGATCAGTTCCTGTTTAATATATTTAATCTGCAATGATATCTTAGTATAAAGTGGTATCAGAGTACTAGCCGATACACATTAGGTCTATGACATCGGCTATGCTATAAATATATATAAGCTGCATATTAAAGTACTCGCGAACTTAAGTGGTTTATGTTGTCTCGTACGATACCGATCCATCCCAATCACTTAGTTTAAATGTATTTTGATATTTAGATTATGTATTATGAATGTCTATAGCCGATCGATTAGATCTAATTTCCTCTGGCCGATTCAGTGCATACCGGATCGGCTTAACAACGAACGATACGTCATCTGCCACTAGCCGATCGGCTATCGTTTACGGACTAACACTTGCTTTCTTTCTTTGTTTCTTGTTGGTTGCGGGATCAAACCTAAGCGGCACGCCTACGAACCTAAGAAGCAATATTTTTGACCTGCACTAGAGTAAAGCAAACCTCTCAGGCCAGCGCGTGATTTTCCAAGTCAACACACTTTCGACACGATTTGGGATCAACACACTTTTGGCACGCCCTGGTGGGGCACGATTACAATCCGACGCAATGGTTGACATCAAGACTTCGAGGTTGACCAAGAAAACATTATTCCTATCACAATGGACAAACTAACACGAGCAAAAGGCCAAGATTGAGGAGATGATTAACAAGCTGCGAGCCAATATCAATACTCCTTTGTCCAAACTCGATCATGCACCATCGTCCAAAGGTACAAGATAAAATTACCAGATGATGATGAGCCCGAATCAAGCTCTGGCAAAGGTGGCAAGACTCACGAAACCAAGCAGGTGGAGGGACCGGAGCTGAACAATCTACAAGACAGAATTGACTATGTCGTCCACCAGGCCTTGATCAATCAATTTGGAGTACTAGTCAACACCCTCAACAACATGATTAGCTCTGTTGTTGACTCCAGAATCATTGAGCATCAAGCCAAGGGCCCGATTGTCATGCCAAGAAATTCAAACCACAATTTTCGAAGATATATGTGTATTAAAATCCTGTCCAAGACTAGCCGGGTACACATACGACAATGGTTGATATTACGGTTCCACGTCTTAGAAACATTACAAAAAGATTACAAAAGAGCAGCGAAAAAGAAAAGGGTCTAAGCCTAAACTTGACGCTCACAGCGTGGCTTATACCATTCCACAGGCATCTTCCAGAGTGCAGGACAAAGTCTACTCAACTTCTTTTTCTTCAGCTTCTCGCTCAGGTTCTGGTAATGAGGCAAGGATGAGTACTTCCATGTACTCAGCAAGTCATACCGGAATACATAGGGTATGAATGCAAGGGGGAGACAAGGATTTGGCTCAGGTTTGCCTTTATCACAAACAACTAGGGTTTTTGCAAACAAGAGGAGGTTTGAACACGAAAAAAAGAAAAATGGTAAATTACTTAATAAATTCATATTAAATCCAACACTGTCCAACATTATCCCTACGTTGCGACAGGCCCAAACCACCCAACTATACTAGCCATGGTCCATTAAACAGGTTATAGCAGTGTGGGACTAATCATGGTGAAATCGGTTGATCACTCATAACCGCGGGCACGGCTATTCGAATAGTTTTAACTCGATCAAAGGTGTACATCTGTACCCACAAGTCACAGCCCACAAGACGGTCTCCCGTGCGCCGAAATACGGCCACGGTACCTCGAAAAAGGACGTGATAGGACTTTCGTATAACCCCTCACTAACCAAGCAACCACACCAAGGTTTCGCCCCCACTCCCGTTCTGAGCGGTGGGCGGCCCTCCCCAGAGTGCCACGGTGAATCGGCAGCGGCCCGGCAGCCGTAAGCCCCGGTCGGCTGCAACTCCATCACGCTCACCCTTGCCAGGGTTTGTCAGCCAGGTAAGGCTACACTACAGTGAACCGGTCCTTAAGCGCCATTCTTGAGGTTTCCGTGAACCGGTCCTTAAGCGCCATGGGCGCCGGTATCAAAACCACGGCGCCCACACCCACCATTTGTCGGGTTTTAGCCATTAGTCCGGTCCTCAAAGTATTGATTAAACCTTTCATTTCATGTGAACAAAATAATGTCATCTAGATGAAATGACGCATTTAGTGTGCTAGTAAGTCTAAGCAGGTCTAAGCATAACCTAGGCCTATAAACTAGTCAAGTTGTTTCCCCCAAGTTTATCAAAGGTTTAGGGTGGCAAGCCTAGGGCTTAATACTAACCATACGGTGTAATATTCCCCATAAGATTACATTTCAAAATAAATGCAATTTAGTAGAATAAATAGGGTATATTAGCAAAAGGGATAATTATGATCAAAATGTAGCATGACTTGCCTTGCTCTTCAAACTTAGGAAAATCGCGACGACTTGAAGTACACGGGATTAGAGGAACTACCAGGATCTACACGACAAACAAGGCACTTCAACAAGCGGCTAAAAAGCTACGAAACAGGTAACAAAACCATTTTAATGAATTCTTGACATTTTTATAAATTTAATGAAATTTGAATGGACTTAAACGGAGCTCGGATTGAAAAGATATGAATTTTAGAAGATTAAGTGGGTTTTTACTAAAACAGGAAAATCTTTAATAATTTATTGCGTAATAAATCCTGAACTTGTGTCCGCGCTAGGCGCGTCGGCAATGGCGTCATCGGCGCGGGGAGCTCGGTCCATGGTGGACCGAGTCCATGGCCGAGAGGACGGTGCACCACATGGTGCACATGTGGCGCCGACGTGGCGTGCCACGCAGCGAGTGGGGCGGATGCGGCGACGGCACATGGTGGCGGAGACCGGCGGCACAATCCAAGCGGCGCGGGCGGCGGAATGCCGTGGCTCACACGCGCGCAGCCGCGCGTGCTCTGACCAAGAGGGGAAAAAGAGGGGCGACTCATCGCAGGTTGCCAGAGCTAGAGAAGACGACGGAGCGGACGGTGAGCGGGACGGCGGGCGGCCACGGAGAGGGCGGCGAGGAGCTCGGGCGCGGGGATGGAGATGGAGGCGGCCGAGGTCGGGACGGCTCGGGACGACGGAAATCATGGCTGAAGGCCGACGAAGAGCGACGAAGCTCGGGCGCACGGTGCGAGAGCGAGAGAGAGAGTGTGGAGCTCGGATGAGGGTGTGGGGAGCTCGGGAACACGGTGGCCGGCTTTTAAAGGGAATGGGAGTTCGGTGGTGCCGGGATAATGAGGAATCTCTCGCCGGAGTAAAGGGGAGAGGGATTTGGGGAAATTGAAGATCGGTGATCAAATCCGGTCATTAGAGGGCGTGGGAGTGGAGGCCATGGTGATTAAGGGTGGCGGGGAAGACGGGGAGTTAAGGCGGGGCCTTAAGGGCGTGCGGGAGAGGCGGGCGGCCGAGATCCATGCAGGGGAGGGGCGGCGCAAATGACGGTGAGGCGGCCGGAGGTAGGGACGGGCCTGACAGGTGGGCCCCACCTATCGGTGTCCGGGAGAAGGGGAGCGAGATGGACTTATTTTAGCAAGCGCGAGGGGTAAACGGGTCGCGGCCTTTGGCCGGCCCGAGAGGAGAGGGAGAGAGGGGCGCGCGAGGAGGGGCGGGCCGACGGCTCGGGTCGGCGGCCCAAAGCCGATTCGGCGAGAAAACTATGGGAGAGAGAGAAAACATATCCCGGGATTTATTAATTTTGATTTTGATTTTAATTGGTTAAAAATTATTTCTAGTGCTATGAAAATTTCACTAAAAATCCTGTTAGTGTATTTTGACATGTAGAATTTAGGAAAAATCCTACCATGCCATTCCATTTAGATTTTTGTTTTTAAAATTATCTATTTGCTCGAGGTTAATTTCCAACTATTTTCTTTTGCAATTTTTCCTTTAGGAATTTAATTGAGTAAATAATTTTTAATCAATTAAAATCAAAATCAGAATTAATAAATCCCAGGAAAATCTTTTCTCTCTCCTCCCTTTTGTTTTCCCGTCCATTCGGCTTGTGGGCCGTCGGCCGAGCCGATGGCCCAATCCGTTCGCGCGCGGTGCCCCTCCCTCTATCCCTCACCGGCGGCCGAAGGCGCGCCCGTTAGCCCTTGCGCTGAAAATTAAGTCTGTTTCCCCTCTTTTTCTCCGGACGTTGACAGTGGGACCCACTGTCGACCCGTCCCCTACCTTCGGCTGCCCCACCGCCATCCGCGCCGCCTCCCCGCGTGGATCTCGGCCGACCGCCTCCCCGCGTGCCCGACCTCGCCGCCTTTACTCCCCGCCCCTCCCATCGAGTTTAATCGCCCGGCCGTCGTTCCGTCGCCCTAATGGCCGGATTTGATCGCCGGCCATTAAATCCCCAAATCCGTCCCCTCTTTTACTCCGACGAGTAAATCCCCTATCCAAGCCGCCACCGACCTCCTCGTGACCTTTATAAGCCGCCCTCGGCCTCTCCGATCTCCCCACGCCCTCACTCGAGCTCATTCCCTCTCTCTTGCTCCCGCAACGTGCGCCCGCATCTCGCCGCTCGTCGCCGGCCTTCAGCCACGTCTTCCCACCTCCCCAAGCCGTCCGGACCTCGCCACCGCCTCCTTCCTCCTCCTCCACGGCGCCCGAGCCACGTCGGCCCTCCCCGCCGCTTCCCGTCGCCTCCCTCACCGCCCCGCCATCGTCTTCCCATCACCGGCATCCCCACGGTGAGCCCCTCCTCGTCCCTCTCGGCCGAGACCACGCCGCCGCTTGCCTCCGGCACTCCGCCACCGCGCGTCGCCCCAGATGGCGCCGGCCGCTTCGGCCACCGGACGCCGTTGCCAGCCACCCGCACTGCCCGTGCCCCTCACCGGCCGTCCAATCTGCCTCGGCAGATCGGAGCCATCTCCTCCCGCTTGCCCACGTGGCACACCACGTGGCCACCACCTCGGCGCCACATGTGCGCCACGTGGTGCGCCGCCCCTTTCGGCCCGTGGACCCGTCCACCGTGGACCGGTGCTCCGTGGCCCATGACGTCATCGCGCGTCAACCCTAATTCCGGGATTTATTGCGTAATACATAATTAAGGATTTTCTGCTTTAGTAAAAACACGATAATCCGAGCTCCGTTTTAAGCCCATTCAAATTTCATTAAATTCATAAAAATGACAAGAATCCATTAAAAATGGTTTTGTTCCTTGTTTCAGTAGCTTTTTAGCCTGTTTTGTTGAAGTGCTTTGTTTGTCGTGTAGACCTCGGTAGTTCCTTCGACCCGATGTACTTTGAAGTTGTGGCGGAGTTTCCCCAGTCCGAAGAGCAAGGCAAGTCATGCTTTATTATTGATCATATTGCTCCTATTTTTGCTAAAACACATGTTTTATTCTATTAAACTGCATGTATTTTATAATGTCATCTTATGGGAATATTACACCTTATAACTAGTTCCAAGCCTTCGGTTTGGCATCCTAAACTCCTTGGTAAACCTGGGCAAGCAACATGACTAGTTTCAGGACTAGGTTATGCTTAGACCTGCTTAGACTCACTAGCACACTAAATGGGTCATTTTCACCTAAACTACATCTCCTGAACACATGTTTGGGAAGAAGATAATTGGAGAACTTTGTGGACCAGACTAATGACTAAAATATGACAAAAGGTGGGCTGTGGGTGCTGTGGTTTTGGATAGTGGCGCCCATGGCACTTAAGGACCGGTTCACGGGAAACCTCGGGACAATGACCATGCAAACCACAAGCCAAAATGGGCAACGGTGGGTCGCAGAGTGTAGCTTTTCCTAGCCAACGAACCCTTGGAAAGGGTGAGCGTGATGGAGTTGCAGTCGGCCGGGGGCTTACCGGTTGCTGGGCCGCCAGATTCACCGAGCCACTCGGGGGGGCTGCCCACGGCCTAGGAACGGGAGTGGGGACGAAACCTTGGTGTGGTTCACTTGGTTAGCGGAGGGTTATATGAAGGGGCCTATCACAGTTCCCTATCCGGGTAACCATGGTGGTATTCTGGCGCACGGGAGACCGTGTTGTGGGGCTGTATCTTGTGGGTACAGATGTACACCTCTGATCAGAGTGAAACTATTCGAATAGCTGTGCCGGGGGTTAGGGGCGATCGACCGAATTCACCGTGATTAGTCCCACACTGCTAAAACCTGTTTTGGACCATGGCTAGTATAGCTGGATGGTGTGGGCCAATCTCAACGTGGGGATAACGTTGGATAGTGTTGGTTTTAATGTGAATTAATTAATTAAGTTACCATTTTCTTTGTTCAAATCTCCTTTTGTTTGCAAAAACCCTAGCTGTTTGTGCTAAAGGCAAACCCAAGCCAAATCCTTGTCTTCCCCCTTGCATTCATAACCCTCTATTCCGGTATGACTTGCTGAGTACGTGGAAGTACTCATCCTTGCCTCTTCACCAGAACCGGAGCAAGAAGCTGAAGAAGAAGATGAAGTTGAGTAGGCTTTGTCCTACACTCTGGAAGATGCCTGTGGAATGGTTGAAGCCTCGTGCATGCGCCAAGTTTAGGCCTAGGCCCTTTTCTTTTTCCGCTGCTCTTTTGTAATCTTTTTGAAATGTTTCTAAGACGTGGAACTATAATATCAACCATTGTCGTATGTGTACCACGGCAGGTCCCGGACAGGATTTTAATACACATATAGCTTCGAAATTCTGGTTTGAATTTCGGGCGTGACATGAACCAAAAGGCACACTTGCTGAACTTAGCATAGAGCGATGGTCTCTTAACCTTTCGAGCGCCAACCGGAGATGGTGCTCGTGCTCTTCTTTCGTCTTGGAATAGATTAGAATGTCATCAATGAACACTACGATGAACTTGTCCAAGAATTCCATGAACACCTTATTCATCAAATTCATGAAGAATGCGGGTGCATTGGTAAGCCCGAAAGACATGACCGTGCACTCGTACAAACCATACCGAGTGATAAAAGCGGTCGTGGGAATGTCTTCCTCTCGAATCCTTAGGCGATGATAGCCCGATCGTAGGTCTATCTTAGAAAACACCTTTGCTCCCTTCAATTGATCAAACAGTCGTCGATCCAGAGGCAATGGATACTTGTTCTTAATGGTGACCTTGTTGAGTGCGTAATAGTCGACGCACATCCTTTTAGTCTTATCCTTTTTCTCGACAAATATTACTGGAGCAACCCAATGTGACGTACTTGGGCGAATGAATCCCTTTTGCAATTGCTCGTCCACTTGCTTCTTCACTTCGCTAACTCATTGGCTCCCATCCAATAGGGCCTCTTGTGGATCGGAAGCGGTTCCAAGAATTAGATCAATTTGGAACTCTATCTCTCTTTCAAGTGGCATCGTAGTAAGGTCTTCGGGAAAAACATCCAGATACTCGCAAACCACGGGGATTTCCTCTATCTTCTTTGGGTCTTTTCCTCCCCCTTCAAGTTTCTCCTTGACCGAGATCCGATTCAAGCTTGCTTCTAACCTTGATGGTTTAGGGGGGGTGGAAGATCACTTCTTTCCCTTCACTATTGGTCAAGGTGATCGTGCGGCACGCGCAATCGATCATGCCCTTATAACGGGTCAACCAGTCCATCCCAAGGATGGCATCTAGGCCTTTTGATTCTAGAAGGATAAGGTTGGCTAGAAATTGGGACCCTTGGATTTCTATTGCCACTGAAGGGCAAAAATGGGCGGTGTTCAAATGCTTTCCGGGGGTTTGAACCCGCATGGGTATCTTAAGTTTTAATGCAGACATCCCATGTGTTCCAACGAATGCTTTTGATATGAACGAATGGGTTGCACCCGAATCAAACAAGAATGATGTAGTGAAGGAGTTCACAGGAAACATACCCAGTATTACTTTCGGTGCGTCTTGGGCTCCTCTGCCTATGCGTGATTCACCCTTGCTTGGACGAATCGAGGTGCACGCTTAGGCTTCAGACACTTGTCCGTGAAATGTCCAGGCTCCCCACAGTTGAAGCAGTTGCCTGGTTTGATTCCAAGTTCCTTCTTTGGCTGTGCAGGTTTAGGCGGTTGTTGCAATGGCGCCATTGGAAGACGCGGGGCAGGATTCCGTAGTTGTTGCCCAAAGCGACTTCCTTGGTTTGGAAGATTCCGGGGTGGTAAGGTCGATCTTTGGCGGATGATCATGGTGGTAGGTCCGCTATGACCTCCGGGAATGAAACGTGGCCGTTGAGGGTTCCCTTGTTGCGGCTGTGGTCTGAGCTGAACAGCCTTCCGTTTCTTAAGCATCTTGTTGCGTTGATCTTCTTGACGAATAGCTTTGTCGACCAGTTTTTCAAAATCGGCGTATTCACCCGAGATGAGCTTGTCCGTTAACTCATCGTCAAGACCGGCCAAGAACTTTTCTTGACGCTCGACGTCGATGCGGACATCTTCCGGAGCATAACGTGCCAAGCGATTAAATTCGTGTAGGTACTCAGTGACTGTTCGGTTGCCTGGTTCAAGGGATCTGAACTCCCTCTTTTTCTTTGCCACAATCCCTCCAGGAATGTGTGCTTTCCGGAATTGCTGGCAGAATTCTGCCCAAGTGACTGCAGGTGCGTGTGCCCGACGAGTGACTAGGAGATTATCCCACCATGCCGAGGCGGGGCCTTGAAGTTGGTGGGTGGCAAAAGACACCCTTTCTTGGTCTGTGTACTATAGTAGGTCCATCTTCTTCTCTATGGCATTGAGCCAATTGTTGGCTTCCATAGGATTGGTGGTGCTAGAGAAGGTCGAAGGTCGGACACGGAGAAATTCTGACAACTTGTTTTGAGGGGGAGGTGGTGGTGCGAACTGGTTGTTATGGTTTTGGTTCCGATGCTGAAACTGTTGCATCATTTTCAAGTGCATCTGTTGATGCTGCTGTTGCATTTGCTGCATCATTGCAGCCATAATTTGGGTTTGGTTGGCTAAGACTTGAGCCAAAGTGATGTTCTCGGGTGGCGGAGGTGGGGTGTTGCCATTAGTCCTGGTGTTGTTTTCTGCGGACTCAGTGTTGGTGTTGGCGCTGCCGTTCCTAGTGTTCACCATCTGAACGGGTGGATCGAACAAGGGGAGAGAAGGAGTAAAACAGATTGGACTGAGAAACTGAACTTTATTACTTGTTTTGATCTGTTCTTTATTGAAACACTTAAAACACACTCAACATCCATAACGGGACAACCCATACCCACACTTGATACAGGTTGACCGCTACCCCACACACAACACTCTTAGCACACAACAACTAATCAAGCAGGAAAACTAAGAAAACGGTAAACTAAGGGTGGCAACACTCTAGGGGTCGGAGCGGCTTCTGCGGTCAGTGGAGTCGAATCCACTCTCCTGGGGGTTTTCGTCTTCCTTTTCCTTCGAGCGACTCCGAGAGCTCGCTAACTCCTCTTCTCGCTTGGGGTCTTGGAGCTACCACGCACGCCTCGCTGCTGGACACAGAGATCCATCCTCCTCTTCCTCCTTCGCTTAGGGTCGGAGCGGGGACCGGAGCAGGAGTAGGAACCGGCACTGGTGCAGGAGCTGGGGAAGGCGGCGGAGCAGTAGAGGGAATCCTGGGTGCCAGCTGCATCCGCAAAAGGGCCTTTGTGGTCTTCCGAGGCATGATCCTAATCCGAAGGATGTTCGGGGCAAGAAGTCCTTTCAGGATGGCGATTTCTTTCTTGAGGTGATCCACCTCATCCTTCAGGCTTTTGATCTTGACGATCTTCTGGTCATTTAGGGCTTTGGTTGCCATAAGAAGATCTGAATGCATCTTGTACAACCCTTCAATCACAATCCTCATGTGAGTAAAGGTGGTGTTGTTCTCCTCTTCAGTTGATTGATAGGAGATGACCACCGACGAGCTTTCGCGCCGGGGATGGAAACGGTAGGCAGAGTGGCGGAGATGGTAGTCATGCATCTCCCTCATCCGGGCTAGCATCAGGTAAGCAGCCTCTTGGTAGGCATGCTCGTCCGTTCCTCCCGAAGCAGTGACCACCATGTTCAGGGTGTTGGTGCCGACGAAATCGTGCACTTCCAAACGGACCTGATGGGGCAACTCACTGCCGGAAGGTGAGATGACGGTGTACTCAGGTGCACCCGGATAGCCCACTGCCAATGCCATCCTTGCCAGCTCAGCAACGAAACCCTTCAGACCTTGACCGTGGTGGGTGACGGGATGGCCTACCATCTAGAGAAGACAAGGTAGGGAATCAATGCATGCTCAAACCCAAGTTAGACAAATGGTAAAGGACTCAAGCAAAGTAAACGAGTAAAGAAGGGTTTTCTGATACATTTTCATGAGGCTAAGTAAGCTTCTAATGACATCCCCTAGATGATGAGGTAATGCTTAAAATAGATGCTTAGTTATAATAAGTATAAAATCAGTGGTCATTCCCTCCTATCTTGACTTAGGACTTTGTTCCCATAGAAAAATCCCGACTGACTATCGAATAAGATTACAAATGGTTTTTTTTCAAGTTTAGTTTCAAAGTCCTATCACTTAGAATGATCTGGTTTTCAAAATTACCTGTTTTGAGAAACGCTCAAGATCCTCCCCAAACCAGAGGAAACATAGCCCATTTTCCCAATACAACTCCAAAAGAAAGGGCTTATGCATATGGAAAAATCCAAAGGGCTCCTAGGGTTTTTTCCATTTGGCTTTTCCTACGGTCTGGATTTGGCTCTGATACCAACTTGTCACGCCCGGAAATTCGAACCACAATTTCCGAAGCTATATGTGTATTAAAATCCCTGTCCAGGACCAGCCAGGGTACACATACGACAATGGTTGATATTACAATTCCACGTCTTAGAAACATTACAAAAAGATTACAAAAGAGCAGCGGAAAAGAAAAGGGTCTAAGCCTAAACTTGACGCTTGTAGCGTGGCTTCAACCACTCCACAGACATCTTCCAGAGTGTAGGACAAAGTCTACTCAACTTCTTCTTCTTCAGCTTCTCGCTCAGGTTCTGGTGATGAGGCAAGGATGAGTACTTCCACGTACTCAACAAGTCATACCGAAATAGAGAGGGTATGAATGCAAGGGGGAGACAAGGATTTGGCTTGGGTTTGCCTTTAGCACAAACAGCTAGGGTTTTTGCAAACAAGAGGAGGTTTGAACATGAAAAAAAATAAAAACGGTAAATTACTTAATAAATTCATATCAAATCCAACACAGTACAATGTTATCCCCACGTTGCGACAGGCCCAAACCACCCAACTATACTAGCCATGGTCCATTAAACAGGTTTTAGAAGTGTGGGACTAATCACGGTGAATCGGTTGATCGCCCATAACCGCGGGCAAGGCTATTCAAATAGTTTTAACTCTAATCAGAGGTGTACATCTGTACCCACAAGTCACAGCCCCACAACATAGTCTCCCATGCGCCGAAATACTGCCACGGTACCCCGAAAAAGGACTGTGATAGGACCTTTCATATAACCCCTTGCTAACCAAGCGAACCACACCAAGGTTTCGCCCCCACTCCCATTCCCGAGCCGTGGGCAGCCCCCAAGTGCCATGGTGAATCGGCAGCCCAAGCCAGCGGTAAGCCCCCGGCCGACGCAACTCCATCACGGTCACCCTTGCCGGGTTCGTCGGCTAGGTAAGGCTACACTACAGGACCCACCGTTGCCCATTCTGGCTTGTGGTTTGTACGGTCATTCTTCCGAGGTTTCCCGTGAACCGGCCCTTAACTGTCATGGGCGCCACTATCTAAACCACAGCGCCCACAGCCCACCATTTGCTAGGTTTTAGCCATTAGTTTGGTCCTCAAAGTACTCGGATTAAACCTTTTATTTCTTGTGTCCAAAATAATGTCATCTAGATGAAATGACCCATTTAGTGTGCTAGTAAGTCTAAGCAGGTCTAAGCATAACCTAGGCCTATAAACTAGTCAAGTTGTTTCCCCAAGTTCCTCAAAGGTTTAGGGTGGCAAGCCTAGGGCTTAATACTAACCATATAGTGTAATATTCTCCATAAGATGACATTTCAAAATAAATGTAGTTTAGTAGAATAAATAGGGTATTTTAGCAAAAAGGGATCGATATGATCAAAATGTAGCATGACTTTCATTGCTCTTCGAACTGAGGAAACTCTGCGACGACTTCGAATTACACAGGATCAGAGGAACTACCCAGATCTACACGACAAACAGGGCACTTCAACAAACAGGATAAAAAGCTACTGAAACAGGTAACAAAACTATTATTAATAGATTCTTGGCATTTTTATGAATTTAATGTAATTTGAATGGACTTAAACGGAGCTCGGATTGAAAATATATGAATTTTAGAAGATTAACTGGGTTTTTACTAAAACAGGAAAAATTCTTAATAATTTATTGCGTAATAAATCCTAGAATTGCGTCAGCGATGGCATCATCGGCCGCGGGAGCGCCGGTCCACGGTGGACCGGGTCCAAAGACCGAGAGCGCGGTGCACCACGTGGCGCACACGTGGCGCCGACGCGGCGGCCACATGGCGTTCCACGTGGGCAGGCGGGGCGGACGGCTCCGATCTGCCGAGGCAAATCGGATGGGAGAGAGGGGCGCGGGTGGCATGGTCGGCCCGCGACGGCGCACGGCAGCCGAGAGACCGACCAGCGCCACTCGAGCGGTGGCGGGAGCGGACGAATGCCGCGGCTCACACGCGGGCGGTGCCGCGTGCACCGAAAGTGGCGCGCGTGCTCGATGGAGGGGAAAAGAGGGGCGGCTCACCACGGGTTGCCGGAGCTAGAGAAGACTACGGCACAGACGATGAGGGAGACAGCCGGCGGCGACGGAGAGGGGCGGCCGAGGGAGCTTGGGCGCCGGGAATGGACATGGAGGCGGCGGCGAGATTCGGGACATCTCGGGACAGCGGGAAATCACGGCCGAAGGCCGGCGAAGAGCGGCGAAACTCGGGCGCATTGTGCGAGACCGAGAGAGAGAGTGGGGAGCTCGATTAGGGCGTGGGGAGCTCGGGAACATGGTGGCCGGCTTTTAAGGGAATGGGGAGGTCGTGGTACCCGGATAAGGAGAAATCTCTCGCCGAAGTAAAAAGGAGAGGGATTTAGGGAAATTGATGACCGCTAATCAAATCCGGTCATTAGAGGGCGGCGCGGGAGCGGCGGCCGGGGTGATTAAGGGTGGCGGGGAAGACGTGGAGTTAAGGCGGGGCCTTAAGGGCGTGCAGGAGAGGCGAGCGACCGTGATCCGTGCGGGGAGGCTGGGACGGCGGAGGTAGGGGACAGGCCGAAAGGTGGGCCCCACTGTCGGTGTCCGGGGAGAAGGGGAGGCGAGATGGACCTATTTTAGCGGCGCGAGGGTAAACGGGCCACGGCCTTCGGTCGGCCCAAGAGGAGAGGAGAGAGAGGGCACGACGCGGGGAGGGACTGGGCCGGCGGCTCAGGCCTGCGGCCCAAAGCCGATTGGGCGGGAAAAGTACGGAAGGAGAGAGAAAAACCTTTCCCGGGATTTATTAATTCCAATTTTTATTTTAATTGGTTAAAAATTATTTCTAGTGCTCTGAAAATTCCACTAAAAATCCTGTTAGTGTATTTTGACATGTAGGATTTAGGAAAAATCCTACCATGCCATTTCCATCTAGATTTTTGTTATTAAAATTATTTATTTGCTCCAGGTTAATTCCAACTATTTTCTTTTGCGATTTTTCCTTTAGGATTTTAAAAGGGGAAAACACCTCAGGGTGTGACACTGATCTTCCTTCCTGATGACAAATATCCACCATATAGGACCTTGGTTACCGACGGATTGTAGCACGCACCGCTATACCCCGACAGTAGGAAAACACCTCGGGGTGTGACACCGATCTTCCTTCCGATGACAAATATCCACCATATAGGACCTTGGTTACCGACGGATTGTAGCCTGCCACTACTATACCCCGAACAGCGATGGCATCAACATCGTCTCCTATGAAGCCGACTATATCATCATCGCCCAAAAGCAACGGGTTTCAGTCCTATGCTCCCGACTAGGCCGCAACCTAAGCACACGGGACATGACATCCCCCAAGTCACTCTGGACCAAGTTGCGGCCATGTTCAACACGAATCGGCCATAGGTGGAGCCGATTCCATGAGTGTCGATAGGATCATATATGCCAAACTTACAGCAACACCCTATCGGTCCCTAGCTCATTCACGATCAGCCGTACGGGTGCATCGGTCTCCTCAATATCACGGGGGCAATTTTAATCCACAATATCAGCCTCATTCACCCCTGATGCAGCATCGGCGGGGACCGTTTCAATTTGATCAATTCGAACCGATACAGCAGTAGGTGCAAGGAGCACAGCAACAGAAGCCTTGGGCAGACATGATTGCAAATGTCATGAGGGAACAATTTGATCGCAAGCCCAAGGATACAGGCAACATGTATTGGTACCCATATCCAGAATACTTTGAGAGGGTTCTACTGCCTAGCTGATACAAAGTGCCAGACTTCTCCAAATTCTCAGGGCAAGACAGTGTCTCTACATATGAACACATTAGCCAATTTTTAGCTTAATGTGGTGAGGCATCGGCTACTGACGCCCTGAGGGTTAGATTATTCCCTCTCTCTCTGGATCAGCTTTTACGTGGTTTTCTTCTCAACCTTACAATTCTAGGGAAAGTTGGGCCGATCTAGAAAAATAGTTTCATAGATACTTTTACAGCGTTGTTCACGAGATGAAACTGTCAAATCTGACAGCTATCAGGCAGAAACATGATGAATCTGTCCAAGACTACATCCAAAGATTCAGAGACATGAGGAACAGATGCTATAGCCTGGTTTTGTCAGACTCCTAGCTAGTCGATCTCGCTTTCTAGGGCCTGTTGACACCAATAAGGGAAAAGGTTTTCGGCTCAGGACTCTGAAAGTTTGGCTCACTTGGCCCAGAAAGTATCAGCACATGAACAAAGATTCCAAGAGGCCAAGAAAGCTTTCAAGAAGGTTAACCATGTTGCATAGACCTTTGAATTGGAAGAGGAAAGTGACTTCGAACTGGCAGCGGCCGATTGGGCCAGGAAAAAGAAAGTGTCCACGTGTTAGTGGGTGAAAAATTCTGCTAAGGAAGAAAAGTATGATTTTGACATCACCAAGGCTGACAAAATTTTTGATATGCTGCTTCGGGAGAAGCAAATTCAGCTTCCAGCCGGTCACATGATTCCATCGGCTCAGGAATTGAAGAAGAGGAAGTATTGCAAATGGCACAACACTGGATGTCACAGCACTAATAATTTGCAAAGTCTTCAGACAACAGATCCAATTGGCTATGAAGGCGGGCAATATCAAATTTGAAGACTCGAGAAAGCCGATGAAAGTTGATGGCAATCCTTTCCTTGTCAACTTGGTCCACACAAGTGGTAGAGCAGCCCATAGAAGGGATTATCGGCAGCCCAATTCTGCCTGGATCATCAATAAGTCCCAGAGAAAATATGATAGGTAGGAAGAGGATGACACCTTTGATCCCCGTTGGGGCTGTGAATTTTTCAGGTTTTGCTGGAACGAAGGGATGTGGCTGCCATCAATCTAAGAGCGTCCGGCATGCGCGGTCATGGTGGCAACTACGCTGCAGAGTCTAGCTGATCTCATCCTTAGAGAAATCGACTGCTACAAAAGAACCTCCCTGTTCACCAGAGGTTGGGTCCGATTCATCTAGATTTTCTGCATGATTCTGACGAAGATGAAGACGAGACCATGAACCCGCAATGGTGCCCTTCTGATACTTTCACGAAGAGTCAGAAAAGGAGGATACAGAGGATGAAGAGCAGGGTCGTCTCCAGGAAGTTTAGGCCAAGATCGACCATCAGCTGAAGAAGAAGAGGCAAGAACACCCAAAGAAAAAGTGGCGTGTTAAGAGCAAGGTGCTCTCAGCCGATGAAGTTCAAACCGACAAGGCGAAGAGATTGGCTAAAGGAGAAGTTGTGGCCTCTACATGGTTTTTGTGTTGCCAGCTGAGTATGAAGCAGCTCAAGCCAATGCAGATGTGGTTGAAGAGTCCTTGGCCAAGTTGGTTGTCCCCAGAGCAAGCTATCTTTATGTTAAAGGATTTGTCAATGGCAAGCCGATGTCCAAGTTGTTGGTCGACGGGGGGACTGCTGTGAACTTGATGCCCTACGCTATATTCAAAAAATTGGGCAAGAGTCCTGACGAACCCATCAAGACTAACATGATTTTGAAATACTTTGGAGGCGACCCATCGAAACCAAAGGGGTTTTAAATGTGGAGCGACAATCGCGGCAAGACATACCACCTTCTTTGTCATTGATGGGAGGGACCATACCGCCTGTTGCTAGGAAGGGACTGGATCCATGCCAATTGGTGTGTCCCTTCTACCATGCACCAGAGCTTAATCCAATGGCAAGCTAACAAGGTCAAAATTGTGACAGCCGACAGGTCAGTGAACATTGCCAATGCCAATTTAACCCTTTGAGAGATGGATGGCATTGATTGCTTGTCTGGCAAGGTTTGGGAAGCCAATTATCTAAAAGTGTCCGATTTTAAAATACAACCAATTGGAGATGAAGAACCCCAACTGCTACTTTGAGGGCGTCGTGGAGGGGTCAAGCTTCTACACAAAGGACACTATAGATGATCTCGATGGGAAATTGGGACAAGGCTTCATATCGACTGACGATTTAGAAGAAGTTGATATAGGTCCAGGAGATAGGCCTAGGCCGACATTCATTAGTAAAAATTTGTCTTCTCAATTTAGAACCAAGTTAATAGAACTTTTGAAAGAATATAAGGATTGTTTTGCTTGGGAGTATTTTGAGATGCTAGGACTTAGCCGATCGATTGTTGAACATCGGCTTCCTATCAAACCAGCATATCGGCCATTTAAGCAATCACCTAGAAGATTCAAGGCCGATATGTATGACGCTATCAAGGCCGAAATCACTCGATTATATGATGCTGGTTTCATTCGGCCTTGCCGATATGTTGAGTGGGTTTCTAACATAGTTCTAGTGATCAAGAAGAACGACAACCTAAGGGTGTGTATTGATTTTCGAGATTTGAACAAAGCTACCCCTAAGGATGAATACCAAATGCTGATTGCCGCTATTGGTTGATGCTGCTTCAAGGCACAAAATTATAAGTTTTATGAATGGCAACGCTGGATATAATCAAATTTTCATGGCAGAAGAAGACATCCATAAGACTGCTTTTAGATGTCCTAGTGCAATCGGCTTATACGAGTGGGTTGTGATGACTTTTGGTCTAAAGAATGTTGGAGCTACGTATCGAGGGCTATGAATTACATCTTTCATGATCTAATCAGCTTGATGGTTGAGATTTACATTGATGATGTGGTCATAAAATCAAAGGAGGTTGATGACCACATAGCCGATTTGAGGAAAGTTTTGGAAAGAACAAGAAAATATGGCCTGAAGATGAATCCCACAAAGTGTGCCTTTGGCGTATCGGCTGGACAGTTTTTGGGCTTTCTTGTCCATGAAAGGGGGATTGAAGTAACACAAAGGCGTATCATCGCGATCAAAAATATTCAACCTCCACAAGACAAGAAGCAATTGTAATCTCTGGTCGGCAACATGAATTTTATTAGGAGGTTTATTTCTAATCTATACGGAAAGATGGAGCCCTTCACACCTTTGCTTAGGTTGAAAGCCGATCAGCGGTTTACTTGGGGGCGAGCAACAAAAGGCCTTGGAAAACATCAAGGAATATTTGAGTTCCCCTCCGGTATTGATTCCTCCACGAAAGGGGTGCCTTTCAAGTTATACTTATCGATCGATGAAAAGTCAATCGGCTCGGTCTTGATCCGGGAGTTCGAAGGCATGGAAAGAGCAATGTTTTATTTAAGCGAAGGCTTCGGATGCAGAGACAAGGTATTCTTCGATGGAGAAGTTATGCTTATGCCTGTATTTTTCATGCACGAAGTTAAGGCACTATTTGCTATCCAATGAATGCACCATAGTCTCCAAAGCCGATGTTGTCAAGTATATGCTATCGGCTCCAGTGCTGAAAGGAAGAGTTGGCAAATGGATTTATGCCTTAACAGAGTTCGATCTCAGGTATGAGTCACCCAAGGGCATCAAAGGACAAGCTATAGCCGATTTTATTGTTGAGCATCGTGATGACTCAATCGGCTCGGTTGACATGGTTCCTTGGACTTTATTCTTTGCTGAATCGGTTTGTACTCATGGCTATGATATCGGCTTGGTCATCATATCACCTAGGGGGCAAGTTTTGAGTTTGCCTATAACTATTAAGCCCTATGCTACCAACAACCAAGCCGAGTACGAAGCAGTTCTCAAAGGATTGCAACTTTTGAAGGAAGTTGAAGCTGATGTCGTGGATACCATGGGTGATTCTTTGTTGGTCATCAATCAATTAGCTAGAGAATATGAATGCAAGAACGATGCATTGATGATCTACTACTAAAAGTGCCGAGGGGTGATGGAAAATTTTTGGCTAGTAACTTTGACACATATTCCTCGGGAGCAAAATGTTGAAGCTAATGATTTTGCTCAGGGGGCATCGGGATACAAGCCAATGGTCAAGGACATCGAGGTAGAAATTGCTACAGTCACAGCCGATGATTGGAGGTGTGACGTTTTCAATTATTTAAAGAATCCTTCTCAATCGGCTTCGAGAAAATTACGTTATAAAGCTTTGAGATATGTTTTGCTGGATAATGATCTATATTATCGGACGATTGATGGAGTATTGCTAAGATGTTTAAGTGTCGATCAAGTAAAGGTGGTGATGGGCGAAGTACACGAAGGCATATGTGGTACTCATCAATCGGCTCACAAGATGAAGTGGCTGCTTCGACGAGCTGGGTATTTTTGGCCGACGATGTTGGAAGATTGCTTCAGATATTATAAAGGTTGTCAAGATTGTCAGAAATTTGGAGCAATTCAAAGAGCACCAGCATCGGTTATGAATCCCATAATCAAGCCATGGCCGTTCAGAGGTTGGGGAATTGACATGATCGGCCAGATTAATCCACCCTCGAGCAAAGGACATAAATTCATATTGGTGGCAACAAATTATTTTACAAAGTGGGTGGAGACAATTCCATTGAAGAAGGTCGATTCTGGGGATGCAATTCAGTTCATCAAAGAGCATATCAAATACCGATTTGGTGTTCCTCAAACCGTTAAAACCGATCAGGGATCTATTTTTGTATCCGATGAGTTTGTGCAGTTTGCATAAAGCATGGGGATCAAGTTGTTGAATTCTTCTCCATATTATGCACAAGCCAACGGAAAATTAGAAGCATCCAACAAAAGTTTGATTAAATTGATCAAAAGAAATATCTCTAAATTTCCAAAGCAATGGTATAGCCAATTGGCCTGAGCATTGTGGTCCTATCGAATGGCATGTCATGGATCAATCCAAGTTCCTCCCTACAAGCTAGTTTATGGGCATGAGGCCGCCTTGCCATGGGAAAGTGTCATCGGCTTAAGAAAAATTGATTTGCAGGATGAGTTGACAATCGATGACTATCACAATCTTATGGTAGATGAATCGGAAGAATTGGTTCAATCTAGGATGCACACTTTGGAAAAGTTGAGTAAAGATAAAGAAAGAATCGCTCATCATTACAATAAAAAGTTGTGCCCAAATCTTTTCGAAGGCGAGTTGGTTTGCAAATCAATTTTGCCGATTGATACTCATGACAATAAATTCGACAAGTGGTCACCGAATTGGGAAGGGCCCTTGAAAATCAACAAGTGTGTTTCCAACAGAGCTTACATGCTTCAAGGGCTTGATGGAGAAGTTTTTGGAAGGGCTCTCAATGGAAAAGACTTGAAGAAATATTATCCAAGTGTTTGGATTAATTCATGATTCGGTTGTGTCATGCCGAGACATGGTAGCCGATGTGTTTACATCGCCTTGAGATTGCCGATATGGCTCATATCGCCCTTAGTCTCTTCAAAGTTATCATGACCGGTTGTGCTCGCCAATATATGATGGCCGATACAAGTTGTGTCGCCCTTAGACCTTATAATCTATCAAGATCGGTTGAGTTAAACCAATGCGTGATGGCCGATATTTGTTCTATCCTAATTTTACCAATGATCGGTTAACATTGCAAAATTAGGGGGGCATATACATACAAAGAGATGAAATTTGTGGACTTCAACGGGACTTCAACATTTTGTGGACTTCAAAAATTTTGGATTGCGAAATTGGCGGGAGTTATATTACAAGGCTTATAGCCGAAGTTCACAGAGTTAACAAAGATCAACACAAAAGAGTATATTACAGAAGTTTGGAGTTTACAAAAGTTCAAATCCTAGTCTATTACAATCGGGTTAGCCAGATAAGAAGTCAATGATAGCCGATATCGCCCTTCGCCGAATCAAATCAACTTCTTCAATGGCTTTGGCATCGGCTGCGTCAGTCCAAGGGATTGGCTTCAAGGAGTTCGTGAGGTCTCCCAAGTTCTTCATTGAAGCCTTCAACTTGGACTTATGTTTTGATATGGGCCTGGGGAGATAGGCTATCCTTTGTTCTTCAGATAAGATATCAGCATCAAGTTTGGCAAGCTTAGCCGCCAATTCTTCTCTCCACTTGCACAGCTGATCGATGTTGGAGTTGGGTCCAGCCGTCATCTCATCCAACTTAGCCTTCTCTGCCATGATTGTTTGCCGATTGGTTTCGACAGTGGCCTCTAGAGCCTTCCTCTCTCGTCCATCGGCTATTCTTTGTCGCGCCCTCTCAAACTTGTGCCGATGAAGTTCAAGGTAAGCATCTTGGGATATGACATCGGCTAAATGATCTGGAATCTGATCTTGAATTTCTTCAAATCTTCCTCTTATTGCTCCACAATCAGTGACCAAGAAATTCAGGGAGCTTTCTAGTCATTTAGCCATGTCTGATAGTGTGGCCTTTAGATCATCAGTAAGAGGGGATAAGGCCTTGCTTGTGGTCTCCTCATCATCATCCATGAACTCCTTTATGTCAAAAAGAAACATATCGGCTACAATCTGCAAACCAAAAGTTAAGATTGTTGAGTGTTGAAAAGATTTAAACAGCCGATTTGGGTTTGAAAGAAAAACTTACAGGGATGATGGGAGCTGGTACTTCTTCTGCCTCGACAAAGTGGCTACCCCTAGCAGATTGAGTTCGTTCGCTTGATACATGAGGGGCAGCCGATGGAGAAAGGGGAGGCTGCAAAAAAAGGAAAGAGACAAGATTGGTTCAGAATCGGTTGAATGAAAAATTGAGAGCAATTTGAATATAGAATTACCGATGGAGGTGGAGCCGGCCTTTTCCTTGTAACCAATCTCTTTTTCTACAAGACAAAAGCTTAGCGAGAATTAAAATGTGAAAATTTAGAATGAGAAGATTTCAGAAAAGCACATACTGGCTGAGGTCGACGTTGAGGTTGGCGTCTTAAAGGACTTGGCGTTTTTTGAAGGGCTGGGTCGTCGGCTGGTGACGTTTGCACAGTTCTTCTTGTATCACTTGTGGCTGTTGCAGCCTCGTCAACAGCCTCATCAATTTCTTCCTCCATTGCTTCTTCATCAATAGCCTCCTTCATATCTAGGTCTATAGGGGATCCTGTTGGTCTCGGCATTAATGGAATCGGTTGGGTCCTCATTGCCGATTGGGCCAACAAATACCGGTTGATGTGAATGAGACTAGGGATCGCGATTTGATGTGAAAGGTGCTACAATGGAAGGAAAAAGGAGAAGTCATGAAAAACAAGAACACATATCTACGACGAAAGAAGAAATAGGGCCGATGGGACTTACCTTCGAAACTCAGCCGATGGCGTGGCGGAGGGGGCAATTGAGGAAGACATTGCCGGAGTTGAGGTTGCTGCCCCAGGGGAAGTCGCCTACGAGTGCACTGAGAGCTCCGAGGAAGTCGTGGGTGAAGATTGGATATGTTTTTGGGCTAAGGCGGTGGAGGCAAAAGTGACGGCGTGAAAAACTCTAAGGCGGTGGTTGTTAGTTAAAGAGGCGCGGTAACTGATTGATGGAAAGCCCTAAATTTTCTCGGAGATAAGATCATGCAAATTCGCAACATTAACAATATAGCGGACTTGGGGGGCATGTGTTAACGACCAAATTTGGTAAGCCAATTATCAAATTTGGAACTAAGGCCGAAGCCGATTTGGAGGGAATCGGGACAGTTGGAAGCAGAGTGCGCGCCAAGTGCAGACCGAATCGACTAAGGAGTTCATCAGCTGATGACCGAATCGGCTAAGGTAATCGTCGATCGATACCAAATCGGACAAGATAAGCCGATGTAGCCGATCCCGGTAAAATAATATTGGAATCATCTTCGGATCTGTTTAAAGTGCTTTATGAGGATTGCCATACATGAATAGAGTCCAAAGAAGGCAATTGTATTTATTAAGTTAGGTTATTTAAATAGTTTTCTTATAGATAATGTCGGCGAGAGTTTGTTTTAGGCAAGTATCTATACTTTAAATTGTAATTGAGATAGGAATCGTGTCCGTCAAGGACTTATCTTGTATCTGGGTATAAATATGACCTAGGAACTTGTAAAACAACAACAATCAAGTTCAATACAACCGCATCGCCACCCTTTTTCCTTTTAGTTACTCCGACGTGTTCTTGCTTCTAGTTGAAGGGTTACGCGGAAGCTAGATAGCTAATAACAAAAATTTTCTACCGTGCAAACCAGGAACACTTGCAAGTAAGGGTCGATAGATCGTTACTGATTGGAGTAGACTGCAGCGGATTAGCCAATCAGGAGCTATCCGATCTGGAACAGTGTTGGCCGATGACAGCCGATTTGCCGATAGCCAATTCTCGCAAGCCGACAGCCGATTCCTGGGAACAGCCGATTCACCAATCAGCCGATTCACCGAGTAGCCGATTCGCAGAGTCGTCCGACCGTGCTCGCACGCCTCACTCCGATGCGCCCGACCGCAGCCGATTCCACCACAGCCGATTCGTAGCCGGCGAACAACACCGCAATGTAGCAGCGCCTCTACCGGTATCCACACGTCCAGGAACAGAACGCCTAACACCCGTGTGCTAGCACAAGATGCAAGGCTAGGGTTTTGGCTCGGAGGTGGGGAGGGTTCCCGTGGAGATTGATCTCGCCGACTTCTGAAGCCACGTGTGATCAAATTGATTCGGTTCCAATTGCATGCAGCAGCTCTCCTCTCCTCACACCTTTATATAGAGTTGCCAGTTGGGCCTAGAGGTCCATCGGAACTCTATTTTGAATCGGATCCTATCCAAATCTCATAGAGTTGGCCGGCCAGACTTCGTAAGCCCATAGGACTCTATCCGATCTGATCCCTATCCGATCGAGCTGTATCCGAGTCCAACTCGAATGCCTGTTCTCATCCCCTTAAGCGTGCGACCTTGTAGGTTCAAGTACAATTGGTTTCGGCTAGAGTCCAACTCAGCCAATTGTCGGCTCGAGTCCAACTCAGCCGACCGTCGGCTCGAGTCCAACTCAGCCGATTGTCAACAGCGGCGCCTAGCAGCACATATTGACACCATAGTATATAAGAATATAATATCGGCTCTGAACCTATAATGTGTACACAAATCCCTTTGCGTCATGATACCAATTAAGCTATAGGTAAGATGTGTGCCATTCCTTCAATAGCTTAACCATTCACTCGAACCGTATTGGATTATCTGTCTGTCGATTGACTCCTCAATCAACTCGGCATGGCCATGCACTTCCATAATCCATTACCTCGAGGGGCCCAGAGATATCTCTCCCATAGGAGGGGCAAATTCCATCTTGATCACTCACATCCCACTCCATGTTTCATAGCAAACCCGAAGACTACTTTTATAACTACCCAGTTACGGAATAGCGTTTGACAGTCCCAAAGTAGGCTACTACACATGTTGGAATCCATGATGATCTCAGGTCTAAGGACTTTGTACCAACACTACTTGATACCAACTAATGGCACATTAATTCCTGTAGTGTCTCATGGTGGGTCTATCCAACAATGTGTTCTCTAACACACGTCCACGTATATTGATTTGGTATCTCCATACCATCAATCAATGTAAGTATCACTAACATCTCCATGTTGCCTCTAGGGCATATCACTAACAGTCTCCCACTTGCACTAGAGTCAATCATGTAAGTATCTAATACTCATTGCTCTTGTGTGTGCCTCATGTTTCGGCTAAGGGAGAGGTTTTATCAACGGATCGGCTATGTTGAGATCCGTGTGCACTTTGCATATCTTGACATCACCTCTGTCCACTACCTCGCGGATGAGATGATATCGCCAAAGTATGCGTTTGGACTTCTGATGTGATCTCGGCTCCACTATTATCACAATAGAGAGACATTGGACTAGTTCCACTGGTCATCACACCCAGCTCAGAAACAAATTTCTTTATCCAAACAGCCTCCTTTGCAGCTTCGGAAGCAGCAACGTACTCGGCCTCCGTTGTAGAATCAGCAACAGTATCCTGCTTGAAACTCTTCCAGCTGACTGCTTGGAACCCTGAGGTTGTATCATGTATACATCCTCGCTTAGGTTTCCATTTAGGAAAGCCGTTTTGACATCCATCTGCCATATCTCATAATCGAAATATGCAGCAATCACTAGAATAATCCGAATAGACTTAAGCATTGCAACGGGCGAGAAGGTTTCATCATAATCAACACCTTGAATCTATTTAAAACCTTTCACCACCAATCGCGCCTTATAGATGTGAACATTTCCATCCATGTCGGCCCTTTTCTTAAAAACTCATTTACACTCAATGGTTTTGACACCATCGGGTGGATCAACCAAGTTCCAAACTTGATTATCATACCGTGAAAGGTGCCTTTGTCATCTTACCAGTAAACAAGACTCACATGTCTCAAATGATTCAAAATCAAAAGAGTGAAGCAATCCATCCTTATGGAGCTTCTCCATGCGTTTCCGATTTATATGGCCTAAGCAACAATGCCAGATAAACGTGGGGTTTGTTTCATTTGGGAGTTGCCTCTCTATATTAATGTTATAGATGAGAGACGCTTCAAGATTCAAAACATATAATCCATTCACCAATGGAGTATGAAAATAGAACATATCTCTGAGATAAACTGAACAACCATTGTCCATTGATCTAAAATCATATCCTTTCACTTGCAAACATGAAGCAAAAATAACGTTTTGACATAGAGTTGGAACACAATAACAATTATTTAATTCCAAAACTAATCTTGAAGGTAAATGAAGTGGTACTGTGCCGACAACAACTGTAGCAACGCTTGCTCCATTGCCGACGCGCAGGTTCACCTCCCCCCTTCTCAAGCCTCTACTTCTTTTCATTCCCTGCAACGATTTGCAAATATGAGCTACTGATCCGGTATCAAATACCCAAGAGTCAGTAGGTGAAGTAGCAAGATTAATGTATACAACATTAATACCTGAAGCAAAAGTCGCACTTTGCTTCCTTTTGAGATCCTCCATGTACTTCTTGCAGTTCCTTTTCCAGTGACCTGTCTCCTTGCAATAGAAGCAAACAGCATCTGATGTCGCCGACCCCTTCTTGCCCTTCTTTCCGTTGGAGGCACTCGCAATCTCATCGGGAGTTAATTTCCTCTTGGTGCAAAGTTTCTTGATAGGTGGTTTGCGCTTAGCCTTCTGCATCATCATCACATGATGACCATTTTTTTGGATACTCTCCTCAGTCGCTCTTTAGCATCCCATGCAATTAATCCAAGGTCTTATCTATACTGTTCATGTGATAATTCAATATGAATGGCTCGAAGCTCGGAGGGAGCGACTGGAGAATCAAATCAGTAGCCAACTCTTTGCTAAGGGGAAAACCTAGTTTTTCCAGAATCTCAATGTAGCCAATCATTTTTATCACATGCGGACTGACGGGACTCCCCTCAACAAGCCTGCATGCAAACAGGGACTTTGAGGTGTTAAACCTCTTGGCCCTTGCTTGGTTCTCAAACATGCCACGTAGTCCCTGAATAATAGTATGAGCATCGCTGCTCTCATATTGCTTCTGAAGCTCAGAGGACATTGTAGCTAGCATGAGACAGCTTATGTCTAGGGAATCATTAGTGTGCTTCTCATAAGCCCTCCGTGCAGTAGCAGTAGCATTACTAGGAAAATCATCAGGATATGGTACTTCAAGAACATACTCGTTGCGCTCTTGCTTGAGAATAATTCTCAAGTTACGATACCAATCCATAAAGTTTGTTCCATTTAATTTTTTCTTTTTGAGAATAGATCGCAAATTAAAGGTACTGGGTGTGGTATTAGCTGACATTATTCTACAACAGAAAAAAGCAAAGTTTAGCACAATGTTTATGCTATGACTATTGTTAAACAATTTAACATAAGACTCTCATTACGTATTTTACACCTTCCCTCTAGGTTACGTATTGGGTCAAGATCCACATGTTAATTAATTTCTAGTGAGCTTTGGCATCACGGCAAGAAGATTAATAACATCGGTAAGCAACTCCTTGCTAATCACATCTCTATGTGACTCTTGTTGTTGGTGTGGCATCTCCATGCCCCGGCGCCAACCTATGCCCCAAGGCCCAAAACTATTTTGATAGCCTTGTTAAGTAAACCAAATGCTCCTGCATTATATGTCCGACATATACCCCCGCGTGTTATGATAGAGAATGGCACTATGCTTTGAAAGACTCACCATTGACGAGCATAACGGCGACAGGTGCAACATTTGGAAGGGCATCATTACTACTTAATTTTGCGAGGGATTCTATCCTACCAAACAAGCATATCACATATATGAAAGCAGGTAGAATAGCATATAATAAAATAGTATGGCCCCTTCACATGGTGATCTCCATCTCCATGCTGGTGTAGAGGATCTCCATCACATCACCGTTCTTCCAAGTGCGATTTCTTCAAACTAAGCTACTACTATATAAGCTATAATTGGAGATTACATCGACTCGTAGGTCGTGAAAGAATATTACAAGCATTGCACGTAAGAAAGAATATTACAGGGATTGCACATATGAAAGAATATTACACGCATCACATGCATCTCATACATATAATAGGGCCATACCATCTCAAAGCATTCTTTGCAAAAACAAGTTAGGCATAGAACGTTTTCTACCTATTGCAGAGATACGGTATCGAGACGACCTATAAGGGGGTACGCACACGGCGGTCCCGAAATTCATAGATCCAATCTATGAAATCGCTTACGGAAACCATATCGGCATAATCACATTATGTCGTCCCGATACACTATCAAGGGAGATGGTTTGCGTAGGCGCGAGGCAGCAAACAAGGTCAGACTACGAGACAGCTTCGGCATAATCATATTATACCGTGTCGATACTGAAGGGTTACGCGGAAGCTACGCTAGCCGAAAACAAAAATTTCTACCGCGCAAACCAGGAACACTTGCAAGTAAGGGTCGATAGATCGTTACCGATTAGAGTAGAGTGCGCGGAATAGCCAATCGGGCAATCCGATCCGAACGGTGTAGCCTATTCCTGAGACACCGATTCGCCAATCGCCCGATTCGAGTTGTCCGGCCGCGTTCTCACGCCTCGCTCCGATGCGCCCGACCGCAGCCGATCAAGAGCGCGCAACGTAGCGCGCCTCTACCGGTATCCACACGTCCGGGGACGAACGCCGTACACCCGTGTGCTAGCACGCGATGCAAGGCTAGGGTTTGGCTCGAAAGTGGGGAGGGTTTCCGTGGAGATTGATCTCGGCGACTTGTTGCACGCGATGCAATTGACGTCTCACAGCCTCTCCACCCCTCCCTCCTTTATATAGAGTTGGCCGACTGGGACTAGTGGCCGATTAGGACTCTATTTTGAATCGGATCTCATCCGTATCTCATAGAGTTGGCCGCCCCACACGTCGTTGAAGGGTTACGCGGAAGCTACGCTAGCCGAAAACAAAAATTTCTACCGCGCAAACCAGGAACACTTGCAAGTAAGGGCCGATAGATCGTTACCGATTGGAGTAGAGTGCAGCGGAATAGCCAATCGGGCAATCCGATCCGGAACAAGTGTAGCCGATTCCTGAGACGACCGATTCGCCAATCGCCCGATTCGAGTCGTCCGGCCGCGTTCTCACGCCTCGCTCCGATGCGCCCGCCCGCAGCCGATCAAGAGCGCGCAACGTAGCAGCGCCTCTACCGGTATCCACACGTCCGGGGACAGAACGCCGTACACCCGTGTGCTAGCACGCGATGCAAGGCTAGGGTTTGGCTCGAAAGTGGGGAGGGTTTCCGTGGAGATTGATCTCGGCGACTTCGTTGCACGCGATGCAATTGACGTGTCACGCCTCTCCACCCCTCCCTCCTTTATATAGAGTTGGCCGAGGGACTAGTGGCCGATTAGGACTCTATTTTGAATCGGATCTCATCCGTATCTCATAGAGTTGGCCGCCCCACACGTCGTAAGCCCATAGGACTCTATCCGATCGGATCCCTATCCGATCGAGCCGTATCCGAGTCCAACTCGAATATCTATTCTATCCCCTTAAGCGTGCGACCCCGTAGGTTCAGGTATACTCGGTTTCGGCTATAGTCTAACTTAGCCGATCGTCGGCTCGAGTCCAACTCAGCCGACCTGTCAACAGCGGCGCCTAGCAGCACATATTGACACCATAGTATACAAGAATAATATCGGCTCTGAACCTGTAATGTGTACACAAATCCCTTTGCCTCACGATACCGTTAAGCTATAGGCAAGATGTGTGCCATCCCTTCAATAGCTTAACCATTCACTCGAACCGTATTGGATTATCCGTCCGTTGATTGACTCCTCAATCAACTTAGCATGGCCATGCATTTCCATAATCCATTACCTCGAGGGGCCCGAGATATCTCTCCAAAGGAGGGGCAAATTCCATCTTGATCACTCACATCCCACTCCATGTTTCATAGCAAACCTGAAAACTACCTTTATAACTACCCGATTACGGAATAGCGTTTGGTAGTCCCAAAGTAGGCTACTACACATGTTGGAATCCATGGTGATCTCAGGTCTAAGGACTTTGTACCAACACTACCCGAGACCAACTAATGGCACATTAATTCTGTAGTGTCTCATGGTGGGTCTATCCAACAATGTGTTCTCCAACACATATGTCCATGTTTATTGATTTGGTATCTCCATACCCATGATCTATGAGACATGATCATCAATCAATAAACATGCCGATCTTAGAATCATATTTGTTCCAACAATATGACATATGATCAAGGATCGTTTAGAAATAGATTCATACATAAAGAGTCTCATAAATAAGTCACGTACTTATTGATCAATACAAGATGTCTATTTCATGGAACCGAATAACACTTTATTCATTTATACATAAACATTGACGTGATATCCAACATCTCCATGTTGCCTCTAGGGCATATCACTAACAATCTCCCACTTGCACTAGAGTCAATCATGTAAGGATCTAATACCCATTGCTCTTGTGTGCGCCTCATGCTTGCCGAGGGAGAGGTTTTGTCGGCGGATCGGCTATGTTGAGATCCGTGTGCACTTTGCATATCTTGACATCACCTCTGTCCACTATCTCGCGGATGAGATGATATCGCCGAAGTATGTGTTTGGACTTCGATGTGACCTCGGCTCCTTGGCCTCGCGCAATGGCTCCACTATTATCACAATAGAGAGACATTGGACCGCCGTACTAGTCATCACACCAAGCTCGAAACAAATTTCTTGATCCAAACAGCCTCCTTTGCGCTTCCGAAGCAGCAATGTACTCGGCCTCCGTTGTAGAATCAGCAAATGTATCCGCTTGGAACTCTTCCACTGATCGCGCCTCCGTTCGGTGCAGTAACACGAACCCGCATTGCGATCTATAATCATCCTTGTCTGTTTGGAAGCTAGCATCGGTGTAACCACTTACAACGAGCTCTTCTTCACCTCCATAGACTAGGAACATATCCTTAGTTCTTCTCAAATACTTAAGGATATTCTTTACGGCATCCAGCTGACCTTCACGGATCTCGACTGTATCCGCTCGTAGCACTCAAAGCGTACGAGACATCCGGGCGTGTACAAAGCATGGCATACATGATGGATCCAATTGCCGAAGCATATGGAACCATACCCATCTTATTCCACTCATCATGTGTCCGAGGGCACCGATTCTTGCTAAGATTAATGCCATGTGACATGGGCAAGAAACCTTTCTTGGAATCATGCATGTTGAACCTTTTCAACACCTTGTCAATGTATGTACTTTGGCTTAATCCAATTAGCCTCTTGGATCTATCTCTATAGATCCGAATGCTCTAATATGTATGCTGTCTCCCTAAGTCTTTCATGGAAAAACTATTTTTCAATGAAGACTTGACGGATTCTAGCATAGGGATATCATTTCCAATCAGCAATATGTCATCCACATATAAGATTAGAAATACAATTGCGCTCCCACTCGACCTTTTTGTAAACACAGCCTCTTCTTCATTTTTGATGAAACCAAACCCTTTGATTACTTCATCAAAACGAATATTCCAACTCCGAGATGCTTGCTTCAATCCATAAATGGATTTCGTAGCTTGCATATCTTTCCAGCGATTCGGATCGACAAAACCCCGAGGTTGTATCATGTATACATCCTCGCTTAGGTTTCCATTTAGGAAAGTCGTTTTGACATCCATCTCGCCATATCTCATAATCGAAATATGCAGCAATCGCTAGGATAATCCGAATAGATTTAAGCATTGCGACGGGCGAGAAGGTTTCATCATAATCAACTCCTTGAATCTGTTTAAAACCTTTCGCCACCAATCGCGCCTTATAGATGTGAACATTTCCATCCATATCGGCCTTTTCTTAAAAACCCATTTACACTCAATGGTTTTGACACCATCAGTGGATCAACCAAGTTCCAAACTTGATTTTCGTACATGGATTCTATTTCGGATTTCATGGCTCCAAGCCACTTGTTGGAATCGGGTCCCACCATCGCTTCCTCATAGGTCTTAGGTTCATCGTTGTCCAACAACAATATATCACATTGTTCCGCACTGTGTACTGCTGTGTGCACGACGTGATCTTTCGACCTCCGTGGGGCCGGTGTATCTACAATCGGTGGCGCAACACTTTGCACCTCCCGTTGTGGTTCTCGTGGTCGCCGAAACATTTTTCGGTGTTTCTTGAACTTCTTCAAGATGCACCCGCTCCCACTAACCCTTCTTGAAAGAAACTCTTTCTCCAAGAAGACACCGTGTCGGGCGACAAACACTTTGCCTTGTTCCCGATTATAAAAGTAATATCCCTTAGTTTCCTTAGGATATCCCACAAAGAAGCACTTGTCGATTTGGGTGTGAGCTTGTCGATCAGAACGTTTTACATAAGCTTCGCATCCCCAAATTTTGAGAAAAGACAAACTAGGGGGTTGCCCCTGTCCATATCTCATATGGTGTCTTTTCAACCGACTTAGATGGAACTCTATTTAGTGATGAGCGCAGTGTTTCAAGAGCATATCCCCGAAAAGATAACGGAAGATCACTTTGGCTCATCATCGACCGCACCATGTCCAACAAGGTGCGATTTCTCCGTTCGGACACTCCGTTCCATTGCGGAGTTCTGGCGGAGTCAACTCGTGGAACAATTCCACAATCTTTCGATGATTACCAAACTCTTGGCTCAAGTATTCCCCTCCACGATCGATCGTAGAAACTTGATTGTTTTCCCTAAATGATTCTGTATTTCATTCTGGAATTCTTTGAACTTTTCAAAGGATTCGGACTTATGCCTCATTAAGTAGATATAACCATATCTACTAAAGTCATCGGTAAAGGTAATGAAGTATTGATAACCACCTCCGCCGTTGAGCTCATTGGTCCACATACATCGTATGTACAAGTGCCAATAAGTCACTTGCTCTCTCACTATGTCCCGTGAAAGGTGCCTTTGTCATCTTACCAAGTAAACAAGACTTACATGTCTCAAATGATTCAAAATCAAAAGAGTGAAGCAATCCATCCTTATGGAGCTTCTCCATGCGTTTCTTATTTATATGGCCTAAGCGACAATGCCGGATAAACGTGGGGTTTATATCATTAGAGAGTTGCCTTTCGTATTAATGTTATAGATGGGAGACGCTTCAAGATTCAAAACGTATAATCCATTCACCAATGGAGCATGAAAATAGAACATATCTCTAAGATATATTGAACAACCATTGTCCATTGATCTAAAATCATATCCTTCCGCTTGCAAACATGAAGCGGAAATAACATTTTGACATAGTGTTGGAACACAATAACAATTATTCAATTCCAAAACTAATCCCGAAGGTAGATGAAGTGGTACTATGCCGACAAGCAAGCGTAGCAACGCTTGCTCCATTGCCGACGCGTAGGTTCACCTCGCCCCTTCTCAATCCTCTACTTCTTCTCATTCCCGCAACGATTTGCAAATATGAGCTACCGATCCGGTATCAAATACCCAAGAGTCGTAGGTGAAGTAGCGAGATTAATGTCTATAACATTAATACCGAAGCGTAAGTCGTACTTTGCTTCTTCTTGAGATCCTCCATGTACTTCTTGCAGTTCCTTTTCCAAAGGGCTTTGTCTCCTTGCAGTAGAAGCAAACGGCATCGATGCCGCCGACCCCTTCTTGCCCTTCTTTGCATTGGAGGCACTCGCGATCTCATCGGGAGTTAACTTCCTCTTGGTGCAAAGCTTCTTGACAGTGGTTTGCGCTTAGCCTTCGCATCATCATCACATGATGACCGTTTTCTGGATACTCTCCTCACTGTCTTTAGCATCCCATGCAATTCAGCCAAGGTTCTATCCATATTGTTCATGTGATAGTTTAATATGAATGGCTCGAAGCTCGGAGGGAGCGACCGGAGAATCACATCGCAGCCAACTCTTGGCTAAGGGAAAACCTAGTTTTTCCGCACTCTCGATATAGCCAATCATCTTTATCACATGCGGATCGACGGGATTCCCTCAACAACCGCACGCAAACAAGGACTTTGAGGTGTTGAACCTCTCGGCCCGAGCTTGGTTCTCAAACATGCCACGCAGCCTCCCGAATAATAGTGTGAGCATCGCGCTCTCATATTGCTTCAAGCTCGGGGGACATTGTAGCAAGCATGAGACAGCTTATATCTAGGGCATCATTAGTGTGCTTCTCATAAGCCCTCCGTGCGCTTGCAGTGGCATTATTTGGCAAATCCTCAGATAGGGTACTTCAAGAACGTACTCCTTACGCTCTTGCTTGAGAACAATTCTCAAGTTGCGATACCAATCCATAAAGTTTGTTCCATTTAATTTTTCCTTTTCGAGAATAGATCGCAAATTAAAGGTACTGGGTGTAGTATTAGCCGCCATTTATTCTACAATGAAAAACAAAGTTTAGCACAATGTTTATGTTATGTCTTTTGTTAAACAATTTAACATAAGACTCTCATTACGTATTTTCCACCTTCCCTCTAGGTTACGTATCGGGTCAAGATCCACATGTTAGTTAATTTTCTAGTGAGCTTTGGCATCACTGCTAGAAAATTAGTAACATCGGTAAGCAACTCCTTGCTAATCACATCTCTATGTGACTCTTGTTGTTGGTGTGGCATCTCCATGCCCGGCCCCAACCTATGCCCCAAGGCCCAAAACTGTTTTGATAGCCTTGTTAAGTAAACCAAATGCTCCTCGCTGTATATGTCTCGACATATACCCCTCGTGTTATGATAGAGAATGGCACTCGCTTTGGCGACCCACCATTGACGAGCATAACGGTGACGGGTGCAACATTTGGAAGGGCATCATTACTACTTAATTTTGTGAGGGATGCTATCCTATCAAACAAACATATCACATATATGAAAGGGTAGAATAGCATGAAATAGTATGGCCCCCTTCACATGGTGATCTCCATCTCCATGCCGGTGTACAGATCTCCATCTTCATCACCGTTCTTTCGAGTGCCGAATGCTTGATTTCTTCAAACTAAGCTACTACTATAGAAGCTCTAATTGAAGATTACATCGACTCGCAGTCGTGAAAGAATATTACAAGCATTGCACGTAAGAAAAGAATATTACAGGATTGCACATATGAAAGAATATTACATGCATCACATGCATCTCATACATACAATAGGGCCATACCATCTCAAAGCATTCCCTGCAAAAACAAGTTAGGCGTAGAAACGTTTCTACTTATCGCGAGCTACGGCACCGAGACGACCTATAAGGGGTACGCACACGGATTCGCTTACGGAAACCATGTCGGCATAATCATATTATGCCGTCCCGATACACTATCAAGGGAGATGGTTTGCGTAGGCGCGAGGCAGCTAACAAGATCGGACTACGAGATAGCTTCGGCATAATCACATTATACCGTTCCGATACACTATCAAGGAACGCTATCTCGAACCCAACTCAAACCGAGTTATATGGAAATTGCTTCGACGTAATCACATTACGCCGTTCCGATACACTATCAAGGAACGCAATTACCATTAACTCTCCTCAACAGATCCCGTAAAACCGATTGATCTAATCAACCCGTGTGCAAAACTTGTTCCAGATCCAATCTAAAACCCGAACTAAGCAAGATTAGCTCGATACCCCGAAGGGTTACGCGGAAGCTACGCTAGCCGAAAACAAAAATTTCTACCGCGCAAACCGGAACACTTGCAAGTAAGGGCCGATAGATCGTTACCGATTGGAGTAGAGTGCGGCGGAATAGCCAATCGGGCAATCCGATTCGGAACAGTGTAGCCGATTCCGGAGACACCGATTTGCCAATCGCCCGATTCGAGTCGTCCGGCCGCGTTCTCACGCCTCGCTCCGATGCGCCCGCCCGCAGCCGATCAAGAGCGCGCAACGAGCAGCGCCTCTACCGGTATCCACACGTCCGAGGACGTAACGCCGTACACCCGTGTGCTAGCACGCGATGCAAGGCTAGGGTTTGGCTCGAAAGTGGGAGGGTTTCCGTGGAGATTGATCTCGGCGACTTCGTTGCACGCGATGCAATTGACGTGTCACAGCTCTCCACCCCTCCCTCCTTTATATAGAGTTGGCCGACTGGGACTAGTGGCCGATTAGGACTCTATTTTGAATCGGATCTCATCCGTATCTCATAGAGTTGGCCGCCCCACACGTCGTAAGCCCATAGGACTCTATCCGATCGGATCCCTATCCGATCGAGCCGTATCCGAGTCCAACTCGAATATCTATTCTATCCCCTTAAGCGTGCGACCCGTAGGTTCAGGTATACTCGGTTTCGGCTATAGTCTAACTTAGCCGATCGTCGGCTCGAGTCTAACTCAGCCGACTGTCAACAGCGGCGCCTAGCAGCACATATTGACACCATAGTATACAAGAATAATATCGGCTCAACCTCGTAATGTGTACACAAATCCCTTTGCCTCACGATACCGTTAAGCTATAGGCAAGATGTGTGCCATCCCTTCAATAGCTTAACCATTCACTCGAACCGTATTGGATTATCCTGTTGATTGACTCCTCAATCAACTTAGCATGGCCATGCATTTCCATAATCCATTACCTCGAGGGGCCCAGAGATATCTCTCCAAAGGAGGGGCAAATTCCATCTTGATCACTCACATCCCACTCCATGTTTCATAGCAAACCCGAAAACTACCTTTATAACTACCCGATTACGGAATAGCGTTTGGTAGTCCCAAAGTAGGCTACTACACATGTTGGAATCCATGGTGATCTGGGTCTAAGGACTTTGTACCAACACTACCGAGACCAACTAATGGCACATTAATTCCCGTAGTGTCTCATGGTGGGTCTATCCAACAATGTGTTCTCCAACACATATGTCCATGTTTATTGATTTGGTATCTCCATACCCATGATCTATGAGACATGATCATCAATCAATAAACATGCCGATCTTAGAATCATATTTGTTCCAACAATATGACATATGATCAAGGATCGTTTAGAAATAGATTCATACATAAAGAGTCTCATAAATAAGTCACGTACTTATTGATCAATACAAGATGTCTATTTCATGGAACTGAATAACACTTTATTCATTTATACATAAACATTGACGTGATATCCAACATCTCCATGTTGCCTCTAGGGCATATCACTAACCGTAAGCCCATAGGACTCTATCCGATCGGATCCCTATCCGATCGAGCCGTATCCGAGTCCAACTCGAATATCTATTCTATCCCCTTAAGCGTGCGACCCGTAGGTTCAGGTATACTCGGTTTCGGCTATAGTCTAACTTAGCCGATCGTCGGCTCGAGTCCAACTCAGCCGACCTGTCAAGCGGCGCCTAGCAAGCACATATTGACACCATAGTATACAAGAATATAATATCGGCTCGAACCCGTAATGTGTACACAAATCCCTTTGCCTCACGATACCGCTTAAGCTATAGGCAAGATGTGTGCCATCCCTTCAATAGCTTAACCATTCACTCGAACCGTATTGGATTATCCGTCCGTTGATTGACTCCTCAATCAACTTAGCATGGCCATGCATTTCCATAATCCATTACCTCGAGGGGCCCAGAGATATCTCTCCAAAGGAGGGGCAAATTCCATCTTGATCACTCACATCCCACTCCATGTTTCATAGCAAACCCGAAAACTACCTTTATAACTATCCAGCACGGAATAGCGTTTGGTAGACCCAAAGTAGGCTACTACACATGTTGGAATCCATGGTGATCTCAGTGTCTAAGGACTTTGTACCAACACTACCTCGAGACCAACTAATGGCACATTAATTCTGTAGTGTCTCATGGTGGGTCTATCCAACAATGTGTTCTCTAACACATATGTCCATGTTTATTGATTTGGTATCTCCATACCCATGATCTACGAGACATGATCATCAATCAATAAACATGCCGATCTTAGAATCATATTTGTTCCAACAATATGACATATGATCAGGGATCGTTTAGAAATAGATTCATACATATCGAGTCTCATAAATAAGTCACGTACTTATTGATCAATACAAGATGTCTATTTCATGGAACTGAATAACACTTTATTCATTTATACATAAACATTGACGTGATATCCAACATCTCCATGTTGCCTCTAGTGCATATCACTAACAGATACACTATCAAGGAACGCTATCTCGAACCCAACTCAAACCGAGTTCTATGGATATTGCTTCGACGTAATCACATTACGTCGTTCCGATACACTATCAACGAACGCAATTACCATCTACTCTCCTCTACAGATCCCGTAAAAATGATTGATCTAATCAACCCGTGTGCTAAACTTGTTCCAGATCCAATCTAAAACCCGAACTAAGCAAGATTAGCTCTGATACCACTGAAGGGTTACATGGAAGCTACGATAGCTAATAACGAAAATTTTCTACCGTGCAAACCAGGAACACTTGCATGTAAGGGTCGATAGATCGTTACCGATTGGAGTAGAGTGCAGCAGATTAGCCAACCAGGAGCTCTCCGATCTGAAACAGTGTTGGCCGATGACTGCCAATTTGCCGATAGCCGATTCCCGCAAGCCGACAGCCGATTCCTAGGAAAAACCAATTCACCAATCAGCCGATTCACCGAGTACCAATTCGCCGAGTCATCCGCCCTTCCTCGCGTGCCTCGCTCCGATGCGCCCAACCGCAGCCGATTCCACCACAGCTGATTCGTAGCCGACGAACAGCACCGCAACGTAGCAGCGCCTCTACCAGTATCCACACATCCGGGAACAGAACGTCTAACACCCGTGTGCTAGGACAAGATGCAAGGCTAGGGTTTTGGCTCGGAGGTGGGGAGGGTTTCTGTGGAGATTGATCTCGCCGACTTCTGAAGCCGCATGTGATCATATTGATTCGGTCCAATTGCATGCAGCAGCTCTCCACCCCTCACCCCTTTATATAGAGTTGCCGGTTGGGCCAAGAGGCCCATCAGGACTCTATTTTGAATTGGATCCTATCCGAATCTCATAGAGTTGGCCAGCCAGACATCGTAAGCCCATAGGACTCTATCCGATCGGATCCCTATCCGATCGAGCCGTATCCGAGTCCAACTCGAATGCCTGTTCTCATCCCCTTAAGCGTGCGACCCTGTAGGTTCAGGTACACTCGGTTTCGGCTAGAGTCCAACTCAGCCGATCGTCGGCTCGAGTCCAACTCAGCCGACCGTCAGCTCGAGTCCAACTCAGCCGATTGTCTACAGCGGCGCCTAGCAGCACATATTGACATCATAGTATAGAAGAATATAATATCAGCTCTGAACCTGTAATGTGTACACAAATCCCTTTGCCTCATGATACCAATTAAGCTATAGGCAAGATGTGTGTCATCCCTTCAATAGCTTAACCATTCACTCGAACCGTATTGGATTATCTGTCTGTTAATTGACTCCTCAATCAACTCGGCATGACCATGCACTTCCATAATCCATTACCTCGAGGGGCCCACAGATATCTCTCCCATAGGAGGGACAAATTCCATCTTGATCACTCACATCCCACTCCATGTTTTATAGCAAACCCGAAAACTACTTTTATAACTACCTATTTACGGAATAGCGTTTGGCAGTCCCAAAGTAGGCTACTACACATGTTGGAATCCATGATGATCTCAGGTCTAAGGACTTTGTACCAACACTACTTAAGACAAACTAATGGCACATTAATTCTTATAGTGTCTCATGGTGGGTCTATCCAACAATGTGTTCTCTAACACACATCCACGTATATTGATTTGGTATCTCCATACCATGATTTATGAGACATGATCATCAATCAATAAGCATGCCGATCTTAGAATCATATTTGTTCCAATAATATGACATGTGATCAGGGATCGTTTAGAAATAGATTCATACATAAAGAGTCTCATAAATAAGTCACGTACTTATTGATCAATACAAGATGTCTATTTCATGGAACTGAATAATGTTTTATTCATTTGTACATAAACATTGACCATGATATCCAACATCTCCATGTTGCCTCTAGGGCATATCACTAACACTAGTTGGGCTGCATCGAGTTCGATCTCCAGCGAAAGGTAAAGCATGTTATGGCGGCTTGCGCTCTCGGGATTAGTGCTTCCATCATTATGATACTCTAATCCTGTTTACGTAAATCGTTGAGTTATCATATATGTTATATAATCTAGATCGATGTTGCGATCTAACCCTAATCGGCTAGTCTCTATTAATAGACAAAAGCCGATAGGGTTAGATATCATTGTCGATTTGGATTATATAACATATCCACCATCTCGAAAGGTTTTCATATATTTGTTTGGATCTTATGCTTCTTTTTACGCTTAATGTTGCATCGGTTAAGTCCGACCTATTAAGTAATACTTAAAATCATAATATCTATCTTATCTCCTGATCATTATTAGAGATAGTATCAGGGTTTCAGCCGATCTTACCTGTTTTAGTTGTCTTGTTTATTTTATGTTTACTTGATATGCTAAAGTTGTCCTTTATATTAAGATCTCACTGTGATTAAATATGTTAAGCTTGTCATCGATCTGTTAGGCTATCTTAACACCTGATCGGTTCCTATTTAATATATTTAATCTACAATGATATCTTAGTATAAAGTAGTATCGGAGTACTAGCCGATACACATTAGGTCTATGACATCGGCTATGCTATAAACATATATAATCTGCATATTAAGGTACTCTCGAACTTAAGTGGTTTATACTCTCTCGGTACGCTACCGATCTATTCCAATCACTTAGTTTAAATGTATTTTGATATTTAGATTATGTATGATGAATGTCTACAGCCGATCGATTAGATCTAATTTCCCCTGACCGATTCAGTGCATACCGCATCGGCTTAACAACGAACGATACGTCATCGGCCACCAGTCGATCGGCTATCGTTTACAGACTAACACTTGCATTCCTTCTTTGTTTCTTGTTAGTTGCAGGATCAAACCAACTGGCATGCCTATGAACCTAAGAAGCAATATTTTGGACCTGCACTAGAGTAAAGCAAACCTCTCAGGCCAGCGCGTGATTTTCCAAGTCAGCACACTTTCGGCACGATTTGGGATCAACAAGATGTAATGTCGGACCATCATGTCCCAGAACTGGATCCCAGCCCCGCCAACCAGGTACCTCCCGTTCGTCGGAGGCAAAAGTAGTGGCGGAAGAGGTCAAAATGCGGGTCTATCGCAAGGTGGGCCTCGCAAAGATGGATAAAGAGAGAAATTTGAAGAATAGATTTGGGGTTGAGATTACAAATGGTGACATAGTAATGGAGCAGGCCCCGAACAAATGGGTGGGCCGCTACTTCGAAGCGGCGAGGAAGGAAAGAGGCAAAAACGACTAATTCACCAGAATCGGGGGTCGAAAATGGCTCCCCCCACGCTGGGCGCCAGTGCGCAATTTCCCGCAGAGGGAGGACGTGTAGGATCGAACTTCCAAACTAAGCCAACCAGAGGGGGGTGAATGGTTGGTACACCCAAAAACAAATCTCAGTGGAAATAAGACTTACCCTCACAACTTGATGGCGTGCGGTCTGACCGGAGGTGTTGCCCGGTCTGACCGCTAGATCAGTGCCGGTCTGACCGGTAGTATACGCCCGGTCTGACCGCCCGTGTAGCCGCCTCGCCTGGACTTAGCCGATTCGCCTGAATAGCCAATTTTCGATGAACTCTGGTCTGACCGCAATATCGTGAACGGTCTAACTGGTGGAAAGTCGTCGCACCCGAGAAAACACAAATCAAAGATCTCTCAAAGTATATTGAAACTTTATTGAATCCCTCTGTGTTTACAAAGTGCAATCAACAACACTCCTCACAAAATTTCGACTAAACTAAAACCCTAAACTTTTCTCAACTCAACTCTCTCTAAAACTTGATACCGAGAAGCAACGCCTATCCTCTCTATTTATACACAAGATGCGCAGCCCAAAGCCACGAATCCTACTCATACAAGAAGTCCTAATTCACTAGGAAACCTTACCGTACAAGAAATGAACTTTACATATTCCACACATCGCAATCTTGGACTTCCCAAATTTGAAACTCCGTATTCCATACGCACACAATATCTCCATCGTATGCCATATGGAAACTCCACTAATCACTTGCACCAATCTCTACCCTTCAAGATCCCGCATGATCTCCCTCTTGGACGTCAACTTATCTCCAAGTTGACTCCAATGCTATCACCAGTGACACTTTCCCGAGGCATAAAGATTACCTGCACATAATTAAACAAAGAAACCATATCCGAGCACAAGCTATCTCCAACTTGACTCATTGTCAGCATAAACAACCATACATGCACATAGAAACACAAAACTTCCATGTATATGTAAGGAGATAACTTGAAACCGAAACCAAAACAAAATCGGCTGCGGTCGGATTGTGTCGATCGGTCGGTGTGTGCCTTGATCGACCGCACAAGGTCCTCCGGTCGACCGACGCAGTACAAGCCCGATCTGACCGGTACACAGAACACTGTTCATCGTTCGAAAAACCAAATATCTCAAGAACCACTTTGCCAATAATCTCCAAATAACAAAACCAACAATCCAATAATCATAGATGCCAATTGTTCATCACTATAGAAAAATCAAACACACTTTGATTTTACAATCTCCCCCTTGATGAACACAATGGCAAACCAAGTAAAAAGTGTTGTTTTGATGTTTGAAAAATTTAAAAAAATGGTAAAAAGCATTTGAGTGCTTAAAAATCAAAGTAAATTTCTCCCTCTTTTGAAAAGAAAGAAAATCCTTTGAACTTTTTTCTCCCATTTGTTCTCTCCCTTTTGACAATGATTTCATCAAGCATAAAAATTATGTTCATGATCATCGAAGAGCTTAGCACCATATATAGAACAAGTCATGTCATGTATTACAATAATAAGAAGATGAACTCATCAATTATATATCAAATATGCACTAGAGTATAGTCATGAATCAAAGACTTTATAAGATCAATAATACAATCAAAATTCATGGATTCAAACGATTTATAATGCAAAATCTTGACAAGCACATAGGTTGAAAGATAAATCCAAATATATAGACCTATTACAACCATTACTCTTTCTCAAATTTACCTTTTTCCACACAATAATCAAGAGAATTATTTTCATATTTATTTGAGCCAAAATTTTTCTTTGCTCATATTTTTTTAAATCAATTATTCCGGGTACGTACTTGTCGTTAAGACTGTTTCCAAGGATTTGGTACCCATTATTTTTTGTCACTTCGAATACGTCCTTGTCGTCAAAACTGTTTACAAGGATTCGGTATTCATTTTTTTCTCTCATAGATAATATTTTATTCTCTTACACAACAATGAGGTATAGTTTCTGAAATCATAAAGAGGTATAGTTTGCACAGATTTTAATAGTTAAAAGAGTTGATATACTTAATTTTCATGGTTGAGAGGAAGACAAAGTATATCTTTTTCCGAAGGGAAATGTTTGCCCACAACTTACAACACGTCAGGGCCAGCCCAATGGAAATGTTTATCCCCGTCACTTGACGGCCCACAACGAGGTGACCCTAGGGCCGCCACTTCGTTCGTCCGCCCAGGCGTCGGCCGCGTCGCTGCGCCTCTGCTCCTCCTCGCGCGCAGACAGCGACGCCACCGCGCGCGGCGGGGGGACCGGCAGGGCAGCCGTACAAGGCAGGACGCGACCGCCCCCAAGCGCCGTCGCCGTCGAGGGCGGCCGACGGCTCCCCCGTCCCTTTTCGCTCCGTTCCAAAGTGGCGAAACTAATAAAACGAAAAAGGTGAGTCAGTCCACCTCCGACACCACGCCACCGCCCGTCCGTCTTTCTTTCTCCTGTTCCTTGTCCGGGGTGGCGCAATGATTTGCCCGGACACGCCCCGCCCTCGGCGTCCGTTCCCTTACCGCGCAGGGTAGGAACCGTGCAGGAATCAGGTGCCCCCTTTTGGTTTGGAGATGGTGAAAACTGACGAGAACGGGGCTTCTTTCTCGGTGTCGTATGGTGACCGTTTGTTGCCTTGCTGCCGGTGGGGCGTGAGGTGAGGTCTGTCAACTACTCGCTACGTGGGAAAGGGGGGAGGGTGAAGTCGTTGGAAATTTGGTCGGCAGGGCGAATTCGTCCCCAGTTTAATCTTTTAGATTTTGTTTTTACCGAACGGTAGAAAGAAACGATTATTTCTCTTGCTTGCTTATTACTAGCCCAAAATGAGCCCATGACTGGTTATTCTGATCTTCTTTAGCACTTGGGCTAATTTGAATGCTAAAAATTAGTTCTCTAAAAATTAACCCTCTAAAATCGGCATTGTTAGCTGCTGATTAGCTTATCGATAAGCAAATAGTGTGACAGAAACTGATTGGAGTTGTTAAGTTGTATTCATTTGGATCACATGTTTCAAGATTACGAAGACCCTACTGTTGTTACTGTAATATTTACTACAGTATGGAAGTAGCAATAGCATGCTTTGTCTGGAATTAGCTTCAACAATCCATATATTATCACGTGGATGGTATTTTTACGTATGAATCAACACACTCCAAACTTGTAGGAAGTGGCTGTAGCATGAAGTAGTCTTACATAAATCCCTTCTTTAGTAATATATCTGTTTTACATTGTATTGTTGCATAGCAAAGGGCCAAAACCAAGGAGGGGTTCATACAGTTTCTTTTTTATAAAAACGGGGCTCATACATTTTTAACACAAATAGGATTCTCCTAAAAATTATTTGTGTTGATAAATAGATAAGATTAGAGTCGCATTATGCTGCACTGGTAAAAATACATCTGAGCAACTGTAGTGTTTGAATTTTATTAACTTTAAAGAACTAACACTACAGTTCGTTCTTGTATTTGTACAAGAGTCAGAATCAAGTAGGCAAAGTGGTGTGGATTTCTTATCCAACACGACTTTGGCTGCTGGGATGCGGGTGTATTCTAGATTACACCGTGCTTTGTGAAGTCCAACCGTTCTGTAGAATATATGGTTCTAAATTGCACATTGTTTTCGTGACCTTGCAGCTTAGTAGTTGTAATAATGGAGACTAAAAACTCTTGCAGTATGTTGTGCTCACCAGGTTGAAACACCTGCCAAACCTGTATGGGACTTTCAACTCCATGGTCTGAGTGCAGCAGTGCCACACACATTTCACTTTACAAATATTATATGTATAGTAATCGTGACCTATCTTAAAGTTGTCCTTGTGATCTTGCACAATGTCTGGCTCATTAGTAAGTGAATTTTCATTTTATTCCCCATAACACCTATAATTACTATTATTTCCACTGTCTTCCATCGAAGGCGCTACCAATGCTTGGGAGGGATGTATTGTATTAGTTCAGGAGACGTCATTACAGTCACAGGATATATTTACTACTTCAAGGGAATGTATACAGTGGCAGGGGCAAGGCACGGTAACTCCTCTTCTATAATCTATATCTATAACTATCTATAAAGCAAATAATATTTCCACCTAAATTTTATTTTGTCTGGTTATTTTGCAAAAAAACATTTGAGTTTTTCCGAAATTAACTCGCAATCCGCTAAAAAGAAAGGGACCTGACTATTTTGCGAAAAACTCCTTGAGTATTTATAAAATTAACCCGCAGTATCAATGCTGAAAAAAGGGAGGGTTTGGATAAAAAAAGATCTCTCACTTTTGATATCCAAATTAAATTAAATTAAATCCAAATCACTCGCGTAAACATGTTTAGTATTTCAAGTGTGCCAAACAATAGACTTCAGGTGAAGACATAAAAAATATAAATAAGAATTGCATGAGACTACAACTATAAAATAAAATGACGCATGTTACAACGCATAGACATATTTAGTGGTTATTATAAAAATATACAATATTGAAGATGCTTTTTTCAAGAATTTTGGTGTTGGCTTTTAATCTTTCTGTCGTCCGTCGCTACAATGCTCGATCGATCGGAGTCGGTCACACTGAAATTAATTAATCTAGCTGATCTCGGTTAAGTAGCAAGTACGGTAGATCTTGTCTTCATTATGAACTTTGAACCGTTACGTGGCAGCATAATGTAGATATATCGTATCCTCTGACGTCATGCCGAATTTCCAGCGGGTCACACAGCAACAAATGTTCGATACATGAAAGGCTTTAAGATTTTATTCAATTTTTAGAATGTATTATTTACCTATTTTTATGCTACTCAAATGTCTATCCACAAGGCCAGAATCCACCACACACACTTCCACATTTATACAAGTTAAATTACGAACTACTCGTTTTGCGGCTACACCGTAGCCGACACCAACAATGCCATAGGTACGCAGCGTAGCTGCAGCCACAACCACAGCCGCTGCAGTCGGCTTACCGAAAAGGCCATGTACTACTGCCCGTTCCATGCTCCTTGGCGTCACGACATACATGCCGCCGGCGTCGACACTTAACTACACAATGTGGTTGCTCCATCGAAGGTTGAGAGTTGTGTTGAATCCATGTTCAACTACTTGGTGTTCCAGCTTTCGGTGTCGCAAGGGGTTGCTGGCAGCGTTACAATTACATCTACAACTTGCCTGCATAGCGCTGTCGCATGATCTCTGCTCTACCGCCGTCGCCGCGTCGGCATGTTGTCATCGACGACTCCTGGTCTCCTGTGGTTTCGTCGCAAGAACGAACCAGCCATCGTTCCAAGGTGAGAAGTTGTGTGTGGGCGCGCAGAATTGAGCCTCAATCGGAGAAATACGAAGTACCCAAACTGAAGTATATCTTTTGTTTTGGTTGTGGAGTTAACAAAGATACGTAACGAAATAATCTACTATATCTATGTTTTGTATTATAATATATCTATGTTTTATATTATAAGTCATTGTGATTTTTTCAAGTCAATTTTTTTAGTTTTTTATTGAGTATATAGAAAAATATAGTAATATTTTAAAAAACTATAAAACTATGTTTAATATTAAATGTGATGAAACTAATATGGTCCTTCAAGAAGTTTAACTTAGAAAAATACAAAGACACTTATCTATAAAACAAGTAGTGTTTTCACCTAAAATTTTCGTCCACCTAGCTATTTTGCAGAAAAATCCTTAAGTGTTTATAAAATTAATATGTAGTCCCAATGCAATTTTCGTATGCCTAGCTATTTTGTAGAAAACCCCTTAAGTGTTTATAAAATTAACCCATAGTCTCAATGCAATTTTGGCTATGGAAGCTGGAAGGAAATCAGATTTTACATTTCAAAGGTTTATTGACTTAATTTAATTCTGCCATTCACTTTCATAAGCTCTTATTCCTGTACATTTCCTTCAAATGTGTTTTCTATTTCCACCATAATGGAAGATTTCCAATTCATCTTTGTTGCTTAATTGTTAGTCATTGATGAATCTGCTTGTTTATTAGGTTCATCGGGCTGCTTTTGTTCTGCCAACATTTGTAAGGACAGAACTGGAATCACATACTAATTGTACTGAAAAGGTAGGTTATTTTTAACTGCTCCAGTCCTGCCTCTTGCTATTTCCTTTCTGTCTATGACGCTATTTCAGATTGTCGTAATGGAATTGTCGCTGATACATTATTTTCATGCCGTAACAGGATAAATCAGAAACCAAGCCAGTCGCGAAACCAATGAAGATGAAAATAATGCCGAATAGCGCCATTCCGACTGCTTCCTATATTCGGGCCCCCATATAAGAACATCTAAGTTTGATTCCTTAGCTACAGTAATGGCATGAAGGAATGGATTTTCATTAAATTTTTATTTAATTTGGTGAAATTAAATTAACTGAATGTCTATCTAATACTATTTCTTAATCAAGGTCAAGTGGTACATAAAGTTGAAGATACCTTGCTTTCAAAGTTATATATATGTATATATATAACTATCTATAAAACAAATAGTATTTGTCCAAAATTTTCGTACGTTTGGTTATTTTACAAAAACCTCTTACGTGTTTATAAAATTAACCCGTAATCCCAATGCTAAAAAGAAAGGGAGGGCTTAGATGAAAAAGATCTCCTACGTACGTCTCTTCCGTCCCATCCGCGCCGCGCATGCGCCCCTCCCCCATCGTCGCTCGGAGCTCCCGCGCCACCGCCGGACCCTCGCCCTCCACCTGCTTTCCTCCTGCGTCGTCGTTCCGTTGTAACGCACGGACATTTTGACACCTCATATGCATCATATATTAGCATAATTACAATGTAAGTATTAAAATTACAATGTAATTAATTTACATTTGACTGTTTTTTATAAAATTTGTGACACCATAAATATAGGTAGTCCTTTCTTTTATCTTCTTTTTTTCTCATCCAAATTTCTCTCTTCATAGATATTTTTCTTTTAGAACTGTCACATATGTTTGGTATTTTGCAAAGTTTTTTTCATCTATAATCAAAACTTTAGTTTTTGTCAATGCGATATAGCAAAATACACATTGCATCAACTTATGAAATAGCTATCAGATCGATTTGTGAGGCTATAAAAGAGATGTACATAAGGGATTCTTTGTATGATGACGTATGAAACGAGCGAAATTAATTGCCCTTAGCGGCGGCCGAGCACACGTTGCACGCGTGAGCTAGCGCGCGCCGTCAATATACATACAACTTATCCTATTCATCAATATATTTTTTAAATAATAATATCCAAGTCATAAATATTTTAAACTTTTATCAAATTTCTAATCGATTTAAAGTATAAGTAAGTCAATATCTATTTTCATTATATTTTTGACTTAATTTGGTGAAATTAAATTAATTTAGACTAAATGTCTATCGATATTATTTCTTAATGAAGGTCTAGTGGTACATAAAATTGAAGATATCATTGCTTTCAAAATTATATATATGTATATATATATATAACTAGCTATAAAGCAAGTAATGTTTCTATCCAAAATTTTCGTTCGTCTCTCGTTATTTTGCAGAAAACCCCTTGACTGAAAAGAAAGAGAAGGCTTGGATTGAAAAAAAAGACCTCCTATGTCCCTCTCTTCCGTCTTCATCCATGCCGCGCCCCGCGCCGCTCCTACACCCCTCCCCCGTCGTCGCTCGGAGCTCCCGTGCCGTCACCTGTACCTTCGCCCTCCGCCTGCTCCCTCCCTGCGTCGTCGTTTCGTTGTAACGCACGGGTATTTTGCTAGTTCCTTACAAAATGAGGTGAGGTGTCGTGGATTCAGGAAATGTACTTTATTATATGGTAATAGAGATCAGCTATGTACTTAATATGCATTTTTCTTCACAATTGAGGTTATTAGTCCATCAATTGACTGGCAGTAAAGAAATTTGCAAGATGGCAACCATTTCTGATGGCTTCAATTTTCAACGTGGAAGGATCATGTTGGCAATAATCTCCGGGTCTCCTAACGCTGCATTAATTGAAATGGTTAATTTGAATGGTAAGTATTGGTTTGCAGTTAAATTTCTATTGAGATACATTTCTGTATGAGATGGAAACATATAGTTCAGTATTACTTAGTCCATTGGCTCATAACAATTCAAATTGTTGCTGACATGCTAGTTACAAGTACGGTGACTTCAAATCAACCTGTGATTTGAAACTATTGCAAATATGCATCCTTTGTTCAGAATTGATTCTAATTGTGTGCCTACGGTTTGAAGAATATTGAACAAAAACTTCTACAACGAGTTTATTTCTTTCATTTAGTTGCTTTATTTTGCCATAACTAGTATTTTGGAATAGTAAATATTTTTTCCTTTTCTTTTAAATATGTACTTTCTTCAATAAAACAGTTCTTTCTGTTGTGAAGAAATTTTTTTGGTACATTCAACTTATAAGGCTTTAATTGTTTGTTGTTTCTAAATTGAACAGAAACAGCTAAGTATGATTGGAATTTGAGAGGTGTTTGAAACATGTCAATCATAACTCTACAGGACTATTTCTATCAAGAGAGGATGAAGCTATGCCATATAATTGATACCACTATTTTTGTACCAAGACACGAAATTATCATCAAGCCCTGTATTATACTTCCCTTTATCCAAGTTAAAGGCTGTGTTCCTACTTCCTGGTTCTACTGAACTTCACTGGAGCCTGAAATCATGGCATACTTCTTTCTGTATCTCAAAGCAAATGTTGCACAGAAAATTTTGAAGTTGACATTACTAAAATGCTCAAACAGGATTCCTTTTTCGTTTTTACCATCAGATGACCAACGTAACTTACAACAGAGACTTTCTGTCACTGTGTATAAGATACTTAGATTTCTGGCCTTTCTGTTAGCATGGACAAAACAAAATCCTACATAATTTTCATGCCTGATCTTCCTTTTTCCCCCTTTATATTAGCTTGGATTTTTTGTTTTCTTCATATGAATTTTTATTTTGCTTTTTATAATATTTCATATGCAACGGCAATACCAGCTCCCAGCTGATCAGGCGGCTGCTCAGGCTCCACCGCTGGCATCATTACTGCTGATTGGCAGAAACTCCTATAAAAGTTGTCGGCAGCTAAGAAATGCTCTTCAACGACCGGGCTTAAGAGTTCTGCTGTCTCCGCTACTGTTCATATGGTATAACCTATGCCTTTGGTTTTCTGATTAGTTGATTCTGCATGTGTAGGTATCCACAGTAGATGGAAAGTCAGTGATAAATGCATGCCTATGGGTGATCCAGCCAAGCGGTATGAACAAAAAAAAAAGACTAGTTATTAGATCAGCACGAATTTGATTTCAAACCACTTCATATCAACTTCAAGAAGGAAGGTAGTAATGTCTTGGTTTTTTTTTCTGCGTAACAAGTTTGAAGTTCAATATTTTAAATTTTACATAACATCACTACTGAGAACCAGCGCCTAACACCTGGAACAATATAGATGACCTGGGTGAATAAGGTTTTAAATTTTTCTTTGCTTAAATTTGATAAAAAATATTGTAGTAAGTGGATCTGATATATGAAGTTTATTGGAATATGGAATGTGCAGATATAAGTCACATCACACTGATCGTATTGTGTGTAATGAGACAAGATATCTAAACATGGTTTCCACTATTGGACTTCAAGCTTGGATCTCGCTTTGTGCAAAATTAAATGCTATACCAAATGTGTGATCTGAAGTTTGGTTAATACAGTACATTTTGGGATTGGTTGGGTTGGATCAGCCCAACCAGAATTGTCCAGCATGAGCCAAGCACCTGGGTCCAGCTAGGCCAGATCTTCACATTTTTTTATTAAACTCTTGGGCTTTTCTTTAAATCTGCCAGTAGTGGCTGTGAAAAAGTAAAGCTGTAAAACTGAACCGCATGGGAAACCGGCCCCCTGACAACCCAATCGCTCACATCCCCACAAAAAGTGGAGAAAATAGACCTGCATAATCTTTTCCTGTTGGAATGTAGTTCATTAAACTTGTATCTAGGAATCGGATTTCCATGTTAATTTTATGGATTCTGTCAAGCATGTCCAACCTAACAATATTTGTTTGATTCCTGGCTATCCTGTTCAGTTATTTTGCATGATTATCATGCTAAACTTTAGTAAAATAGAGTAAGAACTGGTTTATCCAAGTGTTTCTTTTTGGCAGCACTTGTAACAAAGTAAGAAAAATGCAGCAGTCGAATTCCATGACGTTGTCACTTTCAGATCTGTTATCCCTATGTCCTTATTTCGTAATGTCATATTTTAATCTTTTTACTCTTGCGTTGAGTTCTTTTTAGAGCACTTTGGAAGCTATGAATGTGTGTAACTAGTACGATAAGGTCCTTGGACACACTTTTCTTTGTTCATGTTATTGTTTGAAGAGCTGTATTGAGCAAAAGCTGTGCAGCTGTTGATTCAGATTCATGTCCATGTCGTAATGGAGCCTTTGGAGTGTTTGAAAAATTTAGTCGGCGAGGCGGGAGTACAGCTGTTTAACTAGTTGGTTTTTTACGTTAACAGGCGCACTATTCCATACTGCAGAGCATGTGTTAGTGCTACAAGCTGGAGGCCCCCTCCTCAAGCTTACGCTTACGTCCTTGCCCAGCTCAACCTATTACTTTTTGGCTCATCCAATATCTTGTCCATACGCAGGTACGTTGTGCAATAGTTATCCTCATAAAGTCTGGTCTTTTTTCTTTTATTTGGTTTCAATTAATCCACATGTGAACCTCAATTTGATGCTTAAAACGAGGGCTTTCCATTGGCCCAACGGATTTCACTTTTCTTGTGATCGAAGATATATACCTACCGTTGGTAGGCGTCGATTGTGATGTTAGCATTGTACTCAACCGTATGATATGTTATTATAACGGTCGTTTTCATCTCAATAGAACGATAATCCTTATCTGTGTCGGGTATGACGTCTGTCACGACGAAAAGGTCATCGATTTGAGAAGTCATCTTTACCGAGTAAAAGCCCGTAACTGATTTTAACTATCTTTGTCGGGTCTTAACTTACGCCATTTACCGATAGGTTTGATCCAGAAGACCAGTCAAACAAGGTCCGACACCGATGATACAATCTCAAACGGACCACAATTAGAACCCGTCACAGATGACGAAATACTCAATTAGGCTTTAAATTGAGCCCGTTACGAGTGACTAACAACTCAATCAGGCTCTAATTTATGCCCATCACGGATAACTATCATCTTCATCGGGCTTCAGTTAAAGCCTTTTCCTAGAAAAATATATTATTTTTTTTGCTAGCCATGCCCGTTATAAAAATTATAGAAATAAAGATATATTTATTTTTCTCTTTGCATCCCCTTTCACATACATTCATATACATCTGATATTCATAAAAATTAGTGTATATCTGACATTTACATATCTATTCACATACACATTCACATCACATAAACACAATTGACAAAATTATAATTTTATTGCTTAATGGATCGGCTATAATGCTTAGTCTTTATCGTCGATAGACTATTTAAAGTGTCACTATGCCAGCCAGCCTCAAGAAAAACCATTAGCGTATCTAGAGCTCTCGAAACGTGATATGTGTCGCGCGACGAGATGACATGTCGAAAAATGAATCCATAGAGTTGTTCATCGAGGACGAAGCAAACATGTGGCAGCAACTGATTTGTCGGGAGATCTAGTTTTTGCAAATGAAAGAATTGAATATGTGAAAACGTAATATGTGTTTAGAAACATGTATTTACGTCTTAACAAAATTGACAAACCTCAAAATCCAAAATGTGCCAGTTGTGGTCCTTTAGAAAAAACCATATAAATTTCAGCACGTAGAAACCACATGTGCTCGTGCTATGATCCCGACAATGGCACCAACGATGGCAGCAAACCCGGAATATATCGGCATATGGAGCATGTTGACAACACTTCTTATCATATTTCACTTATTATATTTCAGAAGTGCCTTATTTATAATGTCAATGATGGATTGGAAAGCTTCTTTCAGTTTTCTTAATCCATCCATGACAAGAATCTTGGATTCATTTAAATTGATGACAATAAGGATTCAGTGACGACTGCAAACAAAAGGAGAGATAAATTAACACCTTCAAACACAAATTGTATGTACAACAACAAATGCTACACTTACTTAAAGTTGTAGGGCAAAATGACCGTATTCATGTCCTTAAGCTTGACAAAGGAGTTGTAGAGATAGTCTAGCACCCATTTTTGAGACCTTGGGCCGTCATCAATATGATTGAAATTGACAACCGCTGGATCGAGTAATCCTACTTTGTTATAGGTTGCTCTACATTTAAGCATCTTCATTCTACATAAGGAAACAAGTTAGATACTCTGTGAGGATATCAACTTAGAAATAATAGCGATGGGTTCGAGTATGCTTACAATGCCCATAGCTAAAATAACAATACGTCTAGGTCTCTCAGATTGTATAGCTGAAATAGTTTCTCAAATGAGACCCAAATTATACCATCCTCATGATGGAAGTCCTCGTTCCTATAAAAGATAGTGAACGTCTCTTTACCCTCCTTGGCCATCTGTAGGTACCATTCTTCTACCCTTCTCATCTAACTGTAATTTTTAACTACGTTGCAATATTCCGGGGTGGTCAAAGAAGCATCGAACTTGAACTTAGCTGCCTGAGGGGCCTTCGCAATATTGTGCACATCAGTATAACTCTTTACCCCCGAACTTTCTAAAAGTTCTTGCTCATACTTCTTTACAATGTCTTTCATGAACTCTATTTTGAAAAATTCTCGCAATTTTATTTTCTTAATCGTGCGTCGGTAGTCCAAAATTTGTTTCTTTGGTGCTAGTGGCCTTAACATGCGAATAAAGTGTTCCCGTACTTCAAATGACACTTTCAGAAATGGCTCCGACGTCGTTTTCTTGCCCTTCTCCAGAGATGATGATTCAGAGCGAGCAGGCCATAAAGTAAGGTGACTATATGATGGATTTTATAAATTATTTACTATTGTGTTTTAGTAAGGAGGAATACTAAGTGATCATAAAACAAGCCTAAGAAAACAAATCTGTACAAACATCAGTAGTTCGGTGCTGAAAGGCAGAGGGTGTTGCTGTGGGACACTATTTAAGTTTTTGTCCGCAGATCATGTTTTTTGCACTAGAACATATTACTCCCATGACTGAACTAACTTATGATTATGGTACAAGAGATGCTCCCCTCATAAGTCAGTTTAGGGGGTCACCTCTTGTACCATAATCATAAGTCAGTTCAGTCATGGGCGGAATATGTTCCATTACAAAAAACATGATTTGCGGATAAAAACTTGAATAGTGTCCCGTGGCAACTCCCTATGTCTTCCAGACAAAAATTGTTGAAGGCTGTACAGATATATTTTGGAGGCTTGTTTTATGGTCACCTTGTATTTCTCTTCACTAAAACACAATAGCAAATAATTTCTAAATCCATCATATTAATATCAAACCAGTGATGAGAAAAGGGGAAGACTATAAAGTGTTTAACTATACCGTTGGTTACCCCTCAAAGGATTAATAAGCAGTTATACCATATTTCTGCCTTTTGAATTAACAGTTATACCATCATCCTGCCTTTTGAAGCTCGAGTTTACATGGTAATATCCTTGGACGATGGTAATGCCACACTCGAGAGAGTCGCGGGCGATGGAGTAGGTCACATTGGTTGTCTCGTCGACAACCGCATCGCATCTCGTTGCTGGTTCGTGAAGAGGCCCCAACGTCTTCTTCAAAATGATGTATTGCAATGTATAGGAGTATCATGTGAACTCGAGCTTTAAAAGGCAGAAAGCAAATGCCACACTTGAGCGAGTCGCGGTTGACGGAGTAGGTCAACTTGGTTGTCTCGTCAGCATCTGCACCGCATCCCGCTGCTGGTCCATGAAGGGGCCCCGACACCTTCTTCGCCGACCTCAGTCTCGTCTTCTTCAAAATAATTTCGTGCAATGTCTAGGATTACCATGTAAACTCCATCTTCAAAAGGCTGAAAGCAAATGTCACACTCAAGCAAGTCGCGGTCGATGGAATCTTGATTACCCGCTAGGAGAGGATGAGCCCCTTTTTACTCGTCATTTCTGTACTAGTGTTCAGAGTATCTTCTTGCAAGGTAGTACAAGTGTTTGTACCAAGGAGCAATGGAGCATCATGTACTCAAGCAAGTATGCGGTAGAAAACATACGTATTTTTTACTTATCAATGCAGACGAGCTTTACACCATCTTCGACGGAGATATCCTCAGCATTTGAGGTGACATGGAAGAAGACACCTATCACAAAAGCGACAAAAGATGACGGGCGAGAAGAAAAATAAGCTGGAGGTGCGAAGGCCATGGAGCTACAATGGCATGTACCTACTATTTTTCAAATTTTTTTAGAAAAAAGATATAAAATTTGTCCCCCTCCTTCTCCCAGCAATGGGATAACCAATACAATGGGTGATGGGAGGTATTTATAGATGTGAAAGTTATCTTTGTCGGACCTTAGTACAAGCCCGTCACTGAAGGCACTCATCGGTGATGGGCCATAATGTCCGTTCTAGTTATTATCTCAATCGGGCGATAATTTCGAGCCCGTCAAAGATCGGTGATGGGTTTCTATTGGTGCTCGACAAAGATAACTTTGGTTATTTTTGTCGGGCCTTTATTTGAACCCGTCAACGATAGTTATCATCCGTGATGGGTTCAAGGGCATATCTAACAAATCTGTGCATATTTTTATCAGCTTTTTTTTGTCTATTTGAAATGACTTCGTTGTTACAGCCCGTAAATCTTAGACATGTAATGACTTATCATAGAGAAAATGATCTGTGCTAGTATGTGTAGCAGCTGGTGAAAGGTTTCGTGAGGTTCTGGGAAATATCTGTATAATTTCCTAATAAAGGAATTAATCTATATTTTCTCACTGCAAAGATATTACCACACCTAACCGTCACTGTTGACAACAGCGGATAAGCATCTGTGTATAATTTTCCTAATAAAGGAATTAATCTACATTTTCTCACTGCAAGATATTACCGTACCTAACCGTCACTGTTGACAACAGTGCGAATAAGCATCCGTAAAGTAGACAAATAGTATGGTGAGGCAAGAAATCATATACCACCACTAGCGTTGAAAAATGGCAAAAAATTCGGTTCCTATATTTTTTTGGGAAACGGAATCGAATTAAAAAAAAGCCTATTCAAAAAAGACAGGTTCGAAAATAAAATCGGAATATACGGATGTATGGAAACGAACCAATACGGTTAAAAATTTAACAAAAATGATCGAAAGCCGGGAACCTACTTCAAAATACAGCACATATTTATACTCATAAATCATAATCACATAAACACAACTAACATTTGAAGTTACAAATAGAGTAAATGTTATAGATAGATAGCATTCAAAATCACACAACAGTTCACGAATTCAAAAATCACACAACAGTTCATGAATAGTTCAAACTTTGAAGCATTAGAACAATACATTTGTTTTGCTAGACCATATGATACGTACATAAGTTCATAGTCCAAAACGTTAAAACACACAACAATACATTTATTTTTATCTTTGCTAGCACATATGACAGATGACATATTTAGAAGTTTTACATGGGCTAGGCTCAATGCGTTGGCTACTTTGGCGTTGGCTGTGTGTTGAAAAACAGAAAATTTCAAAAATACGAAAATATCCCAATTAAATACGGGATTTCGAAAATACGGACGGAAAACGCCTCTCTCGTTTTTGGATTTTTCAAAAATACAAAAATAGTCTAGTCAAATGTAAAAAAATAGACAGTATAGGACAGGATTTTTTTTTCGTTTTTAACCCTAACCATCACCACCTTCCTTTGCTCTCGCTAAAAGAACATCGAACATGTACAGTGCACTGCGCTTTCCTGTTTTGCTGAAGAGATATATACAAAGTCACGCAGGCATGATGTGATTCCTTCCTCAGACACATTTAGCACCGAACAGTCTCGCCTGTGTCTGCTGCTATTGCACTACTCGTCTCCTGATGCTGGAATTCCTGTCCAGATCGGTGCTCTCCCCTGGCCTTCTCGCAGAACCCCTCGCGTCGATCGATCTTCACATATATATTCGTTTTCACAGCTAGCTGTTGCAGATTAGGAACCGAACAAATGCAGCTCCTGTAGCACATTCCGATTGTTCGGGCGTCGCGTGGCAGCCAGAACCCATCCACATCATTGTGCCCCTCATCATCCACTCATCAACTCTCATCACTCGCAGGCACACGGCGCTTTGGTTTGGCAAGAACGGCTGAAAAAAATGTGGTGATATATCTATCCATTCTCGCCTTAGTATACAAATTCTAACACAAAATTATTGTGTGACGAGCCGTACCAAGGAAGGCATTGTCACGCATGGGCGACACGGCATCTTTTCTGTGTGGGTACGTATGTTATGTGGCAGTAAAAACAGGGGCTTTGGCCGCCTAAAGTTTTGCCACCTGATGAGGCCCCTGTTCCGGAGCCATTTCGACACTGTGGGTCGACAAAGAAAGCGAGCGTGGGACTCCCGTCAAGGAAAAGCTACCTACCTGAAAAAGTCCCACGGCAACGGACCATGCTAATCGTGAAACTGCCAGCCACCATCCTTATCATTCATCACAGGTTGATGTTGACGTTGCCCTCCTCTTCTTCACCTCGGCTACTATTGCCCCAGCTCCCTAAATCTTGATCCCTCTTATGGAGAACTTCATCTTCACAAAAGGAAAAAAAAAGAAACTAGAAACTGAAATTCTTCTGGTTGCATCAACCCACCTTGACCGTTGCATTTGTGGTACTCTAAATCTCTAATCAGATCTTAGTCACCTGGGCCTGTCCAGATCCTGTGCAACCGTTTGAGAGTGACTGCTGAACGACTATGTTTCAAGCGGCTCTCGTGTCACTAAATACCATGTGTTCAGAAACAACAAACCTAATTTACGAGTAGCAACTGATTGCAAGGATATTAGTGCACGGGTGACGTGGCTGATTACGGAAGATCTCCAGCAAGATGTGTCAAAGTGTCGCCGATATTCCTGTATCCCAAACAAAACGTAATTTACCGACGGCAACGGCCGCACTAATCTCGATGCACGGGTGACGTGGCTCACTACCGATTCAGTGGGCAAGTTAACACGGGCACCGAGGCGGAGCTGCTGTGCTGAGGCGCGCAGCACACAGAAACAGGGGCAAAGCTAGCCAAGCTAGCTAGTGCCCTGAAAAGGTCACCTCGTCAGGGTCAGGTGGTAGTAGTGATTTCTGACGACGAGCACAGCTAGGGGCCTTTCTTTCTTTCTACTTGTGACTCTGGTTTAGGAAGTGAAAAAAGGGACGAAAGCCCCGCAGGAATTGAAGCGAGCATTTAAAATGTTTCACCCAAGGACCCAACTTTGCGAGAGTGATAGTATTTGCGACTGATTACACACGATCGACCGTCGACCGAGCAGGCTGCAGGCAGCTAGCAAACGAAAAAGCGGGTGAAGGAAAAGGTTAGCCATGTAGCCAGCTGAGTGACAGCAAAAATGGAGAAATGCGCGCGTCGTGTTGCGTCTGTTGCCATTTCTCCAACTTGGCTATCCATCGAACGATCCAGATGTTGCTTGAGCTGCTCGCGGCGCGAACGAGCGCGCGATGGCGTCTTCGTCGGGCGTCTTGGAAATGCGGTACAGGGAGTGGAGCGACAGCGGAATCATGACGGGGCCACGGTCTTTTTGACCGATCGCCGAGATGCAATTATGGGTGTTTGATTCTGACACTACAAAATTTCGCCATTGATACACAAATCAATCTGCCAGTCCTTTCTGTTGCTTATGTGCGTGCTCTGCTCTAGCCTGCATGCATGCTACGGGGTGTTTGGGCGAATGGTTAAACTTTATTTTATTTCGGATCATATTAAAATTTAAACATTAATTTAAAGCATGAAATATAAAGTAATTATAAAATAATTATAAAATTAAAGGATAGTTCGTTAACGAATATATTAATTTTAATTAATCTAAAATTAATAAATATTTACTATAAGATCACATCGTTCAATTATAACGTAATTAGATTAATTATCATGAATAATTTATTAATTATGAATAAATTTTATAAATAATTTATATGTAATACTTTAAACGTACCATATACTTACTGATTTTTCTCTCTTACTGCTATTATATAGTACTACTACTTCTCTCCTTTTTCTCTCTCTTCCCACGTCCTTGCTGACGACTGATCGATGGTTTTTACCTCTGCCATGCATGAGGAACTACCGAGTTGATCGCCATGGCCGCTTTATTTTTCGCTCCCATTGTCAGTGTCATCATATGCTCAATTCATCAAAGGAGACTAGTAGTCGTAAGTGTAAGACTCAGCGAGAGGCCTTTGGTGAAGGATGCGAGCATAATGATGCATGGCAATGGCCACACGGTGGTCCCTTCATTCTCTCTCTTGCATATCGATTGCCTTTCTTTGCCATGCAAACAGAGTAAACGAAAAGGAAATAGAGCTACGAAAGAAGCTAACTTGTTTATGTATGTGTGTGACTTGTGGGTTGCTACACCGTTTCATACATGTACTTCCCCTGTCCCGTTTATTTTTAGTCTGTTTTATTTGTTTTAAAATAAATTTATTTTTTAAAAAATAATCCTTACATTGAAGATTGTAAAAGTATGTATAAATGTTTTAGAAATAGATAAAAATTAATTGTATTAATGTTTAATAAAGTTTTGGTATTATAGTTTTTTTGGTTTGTATTGATTTACGTGTAATGAATGAAAAATAAATTTATTTTAAAAAATATTCATAGATGGATGTATGCTTTATGTATGCTTTCTCCTTAATTGATTGCATTGTCGTGAACCGAGAGATAGAGACCATTCCCCGGGAAGGGGGAGACAGGGCTCCTCTCTGTACAACTACACTGTAGTAAAAAAAACCGCATCATCGTGTCGATCGTTTCTCTTAAATGAACTCACAAATACATCTTTACACAACCAGAGCTCTCGCCACTACTAGAAAAAGCCACATTAATCCCGGTTGGTAATCCTCAATAGTCCCGGTTGTCAAACCAGAACTACAAATCCGGAACTAAAGATGGGCGACCTCTAGTCCCGGTTAAATAACCAGGACTAGAGATGCATCTTTAGTACCGGTTAGCCATCAACCGGGACTAAAGATGACGAGCCACGTGGCGGCTCGTCATGCTTTAGTCCGTTGGTGGCTCCAACCGGACTAAAGCATTTTTAATTTTTTTATTTTTCCTCCTGTTGCTTGTTTATATGTGCTTTTTGTTGTTTTTCGTTGTTTTTTGTTGCCGAAATCAAATTCACATATCAAATTAACATTCTTAAATCACATCACAAATTCGCATCACAATTTTTTTCACAAATTCGCATCACAAATCCACAACACAAGTCCACAACACAAATCCACATCACAAATCCACAACACAAATCTACATCACAAATCCACAACATAAATCCACACATCATAGATTCACATCACATATTCATATCACAAATCGAGTAATGAACATCACGAGATACACACATATATATCAAATTTAGAACATCACAAAAATCTCTAAAAATCTTCAGATCCGTCGTTCTGGAGAGGACGAGGAAGAGGAGGAAATGGAGGAGGCACCGACACCACCACCCGAGCCGCCGCGTCGCAGCCCACCTCCGAGCCGCCTGTGCCACCGCCATCTTCGAGCCGCTACCACATCCTCCCACCTCCTCACCTCCTCACGTCCCACCGCCGTCGCCGGAGCGAGAGAGAGCTGAGAGAGGGAGAGAGAGCTGAGGGAGAGAGAGAGCTGAGAGAGGAGAGAAGAAAACAACTAAGTGTTGGATCGGTGGAGAAGACAATGCGCGCCTGGGATATATATAGCCCTGGATTTTTAGTCCCGGTTGGTGCCACCAACCGGGACTAAAGATGATTTTCCTCTATTTTCAATTTATCTTTAGTCCCGGTTGGTGGTACCAACCGGGACTAAAGATAATTTCCCGCTATTTCTAATTCATCTTTAGTCCCGATTGGTGCCACCAACTGGAACTAAAGATATTTTCCGCTATTTTTCCAATTTTATTTGGTCTGGCTAGGGTTAACAATTAAATAATTAGTAAATATGGCCAAATTAAATTCATTAAATATATCTTTAAAACAATAATATTAAAATTTAATCAAACATATATCATCCTAGACATTAATGTGTCTTCTAGATAGTGTTCCTCTTTTGCCCCTCTCTATTTTTCATATTCATCTCGAAGTTGTTTTTTTGGAAAAATTTGACTTTTTGTTTTATTTTTTAATATTTTTATGCACTTAGGAGCACACGAGAGGTAACCACATAAAATTTGAGCATAAACAAGCAAAAGACGTAGCTGTGGAAAATTCGGAAGACACGCTCAAAGTCGAAAAAAGCTTGGCTCGAAAAGGCAAACTTCGAGGCTTTTTGGGAAAAATAAAATCGCCGAACGCGGCGTAGCGGCGAACGAACGCATCCAAAATTTTTTCGATCGATTTTCATATATGGAACGTCTCGATCGGAGTCCATATGTGAAAGTTATGGCCGTTTTAAAAACCGACTCCGAGTTAGAGGGCGAAACGGGAACAATGCGCGTAAAACTTGTTAAATGCGCATAAAGTAGACGTGACGGCCGGGGTTTAAATGTTCTTATCAATATTGTACACCACACTCTTTAAAATTAAAAATCCCCTCAAATTAATTTTATATATTTGTATATTTTTATTAGGTTGATTAAAAAAATAAACATATTCATGGTGTTACTAACCAGCACTAAATATCAAAATTATCTTTAGTCTCGGTTGGTAACACCAAACGGAACAAAAAATAGCATCTTTAGTCCCGGTTGGTGTTACCAACCGAGACTAAAGATGGTGTCAGAGGCTATCAGAGGTTGTCAGAGCGCTGGGCATCTTTAGTCCCGGTTGGTAACACCAACCGGGACTAAAGATGCTATTTTTTGTCCTGGTTGGTGTTACCAACCGGGACTAAAGATGCCCAGCGCTCTAACAACTTCTGACAATATTTGAACCGGGACTAAAGATGATCTTTAGTCCTGGTTCGTGTCACGAACCGGGACTAATGCTTCTAGAAATCCGTAGACTTTTTAAACCGGGACTAAAGATCATCTCTAGTTCTGGGTGCAATTCAAACAAGGACTAATATGGTTTTTTCTACTTCAACCAATGATGATTTCTCCAGTAGTGCGCACTGCCTGTGCTGTTACAGTACACGTCGTGGCTGTCGGATGTACAAGATCGAGAAGAGTTGAAGTCTCTCGTTTCGCGAGGAGGTGAAAGGTAGGAGAGAGAAGCCGACCGACCGATGCCGATCGATCAGACTTAACGTAGTGGTGGTGCTACACCGCTGGCTTAGCTAGTCGTATATATGCAATGCAAACAAAGCATCCATGATCCATCCAACGCATGCATGCATGAGAGAGAAAGACGAAGTGAAGAAGAAAGGAGAGGTGAAAAGTGGAGGCAACTTTTCTCTGTGAGGCGGGCAGCTTTTGGCCGCTGATCTGGGGCGAGGGAGGCAGGCATGGTCTCCCCCCTGCTCGCTTGCACGCACTGCCTGCCTATCTATCGTACGTGGCCGCTGATCCATCCAAGTACGTGGTGCGCCCCAGTGGCGTCGCGCTTGCATTGCTTTGCTTTCCTTTGCTTCAAGTGGACTGGCCGGCCGCGCGCGGCGACCCCATCTCGCATCGCATGAATGCACGCCCAAACAAACACCTACTTTTGCACGCTTTCTCACTCCCGTTTCCATCGGCGACGCCCCTGCCCTGACCCGGACCCCGGCCGGACCCTTGCATGCATGCACGATGCATATGCATTCATTCATGTACGGCTGCACACTCTAGCTGCTCGATCACTGTTGACCTGATGATATGATCGAGCAATATATGTCGATCGAATAATTTAGCATTTGCATGCTAGTAGTAGCCATGCCAGATGTAGCGCGCCGTACGTTAGCAGGGATAATATCGTATCATATCGGAACTGAGTTGCCAGGCCCAAAAAATACTGTGGAAGCCATAGGTAGGTACGTACCTAGTAGCTTCGCTATGATAATCCGTGCATGTACTACTCGTCGATCCGTCCATGATACATGCATGCCAGAGTCTCCAGTCTCTTGCCCGTGTCGTCGTCGATCGGTTGGCATGTACACTAGCTACGTACTATACATATGCGCCAGTGAGAGAGACGAGCCAAACGGCATGCGACCTAGCTAGCAGTGATCGAGCTACAATAAAATACCACCTTTATCTTACAATATAAAAATTATTATTTTATATTTTACAACGGACGTATACAGCTACTCCACTATATAGCTATATACCATAGCACACTGTACGTATAGCCATCTAGCTAACATACGTGCTGTACGTAAATCCCTTTTGCTTTTGCTTAGCCTAGCTAGCTAGCAGGCGTGTACGTACTTGTAGAGTTGGCGTGGGCGCGTGGCTAGTCTATAGGGTTATTAGCTCGCTCTCGCAGAGCATGGAGGAAACGGGACGGTGTCAGTACTGTGTGCACCAGGAGACAGCTAGCGCATGCAGGTGTGTAGCTGTCCAATACTCCAATGGTCTACTCATGTCTTGCTACTTTCCTCTGTTGTTAAATGTAAGGCCCTCCTTTGATTCATTAGAATTTCATAGAAAAATTATAGGATTCATGATTTGCCACTATAACAGCCTTTGATTCTTAGGATCGAGGCATAGAAAAGTTGAATTTTCTTTGAAACTCATTTCACAGGCAAAACATAAGAAAGAAAACATCCACTCTTAACATCTTTTTAATGACAGATCTTTGCATTGTTGTTATTCTTACTACTCGAGAAACAATTATTGGTTAAAGTGGCAAAAACCACAATAGTCCCAGTTTGAGTTGCACCCGGGACTAGAGAACGGCTCTTTAGGAACTTTAGTCCTGGTTCTTATCACGAACCGGGACTAAAGATCACCTCTAGTCCCGGTTCAAATGTTGTCAGAGCGTGTCAGAGCGCCGGACATCTTTAGTCCCGATTGGTAACACCAACCGGGACTACAGATGCTATATTTTGTCCCGGTTAATGTTACCAACCGGGACTAAAGATGCCCGACGCTCTGACAGGTTTTGACAGCCTCTGGCGCCATCTTTAGTCCCGGTTGGTAACACCAACCGAGACTTGGTAACACCAACCGGGACTTTTGGGTTCCTTTTTAAACTCCTTCCTCCTCTAGCCCGAGCCAGCTACACTTGTCTTCAAAATTTTTGTAATTTTATTTTGGTGATAATACACAAATCTTTGCTATCTACAAGGTTAGCAACTTCTTCCTCTTATGATCTATGCTTAGCACTTCGTATTTTACGGTTGTTTTCGATACATTTTTATCTCTAGTTTTTTTAAACATGAGAAGAAAGAAAATTTGTTTGGACTAATTATTTTGCTAAGCACATTATATTGTGTTGAGAAAAAAGTTGGGGAAAATAAAGAGAGAAAAGTATGCTTAGTACGTAACATTTATAGAATTTAGTCCATACAATTTTATCTCAAAAAATATTTATGGAAAATGATGAGAGAGAATCTTTTGGACAAAAAGTTATAAAATAAAGTATAAAGGACTTTTTAAAATAGATGCAAAATAATTAATTAATTTTATGTTTATCACTTTAAAAAACCTTTTAAAAATAATTCTAATTTTTAGAACAACACATTACGTATGTTGGATTAGTATATAATAATTATCGATTATATATATATAATTATTATAATAATATTTAAATGATTTGAATTTCGTGGAATTTTCTTATGATTTTTTCGCATTTCATGTAGATGGATCGGCAATGGATGTACAACGCGGATCGATGGTCGAGAGAGTTTATTCAAGGCGTGCATTATTTTTGAGTGTGGCCGATGCCAACAAGCATAAGGGTTTCATATGTTGTCCATGTAAAAAGTGCAAAAACGAGAAGGAGTATTCTACATCAAGAATTATTCATGCCCACTTCTTTCGGTCGGGATTCATGCCTCACTACAATTGCTGGGCATCGCACGTAGAGGTGGGGGTTGCAATGGAAGAAGATGAAGAAGACAATGACAACATTCCGGACTGTGGTCAATACGGTGGGTTTGAAGAGAATACAGTGGGCGAGGCGGGCGGGGATGCTGAAGAAAATGACGGTGCCGATGACCTTGGTCAGATGTTGCGCGACATACAGGGGGACTGCGAAGGCGTAAAGGAAGTGCAGAAATTAGAGCATATGTTGGCGGGACCACAAAAGGTCCTTGTACCCAGGCTGTGAACAGGGGCACAAAAAGTTGGGTACCACGTTGGAATTCTTACAATGGAAGACAAAAATGCTGTCAGTGACAAGGCATTTGGTGAGTTACTAAAACTCATGAAGGACATTCTTTCAGAGGGAAACGAATTGCCGAAATCAACGTACGAGGCTAAGAAGTTAGTCTGTCCTCTAGGACTGGAGGTACAGAAGATACACGCATGTCCTAACGATTGTATCCTCTACCGCGGTGAGGAATACGAGAACCTAGAAGCATGTCCGGTTTGTAAAGCACTTCGATACAAGATCAGACGAGATGATCCAGGCGAAGTTGATGGACGACCCTCGAAGAAAAGGGTTCCTGCTAAGGTGATGTGGTATTTTCCTATAATACCACGGCTGAAGCGTCTGTTCAGGAACAAGGAGCATGCAAGAATGATGCCTTGGCACACGGAAGAACACCTACAAAACGGCATGCTGAGACATCCCGTCGATGGGTCATAGTGGCGAAACATCGACAAAACATTTGAAGACTTCGGCGAGGATGCAAGAAACCTAAGGTTCGGCTTAAGCACAGACGACATGAATCCTTTTGGAGAGATGAGCAGCGGGCATAGCACTTGGCCTGTGACAATGTGTATCTACAACCTCCCGCCTTGGCTATGCATGAAGTGAAAGTACATTTAGATGGCGGTTATTATTCAAGGCTCGAAGCAACCTGGTAACGACATCGATGTGTACCTGAGACCGCTGATCGAAGATCTAAAACTGCTGTAGAAGAAAGAAGGTGTTCTCGTGTGGGATGAAGATAAACAGGAGTAGTTTAACCTACAAGGGTTGCTGTTTGTTACCATCAATGATTGGCCTGCACTTGGCAACCTATCCGGGTAGTCAAACAAGGGATACAACGCTTGCACCCACTGTATGGATGAGATTGAGTGTACGTACCTAAAACATTGTAAGAAGGTAGTGTACATGGCCATCGTCGCTTTCTTGCTGCAAGCCACCCTGTTCGGAGAAGAGGCAAACATTTTGATCAAAAGGCAGACCATTGTACTAAACCAAAGCATCGCAACGAAAAGGCCGTGTTTGCCATGGTGAAAGACCTCAAAGTAGTATTTTGAAAGGGACCCAGCAACCAATCTATAGCAAGTGAAGGTGGTCATGCGATGATGTGGAAGAAGAAGTCAATTTTTTTTGGAGTTGCCCTACTGGGAAGTCTTGGACGTCCGCCATGCAATCGACGTGATGCATCTCACCAAGAACCTTTGTGTAAACCTGCTTGGCTTCCTAGGTGTATACGGAAAATCAAAAGATACACTTGAGGCACATAACGATCTAAAACATATGGCACAACGCGACGGCCTTCACCCGCAACCAAAGGAAAAAGGAGCCCAATACCTAAGTCCACCCGGCTACACTCGAGCGGGCGAGAAGGAAATAATGTTTGAATGCCGGAGAGCATCAAGGTACCGTCTGGAATCTCCTCGAATATAAAGGGAATAATAAGCACGGAGGATAAGAAGTTCACAAATCTAAAGTCCCATGACTGCCACGTGCTAATGACACAGCTGCTTCCCGTTATAATTCGGGGTATCCTTCCCGATAATGTCCGGGCAACAATAACAAAGCTATGTGCTTTTCTGAACGCAATTTCACAGAAGATCATCGATCCAGACAGACTAGAAGACTTTCAAAATGATGTGGTCCAATGTCTTGTTAGCTTTGAGATCATCTTTCCGCCTTCCTTCTTCAATATCATGACGCATCTCCTATGCCACCTTGTCAAAGAGATCCGTATCCTTGGTCCGGTATTCCTACACAACATGTTCCCCTTCGAGAGGTATATGAGCGTTCTAAAGAAGTACGTTCGTAACCGTTCGCGTCCGAAGGCCAGCATCGCCAATGGATATGGAACAGAGGAGGTGATTGTAACACCCTGAAAATCGGAGAATTTGAAACCGGGAATTAAAAATCGAAACTTACAAAAACTTTTTTCTTGTTGCTTCTTGATCGTGTTTATTGCTTCTTATTTGCCGCTTTGTTGCATACAATTAATAAAGAGAAAAATCTATCTAAAAGATTGAGAAAAACCAAATAATTTAAAAATCCCAAAAGAAAGAAAATTTCAAAAAAAATAATAAAGATTTGGAAATAAAAAAAATTATAAAGGAATATAAATACAAAGGGCTAAGGTTCGATGAAAGTTTATTTTTGGACCAAAACCTTATTTTGAGAGGAAGTAGTAATAATCAGTAAATAAAATATGTAATATTAAGTAAATAAAAATTACAAAAAATATAAAGGGAAGTTGACAAGGATTCATTTTCCGAGCCCAACCGTCACCGAAATCCGCCGCCGGCGAGCCCCGCCCGTGCATCTGTTCGGACCACCACAACCCCGCACGTCGCTAGCACACCACACTTGCCTTCCCGGCCAGCACACCGTCGCCATTAGCGTCGCTAGGTCTTGTAGGTACTCTGCGACCCCTCGTCGTGGCCGTTCCATCGCCGGAGCACGCAGGCGACGAGCTCCATTGTCGCCATGACATGGTGCTGTCGCCAGCATGTTCTACCACCCCAAAGCTTCGGCTATCCCTTGGAACGCAACCATCATAGCTCCTAGATGGTTAAAAGTAGCCTAGCACCCCTAACCCTGCCACCCTCGCCGTCATTCGCTCGGGAGATTTGCCGGCGTCGCGAGGAAGAAGAAGAACCGTGCAAAAAGAAATAAAAACAAGGTAGGAGCGAGAGTGAACGACATCGGCTCGGCAGCGCAGCGGTTGAGCTGAGCCGCGTGAGTCACCAGGTCGCGGGTTCGAATCCCTCCCCGCGCCATTTTATTTCCTTTTTATCTTCTTCTTTCCTTTTGCCAGCGAAGAGAGGAAAGGGGAAAGAAAAGAAAAGAAAGAAGAGAAGGAAACGAGAAAGGCGCGATAACCCAGTGGAGAGAGTGAGCTGGGCTGAGAAAGAGGTCGCGGGTTCAAAACTCAGCCGTGTGGAATTTTGCCGATTTTCATTTTTTTCTTTTTCTTTTTATTTCCTCTCCCGCCGGCCCACACGTCAGCGAGAGAGAGAGAGTCAAAGAACAGAGAATAGAGAGAGCGAGTATGCAAAGTGCCGGTCTAGGAAAAAGAAGAAAAGAAGAAAAAGAAAAATTAGAAAAATAGGGAAAAACCTTAGAAGAATTTGGGGAATATTTTTGGAGTGGACAACGTTGGATGGTTCCACGTCTTGTGCCGCTTGCTTAGACATGGCGGCGTCGAATCCGAGTTGGCGTCGTGTCTTCCCGAGCGGAGTCGCCAAAAGTCGTGTTGGGCACCTTTTGACAAAGGCACGAACACGATCGATTCACCTAAAGATTTGTGGTGGTTCTTGGTACAGTCGCGAACCACTTCAATCTAGCAAGAACTAGAACAAAGTGGGTTTTGTAGATCAAATCGGCTAGCGGAACCGATTTAGATGGATAGATTGATAACTACTCGTCTCGTGAGGAAACGGAAAGTTTTCAAGACAAACTTACAAAGAATTGTCGCACTCTCGCAGCGGCGGCGGACGATTTACGGCGCAAATCGACAAAGATGGACTAAACTAGGACAAAATAGAAAAATATGGCTCAAAAGTAAAGAATATTGAAAAAACGATTCTAGATTGTATTGTATGTTGTGTGTTGGTTGTTCTTTTACAATTGAACTGCCTTGACCCTTATATAGGGGTTGGTCTTGCCCTCTACAGGCCCTACTCCATGTCCTATTCGGGATAAACATATTGGAAACCCGAGATACAACCGTATGAAGAAAGGAAACCCGAAGACCGACGAAGTCGTCTAGGTTTCGGACTGCGCGTCGGCGCCATATGGCTTCGGTCGACCGGCCCACGCCGGTCGACCGGCCTATACACGGCGGTCGACCGGCCTCCCCGAAGAAACCCAAATTTCCAAATATTGGCAATCTTTCCTATTTTGATTCCTAAGTGCCAATTTTGGGTGTAAACACATGCCCCTCGCCTTTTATGATGAACACCGTGAATCTAAAAGCATAAGACATGTTTTAACTTGGGACGATAACTCATTTATCGGCCACACAACTCCCTAAGCATCTTGCCAAATACTCGGGAAGTATTTCTTTAGATATTTACCGTTGATAGCCCGCTGAAACCGTTCTCCTTGAAGAGTCTCCAAGAAATATGCATTGCCTCGAACGATTCCATATATCCGATAAGGTCCCTCCCAACTTGGCGACCACTTACCGGATTCTTTAGATCGGGAACCCAAAGGCCAAATAGTCTTCCACACTAGATCTCCCACTTGGAACGTCTTTGCCTTCACCCTTTTGTTGTATGCTTTGGCCACTCTCTTCTTTTCTTTCTCTATCTCTTCCAAAGCTTTCAAACGTTTGTCGACTACTTCATCAAGATTATCACTCATCAAGGACTTGTAGTCTTCGGCTGACAAATCGTCTTGCTTTATATTCGAAGAGAACCGAGATTTACCTCAACCGGTAGAACGGCTTCTTGTCCATAAACAAGCTCAAAAGGGGTCACCTTGGTAGCACCATGCTTGGATATTCTATGCGCCCATAAAGCTTCAGAAAGCACTTCATGCCACCTTCTTGGATGTTCCTCGACCTTCTTCTTGATTAGCTTCGACAACGTCTTATTACTAGACTCGGCTTGTCCATTAGCCTGAGCGTAATAAGGAGACGAACTCAATAGCTTAATTTCATAAGACTCGGCAATATTTCTCACTTCTTTAGACATAAAAGAAGCTCCTTGATCTGTAGTTAATGTTTGAGGAATGCCGAATCTATGAATAATATGCTTCAGAATAAAATCAATTACCTCCTTATGTGTCATATTCTTGAGCGGCACGGCATCGGCCTACTTAGTGAAGTAATCTGTCGCAACTAGCACGAACCGATGCCCCTTTGAAGACGGAGGATAAATTTGACCAACAAAATCTAAAGCCCACCCCCGGAACGGCCACGGCTTAATTATAGGATTCAACACCGAAGCCGGTGCCAATTGAACATTGCCGAACCGTTGACAGGCTTCACATCCCTTATAGTACCTGAAGCAATCATCAATCATTCCCGGCCAATAGAACCCCGCTCTTCTGAGCAGCCAATTCATCTTATGGGCCGATTGATGAGTCCCGCAAATTCCCTCGTGAACTTCACCCATAGCAACCTTAGATTGATCGGCATCTAAACATTTTAATAGTACACCATCTATATTTCGGCGATATAACTTTTCATCAAGCAAAGTATACTTATATGCTTGCCGCCGAATCTTCCGATCAACTCTAAAGCTAGGATCCTTCAAATAGTTAATCAAAGGAATTCGCCAATCATTTACTATTCCCAGGGCACACATGTCCGAATTACCACTTAATTTGGCCCCTGTATTGAGAAGATTGTGCCCCCAGCACCTTCTGTGAAGTCGGTCTGACCGGCCAAGCAACTCCGGTCGGCCGGACCACCCACGGTCAGACCGGCCACAGAACGCCGGTCAGACCGAATGCCATCCACGGTCAGACCGGCGATAGTGCGCCGGTCAGACCGCCTACAGCCTGCCTCTTTGCCAATTTCGCTCAAAAAATTATAATCAAGCACCGGTTGGTCTAATATGAAAAATAAACCTCTTTTGATGCTATAACCGGATGCTTGTTGAGCTAAGTCATTTTCTTTGTAGAATTTTCATTCCTAGCAATATGCTTAATAGTAAATTCATCGAAGCGGCAATAATATCTAGGCATTGATCTAAATACATGTTCAATGATACGTCGAAGCATTTGTAGACCCGGCAACTTGTTGCACCACCAGTCGAATCACCGAACGCTTCTACATGTGTAGCTCCAACGATCTCCATCACTTGTAAACCGAATAACAAAGCATTGTATTCGGCTTGATTATTTGTACAATAATATTCTAAACGAACCGATGCTTCAAAGCATTGACCATTGGGCGAAATTAAAACTACACCTATGCCTTGACCCTCCTTACACGAAGAGCCATCAAAATAAACTTTTCAAGGTGTAACACTAACTACATGGACTCCATCTCCACAATCAACGTCTACATGATGATCTACTATAAAGTCCGCCACAATCGGCCCTTCATAGATTTCAATGATTCATAGGCCAAATCATATTCAATCAATGTATACGCCCATTTGCCAATCCTACCACTTAGAATTGGCCTTTGCAACCTGTGCTTAATGACATCGGTCGACAAGCAACTATGCATGTACTAGATAACAAGTAATGACGCAACTTGGTACAAGCATAGTATAAGCAAAGACAAAGCCTCTCTACAAATACATACCTCGTTTCGGCATCCGAAGACGGCGACTTAAATATGTAATACTCCTTGCCGTCTTCCTCTTGTGTCAAAACGGCTCCAATAACTTTGTCTTCAGCAGCAATATACAACGAAACGGAATTTCGGCTTTAGGAGCTCGCACCACGGGTGGAGTAGATAAATATTTTTCAAACCTTCAAACGCCTCTGTTGTGCTGCCCCCAAGTAAAATCGGCTTCTCTCTTCAAACGTAGAATAGGCACAAAAGCATCGATTTTACCGCTAGGTTAGATATGAATCTTCTCAAATAGTTCACTTTACCTAACAACCTCGAACTTCCCTCTTGCATGCCGGCGCTTTGAAATCTTGAATCTTTTCAACTTTCTTAGGGTCAATCTCAATCCCTCTCTCATGCACCATGAATCCTAAGAATTTGCCCGCCGACACACCGAAGGCACACTTGAGTGGATTCATCTTCAATCCATACTGACGCATTCTCTCAAAAGCTAACCTCAAATCGGCCATATGTCCATCCATATCATCCGATTTGACTATAATATCATCAATGTAGATTTCTAGGATAAAACCTAACAAATCATGGAAAATCAGGTTCATCGCCCTTTGATACGTTGCGCCGACATTCTTTAACCCGAATGTCATAACTACCCACTCAAACAATCCGACAAATCCTGGACATCTAAAGGCTGTCTTATACACATCCTCCTCTGCCATGAAGATTTGGTTGTAGCCGACATTGCCATCTAAAAAGCTAATGACTCGATGACCCGAGGCATCATTTATTAGCATGTCGGCAATAGGCATAGGATACTCATCTTTAGGAGTGGCTTTATTTAAATCTCTAAAATCTATGCAAACCCTAATTTTGCCGCTCTCCTTCTTTTCTACCGGTACTATATTGGACACCCACTCTGCATACCGGCATGGCCTAATAAACCCCGCTTTCAATAATCGGTCTATCACTTCTTTGACACGATCATATATAAGTGGGTTAAACCGACGAGGAGGTTGTTTATAAGGCCTAAACCCTGACTTTATCGGAAGTCGATGCTCAACAAGATCACGGCTAAGTCCGGGCATTTCACGGTACTCCATTGCAAAGCGGTCATTATATTCTCTAAGCAATTCGATCATCTTAACCCTATGATCGGCTCTCATGTTTTTATTTATGAAGGTCGGTCTTGGTACGCTCCCATCTCCTATATCTATTTCTTCTAATGGGTCGGCTGACGTGAACTCTTGACCGAGCTTCTCTACCGCGTCAAAATCCTCTATAGTTTCCCCAACATCGTTCTTTGTTGAACGATATTCTTGAACCCTCTTTTGTAACCATTCCAAATTGGTTGCTTTATTCATCATACAAAGTAATGTCACCAAGCCGTGCTAAACTAGCCGGCTTTACAGAAATGGGTATAAAGCCTTCTTTGGAAACACTAATAAAATCAAAACTAGAAAGATCTAGCCCTGACAAGCACTGCATGTCTCCATGTTTCCATCCCACAGAAACATCGGCCATGGCAACCTCAGCCGATGTATCCGCCTGAATTACCTCAACCTCATCACCATCCCATTGTACTAGGCACTGATGTAAAGTAGATGGGACGTAGCAGTTGGCATGGATCCAACACCGCCCCAAGATGACACTATAGTTACTTTGCACATCGACGATGAAGAAGGCGGTAGGCAACGTCTTGTTCCCCACCGTAAGCTCCACGGACAAGATCCCCTTCGCCTCTGTTGACTCACCATTGAAGCCATTGAGAAGCATGTTGGTCTTCTTCAACTCCGCCTCTCCGCGACCCAACTTTTTGAAGAGAGAGTAAGGCATCAGGTTCACCGCCGCGCCTCCGTCCACTAGCATCCTCGAGACCGGCTTCCCATCAATGTGGCCCTTCAGATAAAGAGGCTTCATGTGACGGTTGGACTCGTCAGGCTTCTCGAAGGCCGCATCCTTTGGACCTAGTGACATTTGAGCGACTTCGGCCTCGTCCATGGCGCAAAACTCCATGGGCAACATGCAAACCATGTTGATCTCCATGTTCTCGCTGGACGATGCCTCCACAGCCGGTTGTTCACCCTTTTGAACAATTACCGGCTTCTCAGCGATTAATGACTTACGTTTCCACTCCTTCGCGGGCGGTGGTCGCAACTCATCGAACTCCTGTCTCTCCTCTCTTCGGCTTCCTTCTCCCTTAACTCAGAAGCGCGAAGACACTGCAACCTTCTCTTCTGGGTAGCCGTCAAATTCCCAGACATCCACCTAGGATTTGGCTTTGTTCCAGGAGGCAAATAATGTCCCCCGTTGCCTTTACCCGAAGAGGGAGTTACTATAGTATCCTTCTTACCGAACGTCGGTCGGCACGGCCACAGTGGTCGGTCGAGCCGGTATTGTGCTGCGGTCGAGACCGGCGACCAGGCCTGGTCGGACCGGGAGCGAACATCGACCGGCCGGATGGCGCGGTCGCCCGGCTACGACGTGCGGTTAGACCGGCCACAAGGCTTGGTCTGACCGGCTATTGAGCTACGGTCAGACCGGCCAGGATGTCCGGTCTGACCGTCTTCGTGCGCGGCATCCTTTGCAACTTCGGTTCGGGGGCCAAATATCAACTTAGCCTCCTTGCCAGATGGCACTGGCACATCATACGATCCTATCTTGATCGTGATCGCCTCCGAAGCCCTCTCCTCAGGCTTGGCACGCTTGTGTGCTCTTTTCTCACCGTCAAACCAGTCCTTTGTGGGGAACCGGCTTCCACTAGAAGTAGATGCCTGCCTTCACGGCGATCTTCTCTCCCCTCTCCATCTTTGGTGATCCTGCATTGAAGGCATGTTGTACATAGGCGGGGGTGCCCCCCAAGGCATGAAGTAAGGGAACGGATAACCTGGAGGCGGCATCGGGCATGGTCCCCATGGCATAACCTGAGGGAGATGGGGAAACGGCGGCTCCAAAACCTTTGACGAAGGACCAAATCGCTCCTTAGGGGGCGATCTTGGTCTCTTTCCTTTGGCGCGCTCCTTCTCGGCACTCTTCTTTTTGTACTTGTCAAGGAGCATGTCGAAGGTCACCTTGGGCTTGTGGGGCTTCCTTGACGTAGATGTCTTGGCCTTGTTCTCTTTCCACGTCCCAACCTCCGGGCCTTTTGGCACAAGCATCTTGGGCCTAGGCTCCCCGATGACAACTTCCTTCCCCTTAGCTGATTCGGCTTGCTCCGGCCGAATCAACACCTTCTTGCCATCAAGATCGATGGTATTTACTGGGAAAGGATCGCTGTCAAGCTTCATCTTCGGGCCCTCGGTGAATTTCAATCGTCCTTCATCTATGGCCGATTGAACCTATCGACGAAAAACATTACACTCATTAGTAGAATGTGAATAAGAATCATGCCATTTACAATAAGAACGACGCTTTAATTCTTCTAACGAGGGTATGATATGGCCTTTAGGTATTTTGATCTGTTTCTCCCGCAAAAGATAGTCAAAAATCCTATCACATTTGGCCACATCAAAGTTGTATTTGATCTCGCTCTGCCGATCCTTGCGAGGAGTCGGCGTCAAACTAGAACAAACAAAGGGTTTGTTCTTGTTTGTCCAAGACCACTCGCGACATACATATCATGATCACCTTCATCGACTCGGGATCACTAGTAGGACAGTCAACCATGCTAATATGAGGTTTCTTATCACTGGGCCTAACAAACTTTTTAGCATCCCCGACCCGGCTTTCCGAGCGAGCCTTCGCATTACCCGACTAACATCGAGAAATTGTTGGCCATCTAACCTTTCTTTAATGGGAGTGAGCAACCCATGAAAGCGAGGTCGGCCAAGTCTCTCTCGGTTATACTCAAGCTAAAACACCGGTTTCTAGCATCTCTAAACCTCTTAATGTAATCGTACATGATTCATTATATTTTTGCCTTACCGATGTCAAGTCACAAAGTCTAAGCTCAGTTTCACCGGTATAAAAGTAATCATGAAATTTCTGTTCTAACTGAGCCCAAGTATGAATAGAGTTAGCCGGTAAAGATGTAAACCAAGTAAAAGCAGTACCGGATAAAGATAACGAAAATAAGCGCAATTTAAAAGCATCGAAGTGCTAGCCTCCCGCATTGCGCTAAGAATTGGCCGATATGTTCCCATGTGGTCCTATTGTCATCTCCACTGAATTTGGTGAATTCAGGGACTCTATAACCACGAGGATATGGGATGTTATCGAAATAGTCAGGATACGGCTTTTGGTAAACCTTAGCACGATTCCTGGGCTCAATTCCGAACGACCCTCTAATGATGTTTCTAATTTGTTCTTCCATATTTTCAGGCCTAGGCGGGTCGGCTACGACCGGCGGCCTAAAAGGTGGATGTTGCGGCACAATATTGTCATATTGGCCATCTCTCGTGTCGCGCGGATATCCCCTATTAGGATCATTGTATTGATTGGGGACATGCGGGGGAATTGGTGCATGGACAGTAGCCACAGGGGAGTCGTGTGCGGGAACATGGTATAGAACCGAGTTGCCCGTGATAGGATCTATCTCCTGTACTGGCACCAGAGCGCTGGTCTGACCGGCCATGGGCCCGGTCTTACCGGCCAGGTAAGGCGCGGTCTGACCGGCCAGATAGCCGCCGGTCAGACCGGTGTAGTATGGGTGCGGGCCGGCCTGACGGCCGGTCTGACCGATGTAGGGTGAACCGGTCAGACCGACGTAAGGCGCCCCGGTCAGAGCGGCCATAGGGCCGGTGATACCACCGTACTGTGTTCCGGTCAGACCGACCGTCGGGCCGGTCAGACCGAGATATGATGGGTCGGTCGGACCGGTCGTAGGGCCGGTCGGACCGACGTAGTGAGCGGTCGGACCGCGTAGGGCCGTCGGACCAACGAGGCGGCAGAACTACTTTCGCGGGGCCTTGGGCAATCGCCCGTCGGTTTTACTAAATATGTGGTTCACAGGGGTTTGGTTCCCCCCTGAAACCGAGGTAGGCGGCAAATCGGTCGCGGGAAGACCGGATTTACCACTCATGTGCGCTTTAAACAACCTATTAAAACAAGCCTCCATAGCGGATTCAACCTTATTGTTCACGGCGGCGTAAGACTCATCCACCGTACTAGCAACAAGTTTTTGAATAGGCATAGAGATGTGATCAGCGCTTACCTCGCCGCGAGTTACCTTGAGCGGGCTCCCGGGCTTGATGATGACGCCCTGTCGCGTTTTGGTGCAAGATTGATCTAGCACCTCCTGCGTGATCGCTCGTATGCGCTCCTCCATTATTTGGCGGGCTTCCCCATCCAGGTCGTCCAACGAGATGTGGACAACGTTGGATGGCTCCACGTCTTGTGCCGCTTGCTTAGACATGGCGGCGTCGAATCCGAGTTGGCGTCGTGTCTTCCCCAGCGGAGTCGCCAAAAATCGTGTTGGGCACCTTTTTTGACAAAGGCACGAACACGATCGATTCACCTAAAGATTTGCGGTGGTTCTTGGTACGAGTCGCCAACCACTTCAATCTAGCAAGAACTAGAACAAAGTGGGTTTTGTAGATCAAATCGGCTAGCGGAACCGATTTAGATGGATAGATTGATAACTACTCGTCTCGTGAGCAAACAAAAAGTTTTCAAGACAAACTTACAAAGAATTGTCGCACTCTCGCAGCGGCGGCGGACGATTTACGGCGCAAATCGACAAAGATGGACTAAACTAGGGCAAAGTAGAAAAATATGGCTGAAAAGTAAAGAATATTAAAAAACGATTCTAGATTGTATTGTATGTTGTGTGTTGGTTGTTTTTTACAATTGAACCGGCCTTGACCCTTATATAGGGGTTGGTCTTGCCCCCTCTAGACCCTTCTCCATGTCCTATTCGGGATAAACATATTTGGAAACCCGAGATACAACCGTATGAAGAAAGAAACACTGAAGACCGACGAAGTCGTCTAGGTTTTGGACTCTTTACGGTCGACCGGCCATATGCCTTCGGTCCGACCGGCCCTACCGCCCGGTCGGACCGGCCTATACACGGCGGTCGACCGGCCTCCCCGAAGAAACCGGCAAATTTCCAAATATTGGCAATCTTTCCTATTTTGATTCCTAAGTGCCAATTTTGGGTGTAAACACAACCAGAGCTTAACCTTTCTTCTGATTTCTTTCTCTCTCTGACAATAGATGGGAAAGAACAAGGGCAGGAAATCAATATCTCAGCAATCTCATGGATTAACCCAGAGCGACCCTGTGGACACTCCACCTCCTTTTCCTGTGAACCCGACCTTAGCCCAGGTAGTGGCTAACGAGACACAGTTAATGACCATGATGATGCAGCAGATGCAACAATTGTTCCAACAGCAATAGATGCAAACCCAGGGTTGGTACCCAGAGCAACGCCGGTACGTTCCGTCGCAAACCCTGATGACTTCCATAAGTATACTATCAAATCCACGGGGAGCAATGACACCAAACCCGCCATTTGGATGGAAGGAAACACTTGACCCCTGCTACAGTTTCGTGGAACAAGGACATAGAATAAAGAACAGTACATGGGACAAGTACACCAGGACCCCGATTGGAAGAAAGGATAAGGAATCCAATCAGACAACCGGCCAAGGTTTCAGTTCGCCACCATCTAACCCCAAGAAGAGGAAGTCACCAAAATTGGAATACTGGTGGTACTGGCAAGATGATCATTACAAGCACAACGTGTACCCCTGAAGATACTGAGGAGATTCCTCGACGTCTAAGGAAGAATGTGACTTGCTTCAACTGTGGGGAGTTTGGACACTTTGCCAACCACTGCCCTAAGCCACGCAACATTCCTCCTCTTACCGGTGCCAATGCGACAGCCATAGGTGACAATCCCAGATCAGGCAACAACCCGGATAGCTAGACAAGAAGTCTGCATCAACTCTGGTCTTGCTTTGGAAGGAATTAAGACAGCAACGACCATGCCCCTACCTTTTATGAAGACCCTAGATCGATGTTAGTGTCGGTGTAGTGTGTTGTCTGGGACTACACATGTCTAATGTATCCCCATGATGTACATCTATGAACTGATATGAAGTTCCATGCTACGTCTTAAATGAGTTTATTCCACCATGCTTGTTGTGTGTAAAAGATCACTTAAAAACAACTGGAAGAAAAAAAATCGATTAGAACCGTGACCTTAGTCAATCTAACCCCTTACCCCATCTATACTCTTCAGATGGCGCACCGTCGCAGAGCCCCCGCAGCTACTGAGAACCCGCCGGAGCCTAACCTCTCCACCCTAGCAGAGGTCATGGCTTTACAAACCCAACTGCTTCAAGCCATTGCCAACAACCAGGGAATCGCGGAAGTTCAAGTTTAGGAGAGTTTATGAGAGCCAAGCCGCCTACCTTCTCCACAACAGAGGAACCCATGGATGCTGATGATTGGTTGAGAGTGATAGAGAAAAAGCTAACCCTCATCCGAGTACGAGAAGCAGATAGAGTCATCTTCGCCACTAACCAGCTGGAAGGTCCCGCAAGTGACTGGTGGGACACTTACAAGGAGACCCGGGCTGAAGATGCCGGAGAACCGACATGGGAAGAATTCACGGCTGCTTTTCGTGAAAATTTTGTACCCGCCGCAGTTATGAGAATGAAGAAGAATGAGTTCCGTAGATTGCGCCAAGGCAACACCTCGGTGCAAGAATACCTCAACAAATTTACCCAGCTTGCCCGTTACGCCACAAGTGACCTGGCGGATGAAGAAGAAAAAATGGATAAATTTATCAAAGGACTGAACGACGAGCTGAGAGGACTAATGATCGGTCAAGACCACACCAGCTTCCAAAGCCTCATCAACAAGGTCGTAAGGCTTGAGCATGACCAAAGGATGGTTGAAAACAACCGAAAGAGAAGGCTTGCTCTAGCTCGTCCAATTCAAGGGACATCTCAGCGAACCAAAGGAGCAACACCAATAGGATGGAAACCAGCCATCATAGTGGCCAATCGTCCCTCTGTACCCAACAACGCTAGCAGGCCACCGGCAACACCTTTCCGCACCCCGGCCCCCACTTTGGCAGCACCGGGAAACCGGAATGTTAATTGCTTCAATTGCGGAGAATTCGGGCATTATGCCAATCAATGTCCCAAACCGCACAACACACCTAACCGTACTAGAGCCAACGCCACGATTGTGAGAGGAACCCCTACCCCGGCGCCCGGACGAAGCTTGTTCAGAACGCCCCAACCGAAGGAGGCTGCCACCGGATTCTGCCATGGCCAAGTGAACCACGCGCATGCAGAAGAAGCCCAGGAAGACCAAGGCATGCTAATGGGTATGTTCTCTATCCATGCTACAGTAATCAAAGTTTTGTTTGGTTTGGAAATCCGCATTCTTTCATAACCTCAAAATCAAGCATAGAGCATAACCTATGTCTGGTAGACCTTAAGAGACCCCTAATAATACATTCACCAAGGGAGATATAGCTGTACACCATACCGGCACCAACATAACCCTCACCCTAAGAAGCCAAGCTTGGACTTATTGTTAGGGGGGAGAGTGTCATAACCCTGGGCTCACAGATGGGACACTATGCTAAAGCTAGGTAGAACCGAACCTTCTCTGGATAACCTCTTGTCGCTTACCAAAATCACACGACTGCAATCCTACCAGGATCATCACCCGTCCGCAGCTAAAGGTTCCAACAGATTAGAACAACAAGTCTATTATACAACTTAAGAAAAGCTTAGCGATAGACATACTAAATATTGTATGTTTGAAAGATCGTTCTTTAGACAGACACCGCCACCACCTGTTAGTCAATTGGACATTACGCCTATTCTCAACAGAACAAGGTGTAGATGGATCTAAGTCCTCTCAAAACATAATTGGTTTCATATACTTTACATGGGAAACTAGTTGGAGCGCTAGTAGTAGTCCTAGCAATCAATGTCATCCAACCACTCTTCTGACAAGCAAAACCCAACAACCACCTAAACCACCCGAGCACCAGTTTAGGCAAAACATCCAGTATGCTCCTAATATAAAGACAAAAGAAAGTGGCCGCCATATCCATACATAAGGGGACAAATTCTAGGAACTATCCATTGACTACCTAATCTATTAGTAACCCCAGAAAAGAGAAAAAAAACAATGGGTGCCAACATGACGAGAAGACAAACCGCCTCACAAAGGAAATCCTGGTGACCATCCTCTGTCGCATCCCGCCACAGCCTCCAAACAAAAACCAGTGGGTATAGCACCCAAGCCAGTAAAGTACTAATAGCCGTCCCGACATACCGCACTTTTGCCCACACCCATCGCCAGGCAGCAACCCCTTTCGCCAGAATGCAGCCTTCACGGTCGAAGAACCTCAACACCACTATCCTTCGAGCATCGTCTCCGTAACGAATCCACCCATTGCCTCGAACCGATGAGGAAACATCTCCTTCCACCCTAGACCCGCGGCGCAAGCCCTAACCATCGACGAAGTTCGCCTCTACCAAGAACCCATCGCTCTACTTCGCCTTCGTCATGTGGCCCTCGCTCCATTCCCCCCTTCACTTGAGCAACTTCACCTCCACTCACTGTCCAATCTGATAGCCGGGACAAGTGTGAGAGACAAGCCACCTCTCTCTCCCTTTTCCTTTAAAAAAAGATGAAGCAAGGGCACAAATCAAAAGATTCCTTACAAAAATATTAGATTAATAGAACCACTAAGCCTAGAGTACCCGAAAGGTTTCTTTTTTAAAAAAGAGATAATATAGTTATCGAAACAAAGAATCGCAAAGACACGGTAGGGATCACCTTAAGGACTCCGTGATAGATTCCGTCTCATTAAAGGCAATTATCCTATCCATCGTTTGTTAGGGATGAAGTCCTAAATAGATCAGTCTTATATGAACCAACAGACTTCCAACCATAGCCCAACCCAAATCTTGGGGACGAGATTTATTTAAAGGGGGTAGGTTTGTAACACCCGAAAATCGAGAATTTGAACGGAATTAAAAATCGAAACTTACAAAAACTTTTTGCTTGTTGCTTCTTGATCGTGTTTATTGCTTCTTATTTGCCGCTTTGTTGCATACAATTAATAAAGAGAAAAATCTATCTAAAAGATTAAGAAAAAACAAATAATTTAAAAATCCCAAAAGAAAAAAATTCAAAAAAATAATAATAAAGATTTGGAAATAAAAGAAATTATAAAGGAATATAAATACAAAGGGCTAAGGTTTGATGAAAGTTTATTTTTGGACCAAAACCTTATTTTGAGAGGAAGTAGTAATAATCAGTAAATAAAATATGTAATATTAAATAAATAAAAATTACAAAAAAATATAAAGGGAAGTTGACAAGGATTCATTTTGAACCAAGATTATATTTTGGAAGAAAAGAAAATAAAATAGGTAAAATATATGTAATATAATATAATATATAGAAATGCACAAAAGGGGTTGAAATATAGGAGTTAATTAAGTTTATGACTGGGTCAAATCATATTTTAGATTTATGTGTGAAGGCAAAAAGGAAATGGAAAAGAATAAGACTTAATTCGGGAAAATACAAAAGTGCACTATTCACTTGTCACCAGTTGTTCGACTAGTGCTCTCACGCTCGCACGCGTGCGCCACGCGTCGCTCGCCATGCCAGGCGCTCGTGCACGCATGTTCCAGCCGACGTCAGCCTCGCTCGCGCACAGGAGAAGTCGTACGTCGCACGACGCCGAAGTCGCCGCTCGCCACGTCGCCTGCGTCACCGCGTCCCGCGCACAGCGCCGCCACGTCGCCCGCCATGCCGTCGTACCTCGCTCGCGTCACCCCCTAGCCTTGCACAGTCCACGCCGTACGCCCGCGCGTACACCCGCACGTCGCGCACGACCTCCACGCACGCGCTCCATACCGCTGACGCTGCGCCGTGGTCGCCGTCACGTCGTCCTTTCCCCTCCATCGAAAGCCTATAAGAGCCATTCCCAAGCCGAGCTCTAAACACCGCAAATCTTCACCACATTTCCCTCGTGCTTTTCCCCCTGTTTCCCCAAAATCCCCACCACATTGTTCTAATTTTGCGAAGAACCAAAGTTCGGTTGTTCAAGCTCGCCGTCGAGCCGCCGAGGCCGATTTCGGGAATTCGCCGCTTCCGGCCAAGCTCATGCGCAATTGAAGGTGAGAACATGTCCCTCTCATCTCGCTCTAGCTTTTCCCACGCTTTTCCGAGCCCAACCGTCACCGAAACTCGCAGTCGGCGAGCCCCGCCCCGTGCGTCCGTTCGGACCACCACAACTCCGCACGTCGCTAGCACACCACACTGCCTTCCCGGCCAGCACACCATCGCCATTAGCGTCGCAAGGTCTTGTAGGTACTCTGCGACCCCTCGTCGTGGCCGTTCCATCGCCGGAGCACGTCGGCGACGAGCTCCATTGTCGCCATGACATGGCTGCCGTCGCCAGCACGTTCTACCACCCCAAAGCTTCGGCTATCCCTTGGAACGCAACCATCATAGCTCCTAGATGGTTAAAAGTAGCCTAGCACCCCTAGCCCGGCCACCCTCGTCGTCATTCGCTCGGGAGATTTGCTGGTGTCACGAGGAAGAAGAAGAACCGTGCAAAAAGAAATAAAAATAAGGTAGGAGCGAGAGTGAACGACATCGGCTCGGCAGCGCAGCGGTTGAGCTGAGCCGCGTGAGTCACCAGGTCGCGGGTTCGAATCCCTCCCCGTGCCATTTTATTTCATTTTTCTCTTCTTCTTTCCTTTTGCCAGCGAAGAGAGGAAAGGGGAAAGAAAAGAAAAGAAAGAAGAGAAGGAAACGAGAAAGGCGCGATAACCCGGTGGAGAGAGTGAGTGGGTGAGAAAGAGGTCGCGGGTTCAAACCTCAGCCGTGTGGAATTTTGCCGATTTTCATTTTTCTTTTTCTTTTTATTTCCTCTCCCGCCGGCCCACACGTCGAGAGAGAGAGAGAGCCGAGAGAATAGAGAGAGCGAGTATGCATAGTGCCGGTCTAGGAAAAAGAAGAAAAGAAGAAAAATTAGAAAAAATAGGGAAAAACCTTACAAGAATTTGGGGAATATTTTGGAAGTATTTTGGGAAAATTTATGCCAAATTTTTGTAGTTTTCACAGCTATTTCTCTTTTAGATAAAATGAAACCCTAAATACGAGTTTCGGGAAAATCTTCCATTTACAAAAACCCTTTCCAAAAGAATTAATATACCTTTACTTTTACTTCACAGCTATACCTATCTTTTGGATACATTAAAAAAATATCTTTTTGAACAAGCATTCGCAAGATGTCCGCTTCATCGCTTTATCGATTCTATTTACGAAAAACCCTAAAATAACCGTAACTAGACAATACAATCGTTTTTACCCTAAAATCCTCCGTAATTTGGGTGAAATCATAGGGAGATATTTTGGAGTACTCTTTTTGGTTTTCTTGATTCCTTATTCGTTCTTATCGAATTTGAATTGGATTCAATCTTTTATTTCACACGTATTGAAGCGTCCGAAGAGGCAGCTACTGACTACGTAGAAGACCCCACTCAACAAAAGTGCGAGCAAGGCAAGTCATCACACTCTTTGAACATATTGATCCCAATTGCGAAATGATGTTATTTTAAACTTTAAACATGCATGCTATACATAGAGAATTACCTATACTTGTTATGCCATACCTTGTTATTGATTACCTTTAGAATTATTCCTTGTAACCCTCGATGTGATACATACAACCGGAGAATATCTTCGGTAAACTGCTTAGCCATGCTACACTTAGATTCATGCATACTCATGATTTTATGAAGAGCTTTATGCTTGGGCAACTACCTTAGGGAAGATAGTTGAGCTACGGCATGTGGAGACATGAGCGCCACATTGCTTGAACATGATGAAAATGGTTTTGATGAAAAACAAAAAAAATATATGAAACCAACGTTTTTAGACTGGGGCAGATGGATGGATTTGGGTGGATTCCGGAAAAGGCTAGTACCATCCCTGGTCAATTAAGGACCGAGCCATGAGATAGCCGGGAAACGAGCCAGTACAACCGTACTTCTCGAATGGGTATAGACCTAGCGGAGGCAGTATCCTTGCATAGTGGTTCAGGTGTAGGTGTTGAGTTGAGGACCTACCGATAGGTAGAGTGTCCTGGGCCTACCAATGGTAGCGTGCCCGTAATTGTGATGAGACAAAATACCTTTATGTGAATAATAAACTTAACAATGACTTAAAGATTAAGTGAGTTTTCTCTCTTACCCCGGGAGCACCAGAACTCCTCTCACTGCTAGGAAATGACGGCTAGAGTGCATGAGGACTTAAGTTCATGGAGCGAGTGCGCCAAAGTGAGGTTATCGAAAGGCTTTGCCGTGACCGTCTCATGTGTTGGGACGTAGGCTCATTTGTTGGGCAGTCACGGAGTACGGGTAAAGTGTACATCCACTGTAGTGTGAATGAATCAATCTATTCGAATAGCCGTGCTCGCGGATATTGAGCATCGTGACAAGACTTTCGCTTGACTAGACTCATAAATTTTAAAATGATGGGTTGGTATGCATAATGATTTTGTATGCTGGTGGACTCAGGTTCTCGACCTGCGAAAAGAGGTAGACTCCCCAGAAAACCATGATGCACCGGAGGCGGGAAACCATCCTTGGTATCACGAGGGATGGCAGACAGAACCGTCGCCGATTTAATATACTCTGGAACTAAAACTTGACTTGACTAGCTGTTAGGCTTGTGAAAAGATTTGTGAAAATTGGCTTTATGCAAAAGAACCCCAGCCATCCTTTGAATGATCCTATCATGTGCATCACTTCCGTGTTGGCTTGCTGAGTACGGTTGGTACTCACCCTTGCTATACGCACAAACCTCCAGATGGTGGAAATAAAGACTTGGAGGATCCATATGCCTACTACCAGGAGGGCGAAGAAGCTGATGGCGCTTGCTAGGTCTTAGTCTCCGGTCGTTGCCTGTGGCAATTGACAAGCCGCTGCCTTCATTCCGCTGCCTTACCTAATTTCTACTTTTGGTTGTATCTGGACCATGAGGTCCTATATGTTGGATACTGCCTTCGGGCCTATATTGTAATAATTTCGATGTAAGACTATTCGTGCATTTGCACTGATTATTGATCTTGTATTTCGTGGGTACCAAACTATTCGATCCAGGAAATGGTACTATGAACACGAAAGATTCCCGTTCCAAAAAACGGGGTCCACAGTGATTGAGTTTTGCGTCGACTTTATTGAAGACCTCCGTCCCATCGGGGTGCTGAATCAAGCCATGAAGGTAGACTACGGGGAAGGGAACTCTTGGAAGGAAGGCAATAATGAACATAGACAATGACTTGTACGGGAAAGCACATTGGACCGTGTTGCAACAATCTTCCTTGGTGGCTCCTTACATCGAGGAGCACTTGGCGATTGTTCGCTCGGAAAACATCGGTAAGACGGATGCATGGATTACACGCCATCACATCGATGCATTCCCTGCTTGGCTGCGACAATGTCTCATGGGCAACGCGAGCATTGGCCAACAACTAGCCTTCTTGCTCGATCACCACATTCCAGGCATATGAAATCAATGGGTACACATTTTACACACGGGCCCAAGACTTAAAAGCACGAATCGAACAGCGCTGTCCGCATCGATCTTTGTGGGATACGACGGTACGGCTAGCACATATTATGGCGGCATCGATGACATATGGGAGCTGGACTATGGACCTCGAAGGTCCCTCTGTTTCGGTGCCGAGTGGGTTAGGCTCGGTGGTGGAGGCGTAACCATTGATGCAAGTGGGATGACAACGGTCGACCTGAGCAAGGTTGGATACTCAGACGATCCTTTCGTCCTTGCCAATGATGTACGATTCGTCAGTTTGACGGGCAACCTCTGTTCGCGGTGGCGGTTGACCCGAGTATCCTCCTATCAAATGAGGACACCCCTTACTCACGCAACAATCATAACGAAGGAATAATTGTGCGGAGAAAGTACGTGAGGACAAATGTTACATAGCTAAATTTATGTATGGACGATGTAAATTAAATTGAATCATTGAATATTATTGCTATCATTTGAATTTATTGTAAATTATTGTAAATTATTGAATCTATTGTAAATTGGAAGGTTAGCTTACCATCCAAAGCCTTGGTGTTATCCACAGGATACTTTTTGATGCACGACTGCCATTCTCAAGCCCATTACCTTTATCTAGTTCAATGAAACACCATGTAGAGTCTACGGCTACTACACCGGTCTGGGATGGATAGAAGCATCGAAATGCTCATCTTTTACGACAACCACATCATCATCCGAAAGATCCATGTCTTCCACTTGACCTTCTTCAAGATCTATAATTACATCGGGAACCTTGGTACTATCCATAGTAGTAGGTTCCCCATCCACGATCTTCTCCTTCAAGATCTATGATCCCATCCAAAGCCTTGGTGTTATCCACAGAAGACTCCCTTCGATGCCAATGGGTTGACTTCATTCGAATTGGGGGACATAGATCTTTTCAAACACCATGTTAATTATATATGAACATATGAACATATGTTAATTATATATGAATATAAAATATATCAACATATGAACATTATAATTATATATGAATATAAAATACAATATAATAGGGCACTGTAATAATTAGTCCCAGTTTGTAAAACAAACCGGGACTAGAGGTGAATTTCAGTGGGCGGGAAAACTTCTTTAGTCCCGGTTGGTTGCTCCAACCGGGACTAAAGATGTCCACCTACCTGCGCCACGTGGCTGCCCCGCAATCTTTAGTCGCGGTTGGTGGCTCCAACCGGGACAAAAGATATGATCTTTAGTCCGGTTGAATCCACCAACCGGGATAGACATCTTTAATCCCGGTTGGTGGCTTCAACGGGACTAAAGATCATATCTTTGTCCCGATTGGAGCCACCAACCGGACTATATCTTGTCCCGGTTGTTGGCTTCAACCGGTACAAAAGATGCCGTGACTATATATAGCAAGGGCCTCACTGGGGATCCAACACTTAGCCGTTTTCGCACATCGCAACTGCATAGTCTTCATCTTCGTCGCCGTCGCCGAGCCCCAGGACGCCGCCGCAGCACGCCGTCTCCGCCGTCTTCGTCGCCGGAGGACCGCCGCACCGTCGTCTTCGTCGCTCTCGCAGGTTAGCGCCGCCGCCCCCCAAAGAATTCCTGACATTATGCGCTAGGGTTTGGTCGCCGTCGACGCCATCGCCATCGCCGCCATCATCGCGGTCGCCGCCGTCGCAGCCGTCGTCGCCGTCGCCGCCGCCTCCTCCCCATGCTGCCCACTCCCCTTGAGCCCCCTCCCCACGGCCCCCTGAGCCGGCCGGCCCCTAAACCCTAAATGGCCGTGCGCCGCCCTCCACTCCACGCCGTCGCCACCGCCCTCTGCATCCTCGTCGTCGCCGCCGCCGCCGCCGCACTCTGTGAATTTTAATATATGAATTTTGAATATATGTGTATTTTGAATATATGTGTATTTTGAATATATGATTTTTGAATATATGAATTTTGAATATGTGAATTTTTCATGTATGTGTATTTTGAATATATGAATTTTGTATGTAAATGGATACGTTATATGTAAATGTACTGTGAATGGATTGTTGAAAGTGTATGTGAATTTTGAATTTTGAATATATATTTAAATTTGAAATTTGAATGTTTATGTGAATTGTGAATTTTGTATTTTCGAACGAACGAGAACGATAAAATCAACAAACGGTCGTAAACGAACGAACGGACGGACGGACGGACGAACGAACAAGTGTTCGTTCGTTCGTTCGTGGATGAACGGACGAACGAACGAACGGACAAACGAATGTGGACGAACGGACGAACGAACGAACGGACGGACGGACGAATGGACGAATGGACGGACGAACGGACGGATGGACGGACGAACGAACGGACGAACGGACATGGACGAACGACACTCGTTCGTTCGGTCGGTCGGTCGTTCGGTCGTCTCCTCCTTTCCTCTATCTCTCCTTTCCTCTCCACTTCCACTCCTCTCCTCCTTATCTCCCTCACATCATTCTCCTCTCTTTCTCTCCTCTCCTCCAGATGATCTTACTCACGGACGTGAACGAACGATAGAACGACCGGACGATAGTTTAGGGTTAGGGTTAGGGTTAAGGGTCCGAACGAACGGTCGTGAATGATAGAACGAACGGTCGGTCGGTCGTGTTCTAGCAAAGAGAAACAAAAGAGAAGAAGGAAAATATAGAACGTGATATTCTTCACAAGTCTTTTCTAGGATGGAGATAATCTGTGATTCTGAATCCATCTTCTTCTCTTTGTCTTTTTTTTACGTAGACATACATGATTTTCCTGAATAATTGATTCATGTATTAACCGAATAATTTTTTTCAGAATTCTTTGATTAAGTCCTCAACCCACAACAATCAAATGGCGGATCGTGACGAGAAACAACTTCTCCTTGATGAGATCGCACGAGGAATAGAGTTTTACAACGAGGAGGGGAATGAAGATAAAAATCAATACCTCAACGAGGAGGGGAACGAGGGGGGGGGACGAGCAGGGGAACGATGAGGAGAATGAGGGCTCCGCCTCCGCCTCCGCTGGACAGAAGAGGGCACGCGAGCAACGCGGCCTCAGCAAGCGCATAGAGGGTCAACATGTCATAACGGAGGTAGAATCTGACGGTCGCCCAATTGCCCAAGTGGACGCCGCAAGGAAGTTTGTGGCGCACAGCGGATGGGTGGTGAGGGATCATGTGCCCGTAAGCGTTGCCAACTGGAGGCGATCAAGGACAGGAGGACATGAGCAGAGCTATCTACCGGACACAGAGAAAGAGATGCTCTGGACGACAATGCTGCAGACGTTCACCATCCCAGACTCACAACAAGCAAGGGTCAAGGAATGGACGTTAAAGAAAATGGCAGAGCTCTTCAGGAACTACAAGAAAGAGTTACACAAGAAATATATCCTGAAGGGCCAGACCCTTGACTTTGACAAGTTTCCAAAGCTCAGAGATCATTGGGATGCTTTTGTTGAACACAGGGCTGGGGAAGAAGCACAAGCTATCATAGAAAAGAACAAGGCCAATGCAGCTAAAAAGAAATACCATCACAAGCCTGGGTCAGGCGGCTGTAAGAAAGCAATGAAGAAATGGGAGAAAATGGAAGCCGACTTTGAAGTGCGAGGTATCGTTCCAGGCACAGCCAACTGGCCGAAATGATCAAAGCACCGGTTTTATGCTCACGGTGGCTCACTTAATCCCGTCGATGGCACAGTTATCTTTGGTGATGAAATTCAAGAAGCCGGACGGAGGTTAGAGGAGGCTGCGGCCACTTCCTCGGGCGCGTTCGGGCCCGACGAGAGAGAAGGACAAGCTAACGCTCGCCCTCCAAAATCCGAGCACCCGGCGTATGCGAGGAAAAGGCATCGTCCCCGGAAATACGGGTTCCAAGCCGACGTCGACACATACAAGAGCCGAATGAGGTCAAAGCGAGAGCAGGATGCGAGGTTCGCTGAGATGGAAATGAAGCTCTCGCAGATTGATCAGATTGTGGACGAAAGTCTGACCCTAAGGTTGGCAGAGGAGCGGAGCCATTGGGTTAGCCAACAGCCAGATCCAGCAACAATCGCTCAACCACAGTAGCAACGCAGCAGTTGCGCTTCAACTGGAAATGAAGGCGACTTGGCCCCACAAGCTGAACCGGGTCCGCCATGGCCCGTTGATGACATCACACAGCGGACCCCATGTGAGCTGCACATTCCGCTGAAGAACATAACAATAAAGGTATGTTCGTTCGTACTTTTATGTTGTACGTATATTTCCTTGAATAACTTGTCATTCAATGTTCATTACTAACTAATAAACAATCTTCTCGAATAGGTCGCGTCGGGCATGGCCATTCTAGTAGGCGAGACAACACCTACCACTCCCGGCCCGTTCCACTGCGTACTCGAAAGTTGAAATTGAACAGGTGGAATGCGGCTATGAAGATCTCGAGCTAGATATCCCTGGAGGAGACGGGGAGCTGACGCTAGAAGAAACAACTCACGGAATATTTCTCTGGAGGAAGATATTCATAATATTCCCCGGACGTGGGTCGTCTCCTCTGCCTCCACGTGGGCCGTCTCCTCCGCCTCCTTCACCGCCTTCACCTCCTCCGCCTCCTGTGTCGCCTCCACGAGCACTGACTCCTAAACGACCATCTTCAACTCCACCGCCTTCCAACCCTCCTCCGTCGCCACAACGAGCACCGACTCCTAAACGATCATCATCAAAGAGCGCGCCGTCAATATCAAGCGGTCGTCCAAGAAGAAAGATTCAAAGAATTGAGAAGACGCCGCCACCCGCACAGAAGCTTTCATACGAGAAGACTCCAGAGGAGCTTGAAGAAGCCGTCCAAGCTGAAGTCAGGGCTCACTTCAGAAAGAAGTCTCCTGAGAAGCCTCCTTAAATCCCTCAGGAGACCAAGGACTTCTTCAAGAAGACGTACCTAATGCCACAGCCTAAACCGCAACCTCAACCGCAGTCCGACTACGACAGGACTATTCGGAAGGCTGCTGGCAAGGTAAAGAGAACGGGCAAAGATGTACCCCAGTTCAGCACAGTTCCAAATGTCAGATCAGACTTAAGACAATTTATGGAATCTGCTGAAATTTCAATGGATCAATTACACGGCCGTGCTCCCCTGGCAAAGGCTACGCTGAAATACAAGTTCAAACTTGGAAAGCCTCTTGTAAAGCCGGATCAAGTGAAAAAGCTACCAACACAGATGTACCGCTTCCACAAGTGGTACATGCAAGAATCCAGCAAGGGTGGAGAGATGGTAACGGGCAAATATTCACAGGACTATTTCGTCGATGGAGGTGACGACTTCTATATCCGATTCGAAGACATATTCAACCTGTACCAGCTTGATGCCCTCGACGTCTCACTTCTAGCCACGCGGGTTCTGTAAGTATCGTTCTGTTATTTCGTTTCTTACCTCCTTGTATTTAGCTGACTAAAATTCTTTTTAACCGTTGTAGAATGGCGAACCAATACTGCAACAAGCACGACTGTAGCAAACATGGATTCATGGATCCACGCAAAATCAACAGCGTATTGGTTGATAAATTTCCTGATCCAACAGTGGACAACATTTACAATGGCTGGTGATAAACCTCTTCCGGTCGTTTATCCTTCTGCCCTACAACACTGCGTAAGTATTTTCTTCCTTCCGTACCGATTTCAATCCCATGTGCATACATAAATTTTCATATGTGTCATCTAAACCAATTTGCAGATTCCACCGGGTTCTGTTAGTAATTGACATGGATAACTCGCGGATCCATGTCTTTGACTCAATGGATAAACCAGAGTCCACGTACGCAAAGATATTTGAACTGCTAAATAGGTAATGACATCTTACTTGCTATTGCATATATGCGGTTCTCTGATAATTACTAGATAACTTTCAACTGCACATAGGGCATGGGAACGGCTTCGGACTAATGTTCGCGGAAATTGGAAAGATAAGCTCTCCGTGAGGATGAACTTTCTGAGTAACATGCTTCAAAGTTATTTTGAATTATTACTTTGTTCTAAAATATGAAATGTATATTAAATCTGTCGTTGTTTCTCCTTTAGTGTGCAAAACAAGCAGTCGCAGGACACAAACTTATGCGGATACTACGTCTGCGACTACATTCACCGCTTTGTGACCGATGTCACAACTATCGATGTCGGTGATATGGGCCTGGGGGTATGTCAGAGGCATGACATCTGAGAAAAAGGAGGATGCCCTTGTCCATCAAGGAGCGCCAAAGTTATGCCCTGAAAGGCTAGGCGAGTCTCGGCCACGGGCGGCCACGTGGCCGCCCCAGAAGGGGCTGGCCCGGAGGCTGCCCGGAGGCCACCATACTCCCAAACGGCGGGGTCGGGATCTCCCGCCCCGATCGGTAGAGTCGGATCACCGGACCCCATCCTTCATCCCACACCTCTCGAGAGAGGGCGAATCCAACTACCAACTAACTCATTCAATGCCCAAAGAGAGGGGCGGGCGCCCGCCCGCCGCATTCAATGCGATGTGAGGCGCGGCTGTCGGTTACTCTCATCATCACCCTTTTTGCCTATCACGAGGCAAAGGGGGCTAAAAGTCTTTGACTAAGACCGCGGCGTGGCCATGCGCCCACTCCGCGCACGCCTCCCGCACACCCTGTCTAGTCGCATTTAATGCATGGGCGGCCGCATGGGAGATAGAGGGTGCGCGCGTGGGAAGCACGGTGCCTATGCCTACCTGTGGAATGGGCCGCCGACCGATGGGACCCGTCGGAGTGGGTAGGCAAACCATCATCGCGTCAGCAGCATGGCTACCACGACGACCACCCCCTTTTCGCTTTCCATGACGCAGCAAACAGGAAAGAGTAGGAAGGGGATGACTTCTTCGACAAGACAAGATAAAAACTACTCCCTCATGTGGAGTAGAAGAGAGAGAGAGGCCAGGACTACTGTGGTGTTCCCTTGCTCTATAAAAGGAGATCCAAGTCCATCATAGAACGGGTTCTCTTCCCTCCTTTTGTCAGGCTGGTTGTTACCGGTTGCTGTTAGATTGACCCACCGTAGGTCGTGGATTGGTCGCGAGATCAGCCCCCACAGGCGCAGCCAACTCTTGGCGATACCTCCTTCACCACTTAGTTCGAAGGAGAGAGACATCCCCCTTGTTCTTGGCAATTTGCCTCATCTACTACATACAAACAGAGTAGGGTATTACACCACGCCGGTGGCCCGAACCTGTATAAACCCTCGTGTCTCCGCAACTCTGATCCCTACCCCGCCACACCTGCGTTACTCCATCTTCACTGTGAGTTTGAATTAGGATACACCGCTCCCCGTGCCGAACCAAAAAAGGGGTCCCCCAGATCCCTACGTGTCGATCTACGACATCGACAATCGATGATATAGATGTACGTATAACAGCCATTCATACATTACGTCTCGATTTCTTATTAACTTCATATATTTATTTCTCGTTTAATCGAATTAATGACAGCTTATGCGAGTAAGAGACAACCTTCCCCACGAGACTTTCATACAAGCTGCTCAGGAAGAATTGATGGGATTTATAAACGAGCAGATCATTGATCCCGTGGGGGACTTCTACTTTAATTTAAGTAACTTAACCACCGGATCCAAAAAATAGACAATGTTTTGTAACATACGAAATATATGTGGATATTGTACATATGTGTATATATTTTGGTAATATATTATATGTATATATTTCCTTTCTTAAGTTTATTTATATGTGTGTAACTTATATATTTATACATATTATATAATATAATATATATGTATAAATATATGTGTGTAAAATATGTATATGTGTAATATATAATATATGTGTGTAATATATAGGCAGTAGCACTACTGGAGAAAGTAGCAAATTAAAAAAAATAAAAAAAATCTTTAGTCCCGGTTGGTGGCTCCAACCGGGACTAAAGATGGCGGAGCCGGCCACATGGCTCCGCCATCGTTAGTCCCGGTTAAAGCCACCAACCGGGACTAAAGATGCATCTCTAGTCCCGGTTATTTAACCGGGACTAGAGGTCGCCTAGCTCTAGTCTCGGATTCGTAATCCCGGTTTGACAACCGGGACGACTGAGGGTTACTAACCGAGACTAGTGTGGCTTTCTCCACTAGTGTCTTTTAGAAGAAAACGTGTATTTGTGATCTTATGGATAAAACCAAAGTGACAGGTATTAATACACTTCCTAACATTCCCTTACGTATGAAATTCCTAGGCCCTTTCAAACGACTGTTAGTATAATTTTTTTATTTCTATGTTTTCTCTATTTTGGTTTGTTCCTACATTTTTAGATAATTAAAACTTTTATTGAACCTATTCAATTATATCAAGATGATACAATTTTTATGAGAACACTTTCGGCCTTTGCATAGCTAAGATGCACATAGCCGAACACACACAACCACACTCAAGAAAATAAGAAAAAGAGAGGACAACACAGAGTATCGGGAGACATCAGTTCTCAGACTAAATCGTCACTCATGAAAAACTTCTTGACCATCTTCTCCAAATGGACGGAGTATTAAGAGCTACTAAATGGATGACTAGACCGTCATCCATATCCCTCAGTAAAAAAACTCATTTACCACCTTCTACAAATGTAAACATGCCGACCACCATATCCCTTGAACCAGGCTTCTATAGGATATAGCTCATGTACGAAGCCAATGGATAGCCCCGATAAGATAATATATGACCTACAACGGAGAAGGTATGATATTTTTTTTATAAAAACCATATTATTTCTACATAGCCAAAGCAACCAACAAGTAGCAAATGCTCCCAACAGAATATGTGCTTTCAAATGATTATCCAGCAAGCCAGCTCCCAAACATATGTGCTACACTATGCAGTAGAGGAAGTCTAGATACTACTTGGATGATGGACCAAACAGAATGGGCAAAACAACATTAAAAAAGATTTCTAATTGTCTCATCGTTGTGATGAAAACAACAATTATTATTGCCTTGATATTTTCTTTTTGTCAAATTATCCTTTGTTAACACCACTTCATGATGCAAATACCAAAGAAAAATATTCATTTTTAGGGTTATCTTTAGTTTTCAAATACACTTATTAATATTAGGAACATCTCTGTGAATTAGACCTAGATAATGAGACTTCACTGAGAACTCCTCATTTGAGGTTAGGTTCCAACGAATCTCGTCTTGCTCCTAAGTTAATTGAAAACTAGTGATATGTGGTAATAAATTATTCCACACCACTAGTTTTGATCTTACAAGGTCTATTGTCTATGAAAAAGATGGGGATTGGTTTGGAAGACTTGTGCATATGCCGAACTATTCTTATTGCTCTTGCATGGTTGAATTGTCCAACCATTTGTCTTCCCAAAATTTGATTTGGGAGCCATTTTTAATTATGAAGGACCCAAAATGGAGAAACTCCTGTTTCACCTTCATGAGGTTGGACCAAAAAGATGAGTCTCTAGCCTTCCACTGAGCTTGAGAAAAAAGGTTTATCACCTACATACTTATTATGTATCAACCGTTGCCAAACCCCTTTCGTGAAGAGCAACTTGAATAGCCACTTACTAAGTAGAGCCATATTCTTAATATCCAAACCATGAATTCCCAATCCCCCTTCATCCTTGGGGCGGTACAATATGTTCTGTTTAGCAAGACGATACTTTTTCTTTTTACCGTCATGTTGCTAATAAAACCTGGAGCGAAAGTAGTCAAGCTTTGTAAGTACCCCCCTGGTATAATAAAGAAAGACATCATATACAATGGGAAACTGCTTAGTACTGAATTAATCAATGTTAGCTGTCCTTCGGTGGATAGGGGTTTTCCTTTCCAACTGCTAAGACGTTTTTCAAAGTGTTCTACCACCTCTTTCCAATCGGCAATTCTCAATCTCCAGTAGTGAATAGGGATACCCAGATACTGGAATAGAAATTGACCAATGGAATAACCAAAGAGCTCCATGTATTTGTTTGCAAAATCGTTTGCTTCACCAAATCAATATAATTCGCTTTTATGGAAATTAATCTTAAGACCCGATAATTGCGTAAATACATAAAGAGATAGCTTCAGGTTACGAGCTTTTTGTAGGTGATGATCCATAAAGAGAACTGTATCATCGGTGTATTGCAAGATAGAGAGACCATCATTAATTAAATGTGGTACTACTCCTGCAATTTGCCCATCGGCTTTGGCTCTATTGATCAATACAACCAACTTGTCAACTATAATATTAAATAATATGGGTGATAAGGGATCACCTTGACGTATACCTTTCTTGTCTGAAAAAAATGGCCAACTTTGCCATTAACCTTTACCGCTACACTTCCTCTAGAAATAAAGGGCTCAACCCAAGAGATCCACTTAGGCGAGAAACTTTTCATATGTAGACTTTGCGAGAGGAAAGGCCATTTGACTTTTTCATAGGCTTTTTTGAAATCTACTTTAAATACCATTTCATTTAGTTTTTTACAATGTAATTCATGTACAATTTCGTGTAGGACGACAACTCCGTCAAGGATATTCCATCTTCTCATAAAGGCCATCTGAGAAGAGCTCACCACATGGTCTGCTACAGAATTAATTCTTTTTGTTGCGACCTTGGTGAAAATTTTGAATCTGACATTCAAAAGACATATTCGCCTATTGTAAGCCCGTAGATGTCGCCTAGAGGAGGGGTGAATAGGCGATCCTGAAAGTTACTTAAAAATCGCAGCGGTTAAAACAAATAGGCGTTGGAACTTTCGTACTTCCAGTCAGCTAAGGCTGATCAGAACTTTCGGTGTTCTGATCCGGAACTTCCGGTGTTCTGGGATTTCGAGGTTCTGATCTCGGGCCTAAGTGACTTTTAAGACAAGTCTAATTGCAGGTGACAGGGAGGAATAACTAGTAAATAGAAATACTCAACAAAGTAAAGGACATGCACAATAGAGATAAGGATTTTTTTTCTCAAAGATTGGATTCAAAGAATCCTTCTCTTTGTTGAGGAACTCCTAAGAGCCAGGTCTCGATTAACCCCTTGCCTCACCAAGAAAAACCCTAGGAAGAAGTGTCCGGTTTCTAACCCAACTTTTCTAGGTTCTTCGCTAGAGATCAAGTGACCACAAAGATCCCAAACTTGACTCTCTAGCAAGCACCACAAACGAGGATTGCTCTATCAAGACAACCTCCTAAAGCTTAGCTTTGATTTTCACTATGCATACCTCGTTTCCTTGCGGAGGTAAGAAAAACATTCACAAACCTTTCCGAGTCAATCCACAAATCACGGGATACTTGCGGGAGACGCCTAACTGTCTAGGAGATCACTCTCCAAGACTAATAAGCATCAAATCACAGCTAAACAAGAATCTCCAAGTGCTCAAGTTATCCTAGCTCTCTCTCTCTCTCAAAAACTCTTCCACACTTTCAAATCTATCTCAATCTCACTTGATACACTCAAGGTCAAGGTGGAGGAGGCTTAGAATACTCAAAGAGAGGCTAGGGAACATAAAAACGAAAGTGAATTGCTTTAAGTGGGCTGTGGAGGGAAAAGGGTATAAATAGGTGTGTGCTGACATCATGTGTCCGTTACAATTTGAACTGGATAGGTGTCCAAAAGTTCTGGTTAGGGACCTCCGGAACATCCGGTCAACACTTAGGAAATTGCTAGCAAGGGCACCCGGAAGTTCCGGACAAGAACCCCGAAACATCCGGTTAGGACTCTCTGTCCTTAAAAGGGGAAAAAAGCAAAAAATGGCTAGAAAAAATCTCACTCCTCAAGATTATGAATTTAAGCACTTAGATCATCTCAGGCCATCATTTGAAACCCCTCTTAATAGTACAGTCTTCCTAAGACTCAAGATTAATGGAAAAAGAAATTTAAAATAAGTCGTCGAATCTTCTCACCAGTTTGCAATTTTTGTTGGGGGGTTTCTTTTAAGCACACTTAGTACACCTAAAACATTTGGGACTAATCACCTGCACTTATAACCATTTTGGCATTGACCACCAAAACCCATTTAGGGGGCTAGATGCACTTTCAATCTCCCCATTTTTGGTGGTTGATGACAGGTTAAAGGTTCACTACTACAGATCCTCTCCTCAGTGACGGGCCATCACATGACTGAGAATTACGAGCCGTCACAACGAATTCATCTCAAACGGGCCTAAAAGGAGGTCGACAAAGATATACATACGCAGACATGTTAGATGTGCATAAAACTTGAGCCCATCACCGATGACAGATATCAGTGACGGGCTCAACTAAAGGCCCGACAAAGATAACCTATGTTATCTTTGACGGGTCCCAATAGAAGCCCGTCACCGATACCAAACATCGGTGACGGGCTCAAAATTACCACCCGATTGAGATAAGAACTATGGCCCAGAATTATGGCCCGTCACTGATGAGAGCATCGGTGACGGGATAATACATATGCCCGATTGAGATAAGATTCTCAGTCTATAAATACGCCCGTCACCCATTGTATTTTTGATCACATTGTGGGTGGAGGAGGAGGGCTAATTTTTGTCATTTTTTCTAAGAAAATTTAAAAAATAGTAGGTCAGTGCCATTGTAGCTCCATGGCCTTCTCATCCTTCAGCTTCTGTCCCCATTCTTGCCGCCATCTTTGTTGCCCTTGTGATAAGCTCCTTCTTCCATGTTACCCCAAATGCTAAGGATATCTTCGTCGAAGATGGTGTAAAGCTCGTCTGCATTGACAAGTAAAAGATACATAAATTTTCAAAGCTTTCTACCGCATACATGCTTGAATACATGATGCTTCGTTGTTACTCGGTACAAACACTTGCATTACTTTGTAAGAAGCTTCTTTGAATACTAGTATAAAAATGGTGAGTGAAAAAGAGCTCATCCTCTCCTAGCTGGTAATAAAGATTCCATTGACCGCGACTCGCTCGATTGTGGCATTTGCTTCTTGCCTTCTGAAGCTCGAGTTTACATGGTAATCCTAGACATTGCACCACATTATTTTGAATAAGGCGAGACCGAGGTAGGCAAAGAAGGCGTCGAGGCCCCTTCACGGACCAGCAACGACATGCGGTGCGGATGCCGACGATTAGACTAAGATGACCTACTCTATTGACCGTGACTCGCTCGAGTGTAGGATATGCTTTATGCCTTTTAAAGCTCGAGTTTACCAGCACCTTGGTAACGAACGGCTGCATACATGCATTGCAAAAAGACATGACTTAACTTACTTATGATTTTGAAACAAGAGGTGATCCCCCTGGCTCTGAGGGAAAACTCTTCAAAGCTTGCAAACTCAAATCATGCATCTTTGGCTCTAAGCATTGTCGAGGTTAGATGGACTTTGTAGTTCAGTATTTGAGGTCAAATACTACTTGGAACATCTCGGATGTTCAAATTCTGAACTGCAAAGTCTATCTAACCTCGACAATGCTTAGAACCAAAGAGGCATGATTTGAGTTTGCAAGCTTTGAAGAGTTACCCCTCAAAGCCAGGGGGATCACTTCTTGTTCCAAAATTATAAGTTAGTTCAGTCATGTCTTTTTGCAATGCATGCATGCAGCCATTCGTTACCAAGGTGGTGGTAAACTCGAGCTTCAAAAGGCATGAAGCAAATCTCACACTCGAGCGAGCCGTGGTCAATGGAGTAGGTCATCTTAGTCGTATCGTCGGCATCCGCACTGCTTGCCGCTGCTGGTCCGTGAAGGGGCCCCGACGTCTTCTTCGCATACGTCGGTCTCGCCTTCAAAATAATGCGGTGCAATGTCTAGGATTACCATGTAAACTCGAGCTTCAAAAGGAACGAAGCAAATGCCATAATCGAGCGAGTCGCGGTCAATGGAATCTTTATTACTAGCTGGGAGAGGATGAGCTCTTTTTCACTCGCCATTTCTATACTAGTATTCAAAGCAGCTTCTTGCAAAGTAATACAAGTGTTTGTATCGAGTAACAACGAAGCATCATGTATTCAAGCAAGTATGTGGTAGAAAGCTTTAAAAATTTATGTATTTTTTACCTGTCAATGCAGATGAGCTTTACACCATCTTCGACGGGGATATCCTCAGCATTTGGGGTAACATGGAAGAAGGAGCCTATCACTAGAGTGACAAAGGTGGCGGTAAGGAAAGGAAAAGAAGCTGGAGGATGAGAAGACCATGGGGCTTCAAGTGCAATGACTCCCCTATAGGTGCAGATTAGGGAACAAGCCTCTTCTCCCATCATGCACATCCAATATATATCACTTTTCACGATTTACTGTATATTACTCCATTTTTTTGTAGAAGTCATAGTGCCCTGTTTGTACCCATACATCCATCATTGCTCAAGGAAAGCTTTATGCTTGTAGTAATTGATGAAAGTGGGTATGGGAAACAGGATCAAACTCAAGAAAGCATATACTACTGCTGATTATTCTTGAAGTGCAGAAGAACATAAGAAAGTCAAAGCTCGACGTGATTTCAACTCCAAAATCTTCTGAATGGATGGTGTCTCATTGTCTCCAAACAGATGGAAATATCTGTTTGAAAGGGAACATGGCCTAGTCATTCATAGAGCCAAACCATCCCTTAAGGTGAAACTTGAAACTTGGTTTTGTAATTTTCACTAGCATGAATTCCTCTTTATCTGTTTGGGCCTGAGGCCTTGTAATTTGTACATATTATTTTATATATAATGAAAATCCAGTAGGGGCCTTCCCTGCTGTTTCCCTGAAAAAACATAAGAAAGTCATAGGTTAAAGTCATATGCTAAAAAAATACGGGAACAGGAATGGTTAAGGTCTTTTCCCGAACGCTCCCGACCGTTTTCACCCCTACTTGTAGTATACATCCATCATTGCTAAAGAAAAGTTAACTAAAATAGTATTTATAGTAATATTATTTACAATATGTTAGACTAAATATTTAGAAATACTATAAATATTTACAGTATATAGTAATTTATAGGAACATTTAATACTTCTGAAAAAATCAATCTAATCGGGCTTAATATCTTAGCCCGTCACCAATGAAAGCATCGGTGACGGTCATTAATTACAGCCCGATAGAGATGTTGATCTTATCCGATCGGGCGTGAATCTTCAAGCCCGTCATTGATGATAACATCAGTGATGGTCATTAATTATAGCCCGATTGAGAGGATGACCTTATCCGAACGGACTTGAACCTCTAAGCCCGTCACTGATAAGGGCATCGGTGACGGTCATTGATTATAGCCCGATAGAGATGTTGATCATATCCGATCGGGCTAGGTATTTAAGTCCGTCGCTGATTACTACATTACTGACGGGCTTCAGTTTTAGCCTGTCACTGATGGAATTTTCCCATCGACCTCGCATGCCGAACTACATCTTATCTGTGACGAGCATTACATTAAGCCCGATTGAGATGATTCATCTCAATCGGGCTTAATCAAAAGGCCGTCACGGATGTGCTTTGAATTTCTTTAAAAGAGCACGCCGATTAAGATCTACATGATATCGTGAAAAATTTCTAAGTCCTTGAAGAACCCTAGCACTGCCGCCGTCCCTCTCACGTCCTTCCTCGCCGCCACCGAGCCCCGCCGACCGTCTCTGAGCTCGGCGCCGTCCTCTCTCGCCACCACCGAGCGCCGCCGGCTATCTCCAAGCTTGGCGTCGTCCTCTCTCGCCGCCACCGAGCGCCACCGGCCGTCTCTGAGCCTGATGCTGTCCTCCCTCGCCGCCACCACCGAGCGCCGCCACCATGTTAGTCCATAGATTCGTGATGTACCTTGATTTGTGTGGGCTACATGTATATTAGACTGCATTCTTCTCCCTCTCCTCGGCCGTTCCTCTCCCCGACAGGCGTCCCTCTCTCTCCCCTCCGGCCACTCCTCTCCTCTCTCTTCTCCCTCTCCCTCCTTGCCCTCCCTCCTCCTCTCCCTCCTATCCCTTCCTCCTGCCTCCCTCCTCCTCTCCCTTTCCCGGCCGCATTGCTCTCTCTCTCCTTGGCTGGCGTCCCTCTCTCTCCCTTCCGGCCACTCCTCTCCTCTGCCTCTCCCTCCTCTCCCCGACTGCCGCACGCCACACGCCTCCGCACGCCGTTGCCGTATGCCATCGTCCTGGTCGCCGCCGCACGCCACCGTCGCTGTGAATCTTGAAGTGTTTGAATATTGAATTTTGAATTAATATATGAAGTGTGTGACTGTGAATTTTGAATATATGATTATGGACTGTGAGACTATGAATTTTGAATATATATATATGGACTGTGAAACATATATGTTTGAATATTGAGTTTTGTATATATATGGACTGTGATACCTCTATGTTTGAATTATATATGGATTGTGTGACTGCGAATTTTGAATATATATATATGGAGTGTGAGACTGTGAATTTTGAATATATATATATATATATTGAATTTTGAAAATATATATGGACTGTGACCTCTATGTTTGAAAATTAATTTTGAATGTGAATGGACTTTAGATTTTTCTTATGACTATGTACGTCGTTAATAATAGTGTCGGTGGCTCTACATAATTTCACTTCAAAATGCAACTTTTATCTCCCGACGCCATTCCACCTCTTCTCTCATCCACTTCTCTCCACCTTATCTCCCTCACCTCATCCTCCTCTCTTTCTCTCTCTCGGCACATCCTCCTCAATTTCTATCTCTCGACGCATCGTCCTCTCTTTCTCTCTCTCGATGAAAGACTAAATAATCTAATAGAGGAATATGTAGATGCAATCCGACAAATACACGATTGAATTGGGCACATCCAAATGGTGACATTCCTCAGAAGTCTCTTCCAGGACTGAGAGAATCAGTTATGATTCTAAATCCTCCTCCTCATCAAAAGGAAATCATCATGGCGATGGAGAACACAGTGCCAATGGGGACTCTTGATGCGGAGTGTGGACTCTACATGAAGAGTCCCTATTGCCACTGTGTTCTCCATCGCCATGATGATTTCCTTTTGATGAGGAAGAGGATTCAGAATCACAACCGATTCTCTCAATCCCGGAAGAGACTTCTGAAGAATGTCACCATTATGGATGTGCACAATTGGATTGAGAATTTGCTAGATCTATATTTTCCTTTGTTATATTATTTAGTGTTAATTTCTTCATTTTGTGATTTTGTTAGATATTTAGAGGATGGCTCAACACGACGAATCAATGTCAGCGACAACTAGTGGGTCCACAAGGACACGGACCGTTAGAAGCTCTAATAAAATCCCAAAGGAACGTTACACCATAACAGAGGTGGACCTCCTAGGAGTGCCGTCTGCTCCCCCGAATGTGCCCACGAAGTTCAAGACGATCTGCAGGATAATAGGGAGACAGACCTTCAGTATTTTGCATGATCACATCATGGAGGTGTCGGACGTGGAGAAGGAAACTGCTTGGCTGAAGTTCAAGGAGAGCTTCAAATATCCTACAGCTAACGAGGACAGGCTAAAGTGGACGGCTTTCCAGACGATGGGACATGCTTGGAAGAGCTTTAAGTCCAAGCTGGTCACGACTACGTCCTCAAGACCAACACCCCAGAGGTATTTGAGAAATATTCCTTCATCATGCCAACCGTGTGGGAGGAGTTCTACGAAAAGAAATCAATTGTCGAATCCCGAGCCAGAAGCGATGCTTATAGGGCACTCCAGGCTCGATACGTGCACCCGCACCGGCTTGGCAGCGGAGGATATGCGGGGAAACAGGAGCAATGCAGAAAGAGGATGAGGCGATAGAGACATCGGACGCGTCGCCTCAATTTGCCGATATCCCGCACCCACATGCAAGGAGCTGCACGAGGGCAAGGGCCATGAAGAACAGCGATGGGACATTCACTCTGCCAAATCCCCAGGATCAACAAGTTTACGAAAATATTGTATGTGTCTCACCTTATGACTATGTTTAGTTTCTTTACACATATCGCACAATCGATTTATACTGATCTCACTTGTAATGACGAAAGAGTTGGTTGCCTTGAGACAGTTCTCCCAAGAGGCCTGCACCGATAGACGCGAGGATGACATCCTCACGCAAGCGTTGGGCACCAACGAACACCGTGGACAGACAAGGGGCGTTGGCTCTAATGTCCCCTGGAAATATGGACTTCGAGAATACGCCAAGCAGTATAAGAAGCGGACCGTTACGAAGAAGGTGGAAAGAGATGCACGCCTGGTTGAGAGGATCCAGGAGCAGGTTAGAGCCGAACTGAGCTCAGAAATTAAAGAGCAGCTAGACCATGCTGTGGAACGGATTAGACAGCAGATCCTAGCTGAGCAGCAGACCATCATGTGCACCGTCGCTCCTTAACGAGAAAGTCCAATGCAAAGGCGGAGCAGTTGTGCATCAACTGAGGCAGTGGAAAATCCACCACAGGTCCTAGCGGCTGTTGACCATATAACGGTAAAAGTCTATGCCAAAATGCATAACACTCTTAACAAATCCATTTTATACAAATTTTTTAAAAATTATGTTTGGATCTATCGCAGGAATTGAATAACTGCAAACCAAGAGTTAAGGTGATGCCCTCTTTCACGGTTCCGGTGGCCGAGGGACTAGCATTCAAGCCAAACGCCGATAGAGGAGTGCACGGGTTGCAACTTATGGCTGGATATGCAAAAGTGCAAGTGAACACAGTAAACGATGAATGGGTCCATCTGTTGCTGCAGCTTCCACCGAACGATGAGATCCTAACCCTAGGAGCTGCACGAGGAAGTTGTATCCAATGGCCGAAGGAGGTCATTGACATCAAATTAACTCCGATGTCAGCCCCTCCATCTCCCTTAGGTGATCCAACCCCTCCACAAGATGACTCGATCGAGCTGCAGTATGACACCGACTTTGGCGGGTCTAGCCCTAAATGGCCTGCTCGCAATGAACCATCATCTCTGGAGAAGGGCAAGAAAGCGGTGTTGGAGCCATCTGTGTTCGTGCCAGTTGAAGTACAAGACGACTTCATTCGCATGGCAAGGCCACCAACACCAAAGAAACCAATTTTGGACTACCGATGCACTATCAAGAAAAGAAAATTACGACAATTTTCCTGGGAAGAGTTCGTGAAAGACATGGCACAGAAGAATGAGCAACCACTCCTAGAAAATTTAGGGGTGAAGAGTAATACTGATGTGAACAATATTGCGAAGGCCCTTCAGCGAGCTAAGTTCAAGTTCAGTGCTCCTTTGATCACCCCTGAATATTGCAACGTAGTTGGAAATTGCACTCAGATGAGAAGGGTAGAAGATTGGTACCTATAGATGGCAAAGGAGGGTAAAGAGACGTTCGTTGTCTTTTATAGGGACAAGGACTTCCATCACGAGGATGGTATAATCTGTGTCCCATTTGAGCAACTATTTCAGCTATACAATCTGAGCGACCTAGACGTATCGCTATTTCAACTATGGCCATTGTAAGCATACTCAAATCCCTCGCTATTATTTCTAAGTTGATATCCTCACAGAGTGTCTAACTTGTTTCCTTATGTAGAATGGGGACACTTGAATGTAGAGCAACCTATAACAAAGTAGGATTCCTCGATCCAGGGGTTATCAATTCCAATCATATTGATGACGGCCCAAGGTCCCAAAAATGGGTGTTGGACTACCTCTACAACTCCTTTGTCAAGCTTAAGGACATGAATACGATCCTTCTGCCCTGCAACCTTGAGTAAGTGTGACATTTGTTGTTGTACATACCATTTGTGCCTGAAGGTGTTAATTGCTCTCTCCCTTTCTATGCAGCCATCACTGGATCCTTCTTGCCATCCGTTTAAATGAATCCAAGATTCTTAGCATGGATGGATTGAGGAAACCGCAAGAAGCTTTCCAATCCGTAATTGACATCCTAAATAAGGCACTTGTGAAGTATAATAAGAAGTGTCGTCGACATGCTCCATGTGCCGATACATTCTAGATTTGCTGCCACTGTTGGTGCCAAAGTTAGGAACCAACCACGAGCATATTTGGTTTCTACATGATGAAATTTATGTGGTTTTACTTGGAGGACCGCAACTAGCACATTTCGGATTCTAAGGTTCGCCATATTTGTTAAGACGAAATACACGTTTCTAAACACATATTACGTTTTCACATATTCAATCCTTTCATTTGTAGAAATTAGATCTCCTGACAAGTCAGTTATTGCCACATGTTTGCTTAGCCCTCGCTGAACAACGTTGCGGATTCATCTTCCGACATGTCATCTTGCCGGGCTACGCATATCACGTTTAGAGGGCTCCAAATGAGCTAATGGCTTTCGTTGAGGCTGGCGGCCCTAGTGACACTTTAGACAGTTGATCAACGACAAAGAATAAGCATTAGAGTCGATCGACCACAAAGAACAATTTTGATAATCATTTGTAAATTATAATTTTGTCAAATGTGTTCATGAGAAATATTTGAATAATGGATGTGTTTGTGAATAGATGTGTGAATGTCAGATGTATGTGAATTTAAGATCTATGGCTAGGAAAGGCCAGAGGCTAGCCAAAAAATAATATATTTTTCTTGGGAAAAACTCATCACTGACGGGCTTTAACTGAAGCCTGATGGAGATGACAGTCATCCATGACGAGCGTAAATTAAAGCTCAATTGAGATGTTAGTCACCCATGACGGACATAATTTAAAACCCGATTGAGTAGTTCGTTAATCCGTGATGGGCATTAATTTTGGCCCGTTTGAGATTGTACAATCTGTGTCAGGTCCTTGTTTGACTGATCTTGTGGGTCAAACATATCGATGATGGGCCTAAGTTTAGGCCCGACAAAGATAATGTAAATCGGTGATGGGCTTTTGCTCGACAGAGATGAGTACTCACATCAGTGACCTTTCGTCGTGACAGGCGCCATACCCGACACAGATGAGGGTTACCACCCGATTGACATGAGGATGACCGTTGTAGTGGTTACAAAAGAGTGAGGATTAAAGAATTTTGAGTAACAAGAGTTAGTAAGATCTCCCCCTTAACATACACATAAAGGAAATTTAGAGTGAATCACTTATGCATATATTTAAGGATAAAATGGAGAGAGTTCTATCCAACACTTCTCACTCTTGAGGTGCAGTAATATGTGAATTGACATGATAAACAATGCATATGACTTGGCAAGCACACAAAAAGGATACAAAGAACATTACACTACGTTGCTACAAATTACCACTAAATGCATTAAAGGAGCTAATTTAAAGGTCTGAAATCTAATAGTCATTACATCCCAGCAACAGAGAATTTTTACATGTCCAAAAGACCAAGAGAAGAATTAACTAAGATTTAACAGAGAGCCAAGACAAAGAAGCTCGGTTGGAAGTTCTGGGATTGAGGTTTAGAACTTCTGGTCGGCTGGCAGGAAACAAAAAACTGATGAAACTAAAGGATGACCTCCTTCGCTCAATGTTCTCCCCCTTTGGCATCAAGACACCAAAAAGGGACAAGAAGGGAATCACTCGGAGTCATTGGAGTCGTGACAATCTTGGTGTCACCACTCTGGATATCATCATCTCCTCGCCGAGAATGGGAGAGGAGAGAGCTAAGGTTCGGCTAGAAGAGGATTGGGGAGTTAGTGTTTCGGCCAGCTCCCCCTGGGGTTTTAACCCTCGATGCCTGGAAGTTTTGGTTGGCAATGACCGAAACTTCTGGTCGGGACCAAAAATGGGACAGAGAGAATTGATCGGAAGTTTCAAGCTAGGTCCGAAACTTGCGGTCAATACATGATGGAAGGAATGAAGGATGAATGGACATGTAAATTGTTGTAACGCATGTGACCAGCATAGAAGCAATCAGTATATAATAATTGTCACCGTGCATCACAAAAAGATGAAGAACCAAATTTTTGCAATCAAAATAAGTGCACAACAAATTTTCGCAAACATTTTGAAAAAAGGAGTTTTGGGCAAAGAGGAAATGTTTGAACTTTGTTCCATGTATCAAAATAAATTCTACCCAAGAAGTGATCTCAAGACACAAAAGTTTAATTTGAATTTACATTGATTGTGATTCATGCTTGGCTATTGATTAGCCAACCAATCCTCCACAAATATTGCGAGAGTCCAAGATATTGAGCTCACGCCTAAGCTCGCAAAACCTCTTCTTATCCAAGGGCTTGGTGAATATGTTGGCTAGTTGATTCTTGGTTCTCACATAAGATAGGACAATTTCACCCTTTGCTTCATGATGTCTCAAGAAATGATGGCGAATGTCTATGTGTTTGGTTCTAGAGTGTTGAATGGGGTTGTTGGCTAATTTGATGGCACTCTCATTGTCACATAGGAGTGGAATCTTGGAAAAGGTATAGCCAAAGTCTTGAAGGGTTTGTTTCATCCAAAGGAGTTGAGCACAACAAGATCCGGCGGCTATGTATTCGGCTTCAGCGGTGGATAAGGCAATGGAGTTTTGCTTCTTAGAGGACCAAGAAACAATAGACCGCCCAAGGAATTGGAATATGCCAGTAGTGCTCTTGCGGTCAACATTACACCCGGCATAATCCGAGTCGGAATAGCCAATAAGCTCAAAGGTATTACCTTTAGGATACCACAAATGGAGGTTAGGAGTGTGTACCAAATATCGAAGGATTCTCTTAACGGCAATCAAATGACATTCTTTGGGTGCCACTTGGAAGCGAGCACACATGCACACACTAAGCATGATATCGGGCCTAGATGCACAAAGATAAAACAATGATTCAATCATGGAGCAATATACCTTTTGATCCATGATTTTGCCATTTTCATCGAGATCCAAATGACCATTGGTAGGCATGGGAGTCTTGATGGGCTTCACATCCTCCATCCCAAACTTCTTGAGTACGTCCTTCAAATACTTGGTTCTGGAGATGAAGGTTCATTCCTTGAGTTGCTTGACTTGTAGCCTAAGGAAGAACATGAGCTCACCCATCATGGACATCTCAAACCTCTTGGTCATTATCTTATTAAACTCTTCACTAAAGGAATCGTTAGTTGCGCCAAATATTACATCATCGACATAAATTTGACAAACAAACAAATCATTCTTGAATTTCTTAGTGAAGAGAGTAATGTTAGCTTTGCCTATCTCAAAGCCATTTTTTATGAGAAAGTCATGAAGGCATTCATACCATGCCCTAGGGGCTTGCTTGAGCCCATAGAGCGCCTTGTGAAGCTTGAACACATGATTTGGATATTTGGGATCTTCAAAGCCGGGTGGTTGCTCTACATACACCAATTCGGAAATTGGTCTATTCAAGGAAGCGCTCTTGACGTCCATTTGATAAAACCTGAAATAATGGTTAGCTAAATAGGCTAAAAGAATACAAATGGACTAAAGGCGAGCAAGCGACGCAAAAGTTTCACTAAAGTCAGGACCCTCGATTTGTGTGAACCCTTATGCCACTAACCAGGCTTTGTTGCGAGTGACCACTCCATTCTCATCTTACTTGTTGTGGAAGATCCACTTGGTGCCGATCACATTTTGATTGGGTCTCTCCACCAATGACCATACTTGGTTGTCAGTGAAGTTATTCAACTCCTCTTGCATAGCCATCACCCAATCTAGATCACCAAGAGTATCCTCCACCCTAACTGGTTCCAAAGAAGAGACAAAAGAGTAGGTCAGCAGTCCTCCAAGGAGGCTGCCCAAGGAGGTGAGTGAGAGTGGTCGTGAGGCACCTCTCCTCTGGATCTGATGGTTGACTCGAGTCACTAAGACGAGCCAAGAAGACAAGAGACACAAGATTTATACTGGTTCGGCCCTCCCGAAGGATAATAGGCCTATGTCCAGTGTTTTTTATTGGGGTGGATAATGAACTGAGATTACAAGTGTGAGTTCTTTATTCTTAGCTTTCTTGGCCCCCAAGTCCTCTTGTAACAGCCCCCTTGGACTATAAAAGGGAGGGCAGGACGGGCCATATGATCGATCCCTCTCTCGGCTCGTCCTGCCCTCCTTTTTATAGTCCAAGGGGGGCAGTTACAAGAGAACTTGGGGGCCAAGAAAGCTAAGACTAAAGATCTAAAATGTAAGCACAAACAACATATGAAAAGGCACATAGAGATCCCTCTGAGTCTTTCGCGCCACGGGTATCTTGTGCCTTATCCTGCCTTGGGATCCCCCCTCCGTAGGTTCCGCTCTGTATTGCGCTATTGGGTGACATCACTCTTTGCCGGGTTGTCCACTCCTTGCCTTCTTCAGCTATCCTTGCAAACCAAGTCTTGTCCTGAGGAGGCCGGAGGCTAGGTCGAGGAGTCGAGGTCAAGAAAGGAGTGCCGAAGTCAGACCCGGGGGGAGGTCGGGACGGCCGACCCCGAAGGGAGGTCAGTCTCCCGACCACATCCCGAGGACTCGCAGTCCGACTTCAGCTTGACTTCAACTCTGGTCCATGTGTTACCCTGTGGTGACACCCCCCATAAGTACTTACCCTCTTTTGGATATGATGAGGACATCACCGCCACCGATACGTCCACCCCTCCACTTGGTCCCCTTACTCGTGCTCGTGCTCGACAACTTAACCATCAGATAAGCTCCTTCTTAAGCACTTGTCCATCTTGTTTAGACAACGGAGACACTTGCACTGTTGTTTTGCTCGGAATGAAGAACAGGAGCCAAAGGGGAAAGGATTCACAAGCTCCGGTTCGGGCAGCAGAACAACACCAACTTCTGACGGGTGCTGCGACTTCATACGGACTCCGATTGGGGTGATCTTGGACTTCCTGGAAAGCCTATCAAGTCTATTTTCAAATGGATTTGGAATCACCTTCAAATTCGCCCTGAGTCAACGGGAATCGTCAAAATGGTCGTGACTGGTACTGTGTTACCAGAACTTGGGCTGATGGGCCTTGTATCAAGTTGGGCCCATTAGGGGCGCGTCCTAGGGTTTGGGGGAGACATCCTGGTCGTCTCCAACCTCACAAATACCCCAGCAGCCGCCACTCTAGGGTGGGGTTTTGTTGAGTTGCATTCTTAGCCATTGTTGCTAGTCGCTTGCCGGAATAGCGCATGCTGGATAAGCTGCCCTACTTTCCGCCTTCGAACCCCACATATTGTATCTTGGATACGAATCCCTCATTCCTATTTGGTAATTTCAATACCTGTTATCTTGTTCTTGCAAGTTTCTTCGATTTGCTTGCAGGATTGAGAGCCCTAGTGGCTGGGTGTCGTGCTCCTTGGAGTGGTGTACGGTTGCTAAGGCGCAGCACTTGAGAGAGCCGTAGTCGGACCGCCAACGTCATCCCCTTCCCCCAAATCGAGTTACCCCCTGCCTCTCATCGAAAGATCGGGCACCAACCCTAGCGGGTTCACATCATTTGGTATCGAGCTCAAGGTTTATCGGTGAGAGATTTCGTTTCAGCCCTTTGAGCCTTTGCTAGTACTACTTGGTTAGGGCTTGCTGAGTTTTTGGTTGCTTTGGTTGTGTCAAGTTGCTGGTTCCTTTGGTCTAATCCACTAGAGTTTCGAGTTCTTGTCACCCCTTAGCACCAAGTTACCAATCTGTTGCGTTTAGAACTCAGATCTGAATGTTGAGTTCGAGTTGATTCGGAATCAGATCTGTATCTGGTTTCTTGAGTTACATATCTTCCACATACGAGCTCGGATCTTGGTGTTTAGATACAGGCTGGAAAGGCTACGAGTAGCTTTACAAGATTGCTTTTGGCCACAAGTTCTAATTCGGCCTCATTCCTGCTGTAACTCGCCCGTCAAGTTTAGTGCTGTATTTGTTACTTGTGCTGTCCAACTCGCACTAGTTGTCTTGTGTGCTTTGAGGACCTCCCTCGCATATTTGCTAGTCCGAAAGGGGAGAAACAAAGAGGAAAAAGGCAGAAAGGTGCAAAGAAAGAATGAAAGAAAAGCCGCACCAAAAGAAAAGAGAAACCACAACAACATTGAGCTGAATTCAGACCAAGAAAGGTTGTGTTGTTTGCAGCAGTTCAGTGTCATAGGTACTTGATAGCTTGTGTCAATTGGTCATATTAGGTGCTGTCATTTGTGGCTAGGCTCGCGTCTCTAGCTTGGTTTAGCCTAGGACCAGCACTTACCATCATTTGAACAATTATTCAGCTTGCTTGAGACTAATGTGGTGCTAGTATTTTCCTTGTGCAATTTTTCATCCTTCCTACAGCTCCACACACACAACTACAGCTTCTCCAAGTGCTTGTATTGCTGCTGCACCGATACATTGCTTCCTAGGTGCCTCCCTTGCTGGTTGCCTTCACATCCTGATTGGCAAGGTAAGAACTTGTAAGAGCTTGCTTAATAGGTTGAGAGTGAGCGACTCCACTTGAACACAAACCCAATAGGTGTAGGGCCTGTTTCCTTTCACTTGCTTGTTTGCTCTTGTCTTTCTTACTATGGCGGAACCGAGGAAGAAGACGATCGTCGACATTCTCCCCGCACCGGTGCTCTTATTCATGATGTCTTGCGTCGAGTGAGGCTGCACACCGAAGGCCTTGATGCAGATTTGCAGACCACAAATGAGAAGCTTGGGCAATTGGAGGATGCACAGATTACTACCAACAATCGGCTTGGTACCTTGGAGGCATCCATTCAACGAGTGGACACCAGCCTTGCTGCTCTCTTGAGGCGATTCGATGACTTTGCGGCTCGAGGCAATCACAACCGTCACCCGGATCACCGCCATGATCAGCACCATCTTGAAGATGAAGGGGATGAGAACAACTACCCTGCCGACACCGAAGATGAAGAAAGACGCCATCGACGCCTGAACAGCACCGTCGTGGTGTGGGCGGAGGACACCGCCGCCGTGAAGTGCACCATAACAACAACAACAACGAAGTTTTCCACAAGATTAAATTCAAGGTACCACCCTTTGATGGCAAATATGACCCGATGCTTACCTTACTTGGGAAATTGCTGTTGATCAAAAATTTACATGTCATGAATTTCCCGAAAACACTCGTGTTAGTGCTACTAGTGAATTTACGATTTTGCTTCGTTTGGTGGATTGAACATTGCAAGAAAAATCCCGATAACATACCACCTACTTGGGATGCTTTGAAAAGGGTCATGCGGGCTAGATTTGTTCCTTCTTACTATGCCCGAGACATGTTGAATAGGTTGCAGCAATTGAGACAAGGAACTAAAAGTGTAGAAGAGTACTTTCGGGAATTGCAAATGGGCATGCTGCGTTGTAATCTAGAGGAGGATGAGGAACCTGCTATGGCTAGATTTTTGGGTGGATTAAATAGGGAGATTCAGGACATTCTTGCCTATAAGGATTATAACAATGTCACCCGTTTATTTCACCTTGCTTGCAAAGCTGAAAGAGAAGTGCAGGGACGACGTGCCGGTACCAAGACTAACATTTCGCAGAAAGACTAGCTCGTGGCAGCCACGCACAACTTCTACTTCGCCACACGTGCTGCTGCACCATCCTCTTCATTGAGTAGGGCAACACCTCCTCCATCCAAGTGACAAGTCCCGTGCTGCTCCATCAAATTCAGCAGCAAAGACCGTCCAAAACCCGTAGAGAGCGCTTCATCTGTTGCCTCCACCGGGTAGAACAAGAGACATTCAGTGCCACCGCTGCAAGGGCTATGGACATATGATGCGTGATTGTCCAAGCAAGCGCGTGATGATTGTTAGAGATGATGGTGAGTACTCCTCTGCTAGTGATTTTGATGAAGATACACTTGCTTTGCTTGCGGGACCATGTAGGTGAAGAAGAGGAGAGCACATTGGTGCGGACGATGCAGCACACTATGAGAGCCTTGTTGTGCAGCGTGTGCTTAGTGCACAAATGGAACAAGCGGAGCAAAATCAGCGGCACACCTTGTTTCAAACAAAGTGTGTTGTTAAAGAGAGATCTTGCCGCATGATCATTGATGGAGGGAGCTGCAACAACTTAGCTAGCGGCGAGATGGTGGAGAAATTGGCACTCCCTACACAGCCACATCCTCATCCATACTACATTCGGTGGCTCAACAACGGTGGTAAGGCGAAGGTAACTAAACTTGTGAGAATCAACTTTGCCATTGGATCCTACAAAGATGTTATTGAATGTGATGTTGTGCCTATGCAAGCATGTAGTATCCTGCTAGGTAGACCATGGCAATTTGATAGAGACTCCATGCATCATGGTAGATCAAATCGGTACTCCTTTTCATACCATGAGAAGAAGATTGTGTTACATCCTATGTCCCCGAAATGATTTTAAAGGATGAACTTGCTAGAGCTAACAAATTGAAAAAATTGGAGCATGCTAAGAGTGAGAATCGATTGTAGTAAATGATCTTGAGAAGCATAAACACAAGAATAGCAAATCTGCTCATGATAACAAGAAGGAAATTAAGTTAAAGGGAGCTTGCTTGATTGCTACAAAATCTGAAATAAATGAGCTGATTGCTTCTACCTCCCTTGCTTATGCTTTGGTCGTAAAGAAGCATTGATTTCACTCCATGAATTGCAGCCTACTTTGCCTCCTGCCATTGCTAACCTTTTGCGGAGTATTCGATGTGTTTCCAAGTGAGATTCCACCGGATGCCACCTATTCGAGGGATTGAGCATCAAATTGATCTCATTCCTGGAGCTTCATTGCCCAACCGTGCGCCATACAGGACCAATCCAGAGGAGACAAAGGAGATTCAACGCCAAGAGCGGGAGCTACTCGACAAAGGTTATGTGCGTGAGTCTCTTAGTCCTTGTCTGTTCGTATTACTTGTGCCAAAGAAAGATGGAACATGGCGCATGTGTGTGGATTGTAGGGCTATCAATAATATCACCATTCGTTACCGTCATCCTATTCCACGCCTAGATGATATGCTTGATGAGTTGAGTGGTGCGTTGTGTTTTCTAAGGTTGATTTACGTAGTGGGTACCACCAGATTCGTATGAAATTGGGAGATGAATGGAAAACTGCTTTTAAAACAAAGTTTGGGTTGTATGAGTGGCTGGTCATGCCTTTTGGTCTCACTAATGCACCTAGCACATTCATGAGATTGATGAATGAAGTTCTCGCGCGCTTTTATTGGCAGATTTGTAGTTGTATACTTTGATGACATCCCGATTTATAGCAAATCACATGAGGAACATCTTGAACACTTGCGTGCTGTTTTTGATGCATTGCGTGATGCACGTTTATTTGGTAACCTTGAGAAGTGCACATTTTGCACAGATCGGGTGTCTTTTCTTGGCTATGTTGTGACACCACGGGGAATTGAAGTTGATCAAGCCAAGGTTGAAGCGATACATAGCTGGCCGGTACCTACAAGCTGTTACCCAAGTGCGAAGTTTTCGGGACTTGCTGGTTTCTATTGTCGCTTCGTGAAGGACTTTAGCGCCCTTGCCTGCATGAGCTTACCAAGAAGGGAGTGATCTTCAAATGGACAGATGCACATCGGACGTCTTCGACATGCTTAAAGATAAGTTAACACATGCACCTTTGCTCCAGCTTCCGATTTCAATAAAACCTTTGAGCTTGAATGTGATGCTAGTGGAATTGGTTTGGGAGGTGTCCTTTTACAAGATGGCAAACCTGTAGCATATTTCAGTGAGAAATTGAGTGGGCCTAGTTTGAACTATTCTACTTATGACAAGGAATTGTTTGCTTTAGTTCGAACTCTACAAACATGGCAGCATTATTTGTGGCCCAAGGAGTTTGTCATACATTCGATCATGAATCTTTGAAACACATTCGTAGCCAAGCCAAACTGAATCGTAGACATGCTAAATGGGTAGAATTCATTGAGACCTTCCCTTATGTCATCAAACACAAAAAGGGAAAGGAAAATGTGATTGCTGATGCTTTGTCTAGACGTTATGCCATCTGTCGTCCAGCTTGATTTCAAAATCTTTGGCTTGGAAACAATAAAAGAACAATATGCACATGATGCTGACTTCAAAGATGTATTGCTGAATTGTAAAGGAGGAAGGACTTGGAACAAATTCATCCTCAATGATGGGTTTGTGTTTAGAGCTAACAAGCTATGCATTCCAGCTAGCTCCGTGCGTTTGTTATTGTTGCGGGAAGCACATGGAGGAGGGCCGATGGGACACTTTGGTGTGAAGAAAAAGAGGACATCCTTGCTGCTCATTTCTTTTGGCCCAGGATGAGGAGAGACGTGGAGAGATTCATAGCCCGCTGCACGACATGCCAAAAAGCTAAGTCACGTCTTAACCCTCATGGTTTTGTACATGCCTCTACCTGTCCCTAGTGTACCTTGTGAGGATATCTCTATGGACTTTGTTTTAGGACCGCCTAGAACCAAGAAGGGGAGGGACAGCGTGTTTGTGGTGGTAGATAGATTTTCTAAAATGGCACATTTCATACCGTGTCACAAAACCGATGACGCTACCAACATTGCTGATTTATTCTTTCGTGAGATTGTTCGTTTGCATGGTGTGCCAAATACAATTGTTTCGATCGTGATGCAAAATTCCTTAGTCATTTTTGGCGAACCTTGTGGGCTAAGTTGGGAACCAAGCTGTTATTCTCCACTACTTGCCACCCTCAAACTGATGGTCAAACCGAGGTTGTAAATAGAACTTTATCAACCATGCTTAGGGCTGTCCTAAAAAAGAACATTAAAATGTGGGAAGAATGTTTGCCTCATATTGAATTTGCGTATAATCGTTCGCTGCATTCTACTACAAAAATGTGTCCTTTTGAGATTGTCTATGGCTTCATACCACGAGCTCCTATTGATTTGATGCCCTTACCAACTTCTGAAAAACTAAACTTTGATGCTAAGCAACGTGCTGAATTGATGCTTAAGCTGCATGAAACAACTAAAGAGAACATAGAGCGCATGAATGCTAAGTATAAGTATGCTAGTGATAAAGGTAGGAAGCATATGCATTTTGAACCGGGTGATCTGGTTTGGTTACATTTGAGGAAGGAAAGGTTTCCTGAACCGAGAAAATCCAAACTAATGTCTAGAGCTGATGGCCCTTTTAAAGTGCTGCAACGTGTTAATGAAAATGCATATAAGCTTGATCTTCCTGCAGATTTTGGGGTCAACCCCACATTTAACATTGCAGATTTGAAACCATACTTGGGAGAAGAAGATGAGCTTGAGTCGAGGACGACTCAAATGCAAGAAGGGGAGGATGATGAGGACATCACCGCCACCGATACGTCCACCCCTCCACTTGGTCCCCTTACTCGTGCTCGTGCTCGACAACTTAACCATCAGATAAGCTCCTTCTTAAGCACTTGTCCATCTTGTTTAGACAACGGAGACACTTGCACTGTTGTTTTGCTTAGGAATGAAGAACAGGAGCCAAAGGGGAAAGGATTCACAAGCTCCAGGTTCGGGCAGCAGAACAACACCAACTTCTGACGGGTGCTGCGACTTCATACGGACTCCGATTGGGGTGATCTTGGACTTCCTGGAAAGCCTATCAAGTCTATTTTCAAATGGATTTGGAATCACCTTCAAATTCACCCTGAGTCAACGGGAATCGTCAAAATGGTCGTGACTGGTACTGTGTTACCAGAACTTGGGCTGATGGGCCTTGTATCAAGTTGGGCCCATTAGGGGCGCGTCCTAGGGTTTGGGGGAGACATCCTGGTCGTCTCCAACCTCACAAATACCCCAGCAGCCGCCACTCTAGGGTGGGGTTTTGTTGAGTTGCATTCTTAGCCATTGTTGCTAGTCTTGCTTTGGAATAGCGCATGCTGGATAAGCTGCCCTACTTCCTGCCTTCGGAACCCCACATATTGTATCTTGGATATGAATCCCTCATTCCTATTTGGTAATTTCAATACCTGTTATCTTGTTCTTGCAAGTTTCTTCGATTTGCTTGCAGGATTGAGAGCCCTAGTGGCTGGTGTCGTGCTCCACAAGGTGCGGCATCCTTGGAGGTGGTGTACCGGTTGCTAAGGCGCAGCACTTGAGAGAGCTGTAGTCGGACCGCCAACGTCATCCCCTTCCCCCAAATCGAGTTACCCCCTGCCTCTCATCGAAAGATCGGGCACCAACCCTAGCGGGTTCACATCACGATATGTCCAAGTATGTTGTCGACAGGGTGATCCCTTTGGATAGTATTATGTATCCTTGGATGGTGCACAGAGGGGACTTGAGCATGATCAGGTTGCTCTTGAGTGCCCTTGGTTTCAAGCCCATCCACTTGTGCCGGAGGCATGCCTTCAGATTCATCTGCCCGGAGGTTCCAGTCATTGGGACCTAAAACTTCCTAGCAACCTGGTGTCCACAAGTTTCGGTCTCTAGGGCTCGGAACTTTTGGTCGGAAGTTCCAGTCTAAGGGTACCAAAAGTTTCGAGACATCATCATCTTGCCTTGGTGAAGGGCTGTTGGAGATCGACGACGGAGGCTGATCACCACTGAATTGATTATCCTGCATCTCGATTGGTCTTATGTCTCCAATAGCCTTGGTTGCAGTTGCTTTGCTAGGATTCACATCATCTACAACATGAACCACAATTTGCTCTTCTTGGGAGCCATTAGATTCATCAAATGTCACATCCCTGGCGATCTCAACAATACCGGAGGTTTTGTTGAAAACACGATAGGTATGAGCATTTGATTCATAGCCAAGTAAGAACCCCTCATCCACCTTAGGTGCAAATTTAGATGAACGAGGTCTCTTTCTCAAAATAAAACACTTGCTCCCAAAGACACGAAAGTAAGAAACATTAGGCTTTTTACCACTCAAGAGTTCATAGGAAGTTTTCTTCAAGAGCTTGTGGAGGTAAAGACGGTTGATGGCATGGCATGCGGTACTTACAGCCTCCGCCAAAAGATGTCTAAGGTCTTGTACTCATGAAGCATTGTGCTAGTTGCTTAAATAAGTGTACGATTCTTTCGTTCGACGATGCCACTTTGAGGAGGATCATAAGGGGCAAAGAACTCATGCTTGATGCCTTCTTCATCATGAATTTTCTCCACGGTAGTGTTCTTGAATTCTCCTCTATTGTCATTTCGCACCCTCTTGTTGGTGAGATCATATTGGTTTTGTGCTTGTCTTATGAAGTGCTTGAAGACATCTTGTGCTTCCCTTTTGTCATGGAGAAAGAATACCCAAGTGAAACAGGAATAATCATCAATAATCACAAAGCCGTACTTGTTACCTCCGATGCTTATGTAAGCCATGAGACCGAATAGGTCCATGTGAAGAAGCTCGAGTGGTCTAGAAGTGGTTATGATGTTCTTGATAGGATGCGGATTTCCAACTTGTTTTCCAGCTTGACAAGCGCTACACACACAATCTTTCTCAAATGTGACATTAGCAAGCCCGAGAATGTGATCCCCTTTTAAGAGAGTTGTTAAATTTCTCATTCCTACATGGGCTAGCCTTGAATGCCATAGCCAACCCATGGAGGACTTAGCAATCAACCAAGCTTCGGGGTTTACTCTATCCATGTTGAAGTCAACAATATAGAGATCACTCTTAAACTTTTCCTTGAAAGCCAAAGATGAGTCATCTCTCTTAAAAACGGTAACATCCTCGTCGGTAAACAAGCAATTGTAACCCACTTTACATAATTTTGAAACCGAAAGTAGATTGTAGCTCAATGACTTGATAAGGAGGACATTGGAGATGGATTGATCATTTGAGATAGTAATTTTACCTGACCCAATTACTTTTCCTTTACCATCATCTCCAAAGATGACATTTTCATGATTTTCTCCCTCCTCGTCAAGGCTTGTAAACATACTCCTCTCCCCCATCATGTGGATGGTACACCAATTTTGATCCATCGGAGGAGTATGCCCACAAAAAGAAAGTCACACTTGGGTTTTAGATACCCAAACTTGTCGAAGTTTGGGTGCTCGTACATTAGCCACAAGTGCCTTGGGCACCCACACACAAACACGATAATCATCATCATGACCTCCATTGAAGTAAGAAATTGTTGACGGTCCTTAACGGCTAATATCCGACCATCAATCCCTGCATAAATGGAACAAACTATGCACATCAACATAGCGGTAGGGTTATTTACTAACTCTTTCCATGAGTGTTGGACATCGTTTGTATGCAGGTGAATAATATATCGAAACGAAGCAAAAGTGTGCTTTCGTGGCGAAGAAACATAACTCCAACCAATCGGCGATCGCCATGTCAGCTTCCCGTGGATTGGAGGGCCCAAAAGTCGGGTGAAACCGCCTTAAAGTGGGACCAAACACCCGGAACCTCCTAGGGGCCCACATGTCAGTGCCTGGAGAAAGTCGGTGGGAATGACACTGACAAGGGTTCGGCCGAACCATGGTTGAGGCCGATGTCCCCCAGCTTCCACATGGCAACTCCCTAGCCTCTCCCAATGGCAGTTATGGGTGTTTGGTGGTTACAAACCGACCCCAAACCACCATAGGAAGGCTATATAAGGAGGGCACTCACATCATTTCAAGACACACTTCAAGAAGAATAAAGCTTCACTCCAAAGGCTTAGAGCTAGGTCTCTAGTGCTTAGAAAATAGGTTAGAGAGTGAGGGGAAGCTCCGAAAGGAGTGCCCCAAATGTCGGAGTTCTCTTCGAGGGGTAGTTTAGAGGAGTATTGGGAATCTTGGCACCGACCTCTAGCTTTGTACCTCAACAAATACTTTCTTCAATAAAGTAAGTGTTCGTGATTTACTATGGTTGTTATACTTTACATTTAGTAATTTACTTTACTGCATTTACTTACGGGATCATCATCCATTCGTGGATGCTCTAGTCTAAGACCCCTGATGAAGACATGTGCTCTTGGCCGAGGCTAGAGTAGTATTCGATAGCTGTTGATGAGAAAAGCTTCCCACGCACCGGCCTGAGAGGTTTGCTTTACTCTAGTGCAGGTCCAAGTTGATTGCCTTTGGTGAGGTTCGGGCATGACCTGTAACCAACAAGAAAACAAGAAATATGTGTTTGTGTTAAGATTAGATCCTACTCGATCGGCTACAGAAATTAATAAACATATAATCGTTATCCCAACACACTTTTAGACTAAGTGATTAGGATAGATCGGTAGTGTACTGAGACAGTATAAACCACTTAGATCCAAAAATATATTAGGATAAAAATTATATGCATTGATAACCCAGCCGATGTCGCAGATCTAATGTGAATCGGCTAGTACTCCGATATGTTTTACAAAAAGATATTAATCCAAATTAAATGTGATAAACCTAGATGAATCGGCTGTTGATATGACTCAACAGATTGATACTGGCTTAGAGCATTTAAATAGATTGAGATCTTAATATAAAAGGCGGCTCTAATGCATCTGATAGTAATTAATACTAAAAAGACGATTAAAACAGGTAAGATCGGCTGAAACCCCCGCACTATCTCTAATGAAAAAATTATGCCGAATAGATTTATATACCTCTAAAAGCGACTTGACAGGTCGATTTGATGCAACATTAAGTACAAAAAAAGATACTAGATCTGTATGGGCCAATGAGAACCCCTCGAGACAGTAGACACGTCATATAATCTATATCAATATATAGATCTAGCTCTATCGGCTGCTGTCTTTAGAGAGAACTTAGCCGACTGCGAGATAGCTCTAGACATCTGCTCTAGATTATATGTCGCATATGATAACTCAAGCAATTTATAACATCGAAATCAGAGTGGCATGGTGATGGAAACACTGACCCCGACGATACAAGCCACTTGTGACAAGGAATTACCTTATTCGGAGATCGATGTCGATGCAGCCCGGGCGAAAGCAAGAACTTGTCGAGTAAAAACGAAAAGGTTTGGCGATGCGCCGAAATTGTATTGATGTGTATATATCTGTTTTACAAGCCCTCGGGTCTTATTTATACCCGAATACACAATGAGTCCGTGACGGACATGATTCCTATTACAGATCAAATTTCTAAAACAAAACGATACTATCACGAAAGGAAACTATACAAAATATCCTAACTTAACAGATACAATTGCCGTTGTAGGACCTTGTCCATAGATGGCAATATCTTTAACGCACTTTGGAAACCGAATCCAATACTTTATTCTTAAGCTTTTCTTTTGGGACTGGCCACTCCTATCCTGAATCGGAATCGGCTTGTAGGATCGAACTCCCAAACTAAGCCAACCAGAGGGGGGTGAATGGTTGGTACACCCAAAAACAAATCTCAACGGAAATAAGACTTACCCTCACAACTCGATGGTGTGCAGTCTGACCGCAGGTCTTGCCGGTCTGACTGATAGTATCGCCAGGACTTAGCCGATTCACCTGAATAGCCGATTGCTGATGAACTCCGGTCTAACCGCAGTATTGTGAATGGTCTGACCGGTGGAAGGCCGCCGCACCCGAGAAAACACAAATCGAAGATCTCTCAAAGTAGATTGAAACTTTATTAAATCTCTCTGTGTTTACAAAGTGCAATCAACAGCACTCCTCACAAAATTTCGACTAAAACTCGAAACCCTAAACTTTTCTCAACTCAACTCTCTCTAAACCTTGATACCGAGAAGCCACACCTCTCCTCTCTATTTATACACAAGATGCACAGCCCAAAGCCACGAATCCTACTCATACAAGAAGTCCTAATCCACTAGGAAACCTTGCCCTACAAGAAACAAACTTTACATATTCCACACGTCGCAACCTTGAACTTCCCAAATTTGAAACTCCATATTCCATATGTACATAATATCTCCATTGTATGCCATATGAAAACTCCACCAATCACGTGCATCTATCTCTACCCTTCAGTATCCCGCATGATATCCATCTTGGACATCACCTTATCTCCAAGTTGACTCCAACTCGATCACCGGCAACACTTTCCCGAGACGTAAAGACTACCTACACATAATTAAACAAAGAAACCATATCCGAGCACAAGCTATCTCCAAGTTGACTCATTGTCAGCATAAACAACTATACATGCGCATAGAAACACGAAACTTCCATGTATATGCAAGGAAACAACCCGAAACCAAAACAGAAACAAAATCATCCTGCAGTCGGACTGTGTCGATCGGTCTGACCGGCTGTGCCCGCCCGGTCTGATCACACAAGGTCCTCCGGTCAGACTAGCATAGCAAGCCCGGTCAGACTGAAGAATGCAGTCGGCAGCACTGTTCATTATCCGAAAACCAAATATTTCCAAATCCATTTTTCCAATAATCTCCAAAAACAAAACCAGCAATCCAATAATCAGAGATGCCAATTGTTCATCACCATAGAAGAATCAAACACACTTTGATTTTACAATCTCCCCCTCGATGAACACATTGGCAAACCAAGTAAAAAGTGTTGTTTTGATGTTTTGAAAATTAAAAACAAAAATGGTAAAAATCATCGGAGTGCTCAAATGTCCAAAGAAAATTTCTCCCCCTTTCAAAAAGAAGAAAATCCCTTGACAGCGAAAAACTTGCACTTTGTTTTGTTTACTTTGTTCTTTGTTCTCCCCCTTTTGACAATGATTTCATCAAGCATAAGAATTATGTTAATGATAATTGAAGAGCTTAGCACCATACATAGAGCAAGTCATGTTATGTGTTGCAATTATAAGAAGAAGAACTCATCAATTATATAGCAAATATGCACTAGAGTATAATCATGAATCAAAGACTTTATAATTAAGATCAATAATGCAATCAAAATTCATGGATTCAAACGATTTATAATGCAACATCTTTACAAGCACACAGGTAGAGAGATAAATCCAAATATATATACCTATTGCAACCATTACTCTTTCTCAAATTTACGTTTTTGCTCACAATAATTAAGAGAATTTGTGTCATATTGATTTGAGCCAAATTTCTCTTTGCTCATATTTTTTTCTCTCAATTATTCTGCATATGTCCTTATCGTCAAGACTGTTTCCAAGGATTCGACACCCATTATTTTTGCTCACTTCAAATACGTCCTTGTCATCAAGACTGTTTCCAAGGATTCGGTCTTAATTTTTTTCTCTCAAAGATAATATTTTATTCTCTTTACACAATGAGCAATTTTAAAGCAATTCGAGGAATAATAATTCAACACAGTGCATATATAAGCATTTATAAATCAACACATGCACTAGTATCAACATTGCATATTTCATTAATTTAAGTATGATATTAAGTGTCATGCATAATTTCACTTAGAAATAAAATCTTGATCACATAAAGATACTAGAACATATATAAGCTATGCTAGTGACAAATAAATCTTCATAGTATTGCTAGCATGCACATGAAAATACAATATGTATGGATAAAGCTCTCTTTTTCTCAATTTATATTATGCAAGGATTGCTTGATAAAAACAAGAGCACAAATCTCCCCCTCAAAACATACCAAAAGGATGAATAATTCTCAACTCTCCTCGAAGAAAAGCAAAGCGATAAGAATCCAATAGTCTAGTGAAAATGTGAGGAAGTTGCAACTTTGTGTCCAAAAACTTTAATTCAACATCTCCTTTCTCAACATGATGCCTCAAAAAGTGAAAGCGAATATTGATGTGCTTTGTGCGTGAGTGTTGAATAGGATTCTTAGCAATGTTAATGACACTTGTGTTATCACAATAAAGAGGTACTTTCTCAAAAGCAAGTCCATAATCTTTCAAAGTAGAAACAAGCCAAAAAATCTGTGAACCACAACTAGCAGCAGCAACATATTCAGATTCAGCAGTAGATTGAGCTACACTAGATTATTTCCAGAAGACCATGCAATTAATGATGTGCTAAGAAAATGACATGTTCCACTAGTACTTTTTCTAGCAATTCTACAACGAGCAAAATCAGCATCAGAATATCTACTTAAGCAAATATAAGAAGAAGTAGAATACCAAATTCCAAACTCAAGTGTATGATTCAAATACCTCATTATTCGCTTGACCGCTTGACAATGTGAAGCACGAGGAGAAGCTTGAAAGCGTGCACACAAACACACAGCAAACTGTATGTATGGCCTAGAAGCAGTTAGATAGAGCAAAGATCCAATCATGCTTCTATACTCCTTTTGATCCACGACCTCACCATCCTCATCGGGATCAAGAACAGCAGTAGAACCAATAGGTGTAGAGATTGGCTTGCAGCTCTCCATCTTGAACCTTCGCAAAAGATCTTTGGTGTACTTTGTTTGATGGATAAACATACCTTGAGGTGTTTGCTTAATTTGCAATCCCAAAAAGTATGACAATTCACCCATCATGCTCATCTCAAATTCTCTGCGCATAGTCTTAGCAAATTCTACAACCAAAGCGTGAGTTGAACAACCAAAGATGATATCATACACATAAATTTGAACGAAAAGTTGATTTTCACCATGCTTAAGAACAAAAAGAGTTTTGTCAATTTTTCCCCATTTGAAAACATTTTTCAAGCAAAAAGTTCTTAAGTGTATCATACCATGCTCTAGGTGCCTGTTTCAAACCATACAAAGCTTTTGACAATTTAAAAACATGGTTGGGAAAATCAGAATTTTCAAAACCTGGTGGTTGTTTAACATAAACTTCCTCCTGTATAAAGTCATTTAGAAAAGCACTTTTAACATCCATTTGATACAATTTAAAATTTTTTGAAGCACCAAAAGCTAACAAAAGTCTAATTGCTTCAATCCTAGCAACAAGAGCAAAAGTTTCATCAAAATCCAAATCCTCCACTTGGGTACAACCTGGAGCAGCAAGTCTAGCTTTATTTCTAACAATTAAACCATCCTCATTTTGTTTATTTTTGAAAACCCACTTGGTTCTAATAATATTATGTCCTGGAGGAGGTTCAACTAAAGACCAAACTTTGTTTCTTTCAAAATTTTCAAGTTCTTCATGCATGGCGTTAATCCACGATTCATCAGTTAATGTGTGAGTAACATCTTTGGGTTCAAAAGAAGCAACAAAAGCAGAATTTTCAAAGTCATGCGCAGTTACCTTAGATCTTGTAGTCCGCTCATGTAAATTACCTATTATTTGTTCCGACGGATGTTGTCGTTGAATGTGTAATGGAGCAGTGATTTCAGAAGTTGATTCACGTTCTGTACCTGCACTGGTCGTAGTCGCCAACGAATCCCCTTGATTGGAGTCAACAGAATTCGATGTGATTGGCCCCTGCCGGTCTGACCGGGTCTCTGGCCGGTCTAACGGGGCAGCCCGCTCCGGTCTGACCGGCGGCACTCGGCCGGTCTGACCAGTCAGGTTGACCTCGTCATCTTCGTTGTCGCTTTCGTCTTTGAAAATACGACCATCCTCCCACTAAACCTGTGGCAAAGTACCTGAAAGTTCTGGTCTAGTACCAGGACTAGCCTCATCAAAAATGACTTCGTAGGTCTCGACAATTTTGTTAGTCTCGAAAACAAGTACACGATAACCACGAGTGTGTGCGGGGTAACCAAGAAATAAACTATCGGTTGAACGTGACTCTAATTTATCCAAATTTCCAGATTTCAAGACAAAGCACTTGCAACCAAAAACACGCAAATGTGAAACTTTGGGTTGACGAGCAAATCGAAGCTCATAAGGTGTTTTTCCAAGTTTAGATCTCAAGAAAATATGATTGGAAACATAGCAGCCAGTGTTAATAGCTTTGGCCCAAAATTTCCTAGGAGTGTGATACTCGTCAAGCATTGTTCTACCATCACCACAAAAGAACGATTTTTCCTTTCAACAACACCATTTTGTTGTGAAACACGAGAAGAAGAAAATTGATGTTCAATGCCTTTTTCGTTGCAAAAATGTTCAAAAGAAGCATTTTTAAATTCACCACCATTATCACTTCTAATCCTTTTCAAAGAACCGGGAATTTCACAATTCAATCGAAGAACCAAACTCCGAAAATGTCCAAAGGCCTCATCTGTAGTTGCCATGAAGAAAACCCAAGAATATCGAGAAAAGTCGTCAACAACAACTAACACATACCATTTTCCTCCAACGGATTGCACTCTAGCTGGACCAATAGTGTCCATATGTAAAAGCTATCCCGGTGCATCCGTCATCACAGAAAGAATTGGAGTATGTAAAGAAGCAACCATTTTACCATGATGACATGGTGCGCAAACCAAATCAAGATTTTTCTTAAGTTTAGGCAACCCACGAACAAGATCCAAACCACTTAGTCTAGTCAAATGATCAAAACCAACATGTCCAAGTCTGCGATGCCAAAACATTAAATCTTTGTCGAACTTCTCAACCAAACATGTAACAACGGGAGAAATAGGGTTTCCAAAATCAGCTTTAAAAACTCTCCCTTTACGAGAAATGTTCAACACAGAATCACTACAAGAATCAAATATTTTACTTCCAGTTTTCTTAAAGTGAACTTCAAAATTCTCATCAACAATTTATGAAACTGAAAGTAAATTATACTTTAAGTCCTCGACTAAAGCTACCTCTTTCAATTCAAATTTGTCACTTACCTTGATTGATCCGGTAGCGAGAACGACACTTGTAGAAGCATCTCCAAAGATTATTGATTCAGTCTTGGATGCCATCTTGAGTGAGGAGAACTAATTTTATCTCCGGTCATGTGCCGCGAACAGCCGGAGTCAATGATCCACACATTCTCCTTCCTCGCCACCAACGCCTACGCAAAAGAAGATGTCGAAGCCTCAGTACTGTGGTTAGTCAAAAGAAATTTAGGAATCTAGTACTGAGACACACGGCCAACAGATCCAATAGGCATATATCCACGTGCAAAAACAATTTTAGAATTTTTAGGAAAATTCCTTCTGAGCCTAAAATTCTCGACTGGGCTGGGTACCGCCGGTCGACCGCGTGCCACCGATGGTCGACCAGAGGCAAGTGTCGTCGGTCGGACCAGGGTGCCATGGCCGGTCTGACCGTTTGACCCACTGCGGTCCGCCGGCCTTCCCGAGGAAAGTCGATTTTTGCCACTTTGATTTTGCAAAATTAACCTCTCTTTCCTTTTTCGTTTTCGTGCTAATCTGAAACAAAAACCAACAAGATGACCATCTTTACCCCAAAAAGAGCAAGAAAACTGTTCCCTAGTGGTTGGTGGTTTTGAAATATTAGTTTTAGTTTCTTTTAGATAAACAGAAATAGATTTAAAAATTGTTTTCACATCATTAGGTTTTGTCAGAATTTCACCATTTTCAGTCATTCTCAAAACATTTGGGGGATTTTTGGTGAAATAGTCATGAGCATTAAAACCTATTCCCCTATTGTCGCTACACACTTTAGATTGATCCAAAATCATGTTAAGTTGTTTCTTACCATCAAAAATTTTTTGCAAGAAACTTTTGAAATAAGAAACTTGTTTTTCAAGATTTCCACAATTTCACAACCAATCATGACATCTTTATTTTTGCGACATTTAGAGCAAGAAACTACCTCATCTTGTTTAACAATGTCTTCCATGTGCTTAACACGAGCTAAAGCATCTTTTAGTTTTAATTCATTAGCATCACATGTTAAACACGGTTTAGTAGCCAAAACTTGAGAATCATTCACATCTGTAATTTTTGAAATTTCAAGCATTAAAATCTCACAATTTTTGCATTCATCATTATTAGGAATAAGAGATTTTAATCTAGCAATTTCAACATTCAAAGACTCAATCACAAATTCTTGTTTTTTAAACATCTTTTCACATTTCTTATTTTTTGCACTTAAAAAAAGAATAGCTTCCTCAAGAGAGCTTACCTCATCTTCCTCATTTTCAGAAATTTCATCTTCGCGAGTCATGAGGCAAATGCCGGAGATGTTCTTGTCCTTCTCTTCCTCGCTATCAGAATCTATGCCGCTTAATGGTTCAAAAGCGGCATAGACTTTGCTTAATACTCTCTTCATCATCTCCTTTGAGCGCTTCCCTTTGGGCTTGTCATCCTTGACCTTCTCCCCGCTTTTGTCTTCCTTTTTGCCTCTCCCAAGCTTGGGGCAGTTGGAGCGGATGTGATCCAACGCGCCACATTCAAAATAGCGAGTTGGTCCACCTCTTTTCCTGAGTCTGACTTTATTTATAGCTCTAGAAAGTTTGTTAGTAACCAAAGCCAAATCCTCCTCCTCGAATTGCTCGAGTTGCTCATCGGACATGACATTAATTAAAGCAAGAGCACTGGGAGTTGAAGAAGAAGCAACATCAGAATAAGTTGTAGAAGAAGAAACCAAAGCACTTGACTTAGAATCCGTTTTTCGAGAAAGAATGTTCATCTCATGAGTTTTGAGTTTTGTATAAAGCGAATCCAAAGTCAAAGTAGCCATATTAACAGATTCTTGAATTGATGTAACTTTCATCTCGCAAATAGACATGTCAAGACCATTCAAAAAGTGGCGAGAAATCTCAGATTGAGGATATATCATTGGCACAATCAACAGATCTAGGATTGCTCAAAATTTTGTTAAACCTACCAAGATAATCATCCAAAGCTTCAGCAGGTTTCATCTCAAATTTTATATATTCCTTTTTGAAAAGATCTCGACGATGTTCTTTTATGTTGTTAGTTCCTTGATGAAAGTTTCTTAAAGCAATCCAAATTTCATTTGCAGTTTGAAGATGCGAAACACGATCGAAATTCGAGCAAGAAATCCCATTCAATAAAATATTGCGAGCTTTGCAATTGTTATTAAATTCAATTTTCAAAGCCTCTGAATTAATAACTTTAGGGATCTCATAAGGAATAGCTACCTTTTGCCAAACATCATAGTCTTGAGCCATGAAATAAGATTGCACCTCACTACACCAATAAGCAAAATCCGTACCATCGAAAATATGTGGCTTAGTGGAAAACTTATCAGACATGACGAAAAACCTTTAGATCGATAAAAATCCAAAGAAGAAAATGAGGCTCTGATACCACTTGTAGGATCGAACTCCCAAACTAAGCCAACCAGAGGAGGGTGAATGGTTGGTACACCCAAAAACAAATCTCAGCAGAAATAAGACTTACCCTCACAACTCGACGGTGTGCAGTCTGACCGAAGGTGTTGCCGGTCTGACCGCCAGATCACCGCCGGTCTGACCGGTAGTATATGCCTGGTCTAATCGCCTGTGTAGGCGACTCGCCTAGACTTAGCCGATTCACCTGAATAGCTGATTGCTGATGAACTCCGGTCTTACCAAAGTATTGTGAACGGTCTGACCAGTGGAAGGCCGCCGCACCCGAGAAAACACAAATCGAAGATCTCTCAAAGTAGATTGAAACTTTATTGAATCTCTCTGTGTTTACAAAGTGCAATCAACAACACTCCTCAAAAAATTTCGACTAAAACTCGAAACCCTAAACTTTTCTCAACTCAACTCTCTCTAAACCTTGATACCGAGATTCCACGCCTCTCCTCTCTATTTATACACAAGATGCGCAGCCCAAAGCCTCGAATCTTACTCATACAAGAAGTCCTAATCCACTAGGAAACCTTTCCGTACAAGAAACAAACTTTACATATTCCACACGTTGCAACCTTGAACTTCACAAATTTGAAACTCCGTATTCCATGCGCACACAATATCTCCATCGTATGCTATATGGAAACTCCACCAATCACGTGCATCAATCTCTACCCTTCAGTATCCCGCGTGATCTCCATCTTGGACGTCACCTTATCTCCAAGTTGACTCCAACTCGATCACCGGCAACACTTTCCCGAGGCGTAAATATTACCTGCACATAATTAAACAGAGAAACCATATCCGAACACAAGCTATCTCCAACTTGACTCATTGTCAGCATAAACAACTATACATGCGCATAGAAACATGAAAGTTTCATGTATATGCAAGGAAACAACCCAAAACCAAAACCTAAACAAAATCGTCTTGTGGTTGGACTGTGTCGATTGGTCTAACCGGCTGTGCCCGCCCGGTCTGACCGCACAAGGTCCTCTGGTCAGACCGACATAGCAAGCCCGGTCAGACCGAACAATGCAGTCGGCAACACTGTTCATTATCCGAAAATCAAATATCTTCAAATCCATTTTCCCAATAATCTCCAAATTTTGCCAATTGTTCATCACCATAGAAGAATCAAACACACATTGATTTTACACAGCTATCAGCTATCCTGGTCCGACTCGGACTCAGCCGATTGACTACGCAGCCGATTCGAACTTAGCCGATGCGACCTCTGTTTCTCCGCAGATCATGTTTCTTCTCTGATTCCGCTTCAATCTTGGTTTCAAACCCGGGGATTTGGTTACCAAATTTGGTCGTTAACAATAGCGTAGATGTGGTGTCTAGGATTGAGTTTACCTTTGTTTGCCGCGTACTACACGGGTTGTAGAGGTGGCAGTAGGTGGTGACAGCCCTGTCCATCCTTTGTAATCCTCCACGTTCGGGTAATGTCGTAGAGCTGTAGGCCGGAGTCACTCGACAGACCGAGTGTAAGCCGGCGCCCAAAGTAAGTAATTAAAGTAAAGTAATTACCACCTATTTAGAGCCGAGATATAGAAATCCTTTCTATATGTTAGCCTACCTATTCTTGATGTCCTTGGATGAACTGACTGATATGCACTAGGGTGTCCCGATCTTTCGGTAAGTTGATGATAACTACGATTCGGAAGAAACGTTGACGATCCGACTACAACCGTACGAGTCGTTGTTGTGTTGCGCCTTACCGATGGATACACCTCTTCGTGGGTTGTTGATCTTACCCGTGCAGATCAACATTATTCATGCAAGTAAATCAAAGAAACAAGCAAGAACAAGATAAAATCAATTTGAATTGCAAATAGAAATTGAATTCAAATAATAAGTTGAGGTCACGAAAACGAGTAATTAGGTGGTCTAGCCGACACACGTAACTACAAGGTAAAGTAGAAATGGCTAAAACTTTAATCTAACAAAATCCAAATTGTTCTTTGGCAGCTATGGGGTATTTATACAAGTGGGAGGATGAGTTGGGGTCGTTCTCCAACCCTAGGACGCGTCCGTAATGGATTCAACTTGATACAAGGCCCATCGGCCCAATTTCGGCAGCACAGCACCTTGGGCAGAACAAGGTATCTGTACTAAATTGATGATTGCAGCTGGATCATAATAGATATAGAAGTGAGGCCAGATCCTTTGGAAATTAGACTTCATTAGCTTTCCGTGAAGTACTAAAACACCCAAATCAGAGTTCGTATGAAGCCGTGGTAACTATCACAAGCTGGTGTTGTCATGCACTCCGAATCTAGCACCAAAACATGTTGGATTAGATCTCTTTCTTTCCTTGGGTCAAAAGTGATGTGGTGACCTGGTGGAGGACGTTGGGAATACTTGGATTTGGAGGTTGGGGTGCATCCTACTTGGCCCCACTTGGACCAGGGTACCAGATGAAGTTGCAAGCCCATACGCCCATTATAGGTAATGCAACACCATGTTTCTTTCATTGCGGCTGGTTGGGATAAAATTTGGAGATGAGGTTGGATCCGTTGGAAAGAGAACTCCAGGTGCTTTCCATCAAATACTCATGGACCCAAATAGGGGCACATATGCATATTTGGCGGCCGTTTGAATTTTAGCACTGTTAGAGCTGAACGAATTGGATTCCAAAATTTTTGAAGCTTGAATTTGATGTCTTCCTGTGGACATATGATGTGAGCAACAGTTGTATCCATAGTAGCCATGTTCACATCATCCTCCCCTTTTTCATGGAAAACCGTCCTCGGTTTTTCCATATGGTTCTTGTCGCGTAGAACATGATCTTGCCCATTGAAGTGTCTACATGAAAACAAACGCAACAAAATTACATCATGTAATATCATTATTTTTTATCGAACATTATTAATCTCATAGGAAACAAATGTACGTGGGAATGGAGATAGATGACAATGAACATAGATACCACATTTGATTGTTTTACTTGCGACTCATTTTGCTCCCTTTCAGAGGTCAAGTACTCATATGGCACAACTAACTGGGTGCATGGTGACCACATTGAATGATCCGGTTGCTCCTCTTCGTCAGAATCATCCTGTTCTTTCAAATCAAAACAAGATAAACTCGAGATAACATGATTAGCAATAACATGTATCTCTAACTTGCAATTTTTATCCACGGTTACAAGAGATTCTAAATCCAAACATATGTAAACTGTATGCACCAAATATGTTCCTCTATCATTATGTTCGCCAAATATATGAAAAATAACATTAATTGGCTTGGCAAATCAGACTTAGAAAATAATTTCTCCTTCAAATTGTCGAGCTCGCAAAAGTCATTAAACAGAACATAGCCCAAAGTATTTAAAGAAGATAGCAATTCACGTTCCTCAACTTCATTGGCGATTAGGACAACATGCTTAAAATCAGCGGATAAAGAACTAACACTAGAAACAACATGTTCATTCACTGGTTGTGGCATTGATACAAGTGAAGCATGATCATACAACTCTTCTTTATCGCCAGAAACAGCATGCAAATCAACTTGTGACAAAAGAATCTCAACGATTGGTTCCACTAATGGTTGCTCTACATGTAAAGTAGACATTTGTAGGTTAGCTTGAGAATACTCACCTTCATTTATCTCAGCACCATTTATTTTACCTTGCAAACTTTCTACAGATATGTTAGGTGTTTCATGCTTCTCACCTTTCTTCTCAAAAACATTATTCTTCTCCTCTTGGTGAATATTTTGGACATCCCGCAAAGTGTTAGTAACAGGAGACACAAAAGATTGCTCCTACCAAGTTTTCACGTCATCATTACATGGGAAAATAGGAGGTACAAGCACAACTTGTTGCTTCTTCATGTCCTCTATTTACATTCAAAATTGCAAGAAAGTTTTAACAAATGAGAAAAAGATCTATACCTTTGACAAGCAAGTATGTCCCAAATTTCACGGTTCAAACCACCCAAAAATCTAGCAATAGCAGGTTCCTCATCCTCCTCTATGTTACAACGCAACATACCCATTTGTAATTCCTGATAGTACTCTTCTACAGTTTTAGTACCCTGTCTCAATTGTTGCAACTTATGTAACAGATTACGTGCATAATAAGGAGGTACAAATCTAGCCCGCATGACCCGTTTCAAAGCATCCATAGTTTGAGGCATGTAATCACGATTTTTCTTACCATGTTTGATCCACCAAACAGAAGTAAAATCAGTAAACTCACTAGTGGCAGTTCGAACTTGTATGTGTTCAGGAAACTCATGACATGCAAATTTTTTATCAACAACAATTTCCCAAGTAATGCATGCATTAGGGTCATATTTTACATCAAAAGGAGGTATCTTAAATTTAATCTTATAAAAAGCATCATCATAATTACGTACCTCACGTCGATGGTGTCCTCGATCCATACCTTGTCGATTACGATTCAAGCGCCGGTGGTTACTCTCATCATGAAAGTTGTCGAAACGCATGAGAAAATGAGTAAGATTGTTGTTGATGGATGTCATAGATGCCTCCAAACCAGCCAGCCGGTTGTTGGTTGCAAGCTGCGTAGCCTCCACTTGTCCAGTCTTTTTGTTCGTCACCCGCAAGTCATTATCAACACCTTCCATGTGCGTCCTCACTTGCCTTTCAAAATGTTGCATAATACTCTTCGCGTGAGGAGAATGCGCCATATCCTTGCCATCCTCCGATCCTACCATTGTTAGTAGAAAACAATAAACATACACAAAAATATATGTATGCTCGTATCAACTACTAGGTAGTGGAGGCTCAAATATCACACATGCTCAAGCTTTAGCCAAGCTCCTACAAGTTCTTACCAAATCAAGCGGAATGGTGACTAACCGAACACCCCAATGGAGGTTGGATGTATCGATGCCTCGGCAAACATCTGCTATACGGCTGCAATCAAATCTGTGCAGCTTTAGGTAGGTTTAAATATGTAGCAAAAGAATAGCAAAAACTCAAATCAAAAAATGAAAAGTTGAATAATCGTTCAAAGTCAAGTACCGTGGTGGTCCTAGGTTAGAACATATAAGAGACGTGAACCGAGACACAAACGGTACCACAAGATAGCACTAGAAAAAACTAAGCATAGTTTGATATATGAAAGATAACAACTGAATTTCTCTTTTCTTCCTTTTTTCTTTTCACTTCTTTTTTTTCTCTTTTCTCCTTTTTTTATTTGGTGCGCCATTTTTTCCTCTTTTTTAGCACCTTTCTGCCTTTTTCTCTTTCTTTGATTTTTTTTAGCAAAAACCAACTTATGAACCTCGATGTAAAATTATAGGGACTCAAACATAATTAAAAAATTACAGGGACTCAAATGTAAAAGTCCAAACCCTAAAATTGGAACTATAAAAAATAGAATGATGATGTTATGTCGGTTCCGTTTTTCCAAATAGTTTTCAAATCCAACATAAAACAAAATTTTCACCAAAGTGTTGGACTCGGCCTGGTGGTGGTAGATTGTACCGAGAGGAGAGGTAGGGAGTCGGACTCGGCTACTCACGCTAGTGGTGGGTGAGGAGTGGATGGATACAGCACAAACTTGGAGTCTGGATTTGGTGGGAGAAAAAGGGAAACCGATCTAATCTAATATCCAATCCACTATCTTCCTCCTTTCGCCCAGGACACAAAGCACGGTCGAAACTATTTTCTTCACGTGCAAACCAGAGAAGTAGCAAAACCTAGATACAACTTCCAAACTGACAAACAAAAACTTCTCAAAACTATAAAAATAGAATCCTCAGAGAGAGGCGATTCGGTTTTTGAAGGTCCCAACGACAACAAATACACGGCAGCGGCGATGACGACAGTGGTATTAGACGTGACAAGAACTCCAAACTCTAAATGAACTAGACGCTAAGACCAGCAACACGTTGTGATGATGTAACATAAAGCTCAACAAAATAGCTACATTTTGATACCACCTGATATACACTAGGGTGTCCGGATCTTTCGGTGAGTTGATGATAACTATAATTTGAAAGAAACGTTGACGATCCGACTACAACCGTACGAGACGTTGTGTTGCACCATAGCAATCGATACACCTCTCGATGGGTTGTTGATCTTGCCGTTGCAGATCAACCTTGTTCCGACAAGCAAATCGAAGAAACAAGCAAGAACAAGATAAAAGCAATCTGAATTTCAAATAGGAATTGAATACAAAAAATAAGTTGGGGATCCCGAAGACGAGTAATTAGGTGGTCTAGCAAACACACGTAACTACAAGGTAAAGTAACAATGGCTAAAACTTTAATCTAACAAAACCCAAATTGTTCTATGGCGGCTACTGGGTATTTATACAGGTGGGAGGACGAGTTGGGGTCGTTCTCCAACCCTAGGACACGTCCGTAATGGACTCAACTTGATACAAGGCACATCGGCCCAATTTCGGTGGCGCGGCACCTCAGGCAGAACAAGGTATCTATACTAAATTGATGATTGTGGCTGGCTCATAACAGATATGGAAGTGAGGCCAGATCACATGGAAATTAGACTTTATATGCTTTCTGTGAAGTACTTAAACACCCAAATCGGAGTTCGTATGAAACCGTGACAACCGTCACAAGTTGACGGTGTCCTGCAGTCCGAATCTAGCATCAAAATGTGTTGGATCGGATCTCTTTCTTTCCTTGGGCAAAAGTGACATGATGACCTGGTGGAGGACGTTGGGAATACTTGGTTTGGGAGGTTGGGGTGCATCTCACTTGGGCCCTACTTGGGCCGGGGTCCCAAATCAAGTTGCAAGCCTATACGAACATTATAGGTAATGTAACACTTGTTTCTTTGATTGCGGCTGATTGGGATAAAATTTGAAGATAAGGTTAGATCCTTGGAAGAGGACTCCAAGTTCTTTCCATCAAGTACTCATGGACCCAAATCGGAGCACATATGCATATTTGGCGGCCGTTTGAATTTAGTGTTGTTAGAGCTGGACAAATGGATTCCAGAATTTTTGAAACTTGAATTTGACGTCTTCCTGTGGACATATGATGTGAGCAATGGTTGTATCCATAGTAGCCATGGTCACATGACTAATCCTTTGATAATCTATACCGTTCCTCGTGAATTCGATTCCCTGGGAATACTCCGTGGGTGAAGTGCTACAATGGTACTCCGTGCGCTTCCGGATTTTATCTGTGGTCGTAAGAAATACCGATAAACATTTATGGCGTCGTTGTTGGGAAACGGTTGCTGTTTTATCCTAGAGCCTAGGTCATCCTCATATCTTTTTATTTTTCTTTTTCTTAGATTATGGAGCAATCTATCCAAAGCCTATCCGCTTTAAAGGGCGAGTTCTATTAGCCACCATCTTTTTCTGAGCCAATTCTTTCATCCGGCTTTGAACTCCACCCTAGCTTTATAGCCATGGTTCGGGAGCAATCCTTCTCTGGTTGTGACCATGAAAACCCATATCATTATCTGGGAGAGTTTGAACAATTGTGTTCGTGCTTGATGATTCCAAGCATGACACAAACAACTTTGAAGTGGAAGTTGTTTCCCTTTTCGCTTTTCAAAAGGGCGAAGCAATGGTAAACTCTTACCATAGAGAAAGCAAACGGTGAGTGGGAAGAACTCAGAGACATATTTTTTCTTGCTTTCTTCCCGCTAACCCATATCACATCTCTGCGAGTAGAAGTTCTCAGCTTTCGGTAGACTGAGAAGGAGACTGTAGGTGCAGCCTGGGCCAGGTTCTTTAACCGACTTTGATCCAATCCGCCCTGACTTGTCTTTAACCGACCATGTGTTGTGGCAACATTTTTTGTCAGGTTATGGCAAGGAGTCTTCCCTATACCTTGACATCGTAGCCGGTGGTCCATTTTAACATAAGAATCCGACGGAAGGAAGAGAAATCTTATGTCATCTCTTTGAGAACACCTCCTTCATCGAAGATTATCATGAACCACCGCCGGAAGAAGTCAAGGCAAATGACGAGGATCATTCACCAGCTGAATCCGATACTTTACCTTGTGCATCCCAAGATTCGGCTGTAGGATCCTCATCTGAACAAGAAACACCGAAGGAGGAAGAAATTCAATCTTTGGAGTTTCCTTTCATATTCGAGGACGATCTTTTCAAAGATTATGGAAAGACCTCGAATTTCTTCTGCAAAAAGAGACCACCTGTTCTAGTTACTCCTCCTGTGCCTCTCGAGGATATATTCCTTAGGAGACGTGAAGGGATTAACGTCCATTATAAGCCATGAATGGTTGAAAGAGTGTCAGCTATCATCCGATGCAATTCGGATTAGTTCACCTTCATCAACAATTCATTGCAATATAAGGGGAACTCCGGTTAAGGTTCTCTACAATCCCATCATCAGGGCAAATATCATTTCTGATTCCTTAGCGTTCGCACTTCTGGGTGACGAACCTTTAACCTGACCTATAAAACTTTCAAAACACCTCATGGAGATATTTTAGAAAGTTATGGGATTTTGCATAACGTGACTGTGAGTTAGGAAAATCTGGAGGCAATCCTAGACTTTCATGTGTTCGAAGATTTAGACTTTCATGTATTTGAAAAGCTTTTCTTAGATGCACCGACACTAGGAGTCCTCAACATCAAACTAGGGAGAGATTTATTTTCCAATCCTATTTCTAGAGCTATGAACACCATAGTTGAACCATCTCCCGAGTATGAGCCTATCGAGGATGTTTTGGAGGTTTATCCTTTTGAATCTCCAGAGTCTGTCCCTGAGAAAGAAGCTCACTTATTTACTCAAGAAACAGACAATTTATCTGCCCTCTCACGCTCCTTAGCAAAATCCTCCTCAAAGGCAAGGTTTCTCTTCTTTTCAAGAATGAGCAAGTCTTCCTGTGTTTCAAGAGATTTTTCTTTGTAGTCCAAAACCTTCATTAGCTTAGCCAAATGTTGCATAACCGGTTTGCAAAAATTTTTAAGCACATCATCTAAATCATTATCACTTCCCTCATCACTCTCAATGCCATCATCAATAGAGAGTTTGGATGAGTGCATGACCTTGCGGCCATGGGCCATGAAGCAAGAGTGGTTGATGAAGCCATCATCATCGTCGCTTAAGTTGCCAAAGAGGGGCTCCTTGATGGAAGATGGAGTCTTGATGGTGATGGTGGCGACTCCTTCATCTTCTTCCTCTTTCTCCTTGGAATACCACACCTCTCCTCTCCGATGTGGGCATGCCCGGTCTTCTTCTTTGCCATCTTGGGTTTGGCTTCATGGTTCTTGAGGCAATCGACAATGAAATGGTCATATTCACCACATTGGTAGCAAGTCTTCTTGGATTGCTGAGCTTTTCATTTGTCATCATTCTTCTTACTCTTGTCGAATCCACCACGGCGAAGGTATTGCTTGAACTTCCTCACCATAAGGGCCATCTCCTCATCATCACTTTCTTCTTCACACGAGGCTTGATCATTTGAGGCCTTCAAGGCAACTTCCTTGTTCAAGCATCATAGCAAAATTCATGGCCTTTTGCTTGACCTCCTTGGCTTCTTCTTCAAGCATCTCATGAGCCACAATCCTTCCAAGGATGTCACTTGGGGTGAGTCTCTTGAAGTCCTTCCTCTCACGAATGAGAGTGACCAAAGTAGGGTTCCTAGGTCCAAAGGCTCGAAGAAACCTCTTGACGATGACATGATCCGTCATGTCTTCACTCCCAAGTCCTCGAATCTTGTTGACCAAGAGCATCATGTGATCATACATCTCTTGGGGGGTCTCTTGATCTTCCATAATGAACCTCTCGAGCTTTCCTTGCAAAAGCTCGATCTTGGACTCTCTCACCTCGGGAGTGCCTCCATGAGAAACTTCCAATGTGTCTCAAATCTCCTTGACCTCCTCAAACACATACCTTATTGAACTCCTCCGGGCTCAAGGCGGGGAGTATTGCATTCGCGGCTTGAGCATTGCGGTGGATGCTTTGCTCTTGATCCAAGTGGGGTCCATGTCCTCCGTGGGTACATCGATCCATGTGCAAAAAACCTTCCAAATACTAGGATGCAAAGAGATAAGATGCAACTTCATCTTGTGCTTCCGAGCGGTATAATGAGTCCATCGAAATGGGGTGCACGCCCGGAAGGCATGGCGATGAAGTTGTTAGAGGGAATGTTAATCTTGCAATAATCAAAAGGTATAGAAACTCCCCTGTCTCTTGGCTTGGAGACTTTCCTCCATTTGCATCATCTTCATCATGATTGTCCACACCCGACATCTTGGACCAGCTCTAAGCGGTGAAGCTTATCAAGAGCTTAGGCTCTGATACCAATTGTATGCCTGGAAGGGAGGAGGGTGAATAGGCGATCCTGAAAGTTACTTAAACATTGCAGCGGTTAAAACAAACAGGTACTGGAACTTCCAAGCTGGAACTCCGGAACATCTGGTCAACTCTTGCTGGTCGGAATTTTCGGTGTTCTGATCCGGAACTTTCGATGTTCTGGGACTTTGAGGTTCTGATCTCGAGCCTAACTGACTTTCAAGACTAGTCTAATTGCAGGGGATAGAGAGGAATAACTTGTAAACGAAAAGTAAAGGACATGCACAATTTAGATAAGGATTTTTTCCAAAGTTCGGATTCAAAGAATCCTACTCTCCGTTGAGGAACTCCTAAGAGCTGTGTATCGATTAACCCCTTGCCTCACCAAGCACAACCCTAGGAAGAAGTTTCTAGTTTCCAACCCAACTTTTCTAGGTTATTCGCTAGAGATCAAGTGACCACAAAGATCCCAAACTTGACTCTCTAGCAAGCACCACAAACAAGGATTGCTCTACCAAGAGAACCTCCTAAAGCTCAGCTCGGATTTTCGCTATGCATACCTCGTTTTCTTGTGGAGGTGAGAAAAACCTTCACAAACCTTCCCGGGTCAATCCACAAATCATCGGATACTCGAGAGAGACGCCTAACCATCTAGGAGATCACTTTCCAAGAGTAATAAGCATCAAACCATAGCTAAACAAGAATATCCAAGTGCTCAATTCATCTTATCTCTCTCAATCTCACTTGACACACTCAAGATCAAGGTGGAGGAGGCTTAGAATACTCAAACAGAGGCTAGGGACCAGAAAAATCAAAAGTGAATGGCTTTCGGTGGGTGTGAAGGGAAAATGGTATAAATAGGCGTGTGTTGATATCATGTGTCATTACTCACAATTTGAGCTGGATAGGTGGCCGGATGTTTCGATCGGGGACCTCCGGAACTTCTAGTCAGCACTTAGAAAATTGCTGGCGAGGGCATCTGGAAATTCCAGGACAAGAACCTCGGAACATCCAGGTCAGGACTCTCTGTCCTCAAAAGGAAATAAACTGAAAATGGCTAGAAAAAAATCTCACTTCTCAAGATTATTACTTTAAGACTTAGATCGTCTAGGGCCATCATTTGGAACGCCTCTTAATAGTACGGTTTTCCTAAGATTCAAAATTAACGAAAATTTTTTTAAATAAGCCGTCGAATCTTCTCGCCACTTTGCAATTGTTGTAAGGGGTTTCTTTTGAGCACACTTAGCACACCCAAAGCATTTGAGACTAATCACCTGCACTTAACTAATCAATTGAACTCATTAGTCTCTGAACTAATTTTTCATTAACCACCAAAACCCACTTAGGGAGCTAGATGTACTTTCACCTATATTATATAGGTGAAAGTATATTTAAAAATTGGATAAAAATATTATAAAAGAGATGACAAAGAAGAAATACAGAAAATTAAGATAAAAGATTAGAAAACTAAGTTATTTAAAAATTGTTAACATAGTTGGAAATAAGTAGAGTACATTACGAAATTTAAAAAAAACTTTTAAAAATAATTCTAAATTTTATTAATATAATACATTAAGTATGTGAGATCATTATATAATTATTGTATGATAATTTATATATAATTATCGTATTATTATTTAATTAGTTCGACTTTCGTGGATTTTTTTATGATTTTTGTGCATTTTAGGTAGATGGATCGACAATGGATGTACACTGCATTGATGGTCGACGAGTTTATTCAAGGCGTGTATTATTTTTAGTGTGGCCAATGCTGATAAGTATAAGGGCTTTATATGTTGTCCATGCAAAAAGTGTAAAAACCGGATGGAGTATTCTACAACAAGAACTATTTATGCCCACTTGTTTGAGTCGGGATTCATGCCTAACTATAATTGTTGGACATCGCACGGAGAGGTTGGGATTGCAATGGAAGAAGATGAAGGAGAAGATGACAACATTCTAAACTGAGGTCAATACGATGGATTTGAAGAAAATACAACAGGCGAGGCGGACGGGGCTGTTGAAGATAACGACAGTGCGGATGATCTTGGTCAGATGTTGCGTGACGTAAAGAAAGACTGCGAAGATAAAAAGGAGATCCAGAAATTATAGCATATGTTAGTGGACCAAAAAATGTCTTTGTACCCAGTTGGGCACAAAAAGTTGGGTACCACGCTGGAATTCTTGCAATGAAAGGCCAAAAAGGGTGTGAGTGACTAGACATTTGGCGAGTTATTAAAACTCTTAAAGAACATTCTTCCGTAGGAAAACGAATTGCCCGAAGCAACGTACGAAGCTAAGAAGGTAGTTTGCTCTCTTGGACTGGAAGTACAGAAGACACACGCATGTTCGAACGATTGTATCCTCTATCGTGATGAGGAGTACGAGAACCTAGAAGCATGTCCTGTTTGTAAAGCACTACGATACAAGATTAGACGAGATGATCTAGGTGAAGTTGATGGACAACCTTCGAAGAAGAGAGTTCCTGCTAAGGTGATGTGGTATTTTTCTATAATACCACGGCTCAGGCGTTTGTTAAGGAACAAAGAGAATGCTAGAATGATGTCTTGGCACGCATAAGAACGTCAACAAGAAGCGATGCTAAGACACCCCGCCGATGGGTTGCAATGGCAAAACATCGACATAACATTAAAAGGCTTTGGAGAGGATGCATGAAATGTAAGGCTTCGGAGATGAGCAACGGCCATAGTACTTGGCCTGTTACTATGTGTATCTGCAACCTTCCCCCTTGGTATGCATGAAGCAAAAGTACATCCATATGTCGATTATTATTCAAGGCCCAAAGCAACCTGTTATGACATTGATATGTACCTAAGACCATTAGTCAAAGATCTAAAACTGTTGTGGAAGAAAGAAGGTGTCCCCGTGTGGGAGCAATTTAAACTACGAGCGTTGCTGTTCATAACCATCAACGATTTGCCTGCACTTGGCAACCTATCCAGACAATCAAACAAGGGGCACAAGGCTTGTACCCACTGTATGGATGAAACAAAAGTATGCATCTGAAACATTGCAAGAAGGTTGTGTATATGGGCCATCGTCGATTTCTTTTTGCAAGTCACCCTGTCCAGAAGAAAGGCAAACATTTTGAACAGAAGGCTGACCACCGTACTAAGACAAAACATCGTAATGGAAAAGACATGTTCGCTATGGTGAAATATTTTAAAGTAGTATTTAGAAAGGGACTTGGCAGCCAACCTATAGCAACTGAAGATGGTCACGCGGAGATATGGAAAAATAAGTCTATTTTTTGGGAGTTACCCTATTGGGAAGTCTTGGACGTCCGCCATGCAATCAACTTGATGCACCTCACTAAGAACCTTTGCATCAACCTGCTGGGCTTCCTAGGTGTATATGGGAAGTCAAAAGTAATGATCTCAAGCATATGGAACAATGCGACGACCTTCACCCAGAATCAAAGGAGAAAGGAAGCCATTTCTTGAGTCCAGCTAGCTCCACTCTGAACAAGGTAGAGAAGGAAAGCATGTTTGAATGCCTGAGAGCATCAAGGTCAGATCTCGAGTATAGGCTCGCAAGTCACAAAAAAAGAATGCAAGAGGAGGTGTCCTGATAGGTGGACCAATGCCTGGCCGAACAGCGGAGCCAATAGACCCAACCGTCTATTTTATTGCGCTGGTCATGGTGAGCCCCTCAGCCAATCGCAGCAGTTGCGCTTCTGCAGGCCAAGTAGGAGAACAGGGCATGGAAGCTGCAAACGAACCCCAATGTGTCGTTGATGAAATCACGTAGCGGACACCATGTGAGCTGTATATTCCATTCAAGAACTCGTCATTCAAGGTATGCTCATAGTTTCATGATATATGACTTGTGCATTGTGAAAGTTGGTGCATAGGTTGATTAGTAATTAATAACCTCTTTTCTCGTGAAGATGGCGTTGGCATGGCCATACCAATTGAAAAAAGGGACATATCATTGCAGGCCAATTCCACCTCGGTACTCAAAGGTTAAAATTGAGCAGGTGGAACCACTACTACAAAAAAGCGCATAGGTATCAGCCCAAAAGGTACCGGTTCAATTAAATCTGGCACCTATTATATCTATAGGTGTCGGGTAATAAATAGGTGTCGGTTCTTGTCAAGAACCGGCACGTATTTGCCCGAATAGATGTCGGATGAATAGTAAACCCGACACCTATACTATAGGTGGCGGTTCTTATTACGAACCGTCACCTATTCTTCGCGAATAGGTGTCGGATGAATAGTAGAACCGACACCTATACTATAGGTGGCGGTTCTTATTACGAACCGCCACCTATTCTTCACGAATAGGTGTCGGGTGAATAGTAGAACCGACACCTATACTATAGGTGGTGGTTTGTAAGAACCGCCACCTATTCTCAGAAAAATACTATTCCCTCGATTAGTACCATACCGCTTGCCGAACAAGAGCAAGACCGGCTTAAATATGCATCTCCCATGCGCATGGCCGGTGAGTCGGTCGCTCGTGCTCGTAGCTCTATCTCGTGGGCCCGCCATCAAGGTACGTAGTTGCGTTGAAAAATATGGTGGGTCCGGTAAATATGGTGGGTCCGGCTAAAGGAGTGGGCCCATAAGAAAAGATTGGGAGCACCTCATTGAATGGGGTTCGGTCCGTATAGGTGTCGGATAAATAGGTGTCGGTTCTACATGAACCGACACCTGTCGCCCGAATAGGTGCCGGTCGAAGAACCGAGCCGACCAATAGGTGTCGGTTGTAAAGCGGCACCTAAGAGGGTTTTCCAACTGGCTCCTTTGGGTGTTTCTGTACTAGTGAACGAGGCTTTAACGATCTCGAACTAGACATCCCCGAGGGAGACGGGGAGATGAAACTAGGAGACACAACTCACGCCATTATACTATGGTGCAAGCGCTTCATCGTTTTTCCATCTCCCTCGTCTGCACCGTCTCCTCCGCGTGGACTGTCTCCTCTGCGTGGATCGTCTCCTCTGCCTCCTCCATCGCCTCTGCGAGCAACCGACTCCTCCACCTCCTCTGCCTCCTCCATCTTGTTTGCATGCACCAGTTGCTAAGTCGTGCACAATTCATCCCGCCCCGTCAAGGTCAACAAAACAAACAAAGAAGCCAAGACTTGACACACCAAGGGCTCCCCGCTCTAAAGAAAAGGTCGTATGACTGCACTCCCGAGGAGGCTGATGAGATCATAGCAGAAGAAGTGAAGGCACATTTCAAGCCACGGAATACTGAAAAGAAGATTCCTATAGACCCAACAGTTAAGGAGTTCTTTAAGAAGACTAGCGCACCGATAAAACAGACCTTACTGTCCAAATATGACCAATCAATTAGGAAGTCTTTTTAGAAGGCCAAAGGAAAGTCAAAAGTTGTCCTTCAGTTTGGAAAGCAAAAAGAACAAGCGCTCGAGCCATTCCTGCCACCTGGTGAAAAGAAGTTAAGACAATTTATGACCGAGACGGGACTAAAGAGGGAGTAACTGTTTGGAGGCGTACCAATCAAAAAGGCGACAAAAGAGGATTTGTAATACAGATTTACTCTCGGTGAACCTCTTGTCAGGAGGTATCAGGTGAACACCCTCTCTACACAGATGTACCGATTCCATCAATGGTACATGGTGAAAATTCAGCCAAAGGTAGAGTGATGTTTGGAGTGCGGATAAAAAACATAGATTTCCTCCAAGGAGATGATATAATGTGGAGCTGCTTCGAGGACTTATTCGAATTATACCAGCTAGATGCTCTTGATGTCTCTCTTCTTAGTTGCTGGGTTTTGTAAGTATCTTTTAGTTAAATTTATTTCGTTCCCTAGCTCCTTGTATGTAGCTTATGAAAATTCCTTTGATGCATTGTAGATTGGAGATTCAACATTGGCGTAAGGAGAGGTGTTTCAACAATGGATTCATGGACCCCCACAAATTAAACACGGACATGTTCTATGATTTTGAGCAAGATACAGAGGACAATATTGTCCATTTGTTGGTGCAGCAGCATTACAAGACTTGGATACTCTTGCCGTACAACACAACATGAGTTTTTACTGTCTTTCGTACCAATTTCTTTCTTGTACATATACAGTTTCATATATATCATCTCACACAATTTGCAGATTCCATTGGGTCATTTTTTGCAGATTCCATTGGGTCATTTTCCTTTTTGACCTTTCCTCGTGCAAAATCCATATTTATGACTCAATGGATAAACAAGAGGCTACCTTCCCAAAGATTTTTGTAGTGATAGATAGGTAATGCCATCTGGATAATTAGTCATAGCTTGCAACTGTACATGGGGCATGAGCATGGTTACGTACATTGGTATGTGGGAAAACTTGTTGTGAGGACTAAATTTCCAGTGAGTACATGCTCCAAAATTATATTGAATCATTAATTTGGTCTAAAATAGAAATGCATATTAAATCTCTCATCGTTTCTCCCTTTAGCATGCAAAACAAGAGCTAGGGATGAATTTGCGCGGCTACTACGTCTGCGAGTATACTCACCGCCTAGTTCACCAAATCAAATCCTACAAGGATCTAGATGTACGTAAAAACTATTCAAACATTATGTCTCGATTTCTTATTGATTTCATATATTTATTTCTCTTTTATTTTCAAATGATAGATATGTCACATGAGGGACATACTCTCTCACGATGAATTTATAAGGGTGGTTCTAGAATTAATGACATGATTTAATAATGAGCAGATTATTGATCTCACGGGAGAGTTCCACTACGATGAAAATCCAGTTCATCAACCCCACCCCATGGATTAGTTTTGTAATATACGACATAGAACATTAGAAATTAAGAAGGATTGTAATATATTAATATATTAATATGTTGTGTATACATTTTGGTAAAATATGTATATATTTACTTTAAGTGCATATATATGTGTGTCAAATATGTATTTATACATATATATGCATATTGTGTGTATATATATAAATACATATATTACATATATATATATACATATTATATATATTATGCATATATGTCGGATGCACTCCGAACCCCTTATTATATTAGATGGATGAATAGAATATCTCAATTCTTGTATCAAACATAATAAGACATTCAACACCCCGAGAGAAAGATAAATGAGACATTGCTAGGCCTTTAGCCTGCCAGTCAACTTTAGCCTGAGATGTGCCCGTCAATCCACTTGATGGCGGCGACCAAATGTGTTACACATTTCAGAAGACTTGACATAAAATGGCTAAAGATCTATATTGTCTCAATTATCTTTAACTTATACTCATGTTTAATATGTTCCTAGACAAAGGAACACACTAAACACTTTCATCTAAGCACATGATATCTCTAATATTAGAAATTCTAGATTCTATGTCTTAATTAGACTCACACAACATAGTGCTCGGATATATATGGCTGACCGTCCAAATAATGCGGTTCGCGGAAGCATCTTCTACCCAAAAGATCTTTCATGCAACCGACTAGGGTAGACCCTAGTAAGAACCATCCTGTAAGAACGAAGCATCCCCTGCGAAATCATCCTCCTCAGGAGTAATCTCACCTGCACCCAAGTCTAAACATACAACAATACAATATATATATATATAGGAAGCAAGTGTCAGTACAATAGATTGTATTGGCAAGCACCAGACAAGCCTAATACTCTACATGCAAGGCATATTCAAAGTAAAGCTCTCATTGGGTACTTTTAGCATAAAGCAAGTTTTGTTTTGCAAAATCTATTTTCAAATTCGGATTTGTCTTCAATTAAATTTCAGCAAGCTTACACTTAGCAAATGGACATCGAAAAGGATGATAATAACATAAAATTTAGCACCTTATTGCCTTCCACAAATCCCATCATGTTTTGAAGTTTAATTCCAGCTTTTGGAAGGATAAAACACAAGTCTATACTCATGACTTATTCACGCGCCGCTAATAACCGCGAGCACGGCTAATCGATTAGTTTTAACACTGCAGAGTACGTACACTTTACCCACATGATACGATATAATGAACATGCAAAGCATGGCACACGATACGTGAGTGTCCGATTTATTACTCAAAACAAAGCCCTTCCAAGATTCATGATTTAGCCTTACACCAACACGATACGTGTTCCTCCATCGTAGTCATACTGAAAATATGACCTAGAACCCTTAAGTGGCGGGCCAATGCCTCAAACTTAACGCCGTGGTGGAGGACACGACAGGAACCCACCACGTGGCACAATACCATTGTATTGGACAAGCTTAGTCACCTATACTACCACGTCGGGGTAAATAGAAAGTTGCTGAGTTATCCAAACTTATACCCATCGGCCTACCAAAATGTAAGGCTAAACCATAAATAATTTACTAAGCTTGGGCTATCCCATACTAGCACATGTGGTTGTACTGTATTCGACATGAACTAACATTGTGTGAAGTCCTTAGGTCAGTCTGGGCACTCTCTCCCCCTATCAGCACACAACTCATCATCATTGTGTACCACATGAGGCCCAAACCTAAAATCCACATTTTTTCCAATATTTTATTTGACAAATATTACATTTCTATATTTTCAGTTCAGATCATAAATTAAATCATTTTTAAGTATATATATAATTGAGCCCAGATGGTAAGTAAACATAGCACTAAGCATGGCTAAGCATTCTCATATACTCGTGACCTCAAGCACCATACTTAATGTGGCAAATTAAATTGTTTCCAAGGCTAGAAATGATGGCTAAGGTCTTTTGTGGGGTTTAGGTGATAATGCAAGTCAAGGAGTTGATCTAATAAATTTTCCAAAGTTTTAATGTATTAGTGTACAATCAACATGCATATTTTGCAATTCTTTTCAAATAACCTCCAAAACATAGGTTCAATGTGATCAAAGAGGAGAGGTGAAAAAATTGCCTTGCTCTTCTTCTCCTTGTTCAGCTATATAGTAGACCTCCTCGTGATTCGACTACGAATCGTCTAAGCATACATATGCGACAATTTAAATTACAAACATATATAAAGATCCATCATGTTCTAAAATGAATGCTTTACATAGGTTAGGTGTGTTCTGTGTTAAATTAACATTTTCTATGAAAGAATTTTCATTTTAACAGTTTTTATTTAGAAGTTACAATTTTTTTAAATTGTCTACATGTTAAATATAGGATTATATGCAATTCTGATTTTTGATGTATAAATCTTCATGTTTCTATTAGGTTAAACATTTGTATAATGCAGAGCATAAAAATATGATTCCAACAAAATTGAGGTTGCAAATTTTAGAGTTAGGATGAATTTTCTGCATATTTTACATGTCAGAGCATGTTTTATGTTAAATATTCTTTAAATCTTAGAAATAAATATCATACTGTTAGTATAGGTTTTTGTTCTACCACATTAAAGTTCACAATTTTATGAACTTACTGAAGTTGGTTTTACCTCTAAATGAGTTGTATTTGATTTTATATGAACATCACAAGTTTGACATAATTTTTATTTGAAAAGATATTGCTTTAGCTATTTTCTTTTATATTTTCGAATTATAAATACACGGGGTCCACTGTCAGTCTCTGGTCAATATGCAAAAAGGTCCTTGGGGTTCCTCAAGAATCAACCCGTGGTCCAAAGCACGTGTTAAAACAAGTTTCATTAAGAGTCCTTAATGTTTCCTCTATTTATAACTATGTCCTGGGTCCACATGTCATACTAAGCATTCTTATAAATTAAACCTCACAAGTTTTAAACTATCTCTACGTGTGATCCTTAGCGCCTAATGATGTGGGGCCTACTCGCTAGTGAGATGTGGCTGGTTGAGCAGAGCAATGGCGCCCCGGCGAGCTTCTCGCCGGTGCCGGCGGCGAACGGTGGCTGATCTCGTGATGCGGTCAAAAGAGAAAAGCTAGAGGGACTCAAGGCAAAGCTATTGGTGGCTATCTCACTCGACGAGGTCACCAGAATCATCATCGGCGACACCGTGAGCGGCAGTGAGTCTTGTGTTGGTGGTGCATGTTGATTTGGAGGCCAAATCTACGTGCATGTGCATGGTAAAGGTTCTGGGGACTACTAGGGAACTTACCTGACAGCTGGCACGGCTTGGCAAGGTTTGGTCACCGCGACGGCTTGTGGAGAACCTCAGCGGTGGTTGTTTTCTTCTTGGATGATCATCGACAGTGTACTTCGGACCTTCAATTGTATAGAGACGATGCGCGCATCGGTTTAGTTTGGCACAAGATAGCTTGAGATGAAAGAGATTGCGCCGAAGCTCACCAGAGAGGGAGAAAGAGAAGAATGGCGTCGATGGCCGAAGTTGCGGAATAAGAAGGGGATCTTTCGCTGTGGTTCACCTCGCACCGATTCCTTCGGGATTCTAGGTCACCGGTTCTTGGTGAAGATGATGGCGAGACGGCTTGATCAATGGTGCACCATGGAAGCCGGGTGACTAGTAGGGGTGAAGCGGCAGCGTCAAGAGCGCGACGGTGTACACGAAGTGACACGGTCATGTTCCCGGAGTTTGGCTGCACCAATGGAGGCATTCTTGGTGGCGTTAGAGAGGGTATTGAGAGTGGATGTGAGAACATACATCGAACGAAGATGTAGCTCATTGGTTAGCAATGGCGACGGGGATCTTTCTCGCTGGCACCAAGCTTGGCACCCGTGTTCCCGGCGATTCCGAGACGGGATGCCTCGGCTCTTCTGTGAAACGAGACAAGGGCGAGAGGGAGAGAGAGTGTGTCAGGTGTTTGGGTTAAAAGGCGTCGCCGGCGGAGGAACAGAGAGGGAACGGCCCGACGCCGCTGGCTGACGCGTGCTCTCGCACGTGGCGTGCGTGTTCTGACCATGGGCCCGTCGAGAGAGCGATGTGCGGCTGCAAAAGGGGTCCCACCATGCACCCTGGCCCACATGGAAGTGTAGAGTGAGAGAGAGAGGAAGAAAGGCTGGATTTTTTTTCCAAGTCTGAGACTGTGGTGAGATTACAAATTTGAGCTCGTTTTAAAATTAGTTCCAAGCAGAAGTTGAGGTTGAGTTGAATGGCAAAGTTGTAAAGCAATGTTTGCTCTACAGTCTGGTCAAATCTCACAGGCCAGAAGTCTAAGGTCGAATTTTGGCATGGTGACAAAAAGAGCTCCGGAGAACTGTCAAAATTCTGAGTTTAGTGTGTTTAGAGAGTTGTTTGGTCTATCTAATGACTTGATAAATTAATCTAAAATTTCACATTTGGTTTCTAAGGTTAGTAAGAGGTTTACAAAAATTTTTCCCAGATGTTTGAGTTATTATAAATTTTTTTCTTAATTCCATTAGTATTACTTAAGTATGAATATGCTTCTATAATGCATATGCACAACATCTCAAAATGCACAAACAATTTCTAGTCAAAATTTTTAGTTCATTTTTTTCCTCCACCATTTCCATATTTTTCATACATTCCAAAATTGTAGTATGTGACAATATATATGTATTTACACATATGTATGCATAATATATAAATAAGCAGCAAGCAGCAGGAGCAAAATTAAAAAAAAGAAAAAAATATCTTTAGTCTCGGTTGGTGTTACCAACCGAGACTAAATATCGACATCTTTACTCCGCTTTCATGGTCCCGGTTTACAACCGGGACTAAAGAGATTGCAAACCGTGACTATAAAGTGTTTACCGTCGGTCACCGGTGGCCGTTGGATCTCACTCCAAACGCCAATAAGAAATACTACCTCTATAAATATTTTATACGATATCATTGATTTTTTTACAAAACATTTGATCATTTGTTTTATTTAACAATTTAATGTAAATATATAAAAGTATAAGTTAAAGTTAGGGTTATCTGATGATAAAACAAGTCATAATAAAGTAAAAAACTGTCACATACCACAAGTTTGGAAGTAGAGAAAACATGGAAATGGTGGATGAAGGAAGACGAATAAAACTTTTGCCTAGAAATTGTATGTTTAATTGCTTGTGCATTTTGAGATGCTGTGCATAAGCATTATAGGAGCATATTCATTCTTAAGTAGAACTAATGGACTTAAGAAAAAAATATTTGAAACAACTCAAACACCTGGGAAAATTTGTGTAAACCTCTTACTAACCTTAAAAGCCAAATGTGAATTTCAGTTCAATTTATCAAAACATTAGGTAGACCAGACAACTCTCTAAACATACTAAACTCAGGATTTTTGATAGTTCTCTAGAACTCTTTTTGTCACCATGACAAAATTCGACCTTGGACTTCTGGGCTGTGAGACTTGGCCCAGGCTGTAGATCAAACATTACTTTACATCTTTGCCATTGATCTCAAAATCAGATGCTGCTTGGAACTAATTTTAAATCGAGTCCAAATTTGGAATTTCACCACAGTCCCAGACTTAGACAAAACCTAGATCTTCTTCATCTCTCTCACACTCCACACTGCCATGTGGGCCAGAGCGCATGGTGGGGCCCCCTTTGTCAGCCTCACATTGCTCTATCCATGGGCCCTGGCCAGAAGTCGCGCGCCACGCGCGTCAGCACGCATCGGCAACGGCGATGAGCTGCTCCTCCTCCCTTCCTCCGATGGTAACCCCATATAATCCAACCACCCGACCACACACACTCTCTCTCTCTCTCGCCCTCGTCTTGTTTCGCGGAAGAACCGAGGCATTCCATCTCTGATTCGCCGAGAACAAAGGAGCCATTCTTGGTGCCGGCGAGAAAAGTCCTCGACGCCATTGTTAACCGGTAAGCTCCATTTCCATTCAATGTGCATTCTCTAATGCACTCTCAATACCCTCTCTAACGCCACCAGGAACGCCTCTTTTGGTGCAGCCAATCTCCGAGAACGTGACCGCGTCAACTCAGAAGACCATCACACTCTGGACGCCGCCGCTTTGCCTTTGCTCGTCGCCCGGCTTCCACAGTCCACCATCGGTCAAGCCATCTCGCCATCATCTTCACCAGCACCCATTTACCAAGAATCCCGAAGGAATCGGCACGAGGTAAACCATGGCGGGAGATCCCCTTCTTCTTCCCCAACTCTGGCTGCTGACGCCATTCCTTTCCTTGTCCTTCTCTGGTGAGTTTCAGCACAATCCTTTTTCGTCTAAAACTGTCTTGTGTCGATCTAAACCGATGCATGCATCCTCTCTATGTAGTAGAAGCCCGGAGGTACACCGTCGATAACAACCGTAGCCCGTTGTGCCGCCGCTGAACCAGCTCTCCCTCGCCAAAACTTTGCCGAGCCGTGTCAGCTGCTTGGTGAGTTTCCTAGTAGTCCCTAGAATCCTTACCATACACATGCACGTGTAGATCGAACCTCAAAACCTCCATGCATGTGCAAGCTGAGCATAATTGCCACCTCTAACACCCTAACAGCTGCTATAGAGTACCAAAGCTTGCAAGGAAAACACTGATAGGTTCACATAGTCATCCTCTACACTTTTTGTTTTGGGAACTCAGGCTGATCCGCCGCAATTCGCCACCGGCGATGCTGGGAAAGCTCACGAGGTCCTCTGCTCTCTCAAGAGCAAGGACCTAACTTTGCGAACATTTAAAACCGCCAAGGGTGTTTAATCATAAATAATAGACACTTACATGTGGGGTTATGTACTAATTAGTAAATAAACTAAAACTCAAGTACCTTCTTGAATAAAATCCTGTAACACGTGCTAGGGGCTGCGGGATCTATTTCCCGAGAACCCAGGGGCATTTGCGCATAATTACAGTCACTGGCCAATGAACCCGAGAGAGAAAAGCATTCATTTTTGAGCATGTTGGATTTTTATGTATGTTTGTAATTGTAATTTTTGCATATGTATGTTTAGACGATTCGCCGTTGAATCACGAGAAGGTCTACTACATAGCTAAATAAGGAGAGGAAGAGCAAGGCAAGCCACCTCCCCTCTTTGATCACATTGAACCTATGATTTGGAGGTTAATTGAAAAGAATTACAAAATGTGCATGTTGATTGTATACTAATTCACTAAAACTTTGTAAAATTTGTTAGGTCAACTCCTTAATTTGCATTATCAACTGAACTCCACAAAAGACCTTAACCATCATTCCTAGCCTTAGAAACAATTCATTTTGCCACATAAAGTATTGTGTTTGAGGTCACAGGAATATGAGAATGCTTAGCCATGCTTAGTGTCATGTTTACTTACCAATTGTGCTCAATTAAATATATAATGATTTGATTTATGATGTGGACAGAAAAGATAAAATTATGATATTTGTCAGATAAAATGTTGGAAAATGTGGATTTTAGGTTTAGGCCTCATGTGATACACATATGGTGATAACATTATGTGCCGATAGGGGGAGCGAGTGCCTAGACTGACCTAAGGACTTCACTCAATGTCAGTTCATTTGGAATACAGTACAACCATATGTGCTAGTATGGGATAACCCAAGCTTAGTAAATTATTTATGGTTTAGTCTTACATTCTGGTAGGCTGATGTTTATGAGTTTGGATAACTCAAAGGAACTTCCTATTTATCCCGACGTGGTAGTATAGGTGACTAAGTATGTCCAATACAACGATATTGTGCCACGTGGTGGGTTCCCGTTGTGTCCGCCACCACAGCGTTGAGTTTAAGTCGTGGGCCCGCCCCTTAACAATTATGGGTCATATTTTCAGTATGACTAGGATGGAGGAACACGTATCGTGCTGGTATAAGGCTCAATCATGAATCTTGGAAGGGCTTTGTTATGAGTAATAAATCAGATACTTATGTATCGCTTGTCACGCTTGGCATGATTATTATATCGCATCATGTGGATAAAGTGTACATACTCTGCAAAGTTAAAACTAATCGATTAGTCGTGCTCGCGGTTATGAGCGGCGTGTGAATATGTCATGAGTATAGACTTGTGTATTACTCTTTCAAAAGCTGAATTTAAACTTCAAAATGTGATGTGATTTGTGGATTATATCTTTGCTGCCATGGAAGGCAATAAGGTGCTAAGTTATATGTGATTACCATCTATTTTGATGTCCATATGCTAAGTGTATGCTTGTTGAAATTTAATTGAAAGAAAATCTGAATTTGAAAATGGTCATTGCAAATAAAATTTGCTTTATGCTAAAAATATCCAATGTAAGCATTATCTTTGAATATGCCATGCTTGTAGATTATTAGGCTTGTTTGGTGCTTGCCAGTACAATCTATTGTACTGACACTTGCTTTGTAAATGTTTTTTGGTTTGTATGCTTAGACTTGGTTGCTGGTGAGATCACTCCTCAGGAGGATGATTTCACAGAGGATGATACATTCTTCTAGGATGGTTCTTACTAGGGTCTGCCCTAATCGGTTGCATGAAAGATCTTTTGGGTAGGAGATGCTTCCGCAAACCTAACTATTCGGCAGGTCGGCCATATGAATCTAAGCACTATGTTGTATGAACCTACCTAGGACTTAGAACCTAGAACTCCTTATGTTAGAAATATCATGTGCTTGGATGAAAGTGTTTAGTGTGTTCCTTTTGCTAGGAACATATTAAACATGAGTATGAGTTAAAGATATTTGGGACAATGTAGATATTTAGCCATTTTGTGTCAAGTCTTCTGAATGTATAACACATCTGGTCATCGCCATCGAGTGGTTTGACGGGCACATTTCAGCAAGTTGACTAGTAGGCTAAAGGCCCAACAAGGTCTCATTTATTTTTCTCTCGGAACGTCGAATGCCTTATTATGTTTGACGGAAGAATTTGAGATATTCTATTCATTTTTTTCAAATATAATAAGGGGTTTGGAGTGCTTCTGACAAAAACATTTGTATAAATTTTTTGAATAAGGTAGCTGATCAAATGTGACGCGAATAATTGTGTAATATATTATAAAACAGAGAGGATAATGTCTAATAGATATTAATTTTTATAATATTTTCCTTTGCGTAGCCAAGCGGTACATACGTAGGTAGGCTGTCGATTGTAGGAATCAGCAATAAGAAAAGAGGGTTGCGTACGAGAGCTAAAGTAGATGGATTACGAACCTAAGGTTTAAACAGGTTGAGGCCCTCTCGACAAGAGATAATACCTTACTTCAGTTTTGGGGATTGGATCCATCAAGTCTTGTATTGATCTAGAGATTAAGTTGACGGTATGATTGTGGTTATGTCTTTGGAGGGCCTCCAGCCCCCCTTATATATGTTGAGGGGAAGGATTACAAGAATAGGAACCTAACTGTCGACGGAATGGGTCGGCAGTCCTCCAAGGGGGATCCCCAAGGAGGTGAAAGAGAGGATGGTAGAGAAGCTGCCCTCCGACGGATCCTATGGTCGACTCGAATCTAGCAATGAGCCAACAAACAAGACACAGAGAGTTATACTGGTTCAATCCTCCCGAAGGATAGTAGGCCTACGACCAGTGTGCGGTGTTCTTCCTTGGGGTGGATGATGAACAGAGTTATAAGTGTGAGAGAGTATGGAAGTTTGATCTAGAATCCTCTCCCTCCTCCTCTCCTCTTTCCTCTTCTACTTGGCCGCTTCGCCCTGCCCTCCCTTTTATATCTCAAGGGGGTCAGAAACAGATGAGCTTGGGAGCCAAGAAAGCTAAGACTAAGAGAGACAAAAGGTAGGGTACAAAGAATATCTAATAAAGTACATGATGGTCTGCTAGGACATGTACACCGTGGGTATCTTGTACTCCTGTCAGCCCTGGGACCCTGCTTCTGTACCGCCAGGTGGTGTCAGATGCTGCCGGGTTGTCTCCTCTTTCTTCCTCCATGCCTGCCCAGTTTCTTCCCTAGGATGCTCGAGGTCGGGCGACGAGTCGGGGTCGAGAGAAGGGGCCGAGGTCGTACTCGGGGGAAGGCCTAAATGCCTGACATCCCGAGGACACTCGGTTTGACTTTTGTTGGGGTTTAATCCGGGTTTTTGAGGCACCCCGGGGTGACACCTCCCACATTAACCAAACTCGATATCGGTTTCCTGAATCTAATCTACAATATTGCCAAATCAGGACTTTAGATGTTCTCTTAATACACAAGGTAATGTAATACCCAAGGCATGATCCATTACATATTCCATATACATCATCTATCCTCTATATCCAGTCGGATAACCCAGCCGTGTGGGTATATGGGACTCAAAATCTTCACAGTAGCCCTTGAGACCTTCGCAGTCGAAAAGATAATCTTCTCTCAAATTGGATCTATCCAAAGCCAAGTGCTTCAATTACCTTTGCCATAGCCACTCGAGTGCTTTTACCAGACCATAAGACTGTGAAGGGCTGAAAAAGTTTTTAAAAAATAACAATAATAATAAAAATATACCGACTATTGACTAGATGCACCTAATTAGGTGTAGCTCCTAACTATGTGTTTAGTTGAACAAACTAAGCATATAGTCCAGGAATAAATAATCTGACCAATCGAGTGGTTTTATCAAAATTACAACATTTGTGGTGTCAAATCCGAATAAATAGTACTAAAAATGGATTTACCATATGTCGATTAAATGACCAACATATCATATATATAGCTATAAGCCAATGATGTAGGTCTAAAAACAAATGCATATATATATGACTATATAAATGCAATACTACAACATTTAGCCGATTTATAATAAACCAAGTAGTGTCCCACTTTTATATAAAAAGCCATGTTGTAAGCAATTAAAGCACACTGTTTGTCACCTCCTAAAAACAAAATATGCTCAATTCCATAAAAGACATGTAGTGAACCACACCTAAAAATATATAGCATATTAGGTGTAAAATCTGAGTCAAATATAAACAGACATACCAACCGCCTGAGAATGACCAAAATATATAATCAACAAAAAGCCATAATATTGGTCAAAAAATGCACACATATGTGGCCTAAAGCAATGATATAGTCCACAACCAATCGCTTTACAAAATCCAAACAGTGTCTTTACTTATATAAAATAATTATAAGGGCAACTATATATAAAGCTTCACTGTTTGCCACGTTTCAAATTGCATTGTACCAACTTTTTAAAAGTGGAGTAACAATGGTATAAAAGGATTTTAAATGTATTGGGCATTTAAATCACGTGCATATTGCCAAAAGCAAATATGCCTCTCCCTAAAGACACGTGACAAGCCACACCTGGAAATATGGGCTACGAATTCTTAACAGGCATCAGCCCAATAAAAAAATTTTGCCGATACCCTTAGAAAACTGCCGTGGTACGGTTCATCGTCTTCTTCATCGCTTCCTTTCTAAAAAGATCCCCTTTCGTGCTCCTGTTCATCCAGCCACCATAAAGAGAAAGCAACCTTGCCCCCGAATAGATCCGCTCCACCTCAACCATATTTCCCCTAAAACCTCGCGTCAAAAAGCCCTAATCCAAAGTTTCCCAAACTCATCCATGGCGGGAGAGGGAGAAATTCCCATTGATCAATGGGCGACGTCCGACGTGAAGGAGTTGACCCTGAAGGAGATCGTGAAGGAGGGAGTGCTCCTGGTGAAGGAAATCATCGGATGGGGGCCAACATGCAGCGGGGAATTCCCAATGCCCAACACCGGAGAAATTGTGGTATTTACCCGTTTCTTCCATAGCAGCTTCCATGTTCCAACCTCGGATTTCTTCTGTAGCCTTCTTGACTTCTATGGAATTACGATATATCATGTGAACCCTAACTCCATCCTCCATGTTGCCATTTTCATTCATCTGTGCGAGGCCTTCCTAGGCATCCGCCCCCATTTCAAGTTATTTCAACACATGTTTTATTTGAAAGCTCAACACACAAAAGAAAATCCTTGTGCTGATGGCGGTTTTGGCTTCCAGCTCCATGGCAAACTCGCGTAACATTACATTGCGCTCCCCTTGAAATCATCAAACAAAGGTTGGCATTCCAATTGGTTCTATATCTCAAATCCCCCTCCTTGCCTTCCTGCCTTTGTTGGTCTTCACCAGTCCATAGCCTCAACTTGAATTCATTACCTGAAGGTGTTGATCTCGCCGAGGCTAATGCCCTCTTGGTAAAGATACTAAAGATTAAGGAGGCTGGTTTACTCGGAGAACAAGTCACTCGGCTCTTTATCAAGTGTCTACCGGCTCTGATCAAAGAGAGATCCAAACCAGCTTTCGAGTATGAAGGCCAGACCGATCCCAACTGAGAAGACCCAGACTCAATCAAATTCAAAACTATGTGCTCTTGGATGTACAAGGTCTTCTTGTCCAGGATTGTTGTCGACTACAGCCACAAGCTCCCAGTGGCCCCATGCAGCTTAATGTGACTGCCGCCTCCGGTAAGCAATTATCTCCCTCTTTTGTAAATCTTCTGATCTTGAGCAATCAGTCAATCATGCCATTATTAACATCTTGCTTTAATATTAAAATGCCTCGATAATTTCAAACCCACCTACAGTGGCTCGGCAGTCCCCTCGAAGGAGCCCAAGGCATAGGTAGCCGACTGGGGGCCCTTCCATTAGATCACCCCAAAAGGGAAAGAGGTCAGTCGATCAGCTAGCATCTGCAAGGGCTAAGAAGAGGACCAGAAAATTTTGGATCGATGAGTCCGATGAAGATGATGATCCCCTCCAGGCGCACGTGCAGCTCAGAAACCAAGCACCGAAATGCCCTAGGCTTCGGGCTCCACTCAAGCTGCGCTTAAGCCAAAAAAAAGTAATTCCTATGTTTTAGGATGTCATCCAGGTAACTAATCAATTCCTGTCCTTGTAGCATATTTAAAATGCTTAAAATGAGTGCTTGTGATAAATTCCTGTGATGAATGCCTGCCAGAAATGTTATATGTAAACAATTGTATCCATGTAACATTTATATTGGAAACCACAAGACATAGATCCCCCTAACAAAGCTGATACTATCAATAAGGACCAGTCGAGCACTGCCAAGAAAACCTCTGACAATCAAGAGCCCCCGACTGCTGACCATTCGGGGCTAGGCGATCGGCCGACTGCCGATGACAAGCCCCCGATTGGTTGTGCAATTAAACCATTCGAAGAAGAGAAAACCAGTCAGGCAACCGCAAGCGCACATCACTCGGAACAAGGCGGGATTAATCCCAAAAGACAAGAATCCCTGAGTAGCAAAAACCCTGCTGGCGCTAACTAGTGTTGTTCGTTCAAAGGATAAGGAGCTCCTCCAAAGAAACGCAATGTCATAACAGTTAAACCTCTCATATCTTGCTTCAATGAAGTGTATCTTGCTCAACTTGTTAATCACATCATGACACAGATCCCATCATCGCTGAAAGTGAAGGAGAGATCTTACAGATTAAATCTGCTGAGGATTCCTGAAGATCTCTTCGCATGTTGTGGATGGGATTGCACACGGCATCGTCCTCAATACACTAAAAGAAGAAGAGGAACACTAGATGCTCATGAAGAACTTAAATGAATCCACCAAAATGCTGAATGTAAGTCTTGAATCTCTTCATTTTTTGAATTTGTCTTTATACGATAACTCATTGAGACTCATTCCATAATGAAGAGAATATGGCTCCAATCCCAAGCTAAATCTGAATCCTTGGAAAAACTTGTGCCGCACTTGGACACACTTAAAGAAGTCAAGCAACAACTCAAAGATTCCAAAGATGCAGCCAAAACTAAAGAGGCCCAACCAATGGCCGAAATCAGAAGCTTGAGGGATGCTAATCTTGAACTCTGAGGAACACTTGGAGATAATTATTAATCTTGATCCATATAATAGCAATAAGTCTCTGTTGCTCTTTTTTCACTGTGTTCTGTCTCCTTTGCTCTTTTTCATTGCGTTCTGTCTGCTGTAGCCAAAAACACCAAAATTGCTACCTTAGAGCGCAAGGTGGAGATTAGTAAAGAAACCATTGAGGAACTGAAGAAGGACAAGGCAAAAGCCGAAGCCGACTAAGAAGGTAACTTCCATAATCCCTTCTATCTCAGCCAATTCTGTCAATTGAGACCAACATCTCTTGTTTCTATGAATATCAGCTCACAAGGTGAAGACTCAGGCTTAATTTGCGATCTTTGCTAACAGAGTGAAAGGAGCTGAAACTATCAGGGATGACATTGCCAATGCTACAGCTCCAATCATCGACACCATCTTCCAAAACGGACTTGGATCAATCTTAGAAGACGCTGTTGATATATTTGAGAAGCTTGGGACTGCTCCGGAGAATTATTTGAAGAATATCACCAAAGCTACAACCATGGGGGTTGGCCAAGCTTTAGCGATTACAAAATCACTCTATCCTCGAGTCAATATTAACGCAGTCGGTGATGGCTTCACAGAGGGCACTACTGATGAACAAACCATCGAGCTAACCAATGAAGCCCAAAAAGCTGCTAAGAATGTAGCAAAAGACATAATAGATTGTTTCAGCATTTGAACACTGTATTTAAACTTTAACTTTGTAAAATATACTCCCCTTGTAAATGTATATGGTCTTTGTCTTTCTTATAATTCTTGTTCCGACTGTTATGATCAACTTAAGCAAAGAATAAAACATTAACCATACAAATAAAGCCTAAAACTCAATCAAGTAGGTAAAAAGATTATGCTTAATGATATCATTTAGTCAAGAATGATCATAAGCAAAACCAATGAAAAAATATTGAAAAGCAGCAGTAAGCTCCATGATTATTATTGATAGCCCTCGACTAGCAACTCAAGGAGGTAACTTACTTGATGTCAGCAGTCGAGAAAAGAGTAATATACATCATGAGAACAATAACTTAAGAGTAAAAATGACGTAAATGCTCAATGTTCCAAGAATTTTTAGCTCCGACCCATCTTAACGCTTCAATCAATAAGCCCCTGGCGAGTGACTTCTGAGAAAATAAAAGACCCTTCCCACAACAATCTATTCTTATATCTATTCTTGGTTGTCTGAATCTTCCTGGGAACCAAACCCCCAACAATGAACGCCCATGAACGAACATTACGATTGTGGTAACGCCAAAGACCTTGAAGATATATGGCCGACTGGATACAAGCAATATCACGGGCTTCTTCTAGTCGGTTTGAATCATCAACACGGAAGTTATCATTCTGTTGCTCATCAAAATTATGTAACCGAAGGGATTCATACTCCATCTCACTTGACAACATTGCTTCAGCCTATAAACTAAAAAGAAAGGAGTCTGATCGACAGCCCTGCTTGGCATTGTGCGAAGTGACCATAACACCGAAGGTAATTCTACAACCCAGTGGCCACCGTAAGGATGTAATCTATCAAAGACACGGGCTTTAACACCTCGGAGAACCAATCCATTGGCACGGTTGACTTGACCATTACTCATTGGATGTGCAACTGATACATAGCAGATCTTAATCCCAAAATCTTCACAAAAATCCTTGAAAACACCACTAGTAAATTAAGTCCCATTGTTAGTAATAATTCTATTGGGAACACTAAAATTGTGCACAATAATGAGGAAGAAATCCCTAGCTTTATCTGCTGTGATTGTCCTGACTGGCTTGGCCTCAATCCACTTGGTGAGCTTATCAACAACAACAAACAAGTGCGTAAAACCACCTGGCGTTGTCTTAAATGGACCTACCATATCAAGCCCCCATACAACAAATGGCCATGGAAGGGGGATAGTTTGTAACTCCTAGGCAGGGACATGAATTTGTCTAGCAAAAAATTGACAACCTTCATAGGTCCGAACAACCTTTTCCACGTCATTGACAACAGTCGCTAGAAAAAACCTTGTTGATACGCTTTACCAACCAGAGTGCGTGCTGTAGCATGAGTGCCGCATATTCCAGAGTGGATATCCTGCAATAAGTGTTCTCCTTCCTCAGTCGGAATACACCTAAGTAACATGCCTGATGAACTGCGTTTGTAGAGTTCTCCTTTGAAAGGTGTGTAAACTCGGCAGTGACGTTGAACACGTTTAGCTTCAGCCCTCTCCTTAGGCAACTCTTGAGTAGTCAAGTACTTGATGAAAGGTGTCCTCTAATAAGAATCAATTGTAAAAACTTTCCTCGAAACATTTTCTTCAATAGTTTTCTTCTTTGCAACAGACGGCTGATGAAGGTGTTCAACGAAGACATCAGTAGGTGCAGCCACTCCTTTAGATCCAAAATTTGCTAACTCATCGGATGCTTCTTTTTGATGTCTTAGCACATGGGATAACTTAAGGCCGTCAAATTTGTCTTCCAACTTACAAACCGCCTGATGGTAGGCTGCCATGTTTTCACTTAAACAAGACTAATCTTTTAGGACCTAGTTGACGACTAATTGAGCATCTTCTCGAACAACCATGCTACGTATCCCGAGAGACACGACAATCTGCAAACCATAAAGTAGAGCTTCATACTCGGCCACGTTGCGCGATGCTAGAATGTGAAGTTGAAGGATGTATCATAGTCACTCTCTAGTCGGGGAAAGCAAGACGACTTCATACCTAGCACCACTAACTCTTTTAGACCCATCAAAATACATTGTCCAATACTCTAGCTTCTCCACAGGCATCTCCTCTTGAATTTCTATCTACTCGGCGAAGCTAACACCTAGAACTTAATCGATATTCTAGCTTTGAACGTAATGAAAACGCCATCAACTCCAAAGCCCAGATTCCAATTCGTCCCGTGACTTCACGGTAGTAAAGAACATCTCCAAGAGGGAAAAAAGTGACCACAAGAACCGAATGGCTTTGAAAATAATGAACCAACTTACTCACAGTGATCAGAACTCTAGACAACAACTTCTGGACATGCAGATAACACGTCTTGGAAACAACCATAACTTCACTAATGAAGTAAATTAGCCTCTGAACTCTTTGAATGTCCTTCTTCTTCTCTCTCAACGACCAACACCATGCTAACCACTTGAGAAGTTGCTTACACATAAAGCAGTAAAGGCTCTTGTGGATGTGGCGAGGCCAACACGAGCTGTGTGGTGAGGAAAATCTTGAAGTCTTCAAAAGTTCAGGGGTCCACTTGAAATCATCTGTCTTCTTGAGAAACTTAAAGAACGGCATTCCACGTTCCCCGAGTCTAGAGACAAAACAACTGAGGGCCGCCATGCAACCAGTGAGTTTCTGAACATCTTTTTGGGAACTCGACGGCTCCATATTGAGTATAGCTTTGATTTTCTCTGGGTTGCCTTCGATACCGCGATGAGATACCAGGAAACCAAGCAGCTTCCCTAATAGTACTCCGAAGGTGCAGTTCTCAGGGTTCAAGTTCATCCTAAAGGCCCGGATATTATGAACAGTTACTTCAAGATCAGCAATAGAGTCGTCCTTCCGCTTGGTCTTAATAACAACATCGTCGACATATGCCTCCACATTACGTCCGAGCTGAGATTGCAAATATCATTGAATCATACGCTAATAAGTCATGCCAGCATTCTTTAGGTCAAAAGACATGGTGATGTAGGAGTTAGCGCCGAATGGAGTGATGAACGAAGTCTTCAAGCAGTCGGATTCCTTTTGTCTGATTTGATTATATCCCGAATAACAATCGAGAAAGCTGAGAAGCTCGTAGTCGGCTATTGAATTGATGAATTGGTCATTGCGAGGCAATCATTAGGGCGAGACTTTTTGATGTGAGTATAATCCACACACATACGTCATTGTCCCATCTTCTTCCGAACTAGAACCGGGTAAAGCCAACTAGTCGGGGTGGTAGACTTCTTTGATAAATCTAGCCGCCAAGAATTTAGTCACTTCCTCTTTGATTACATCCCTACTATCTTGAGCAAACCGACACAGTCGTTGCTCTCTTAGAATCAGCCTTCACATTTAAGGAGTGCTCGATCACCTCTCTAGGAATACCAGGCATATCAGAATGTTTCCATACAAATATTTCTTTATTAGCTTAAAGAAAGGTGACAAGCACGCTTTTCTATTTACAATCTAACTCGATGCCAATAACAGCTCTCTTAGAAGGATCAGTCGGATCTAATAAAATCTTGTTGGTCTTGGTGTCACCTTATGTTGACCTAGGGATCTTCTTAGCTAGGACTTCTCCTTCCTATGATGTTGATGCAGCCAATCGGATTTCCAATCGGGCGAGTACTCTTTCACAAGATTGGTTCATCTCGCAGCTCTCCTTATCACAAGTAAAGGCTTGTTTGACATCACTACGCAGGGAAATTACTCCTTATGGACCCAACATCTTCATCATCAGATAAGTGTAACGTGGAATAACTATAAACTTTGCAAGAGTTGGTCGTCCTAGTATGGCATGGTAAGCTTCCTCAAAGTTAGCAACCTCGAAACAATTTTTTTCCATCCAGAAATTATCCCGAGTACCAAAGATGACTGGAAGAGTGATATGCCCGCGTGGTCTTGAAGATAACCCAGGGATATCCCCGTGAAATGGAGCAGAACGTGGCTTCAACTCGGATCATGGAATCTTCGTCTCATCCAACATTTTAGTTAAAAGAATATTGAGCGTGCTACCACCGTCAATGAGGATGTGCTTCAGTTTGACGTTGCGAAGCACTGGGTATAACACCAGGGGGTACTGTCCCGGGTGAGCCACTCGGTCAAGATGATTCGAGCGGTCGAACATAATTTCCACCTTAGACCGTCGTAAAAATTATGGTACTTCCGGTTGAATCGTGTTGATCTCTCGATTGGTAAGCTTTTTTTTCTCTTGGACTCGTATGCAAGCGAGCCCCCAAAGATGTGATTTAACTTGGCTCAGTGGTCCTGAAAAGAACATGCACCAGTATCACCATCATCCTTCTTATGTCCTAAAGTCCATTCTGTTGCAACAGTCTTGAGCTGAGCCGCGTATTCTTGAGCAAATTTCTTATAGATGAAGCAATCCTTGGACGTGTGCTTAAAGTTCAGATGATGCTGGCAAGGGCCGTTTATAATCTTGTCATAGGTGCCGATGTGTGGACGTTGTTGTTGATGATTCGAAGTCGTGGCCACCAGATCCTCAGGCTTACACTTGCGATATTTCTGGTTGTTGTTGCCATTGTCTTTCTTGAGGCATCAGCTACTTCTCGACTGCTTCTCCTAGCGTGAAGCTTTCATACCGTCTCGAATAACTTACCGTCATTGGGGTCTTACTTCAAACTTACCAATCAGTAGCTCATTTGAATCCCCTTGTGAAAAGTTGCAATGATGGCATCGACGATAACATCAGGGATCCTATTACGAGTTTCAGAAAAACGTCAAATATAGTCCTTTAAGGGTTCGTCGAGTCTCTGAATCACGTGGTATAAGTCAAAATGGGTGCCCGGCCTCTCAAAAGTGCCTTTGAAGTTAGCAATGAGGTGGTCTCGAAGTTGGCTCCAAGAGTTGATTGAGACCCTTAGTAAACCAGCAAGCCAACTCCTAGTAGAGTCAGCAAGTACTACGGGCAAATAGTTCACCATAGCTTTGGTGTCACCTTGTATTGCGTGGATAGCCAAGGTGTAGATGGTGAGCCATGACTTTGGGGGTTTTGCCATCATATTTTTCAATACCTGTTGGTTTAAAACCAATCGGCTAATCCACTCGACGCAATTCGTGAGTAAAGGCTAGAACTCCATAGTCGTCGTCGTCAGGATAGTATCTTCGGTCTTGATAGCAAGCTCGGTGTTCCCGTTCATGGTGGCATTGATTGAGCTCATGCCTCAAAGTTGATGTGTGCTAGCGTATGTTGTCGGTAGCCGTCATTGTAGTTAGGGTCGCCATGATAATTCCTGCTGTGAAAAGGTGGAGCGCGGCATTGACCGTGTGAATCGGCTGACTGGTCTGGACATCGTCTTTCATTGTCATGGTGATGCAAACTTGATCCTATGCGTCCTTTGTTGTGCTCGGGTGCCTGATACTCTCTAGATCATAGAGGTGGAAGATGGCTGCCCATAGGTGTCTCTGCAGTAGATTCTTCGGCTCATCGACTGCCTTTAGCTTCTTGCGAAACGGTAGCTACAATCATAGTCTTGGTTTTGTTTAATATTGGTGTCACGTTAGGTGGTGCGGCCTTAATAATAGTGTCAAGCAAGGTGACTATTACAATTGCATACTTTTGAGGCATGACGAAGATGTTGGTATCATCGACACAAGTCTAAAGAATAGCATGGTGGGCCGCACGCCCAGCTAAAGCCAATTCTCGTCTTCCTCGGTCCTCCTCTTCCTTGCGCTTGCGCTCCTCTTCGAGCCTAGCATGTTCCTCCTCTGCTTCCCTAGCCAAACGAGCCTGCGCCTCTTCGTCTGCAACTGGATCTGCCATGAACACATCAAAGAGAAGTGTTGTATAGTCGTCATCAAATTCTGAACTAGCCTTACTCTCAGTGCCGGGATTATCATAATCATCGAAAGAATTGAGGTAGTCGACGATCTCGGTGTCGAAGAAATATCCTAGTGGTTGAAGCATGAGGCTAACCTTCTTGAAGCCCAATCCGAGGTAACCCGAAGCTTGTTTTGATCGGGGCCTATGGGGGGAGACAGATCTAGATCCAAACGTAGAGGCAGGCAATGGAGGGAGCCGCATGGGGATGCGAGGGTATGTCTTTTCGTTGTTGGGGAGGCCGTGAAGGTAAGTTTATGTCGATGATTCCCCCGAGTGGTTTGAAGCCAACTCAGAGGAAATAACCTTGGAGTAGATCTCAGCAGCGTTTGGCAAACCAAATGGGGCCGAGTGGATGCAGTCCCTTCCCGACTGGTTAGAATCTGAGTCAAGGAGAGAGATCTTGCCGAAGTCGTTAACGATGAAGTCAAGGTTGCCAAAATAGTAGGCCTGCCCTGGTGGAAAGGCGATGTCGTCAGCTCCCAAAGGTGATCCCATCGTACTTATCAATGGAAAACTCGACGTGTCCCCTATCAAGCGTTAACTGTCGGTTGTAGGAATCGACAATAAGGAAAAGGGTTGCGTATGAGAGCTAAAGTAGATGGATTATGTGCCAAAGATTTAAACAGGTTTAAGCCCTCTCGACAAGAGGTAATACCTTACTTCTGTTTTGAAAATTGGATCCGCCGAGTGTTTTCTTGATCTAGAGATTAAGTTGTTGGTATGATTGTGGTTATGTCCTTGGATGACCTCCTAACTACAAAAGGACGAATCTAACCAAACTCAGTATTAGTTTTTCTAAATCTAATCTACAATATTACCGAACCAAGATTTTGGATTGTTTTCTATACACAAAAAAACGTAATAACTAACACATGATCCGTTACATATTTCATATATATCATTTATCTTCTATATTCAGTCAGATAATCCAGCCGTGCGTTTATATGATACTGTTAACACGTCTAGCTTGTACAAATTAAACGTGTATATACGATGTATTGGGAATAAGTAGCATGTGGTCGTGTCCGGTGAGGTGTGTTGTCTGCCGGGGAGAATACCCGGTGTACATGACGTGATGCGAGATGGGGGTACCTAGCTAGGTAGCTTTAATTTGTGTTGGACTCAACAGTAAGTCCACGTACGGGTGCACATATGCATGCATGGGTGGGTCAGTCCAGCTCGTGCGTCATCGTTTCGAGTCGGAGAGGTTATGTTTGATGTGCCTTTGGATTTCCTGTACATGGCCAGTGTGCATAAATCAGTACTATACTAGTAGCTTAGTAAGATATTTCTGTCTAGTTTAACTAGGAGAGATTAGAGAGAAGGCATTGCAGACCGCTCAAAGCATTTATTGTCCAGCTAGATATAGCATGTGTTAATTTCATCTTTCTTTTTGGAATTGCTAGATAACATTCAGCAGTTTTTTCTCAAAAACTTTCGTGTCGAGATTTATGTGCGGTTGGAATTATTTTTAAGCGTATGCACTGAGGCGTAGAATCCAACCGCAACCTGCGCGGTGAACGCTCATGGCACTAGCCATCAGGCCGTGCCTTTAGACCGTGTTCGTGTTTGGTATTTTAGTCCCGGGACTAAAGATTAGTCTTTGTTTGGTTTCAGGAACTAAAAGGGACTAAACTCAATTAATTACATGGTACAAAGACCATATAGCCCTTATGTAGTCATGCAAGCTAAAAATAAATTATTCATTGTAAATACAGAATAGAGACAAGGATACTTCATATACATATTAAAAAAACTTTTATATAAAACGCATGGAAGGCCATGGCATTAGCATTGCACAAAAGAGTTTACAGTATACTGTTTATCTACAAGAATGTTGCTCATCCAGTTTCAAGTGGCACAGCTTCTGATAGAAAATTGTATGCATAAACAATTAAAATATCAGCAAAAAATTCTATACCGTTAATCTTAATTTTGTATACTTCATTTATCACAAGCTGTAAATTGGATAGTTAAGAAAAGGAAAGAAAAAAGATGGTTTGCTAAAAACAACTAGACCAGTTCATCTGTGGTGCTACAGAAGCATTAATCTTGACTGTGAGTATGAATTCCAGAGTTGAAGAGCCACATAATTTAGGTGCTCGGTACCACCTCGTTGCGACATAATCCTTCACACATAGTTGAACAACAGAATTAATAACATAAAGAGGAATGTAAAATATCATACACAGTGAGGTCATCGTTGGCTCTGATGACTTGATGGAGATCTGACTCCAACAGAAAAAGAAAGAAACGTAAGTTTTAAGAGATCGATCGTTTCATAGATCACTGAAATAACACAGGTCAACAGCCAAGATGACGAATCGGATGGCAGTTTACAAGCAACAACCGAAAGATGAAAGATTCGATAGAAGACGCAAGCTTTACCTGCACTTCAGTTGTATTGCACAGATCATAGAAAAGATGAAAGATTCGATAGAAGACGCAAGTAGTAATGTTGTACAGTATGTAAGTAATTCAGGTGCCACAAAGATGTGATCTTGGCTGAAAACCCCTCGTGGGTGGCTACGAATTAAGGATCACGAGAAAGCCTGTTTAACTTTCATTTCACCCAAAGTCCCAAACTAAAAAGCAGAAGAAACAAAGCAAGCACACTCCACCGGGCACCAGGCTGACCTCACCTTCTTGTGGTTCTCGACGGGGAGCAGCATCTTGCGCTTAGAGCGATGAGATCTGGGTCGTCGACGACCTCGAGGTCGGAGGACGCTGCCTCCTCCCCGGCGTTGGACGACTGGTTGGAGTTGGAGCCGGAGCCGGACGCCGTACGACGGTGAAACAGGCGGCGGAATCCATCGACGAGCATGCCCCCTCCCCCCATCCATCCCTACCGATTCCCCGCCGGCATTGGCTGGTCAGCACCGAGCGGCGCGGGGAGGCACCGATCGGCCGTGAGGAGGCGCGGGGAGGCGACGCTGCCCAGCGCGGGCCGGGGCGCGCTGGCCGACGCGTGCCGAGGCGGCGCTGGCCGCCGTGGCCGGGCCGCGCACGGAGGAGCGGGAGGGCGGCACGGGAGGAGCAGGGCGGCGCAATAGGCAAGGGGCACGGGAGGAAATCTTCAGTTTAGTCCAAATTAGCATCTATCTTAGAGACTAATCACCTGATGCAAATTTAGTCCGTTGTAGTCCCTGCTGTTTGGGTAATTAGGGACTAAACTCTAGGGACTAATGGGATTAGTCCCTCAACCAAACAGGGCCTTAATTTGCTTAGTTACATAAGAATTTTTATAAGTTCCATTGCGTTACGATGTAATTACAATTCAGTTGTACTTCACCTAAAATACTATGGAATTTTGTATAATTACTTTCTTTTTATTTGGTTTTTTAAGATAAAGAGGCTAACCACTGATGTTTGTAACCCTTTTAGTCTCGGCTTTCAAACCGAGACAACAAAAACGATATCTATCTTTAGTCTTGGTTAAAATAACTGGGACCAATGATATATCTTTAGTCATAGTTGGTAACACCAACCGGGACTAAAAAGGGCGACGTCATGTGACTAAAGAGGACTAAAGGTTTTTCTTTTTTTTTAATTTTACTCCTGCTAGCTTGCTGCTTGTTTATATATTACGCATATATAATTTACATATATATATATGCAATATGCATATATATATGCATAAATACATATTTTATACACATATAAATGCACTTAATTAAGTAAATATGTACATGTTTACCAAAATATGTGTACACATATAAATATACACATATATTACATTCCAAATTAATTTTACTGTTCTATATTGTATATTACAAAAATTTCTCTATGATGTGGATCCATGACCACTCCAATCCCAGTGGAATGCTCCCGCGTGATCAATAATTTGCTCGTTGATAAATCACATCAGTGATTCTCGAGAAGCCTGTATGAAACCATCATGGTGGGAGAGTTTGTCCCTTATGGAAATAATATGTTATTTGATACAAATAAGAAATAAATATATGAAATCAATAAGAAATCAAGACGTAATGTATGAATTACTGTTATACGTACGTCCAGATCATATGAACGTGTGACTTGGTGAGTTATGCGTTGAATATAGTCGAAGATGCAATATCCACATAAGTTTCTCCCCTGTGCCTGTTTTGTACACTAAAGAAGAAACGACAACAGATTTAATATAAATTTCTATTTTTAACAAACTAATGATTCAATATAATTTTGGAGCATGTACTCACTGGAAATTTCATTCTCACTTCAAGCTTTTAATTCCAAAGCCCACGGACCTTCTCACGGAGCCGTGCCCATGCCCTACGTGTAGTTACAAGCTAGTATTATTCGAGAACCGCATAGTGGCAATAATAACTAAGACTGCATTACATGTCTAATACTTCAAAAATCCTTGCGAAGGTAGACTCTGGTTTATCCATTGAATCGTAGACATGGATCCACGAGTGGCTAAGGTCGATTAGGAAAAGGACGCAGTGGAATCTGCAAATGGCGTGAGATAATATATATGAAATTGTATGTGTATGACATGAAAATTGGTACGGGAGGTAGTAAAAACTCACGTTGTGTTGTACGAAAATAGTATCCAAGTCTTGTGATGCTGCTACACCAGCATATGGAGGATGTTGTCCTATGGTTCCGCGGGATATTGTTCTAGCATCGCAATGTTAATTTTGTGAGGTCCACGAATCCTATTTTCGTCCATCCCCTCTCATTGCACTCGTGGATGGCCATTTTACAACGGGAAAAAGAATTTTAGTCAGCTACATACAAGGAGCTATGGAACGAAATAAATTTAATCGATCGATACTTACAAAACCCGCGTGGATATAATAGAGACATCGAGGTCGTCTAGCAGGTACAGCTCGAAGATGTCCTCGAAGAGAATATATATTAGATCATCTTCTGCACCGCACCGTGATCATCTCTATACCTTTGCCTGAAGCTTCCATGTACCACTAGTGGAAGCGATACATCTATGTGGGGAGAATCTTGAGCTCATCAGGCTTGACAATAGGTCGTCCGAATGTATACTTATATTTTAGCTCGGCCTTCTCGATAGTTGCGCGTTCTGATATTTGGTCCATTGTTATTCCCCTATATTCCTTAAATTTTCTTAAATCAGCTTTGTGGTGCACCACTGTTGACGCCAAAAGTCACACTCTTGCAGATGTCCAAGTGTGCCAGGAATGTGTTGCCGTGAAAAACACACACTGGCCTGGGAGATCTGCTTATTTCCAGTGCAGGTCCTAAGATCATTTAAGCGCGGGCGTGCCAGTCAGTTTGATCCTGCCACTGAGAAGATATACAAAATAGAAAAGCATAAACCATATCGACCGATAGGCCGATAATCAAAACAACCGATCTGTTGACAACCAATTGGCTAACAACCGATCGGCTGATAAGCCGATAGCGTGATTCTAGCCGATGCCGATGTTAACGTGATTCCAGTGCACTGGACCTGCACTAGACCTGCACTGAAAACTTTGCTGCAATCAGCTAAATCCAACTTATATTGCATCCTTGCTGAAGTCTTTAAATGTTATGTCGATGTTTCGCCACTGTGACCCATCGGCGGGATGTCTCAGCATGCCGTCTTACTGGCGTTCTTCTGCGTAGCAGTGCACCATCCTTGCATGCTCTTTGTTCATGAACAGACGCTTGAGCCATGGTATTATAGGAAAATACCACATCACCTTAGCAGGAACTCTTTTGTTCGAAGGCCATCCAACAACATTGCCTGGATCATCTCGACTAATCTTGTATCGAAGTGCTTTACAAACCGGACATGCTTCTAGGTTCTCATACTCCTCACCGCGATAAAGGATACAATCGTTAGGGCATGCGTGTATCTTTTGTACCTCCAGTCCTGAGGACAGACTAAGTTCTTAGCTTCGTACGTTGATTCCGGCAAATCGTTTCCCTCTGAAAGAATGTTCTTCACGAGTTTTAGTAACTCATCAAATGCCTTTTGACTGACACCATTTTTGGCCTTCCATTACAAAAATTATAGTGTGATACCCAACTTCTTGTGCCCCACCTGAGTACAAGGACGTTTTGTGGTCCGCCAATATATGCTTCAATTTCTGCACCTCCTTTTCACCTTCCCAGTCTCTTGTACGTTGCGCAACATCTGACCAAGGTTATCGACACCGTTGTTTTTTTCAGCATCCCCATCCGCCTCGCCTGCTGTATTTTCTTCAAACTCACCGTATTGACCATAGTCCGGAATGTTGTTGTCGTCTTCTTTATCTTCTTCCATTGCAACCCCTACCTCTCCGTGCGATGTCCAGCAATTGTAGTGAGGCATGAATCCTGACTAAAACAAATGGGCATGAATAATTCTTGATGTAGAATAATCATTCTTTTTTTGCACTTTTTACATGGACAACGTATAAAGCCCTTATGCTTGTTTACATTGGCCACACTCAAAAAATAACACACGCCTTGAATAAACTGTGCCGACTGTCGGCCTGCGGTGTACATCCATTGCCGATCCATCTACATGAAATTCAAAAAAATCATAAGAAAAATTCACGAAAGTCAAAAAATTTAAATAATATTACAATAATTATATAAATATATAATTAGACAATAATTATATAATAATCCAACATACATAATGTGTTGTACTTATTTTTAATGTATGTAGTGTACTTATTTCTAACTATTTTAATTTATAATTATTTTTAAAAGTTCTTTTAAAGTTCTAAACATATTTTTAATGTATGTAGTGTACTTATTTCTAACTATTTTAATTATTTTTAAATTACCTTAGTTTTCTAACCTACTATCAAATTTTATATATTTTTCCTTTGTCATCTATTTTATACCATTTTTTCCACATGTTTCTCTCTCACTATTTTCTATATAAATTTTTAGAGATAAAAGTGTATGTAAAATATACCTATAAAAGTATTGTGCTAAGTATACTTAGAGGATGGAGTTGTGGATTTTAAGAAGTAAAATAATTTCCCCAAACAAATTTTGTCTCTTCATTTTCCATTAACCTATTTAGAGATAAAAATTTATAGAAATAAAACGTAAAAACTAATAACCTAAGCTTAGATCATAAGAGAATGAAGTTGCTAACCTTGTAGATCCCTCGGATAAAAATTTTGGCAGCGCCTCCCTTCTAGAGCAAACCTTTGAAGACGCTGGCTCGAGTTGGAGGAGGAAGAAGAAGTTTATAAAGCACATTCACTTTAGTCCCGGTTGGTGTTACCAGCCGGCACTAAAGATCATTTAGATCTTTAGTCCCGGTTAGTAACACTAGCCGGGACTAAAGTAAGGATATTTAGTCTCGGTTGGTGTTACCAACCAGGACTAAAGATCCCCCGGTGTTAGTGATATGTCCTAGGGACAACATGGAGATGTTGGATATCACGTCAATGTTTATGTATTTATGAATAAAGTGTTATTCAGTTTCATGAAATAGACATCTTGTATTGATCAATAAGTACGTGACTTATTTATGAGACTCGATATGTATGAATCTATTTCTAAATGATCCCTGATCATATATCATATTATTTGAACTAATATGATTCTAAGGTCGGCACGTCTATTGATTGATGACCATGTCTCATAGATCATTGGTATGAAGATACCAAATCAATAAACATGGAAATATGTGTTAGAGAACACATTGTTGGATAGACCCACCATGAGACACTACATGAATTAATGTGCCATTAGTTGGTCTCAGGTAGTGTTGGTACAAAGTCCTTAGACCTGAGATCACCATGGATTCCAACATGTGTAGTAGCCTACTTTGGGACTACCAAACGATATTCCGTAACTTGATAGTTATGAAGGTAGTTTTCGGGTTTGCTATGAAACATGAAGTGGGATGTGAGTGATCAAGATGGAATTTGCCCCTCCTTTGGAGAGATATCTCTGGGCCCCTCGAGGTAATGGATTATGGAAATGCATGGCCATGCTAAGTTGATTGAGGAGTCAATCAACAGTCAGATAATCCAATACGGTTCGAGTGAATGGTTAAGCTATTGAAGGGATGGCACACATCTTGCCTATAGCTTATTTGGTATCGTGAGGCAAAGGGATTTGTGTACACATTACAGGTTCAGAGCCGATATTATTCTTGTATACTATGGTGTCAATATATGCTGCTAGGCACCGCTGTTGACGGGTTGGCTGAGTTGGACTCGAGTCGACGACCGGCTAAGTTAGACTATAGCCGAAACCGAGTATACCTGAACCTTCACGGTCGCATGCTTAAGGGGATAAGAACAGGCATTCGAGTTGGACTCGGATACGGCTCAATCGGATAGGGATCCGATCGGATAGAGTCCTATGGTCTTACGACGTATGGGCGCCCGACTCTATGAAATTCGGATGGGATCCAATTCAAAATAGAGTCCTGATCGGCCACTAGTCCCAGTCGGCCAACTCTATATATAGGGGCGAGGGGTGGAGAGCTGAGCGACATCAAGTACATCAATTGAAGTCAATTGCGCCGAAATCAATCTGATCATACATGGCTTTAGAAGTCGACGAGATCAATCTCCACAGAAACCCTTCCCACCTTCGAGCCAAACCCTAGCCTTGCATCGCGTGCTAGCACACGGGTGTTCGGTGTTCTGTCCCCGGATGTGTGGATACCGGTAGAGGCTTGCTACATTGCACGCTGTTGATCGGCTACGGATCGGCTGTGGTGGAATCAGCTGCGGTCGAGCGCGTCGGAGCGAGCCGCGAGAACACGGTCAGACGACTCGGCGAATCGGCTACATCGGCGAATTGGCTGATTGGTGAATTGGCTGTCCCTAGGAATCAGCTGTCGGCTTGCGGGAATCGGCTGCCATCGGCCAGCACAGTTCCAGATCGGATAGCCCTGATTGGCTATTTCCGCTGCATACTCCAATCGGTAACGATCTATCGGCCCTTACTTGCAAGTGTTCCTGGTTTGCGCGGTAGAAAAGTTTTTATTTTCGGCTAGCGTAGCCTCCGCGTAACCCTTTAGTGGTATCAGAGCTAATCCTTCTTAGTTCGGGTTTTAGATTGGATCTGGAACAAGTTTTGTGCACGGGTTGATTAGATCAATCGGTTTTACGGGATCTGTTGAGGAGAGTAGATGGTAATTGCGTTCCTTGATAGTGTATCGGAACGGCGTAATGTGATTACGTCGAAGCAATATCCATAGAACTCGGTTTGAGTCGGCTTCGAGATAGCGTTCCTTGATAGTGTATCGAAACGGTATAATGTGATTATGCCGAAGCTATCTCGTAGTCCGATCTTGTTTGCTGCCTCGCGCCTATGCAAACCATCTCCCTTGATAGTGTATCGGGACGGCATAATGTGATTATGCTGACATGGTTTCCGTAAGCGATTTCATAAATTGGATCTATGAATTTCGTGTGGTGTTCCGTGTGCGTCCCCCTTATAGGTTGTCTCGATGCTGTTTCTCTGCGATAGGTAGAAAACGTTCTACGCCTAACTTGTTTTTGTAGAGAATGCTTTGAGATGGTATGGCCCTATTGTATGTATGAGATGCATGTGATGCATGTAATATTCTTTCATATGTGCAATCCCTGTAATATTCTTTCATACGTGCAATGCTTGTAATATTCTTTCACGACCTCCGAGTCGATGCAATCTTCAATTCGAGCTTCTATAGTAGTAGCTTAGTTTGAAGAAATCAAGCATCATGCACATTGGAAGATGGTGCCAAAGATGGAGATCCTCAGCGCCGACATGGAGATGGAGATCACCATGTGAAGGGGGCCATACTATTTCATTATATGCTATTCTACCTGCTTTCATATATGTGATATGTTTGTTTGATAGGATAGCATCCCTCACAAAATTAAGTAGTAATGATGCCCTTCCAAATGTTGCACCCGTCACCGTTATGCTCGTTAATGGTGGGTGCCAAAGCAAAGTGCCATTCTCTATCATAACACGAGGGGGTATATGTCGGACATATACAGCGGAGCATTTGGTTTACTTAACAAGGCTATCAAAACAGTTTTGGGCCTTGGGGCATAGGTTGGCGCCGGGGCATGGAGATGCCACACCAACAACAAGAGTCACATAGAGATGTGATTAGCAAGGAGTTGCTTACCGATGTTATTAATCTTCTAGCAGTGATGCCAAAGCTCACTAGAAATTAACTAACATGTGGATCTTGACCCAATACGTAACCTAGAGGGAAGGTGTAAAATACGTAATGGGAGTCTAATGTTAAATTGTTTAACAATAGACATAGCATAAACATTGTGCTAAACTTTGCTTTTTCTGTTGTAGAATAAATGGTGGCTAATACTACACCCAGTTCTTTTAATTTGCGATCTATTCTCGAAAAGGAAAAATTAAATGGAACAAACTTTATGGATTGGTATCGCAACTTGAGAATTGTTCTCAAGCAAGAGCGTAAGGAGTACGTTCTTGAAGTACCCTATCCGGAGGATTTGCCTAATAATGCCCCTTGCAGCTGCACGGAGAGCTTACGAGAAGCACACTAATGATGCCCTAGATATAAGTGTCTCATGCTTGCTACAATGTCCCCCGAGCTTGAAGCAATATGAGAGCAGCGATACTCACACTATTATTCAGGGACTGAGTGGTATGTTTGAGAACCAAGCTCGGGCCGAGAGGTTCAACACCTCAAAGTCCTTGTTTGCGTGGAGGCTTGTTGAGGGGAATCCCGTCGGTCCGCATATGATAAAAATGATTGGCTACTTTGAGTGTCTGGAAAAACTAGGTTTTCCCCTTAGCCAAGAGTTGGCTACTGATGTGATTCTCCAGTCGCTCCTTCCTAGCTTTGAGCCATTCATATTAAATTATCACATGAACAATATGGATAGAACCTTGGCTGAATTGCATGGGATGCTAAAGACGGCTGAGGAGAGTATCCAGAAAAACTGTCATCATGTGATGATGATGCGAAGGCAAAGCGCAAACCACCTGTCAAGAAAGTTTGCACCAAGAGGAAGTTAACTCCCGATGAGATCGCGAGTGCCTCCAATGCAAAGAAGGGCAAGAAGGGGTCGACGACATCAGATGCCGTTTGCTTCTACTGCAAGGAGACAGGCCACTGGAAAAGGAACTGCAAGAAGTACATGGAGGATCTCAAAAAGAAGCAAAATACGACTTACGCCGAGGCATTAATGTTATAACATTAATCTTGTTACTTCACCCTACGACTCTTGGGTATTTGATATCGGATCGGTAGCTCATATTTGCAAGTCGTTGCGGGAATGAGAAGAAGTAGAGGCTTAAGAAGGGGCGATGTGAACCTACGCGTCGGCAATGGAGCAACCGTTGCTACAGTTGCTGTCGACACAGTACCACTTCATCTATCTTCAGGATTAGTTTTGGAATTAAATAATTGTTATTGTGTTCCAACACTATGTCAAAACGTAATTTCCGCTTCATGTTTGCAAGCGGAAGGATATGATTTTAGATCAATGGACAATGGTTGTTCAATATATCTCAGAGATATGTTCTATTTTCATGCTTCATTGGTGAATGGATTATACGTTTTGAATCTTGAAGCGTCTCTCATCTATAACATTAATACAGAAAGGCAACTCTCTAATGATACAAACCCCACGTTTATCTGGCATTGTCGCTTAGGCCATATAAATAAGAAACGCATGGAGAAGCTCCATAAGGATGGACTGCTTCACTCTTTTGATTTTGAATCATTTGAGACATGTGAGTCTTTTTTACTTGGTAAGACGACAAAGGCACCTTTCACGGGACACGGTGAAAGAGCAAGTGACTTGTTGGCACTCGTACATACTAATGTATGTTGACCAATGAGCTCGACGACCAGAGGTGGTTATCAGTACTTCATTACCTTCACCGATGACTTTAGTAGATATGGTTATATCTACTTAATGAGGCATAAGTCCGAGTCCTTTGAAAAGTTTAAAGAATTCAAGAATGAACTACGAGAATCATTTAGGGAAAACAATCAAGTTTCTACGATCGGATCGTGGAGGGGAATACTTGAGCCAAGAGTTTGGTATCATCTGAAAGATTGTGGAATTGTTCCACAGTTGACTCCGCCAGGAACTCCACAATGGAACGGAGTGTCCGAACGGAGAAATCGCACCTTGTTGAACATGGTGCGGTCGATGATGAGCCAAAGTGATCTTCCATTATCCTATGAGGAAGCGATGGTGGGACCCGATTCCAACAAGTGGCTTGGAGCCATGAAATCCGAAATAGAATCCATGTATGACAATCAAGTTTGGAACTTGGTTGATCCACCTGATGGTGTCAAAACCATTGAGTGTAAATGGGTTTTTAAGAAAAAGGCCGATATGGATGGAAATGTTCACATCTATAAGGCGCGATTGGTGGCGAAAGGTTTTAAACAGACTCAAGGAGTTGATTATGATGAATCCTTCTCGCCCGTCGCAATGCTTAAATCTATTCGGATTATCCTAGCGATTGCTGCATATTTCGATTATGAGATATGGCAAATGGATGTCAAAACGGCTTTCCTAAATGGAAACCTAAGCGAGGATGTATACATGATACAACCTCAAGGTTTTGTCGATCCACAATCGCCTTGAAAGATATGCAAGCTACAGAAATCCATTTATGGATTGAAGCACGCATCTCGGAGTTAGAATATTCGTTTTGATGAAGTAATCAAAGGGTTTGATTTCATCAAAAACGAAGAGGAGGCTGTGTTTACAAAAGGTCGAGTGGGAGCGCAATTGTATTTCTAATCTTATATGTGGATGACATATTGTTGATTGGAAATGATATCCCTATGCTAGAATCCGTCAAGTCTTCATTGAAAAATAGTTTTTCCATGAAAGACTTAGGGAGGCAACATACATATTAGGCATTCGGATCTACGAGATAGATCCAAGAGGCTAATTGGATTAAGCCAACGTACATACATTGACAAGGTGTTGAAAAGGTTCAACATGCATGATTCCAAGAAAGGTTTCTTGCCCATGTCACATAGCATTAATCTTAGCAAGAATCGGTGTCCTCGGACACACGATGAGCGGAATAAGATGGGTATTGTTCCATATGCTTCGGCAATTGGATCCATCATGTATGCCATGCTTTGTACACGCCCAGATATCTCGTACGCTCCGAGTGCTACAAGCAGATACCAGTCAGATCCAGGTGAAGGTCACTGGACTGCCGTAAAGAATATCCTTAAGTACTTGAGAAGAACTAAGGATATGTTCCTAGTCTATGGAGGTGAAGAAGAGCTCGTTGTAAGTGGTTACACTGATGCTAGCTTCAAACAAACAAGGATGATTATAGATCGCAATCTGGGTTCGTGTTCCTGAACGGAGGCTCAGTCCACTGGATGAGTTCCAAGCAGGAGACTGTTGCTGATTCTACAACGGAGGCCGAGTACATTGCTGCTTCAGAAGCTGCAAAGGAGGCTGTTTGGATCAAGAAATTCGTTTCCGAGCTTGGTGTGATGACTAGTACGACTGGTCCAATGTCTCTCTATTGTGATAATAGTGGAGTCATTGCTCAAGCCAAGGAGCCGAGGTCACATAAGAAGTCCAAACACATACTTCGGAGGTATCATCTCATCCGCGAGATAGTGGACAGAGGTGATGTCAAGATATGCAAAGTGCACACAGATCTCAACATAGCCGATCCGCAGACAAAACCTCTCCCTCAGCCGAAGCATGAGGCGCACACAAGAGCAATGGGTATTAGATACTTACATGATTGACTCTAGTGCAAGTGGGAGATTGTTAGTGATATGCCCTAGAGGCAACATGGAGATGTTGGATATCACATCAATGTTTATGTATTTATGAATAAAGTGTTATTCAGTTTCATGAAATAGACATCTTGTATTGATCAATAAGTACGTGACTTATTTATGAGACTCGATATGTATGAATCTATTTCTAAATGATCCCTGATCATATATCATATTATTGGAACTAATATGATTCTAAGATCGGCATGTTTATTGATTGATGATCATGTCTCATAGATCATGGGTATGGAGATACCAAATCAATAAACATGGACATATGTGTTAGAGAACACATTGTTGGATAGACCCACCATGAGACACTACAGGAATTAATGTGCCATTAGTTGGTCTCAGGTAGTGTTGGTACAAAGTCCTTAGACCTAAGATCACCATGGATTCCAACATGTGTAGTAGCCTACTTTGGGACTACCAAACGCTATTCTGTAACTGGTTACTTATAAAGGTAGTTCTCGGGTTTGCTATGAAACATTAAGTGGGATGTGAGTGATCAAGATGGAATTTGCCCCTCCTTTGGAGAGATATCTCTGGGCCCCTCGAGGTAATGGATTATGGAAATGCATGGCCATGCTAAGTTGATTGAGGAGTCAATCAACAGACAGATAATCCAATACGGTTCGAGTGAATGGTTAAGCTATTGAAAGGATGGAACACATCTTGCCTATAGCTTAATTGGTATCGTGAGGCAAAGGGATTTGTGTACACATTATAGGTTCAGAGCCGATATTATTCTTGTATACTATGGTGTCAATATGTGCTGCTAGGCACCGCTGTTGACGGGTTGGCTGAGTTGGACTCGAGCCGACGATCGGCTAAGTTAGACTATAGCCGAAACCAAGTATACCTGAACCTACAGGGTCGCAAGCTTAAGGGGATAAGAACAGGCATTCGAGTTGGACTCGGATACAGCTCAATCGGATAGGGATCCGATCGGATAGAGTCTTATGGTCTTACGACGTATGGGCGGCCGACTCTACGAGATTCGGCTGGGATCCGATTCAAAATAGACTCCTGATCGGCCACTATTCCCAGTCGGCCAACTCTATGAAGGGTTACGCGGAGGCTACGCTAGCCGAAAACAAAAACTTTTTACCGCGCAAACCAGGAACACTTCCAAGTAAGGGCCGATAGATCGTTACCGATTGGAGTAGAGTGCAGCGGAATAGCCAATCAGGGCAATCCGATCCGGAACACTGTAGCCGATTCCCGGAGACAGCCGATTCGCCAATCAGCCGATTCGAGTCGTCCGGCCGCGTTCTCACGCCTCGCTCCGATGCGCCCGACCACAGCCGATTCCACCACAGCTAATCACTCCGATTGCAGCCGATCCGAAGCCGATCAACAGCGCGCAACGTAGCAGCGCCTCTACCGGTATCCACATGTCCGGGGACAGAACGCCGAACACCCGTGTGCTAGCACGCGATGCAAGGCTAGGGTTTGGCTCGAAAGTGGGGAGGGTTTCCGTGGAGATTGATCTCGGCGACTTGTGTTGCACACGATGCAATTGACGTGTCACAGCTCTCCACCCCTCCCTCCTTTATATAGAGTTGGCCGACTGGGACTAGTGGCCGATTAGGACTCTATTTTGAATCGGATCTCACCCGTATCTCATAGAGTTGGCCGCCCACACGTCGTAAGCCCATAGGACTCTATCCGATCGGATCCCTATCCGATCGAGCCATATCCGAGTCCAACTCGAATGCCTGTTCTTATCCCCTTAAGCGTGCGACCACGTAGGTTCAGGTATGCTCGGTTTCGGCTATAGTCTAACTTAGCCGATCGTCGGCTCGAGTCTAACTCAGCCGACACTGTCAACAACGACGCCTAGCAGCACATATTGACACCATAGTATACAAGAATAATATCGGCTCGAACCCGTAATGTGTACACAAATCCCTTTGCCTCACGATACCGTTAAGCTATAGGCAAGATGTGTGCCATCCCTTCAATAGCTTAACCATTCACTCAAACCGTATTGGATTATCGCGTTGATTGACTCCTCAATCAACTTAGCATGGCCATGCATTTCCATAATCCATTACCTCGAGGGCCCAGAGATATCTCTCCAAAGAAGGGGCAAATTCCATCTTGATCACTCACATCTCACTCCATGTTTCATAGCAAACCCGAAAACTACCTTTATAACTACCCGATTACGGAATAGCGTTTGGTAGTCCCAAAGTAGGCTACTACACATGTTGGAATCCATGGTGATTTCAGGTTTAAGGACTTTGTACCAACACTACCGAGACCAACTAATGGCACATTAATTCTGTAGTGTCTCATGGTGGGTCTATCCAACAATGTGTTCTCCAACACATGTGTCCATGTTTATTGATTTGGTATCTCCATACCCATGATCTATGAGACATGATCATCAATCAATAAACATGCCGATCTTAGAATCATATTTGTTCCAATAATATGATATATGATCAGGGATCATTTAGAAATAGATTCATACATATCGAGTCTCATAAATAAGTCACGTACTTATTGATCAATAAAAGATGTCTATTTCATGGAACTAAATAACACTTTATTCATAAATACATAAACATTGACGTGATATCCAACATCTCCATGTTGCCTCTAGGGCATATCACTAACAATCTCCCACTTGCACTAGAGTCAATCATGTAAGTATCTAATACCCATTGCTCTTGTGTGCGCCTCATGCTTTGGCGAGGAGAGGTTTTGTCGCGGATCGACTATGTTGAGATCCGTGTGCACTTTGCATATCTTGACATCACCTCGTCCACTATCTCGCGGATGAGATGATATCGCCGAAGTATGTGTTTGGACTTCGATGTGACCTCGGCTCCTTGGCTTGCGCAATGGCTCCACTATTATCACAATAGAGAGACATTGGACCATCGTACTAGTCATCACACCAAGCTCGAAACGAATTTCTTGATCCAAACAGCCTCTTTGCGGCTTCCGAAGAAGCAATGTACTCGGCCTCCGTTGTAGAATCGCAACGATCCGCTTGGAACTCTTCCACTGCGCCTCCGTTCGGCAAAACACGAACCAGATTGCGATCTATAATCATCCTTGTCTGTTTGGAAGCTAGCATCGGTGTAACCACTTACAACGAGCTCTTCTTCACCTCCATAGACTAGGAACATATCCTTAGTTCTTCTCAAGGACTTAATGATATTCTTTACGGCGATCCAGTGACCTTCACCTGGATCGATCGGTATCTACTCGTAGCACTCAAAGCGTACGAGACATCGGGCGTGTACAAAGCATGGCATACATGATGGATCCAATTGCCGAAGCATATGGAACCATACCCATCTTATTCCGCTCATCATGTGTCCGAGGACACCGATTCTTGCTAAGATTAATGCCATGTGACATGGGCAAGAAACGTTTCTTGGAATCATGCATGTTGAACCTTTTCAACACCTTGTCAATGTATGTACTTTGGCTTAATCCAATTAGCCTCTTGGATCTATCTCTATAGATCCGAATGCTAATATATATGTTGCCTCCCTAAGTCTTTCATGGAAAACTATTTTTCAATGAAGACTTGAGGATTCTAGCATAGGGATATCATTTCCAATCAACAATATGTCATCCACATATAAGATTAGAAATACAATTGTGCTCCCACGACCTTTTGGAAACACAGGCCTCTTCTTCGTTTTTGATGAAACCAAACCCTTTGATTACTTCATCAAAACGAATATTCCAACTCCGAGATGCTTGCTTCAATCCATAAATGGATTTCGTAGCTTGCATATCTTTCCAGCGATTCTTGATCGACAAAACCCCGAGGTTGTATCATGTATACATCCTCGCTTAGGTTTCCATTTAGGAAAGCCGTTTTGACATCCATCCGCCATATCTCATAATCGAAATATGCAGCAATCGCTAGGATAATCCGAATAGATTTAAGCATTACGACGGGCGAGAAGGTTTCATCATAATCAACTCCTTGAATCTGTTTAAAACCTTTCGCCACCAATCGCGCCTTATAGATGTGAACATTTCCATCCATATCGGCCTTTTCTTAAAAACCCATTTGCACTCAATGGTTTTGACACCATCAGTGGATCAACCAAGTTCCAAACTTGATTGTCGTACATGGATTCTATTTCGGATTTCATGGCTCCAAGCCACTGGTTGGAATCGGGTCCCACCATCGCTTCCTCATAGGTCTTAGGTTCATCGTTGTCCAACAACAATATATCACATTGTTCCGCACCTGTGTACCTGTCAGGTGCACGACGTGATCTTTCAGACCTCCGTGGGGCTGGTGTATCTACAACTGGTGGTGCAACACTTTGCTCCTCCTGTTGTGGTTCTGTGGTCGCTGAAACGTTTTATGGTGTTTCTTGAACTTCTTCAAGATGCATCCTGCTCCCACTAACCCTTCTTGAAAGAAACTCTTTCTCCAAGAAGACACCGTGTCGGGCGACAAACACTTTGCCTTGTTCCCGATTATAAAAGTAATATCCCATAGTTTCCTTAGGATATCCCACAAAGAAGCACTTGTAAGATTTGGGTGTGAGCTTGTCGGCGTAAACGTTTTACATAAGCCTCACATCCCCAAATTTTGAGAAAAGACAAACTAGGGGTTGCCCTGTCCATATCTCATATGGTTTCTTTTCAACGACTTAGATGGAACTCTATTTAGTGTGAGCGTAGCTGTTTCAAGAGCATATCCCCAGAAGGATAACGGAAGATCACTTTGGCTCATCATCGACCGCACCATGTCCAACAAGGTGCGATTTCTCCGTTCGGACACTCCGTTCCATTGTGGAGTTCTGGCGGAGTCAAGCGTGGAACAATTCCACAATCTTTCGATGATTACCAAACTCTTGGCTCAAGTATTCCCTCCACGATCGATCGTAGAAACTTGATTGTTTTCCCTAAATGATTACGTACTTCATTCTGAAATTCTTTGAACTTTTCAAAGGATTCGGACTTATGCCTCATTAAGTAGATATAACCATATCTACTAAAGTCATCGGTAAAGGTAATGAAGTACTGATAACCACCTCTGGCCGTTGAGCTCATTGGTCCACATACATCAGTATGTACGAGTGCCAATAAGTCACTTGCTCTCTCACTATGTCCCGTGAAAGGTGCCTTTGTCATCTTACCAAGTAAACAAGACTCACATGTCTCAAATGATTCAAAATCAAAAGAGTGAAGCAGTCCATCCTTATGGAGCTTCTCCATGCGTTTCTTATTTATATGGCCTAAGCGACAATGCCGATAAATGTGGGGTTTGTATCATTAGAGAGTTGCCTTTCCGTATTAATGTTATAGATGGGAGACGCTTCAAGATTCAAAACGTATAATCCATTCACCAATGGAGCATGAAAATAGAACATATCTCGAGACATATTGAACAACCATTGTCCATTGATCTAAAATCATATCCTTCCGCTTGCAAACATGAAGCGGAAATAACGTTTTGACATAGTGTTGGAACACAATAACAATTATTTAATTACAAAACTAATCCTGAAGGTAGATGAAGTGGTCGTGCCGACAACAACCGTAGCAACGCTTGCTCCATTGCCGACGCGCAGTTCACCTCGCCCTTCTCAATCCTCTACTTCTTCTCATTCCCTCCAACGACTTGCAAATATGAGCTACGATCCGGTATCAAATACCCAAGAGTGAGTAGGTGAAGTAGCAAGATTAATGTCTATAACATTAATACCGGCGAAGTCGTACTTTGCTTCTTTTTGAGATCCTCCATATACTTCTTGCGTTCCTCTTCCAGTGGCATGTCTCCTTGCAATAGAAGCAAACGGCATCCGATGCCGCCGACCCTTCTTGCCCTTCTTTGCATTGGAGGCACTCGCGATCTCATCGGGAGTTAACTTTCTCTTGGTGCAAAGTTTTTTGACAGGTGGCTTAGCCTTCTGCATCATCATCACATGATGACCGTTCTTCTGGATACTCTCCTCAGCTGTCTTTAGCATCCCATGCAATTCAGCCAAGGTTCTATCCATATTGTTCATGTGATAATTCAATATGAATGGCTCAAAGCTCGGAGGGAGCGACTGGAGAATCACATCAGTAGCCAACTCTTGGCTAAGGGGAAAACCTAGTTTTTCCAGACTCTCAATGTAGCCAATCATTTTTATCACATGCGGACTAACGGGATTCCCCTCAACAAGCCTGCACGCAAACAAGGACTTTGAGGTGTTGAACCTCTCGGCCCGAGCTTGGTTCTCAAACATGCCACGCAGCCCCTGAATAATAGTATGAGCATCGCTTCTCTCATATTGCTTCTGAAGCTCAGGGGACATTGTAGCAAGCATGAGACAACTTATATCTAGGGCATCATTAGTGTGCTTCTCATAAGCCCTCCGTGCAGTTGCAGTGGCATTATTTGGCAAATCCTCAGGATAGGGTACTTCAAGAACGTACTCCTTACGCTCTTGCTTGAGAACAATTCTCAAGTTGCGATACCAATCCATAAAGTTTGTTCCATTTAATTTTTCCTTTTCAAGAATAGATTGCAAATTAAAGGTACTCGGGTGTAGTATTAGCCGCCATTTATTCTACAAAGAAAAAGCAAAGTTTAGCACAATGTTTATGCTATGTCTCTAGGTTACGTATTTTCCACCTTTTCTCTAGGTTACGTATTGGGTCAAGATCCACATGTTAATTAATTTTCTAGTGAGCTTTGGCATCACTGCTAGAAGATTAATAACATCGGTAAGCAACTCCTTGCTAATCACATCTCTATGTGACTCTTGTTGGTGTGGCATCTCCATGCCCCGGCCCCAACCTATGCCCCAAGGCCCAAAACTGTTTTGATAGCCTTGTTAAGTAAACCAAATGCTCCTGCTGTATATGTCCGACATATACCCCCTCGTGTTATGATAGAGAATGGCACTCTGCTTTGGCAGACCCACCATTGACGAGCATAACGGTGACGGGTGCAACATTTGGAAGGGCATCATTACTACTTAATTTTGTGAGGGATGCTATCCTATCAAACAAACATATCACATATGAAAACAAGTAGAATAGCATATAATGAAATAGTATGGCCCCTTCACATGGTGATCTCCATCTCCATGTCGGCGCTGAGGATCTCCATCTTCGGCACCATCTTTCAATGTGCATGATGCTTGATTTCTTCAAACTAAGCTACTACTATAGAAGCTCTAATTGAAGATTACATCGACTCGCAGGTCGTGAAAGAATATTACAAGCATTGCACGTATGAAAGAATATTACAGGGATTGCACATATGAAAGAATATTACATGCATCACATGCATCTCATACATACAATAGGGCCATACCATCTCAAAGCATTCTCTGCAAAAACAAGTTAGGCGTAGAAACGTTTTCTACCTATCGCAGAGATACGGCACCGAGACGACCTATAAGGGGGTACGCACACGGCGTAATCATATTATGCCGTCCCGATACACTATCAAGGGAGATGGTTTGCGTAGGCGCGAGGCAGCTAACAAGATCGGACTACGAGATAGCTTCGGCATAATCACATTATACCGTTCCGATACACTATCAAGGAACGCTATCTCGAAGCCGACTCAAACCGAGTTATATGGAAATTGCTTCGACGTAATCACATTACGCCGTTCCGATACACTATCAAGGAACGCAATTACCATCAACTCTCCTCAACAAATCCCGTAAAACCGATTGATCTAATCAACCCGTGCGCAAAACTTGTTCCAGATCCAATCTAAAACCCGAACTAAGCAAGATTAGCTCGATACCACCGAAGGGTTACGCGGAGTCTACGCTAGCCGAAAACAAAAACTTTTTACCGCGCAAACCAGAACACTTCCAAGTAAGGGCCGATAGATCGTTACCGATTGGAGTAGAGTGCGCGGAATAGACAATCGGGGCAATCCGATCCGGAACGGTGTAGCCGATTCCCGGAGACGGCCGATTCGCCAATCAGCCGATTCGAGTCGTCCGGCCGCATTCTCACGCCTCGCTCCGATGCGCCCGACCGCAGCCGATTCCACCACGCCAATCACTCCGATTGCGCCGATCAAGCCGATCAACGGCGCGCAACGTAGCAGCGCCTCTACCGGTATCCACACGTCCGGGACGAACGCCGAACACCCGTGTGCTAGCACGCGATGCAAGGCTAGGGTTTTGCTCGAAAGTGGGGAGGGTTTCCGTGGAGATTGATCTCGGCGACTTCGTTGCACGCGATGCAATTGACGTGTCGCAGCCTCTCCACCCCTCCCTCCTTTATATAGAGTTGGCCGACGGGACTAGTGGCCGATTAGGACTCTATTTTGAATCGGATCTCATCCGTATCTCATAGAGTTGGCCGCCCACACGTCGTAAGCCCATAGGACTCTATCCGATCAGATCCCTATCCGATCGAGCCATATCCGAGTCCAACTCGAATGCCTGTTCTTATCCCCTTAAGCGTGCGACCCCGTAGGTTCAGGTATACTCGGTTTTGGCTATAGTCTAACTTAGCCGATCGTCGGCTCGAGTCTAACTCAGCCGACGTCAACGGCGACGCCTAGCAGCACATATTGACACCATAGTATACAAGAATAATATCGGCCCCGAACCTATAATGTGTACACAAATCCCTTTGCCTCACGATACCGGTTAAGCTATAGGCAAGATGTGTGCCATCCCTTCAATAGCTTAACCGTTCACTCGAACCGTATTGGATTATCTGTCTGTTGATTGACTCCTCAATCAACTTAGCATGGCCATGCATTTCCATAATCCATTACCTCGAGGGGCCCAGATATATCTCTCCAAAGGAGGGGCAAATTCCATCTTGATCACTCACATCCCACTCCATGTTTCATAGCAAACCCGAAAACTACCTTTATAACTACCCGATTACGGAGTAGCGTTTGGTAGTCCCAAAGTAGGCTACTACACATGTTGGAATCCATGGTGATCTCGGGTTTAAGGACTTTGTACCAACACTACCCGAGACCAACTAATGGCACATTAATTCCTGTAGTGTCTCATGGTGGGCCTATCCAACAATGTGTTCTCCAACACATGTGTCCATGTTTATTGATTTGTTATCTCCATATCCATGATCTATGAGACATGATCATCAATCAATAGACATGCCGATCTTAGAATCATATTAGTTCCAATAATATGATATATGATCAGGGATCATTTAGAAATAGATTCATACATATAGAGTCTCATAAATAAGTCACATACTTATTGATCAATACAAGATGTCTATTTCATGGAACTGAATAACACTTTATTCATTTATACATAAACATTGACGTGATATCCAACATCTCCATGTTGCCTCTAGGGCATATCACTAACACTCTATATATAGGGGCGAGGGGTGGAGAGCTGAGCGACATCAAGTACATGAATTGAAGTCAATTGTGCCGAAATCAATCTGATCATACGCGGCTTTAGAAGTCGACGAGATCAATCTCCACAGAAACCCTCCCCACCTTCGAGCCAAAGCCTAGCCTTGAATCGCGTGCTAGCACACGGGTGTTCGACGTTCTGTCCCCGGATGTGTGGATACCGGTAGAGGCGCTGCTACATTGCGCGCTGTTGATCGGCTACGGATCGGCTGTGGTGGAATCGGCTGCGGTCGAGCAAATCGAAGCAAGGTGCGAGAACACGGTCAGACGACTCGGCGAATCGGCTACATCGGCGAATCGGCTGATTGGTGAATCGGCTGTCCCCAGGAATCGGCTGTCGGCTTGCGGGAATCAGCTGTCATCGGCCAGCACAGTTCCAGATCGGATAGCCCTGATTGGCTATTTTCGCTGCATACTCCAATCGGTAACGATCTATCGGCCCTTACTTGCAAGTGTTCCTGGTTTGCGTGGTAGAAAAGTTTTTGTTTTCGGCTAGCGTAGCCTCCGCGTAACCCTTTACCCAGCACCCTGACAGGTTCTGACAGGAATCTAACTGGGACTAAAGATAATCTTTAGTCTCAGTTGGTGACACCAAGCGGGACTTAGGATCCTAGAGAGCCGATGCCTTTTTTTAACTGGGACGAAAAAATTTTCTAGTCTCGGTTCTAATATGAACCGGGACTATTGTGGATTTTACCCAGTGGATCAAAGATCATGTCTCCAGTAGTGACGTCTCTGATATATTACTTTAAATGGCTGGATACATATATAGATTTATAGGTTATCCCCTTAGAAAAAATAAATTATATAAAAAGTCATGTTTTTAAAGAAGGACAAAAATAAGGATAAGAAAAGCTATCAAGTCTTTTTTCTTCCACAAACCCCTATAGCTACACTGTAGGAGTTGGTGACGAAGGCGACAAGCATGACCATAGCAAGCTTCAATAGATGGAGCCTTTGCACAATCTCAACTGGGGCCTCAAAGAGGTTTTGGCTTTGGAAGACAAATAGAAACATAGCTGCACCTCATAATAACACTAACGAGAATGAAGTTGATAGGCAATATTGTAGCAAGTCCTCTCAGCCTAACGCCCAAGTTGATCTTGCCAGTGACGAAGGATAAAACACAAACATCTGCAAAGGAAACCAAGAAGCATACCCGAATCACCCCAAAAATAGGGCCACAGTTGGGGCCTCTGACGATTATAGGTTGAAGCTTCATGGGCTTGTCTTGTCGAACACAATTGCTTGACAAATTTACATCGCTGGAGAAGAAGAAGAAGGTCGTCCTCTTCTATACTTGCATGCTGGAGATAGCCAAGGTGACCGGCGATACCAAATCTTAACTGAGTCTAGCTACGACCCAGTTGGCGATGATGAGGAAAAACCCAGCAAATCAAGAATAGATAAAACCACCGACAACGATGACCGTAGAGCTAGAACGAGGACAGTTGATGCCAGTAACCCCTTGACAACTAAAAAAACAATACCATGAGAGAACTCGACTTACAGGATGAACTGACGGTAGATCTATAAAGAACACAGGGCCCCGGACCCTCCTCCCCCTTCGCCGGTGACAAGCCATCGAAGACGAGGAGGGGAGAGATCTGGGAGGAAGGAGAAGGAGATTTTTTTGCCAAGGCGGTCGCGAGAGTTCTCCTTCCTTCTTGGTGGGTAGGCGTTAGTTTGTATTTCCGATAGATCCACAAATGTCCAAAATAATAGGCCACAAACACTACTGGAGAAAGCCACACTAGTCCCGGTTCGCAACCCTCAGTAGTCCCAGTTGTCAAACCGGGACTACGAATCCGGGACTAGAGATGGACTATCTCTAGTCCCGGTTAAATAACCGGGACTTGAGATGCATCTTTAGTCCGGTTGAAGCCACCAACGAGGGACTAAAGGTGGCGGAGCCACGTGGCTGGTTCCGCAATCGTTAGTCCCTGGTTGGTGGCTTCAACCGGGACTAAAGAAGCAAAATTTTTTTAATTTGCCATTTCTTCAGCAGTACTGCTATATATATATTACACATATATTATATTACACATAAATATATAATTTACACACATTTAAACGAACTTAAGAAAGGAAATATACATATATTACCAAAATATGTACAATATTCATACATGTTTCCTAGGTAGCTTATAAAAAATTATCTCTAATCTACTTTGCTGTGGTTTAGCTACTAAAACAAATGAAGAACTCCCCCGGGGATCAATGACCTGCTCGTTAATAAATCCCATCAAATCTTCCTGAGCGGCTTGTATGAAAGTCTCGTGGGGGAGGTCATCTCTTACTCGCATAAGCTGTCATTAATTAGAATAAATGAGAAATAAATATATGAAGTGAATAAGAAATCGAGACATAATGTATGAATTGGTGTTATACGTACATCTAAATCATCAACAGTTTTGACTTCGATCACAAAGCGGTGAATGTAGTCGCAGACGTAATATCCACAAAGGTTGGTGCCCTGCGACTGTTTTGCACAGTAAAAGAGAAACGGCGACAGATTTAATATGCATTTCATATTTTAGAACATAATAATGATTCAACTCAAATTAGAAGCAGGCATGTTACTCACTAGAAACATCATCCGCACAGAGAGCTTATCTTTCCAATTTCCATGAACATTGACCCGAAATCGTTCCCATGGCCTACGTGCAGTTGAAAGTCAGCAAGTAATTATCCGAGAACCGCATATATGCAATAGAAAGTAAGATGGCATTACCTATTAAACAGTTCAAATATGTCGGAGTACGTGGACTCTGGTTTATCCATTGAGTCAAAGACATGGATCTTCGACTGACCCATGTCAAGTACTAACAGAATCCAGTGGAATCTGTAAATTGGTTTAGATGACACATATGAAACTTTATGTATGCACGAGATTGAAATTGGTTCGAAAAAAAAGAAAAAACTTACGCTGTATTATAGGGCAGAAGGATGAAGGACCGGAAGGGTTACTTCACAAGCGCGTTGTATATGTTGTCCACGGTGTCATTAGGAAACTGATCAACCAATGGGCCATTGATTTTGCGTGCATCCATGAATCCATGCTTGGTGCATTCGTGCTTGTTGCAGTATTGGATCACCATTCTACAACGGTTAAGAAGAATTTTAGTCAGCTAAATTCAAGGAGGTAAGAAACGAAATAACCGAGCGATACTTACAAAACCCACGCGGTTAGAAGTGAGACGTCGATGGCATCAAGTTCGTACAGGTCGAATATATCTTTGAATCGGATATAGAGGTAGTCATCTCCATCGAAGAAGTAGTCAATTGAATATTTGCTCGTTACCATGTCTTCACCTTGCCGGATCGTTGCATGTACCACTGATGGAAGCGGTACATCTGGGTTGGAAGCCTTTTCACGAGATCCGGCTTGACGAGAGGCTTTCCAAGGTAGAACTTGTATTTAAGCAGAGCCTTCGCCAGGGGTGCATGCCCGTGTAATTGATCCATATTAATTCCAGCTTCTTGAATGAATTGTCTTAAACCATGTCTAATATTTGGAATCGTGCTGAACTCCATAGGCTTCTGTGGCTGCATGCCAAGCTGGGGTACATCTTTGCCCGCTTTCTTCGCCCTGCTTGAGGCCGACCGCTTTGGTGCGGGTGGCAGCGTCTTCTCAATTCTCTGAGTCTTTCTTGGATGATCGCTTGATATTGATGGCGCGCTCTTGGATGATGACCGTTTAGGAGTCGGTGCTCGTTGTGGCGACGGAGGAGGGTTGGAAGGCGGTGGAGTTGGAGACGGCCGTTTAGGAGTCGGTGCTCGTGGAGGCGACGCAGGATGCGGTGGAGGCGGAGGCGGCGAAGGAGTCGGAGGAGACGGCCCACATGGAGGTGAGGGCGGTGGAATGATAGGAGACGCTGTTCGTCCAGGCAATTTTATGAAGATCTTCCTTGAGAGAAATATTCCATGAGCTGTTTCTCCTAGCGTCGTCTCCCCGTCTCCTCCGGGGATATCCAGCTCTAGATCTTCATAGCCGCGTTCCACCTGTTCAATTTCAACATTCGAGTACGAAGGTGGAACGGGCCGGGAGTGGTAGGTGCCATCTCGGGCTACTGGAATAGCCATGCCCGACGCGACCTGTTCGAGAATATTGCTTATTAGTTAATAATGAACGTTGATTGACAAGTTATTCAAGAAAATATACGTACAACATAAAAGTACGAACATACCTTTATTGCTATGTTTTTCAGCGGGATATGCAGATCACACGGGCTCCGCTATGTGATGTCATCCACGGGGCATGGCGGACCCGGTTGAGCTTGTGGGGCCAGCTCGCCTACATTTCAAGTAGACGCGCAGCTGCTGCGCTGCTGTTGGAGTTGTGCGGTTGTTGCTGGATCCGGCTGTTGGCTAACCCCACTGGCTCCGCTCCTCAGCCAACCTTAAGGCCACCCTTTCGTCGACAATCTGATTGATCTGCGAGAGCTTCATTTCCATCTCAGCGAATCTAGCATCATTCTCTCGCTTTGACCTCATTCGGCTCCTGTATGTGTCAATGTCAGCTTGAAACCCGTATTTCTAGCGGACGACGCCTTTTCCTCGTGTACGCCCCGGGTGCTATGGGTTTTGGAGGCCGAGCATTAGCTCGTCCTTCTCTCTATCTGGCCTTAACGAGCCCGAGGAACTGGCCTGCACCACCTCCTCTAACCTCCGTCCGGCTTCTAGAATTTCATCACCAATGATCACTGTGCCATCGACGGGATTTAGTGAGCCGCCGTGAGCATAGAAATAGTTCTTTGATCGTTCTGGCCAGTTTGCTATGCTTGGAACGATATCCCGTGCTTCTAGGTCGGCTTCCATTTTTTCCCATTTCTCCATTGCTTTTTTATAGTCGCTTGACCCAAGCCTGTGATGGTTTTTCTTTTTGGCTGCGTTGGCCTTGTTCTTTTCTATGATAGATTGCGCTTCTTCACTGGTCTTGTGCTCAACAAAAGCATCCCAATGATCTATGAGCTTTGGGAACTTGTCAAAGTCTGGTGTCTTGCCCTTCAGGATATATTTCTTGTGTAATTGTTTCTTGTAGTTCCTGAAGAGCTCTGCCATTTTCTTCAACGTCCATTCCTTGACCCTTGCCTGATCTGAGAGGAAGTGGAGAGGAGAGAAGAGAGAGAGGACGTTGCATGCCTATGTTCGTACGTCCGTCCATCCGTCCGTCTGTTCGTCCACGAACGAACGACCGAACAAACGAATGAACGAACGACCGACCGACCGACCGACCGACCGAACGAACGAACGAGTGTTCGTTCGTCCGTCAGTCTGTTCATCCACGTCCATACGTCCGTCCGTCCGTCCGTCCATGTCCGTCCGTCCGTTCACATCCGTTTGTTGATTTTATCGTTCTCGTTCGTTTCAAAAATACAAACTTCACAAGTCACATACACATTCAAATTTAAATCTATTCATGCATTTAAATTTAAATACACATTCAAAATTCTAAATTCACAATATTCATGCATTAAAATTTAAATAAACAGTCCATTTACATATAAAGTCCATACAAATTTACACATACACATCGAAATCTTATTCACAAATTTACACATACACATCGAAATCATCTTCACAAATTTACACATACACATCAAAATCATATTCAAATCCTCCTTATTCATTCACATTCATATTCATTAAACATATAGCACGGCAGCGGCGGCGGCAGCGGCGGCCACGACGGCGGCGGCATGGAGGGGAGGCGACGGCGGTGACGAGGATGCAGGCAGCTAGCCGACGGAGTGGAGGGGGAGACAAGGTTTAAGGGTTTAGGGGGCGGCCGGTCGGCGTGGGGATCAGGGAGGGGCGGCAAGGGGAGGGGGCGTCGGCGACGGCGACGGCGGCGGCAGCGGCGGCAAACACGACAATGGTGGCGATGGCGATGGCATCGACGGCGGCGGCTAACCCTAGCGCACATCACGAGAGAAAAAGGGCGGCGGCGGCGGCGACGAAGCAGCGGCGCGGCGGTCCTCCAGCGACGACGACGGCGACGAAGACGGCGGAGACGGCGTGCTGCGGCGGCATCCTTGTGCTTGGCGACGGCGACGAAGAAGACGATGGAGTTGTGCGAAAATGGCTAAGTGTTCGGATCCTAGTGAAGCCCTTGCTATATATAGGTACGACATCTATTGTCCCGGTTGAAGCCATCAACCGGGACTAGCGATGATATAGTCCCGGTTGGTGGCTTCAACCAGGACTAAAGATCATACCTTTTGTCCGGTTGAAGCCACCAACCGGGACTAGAAATGACGGCAGCCACGTGTCCAAGGTAGGTGGGCATCTCTAGTTCCGGTTGAAGCCACCAATCGGGACTAGAGATGTTTTCCGCCCACGAAATTCATCTCTAGTCCCGGTTGGTTTTAAAACCGGGACTAATTATTACAGTGCCCAATTATATTGTGTTATATTCATATATAATTATAATTATCATATGTTCATATATTCATATATAATTAACATATCTTCATACAATTAACAAAAAATATTATAAATTAAAATAATAACATATAATTAACATTTATCATATTCCAAACTATTTAAAATTTAAATAATAATATATATTTAACATATGGCCTATTTGGAAAAAATTTTAAATTGAAATAATAACATATAATTAACATTTGTCGTATTTAAAACTATTTTATACCATAAACCCTAAACCCTAAACCCTAAACCTAAACCCTTTTACCATTTACCCTTAACCTAAACCTTAAACCCTATTTTAATCCCTAAACCCTAAACACTAAACCCTCGTGCGGCCTGCGTGATTGGCATGTAGAAGGACTGCGACATGAGCTGGAACGTCAATGCCTTCTCCTCTGATCTAACATCGTCTCTCATGCTCTTGGAGGCTGCTCCGTTCTCATCACTGTAATAGAGCAGTGGCAATCTCTTCTCACTTTATTCTACCTTGTTCTCCGATTGCTCCATCTCATCTCAATACTTTAGCACATCATCTTCAAAGATGACACCAAGCTCGTCTGCATGGCAAGAAACAAGTGTCTAAGCAACACAAATCCAGAAAGCACCATTCCTTTTCGATTAGAAAAAAGAGAGCATCATTCTTGCATTGATCCGAGTAGAAAGAAAAGAATCATACCTTGTAAAACGTTGCTTTGCATGACAGTAGAGCAGAATGGCTGGGGATGGAAGCTCGGGAAGGAGATACTGGAGAAGAGAACTTCCTCCTCAAGCATGTAATTATCAGGCCAAAGGCTAGTGTAATAAGGCCACCAGCTAGTTCATAAAAAAAGGTCAGATCAATAATAGATAAACAGATAAACAAAGACAGTCTTGCAGCCAAAAGAAGCTACTGCTATAAAATTTTCTCAACGATGAGCATGGTTGACCATATGCATGATGCAAGACAAAACTGCATTTACCTATGTTTTGGCCGGGCTCCATTATTTCGAGAGACATGAAGCAAATCTCACACTCCAATGAGTCGGGATCAATAAAATAACTTATCTTAGTTGTTTCGTCCGTATCCTCATCCAGGTGCTCCTGATGATCCGGGGAGAGGCCCCGACGTGTCATGTCATGATCTTGGTCTTGGTCTCTTCAACATGTCATGATCAATTGTAGTAGCTTTTTCACCGATCTTGGTCTCTTCAACATTTCATGATCCGGATCATGGTCTTTTTTCTTGCTTTTCTCTCTTTGCTTCATAATCTTTCTATCTTGCTCTGTCTTCGAGTACGGCGTAGCAGTACTCATGAATCTTCATCAAACTTTGAATAGCGAGAGATATGGTAATGATTGGATAGTGTGGCTATATATGACAATGATGACTTGCCTCCCCCGTTCCCGTCTCAATTCGTCGGCGGCGCCATGGAAGCCGCCGGTGACGCGCACAATGGCGGACTACCTCTATCCGCCCGTCGTGATCGAGTAGTACTACGACCGCCGCCGCCCCAGTCTTTGCTCCCGCCGCCACCGCTGTCGCCGGTCTTCCTGATTTAGAGGTGTGCTTTCTCTATGTTCCAGCGGCAATGTTCAAGTTCTCGTTGCTAATGTCTTCTGCCTTATTCTCGTGAATTGCCACATAAGCATTAGCTGTTAGAGCATTATTGTCCTGACCACAAGTTAGGATCTTCTGTGAGTATGGAGCATGTCGACGGCCGCCCTCCTGCTCTGCTTGTAATTCTCCCTGAGGACTTTTTCGTCGACCTCGGTCGCATCCTTTTACCATTTTTATTCATAGCTCCCTGCAAATGTAATATGATCAACGGGAATTGACTATGAATTCAGTGGATGGTGTTGGTGCCTCCTCTAACGTGGTTCCCCTTGTTCACTGTCCGAGGGACTGTTCAGTGCCTTATGAACTTCTTCCTCCTCCAATGGTGCTTTCTGGATTTGTGTTGCTTTCACACTTGTTTCTTGCCATGCAGATGAGCTTGGTGTCATCTTTGAAGATGATGTGCTGAAGTATTGGGATGAGATGGAGCAATCGGAGAACAAGGTAAAACAAAGTGAGAAGAGATTGCCACTGCTCTATTACAGTGATGAGAACGGAGCAGCCTCCAAGAGCATGAGAGACGATGTTAGATCAGAGGAGAAGGCATTGACGTTCCAGCTCGTGTCGCAGTACTTCTACATGCCAATCACGCAGGCCGCACGAGGGTTTAGTGTTTAGGGTTTAGGGTTTAAAATAGGGTTTAGGGTTTAGGTTAAGTGTTAATGGTAAAAGGGTTTAGGTTTAAGGTTTAGGGTTTAGGGTTTAGGGTTTAGGATTTATGGTTTAAAATAGTTTTAAATACGACAAATATTAATTATATGTTATTATTTCAATTTAATTTTTTTTAAATAGGCCATATGTTAAATATATATTATTATTATTTAAATTTTAAATATTATTGAATATGACAAATTTTAATTATATGTTATTATTTTAAAATATAATATTTTTTGTTAATTATATGAAGATATGTTAATTATATATGAATATATGAACATATGTTAATTATAATTATATATGAATATAACACAATATAATTGGGCACACTAATAATTAGTCTCGGTTTTTAAACCAACCGGTACTAGAGATGAATTTCAGTGGGCGGAAAACATCTCCTCATGTTTGCATACAAATCTAAAGATGAAAATGTATAGAAAACAACCGTAAAATGCGAAGTGCTAAGATTGTAGATAGCACATGACATGTAGATAGCAAAATTTATAGAAAACAACCGTAATCCTATACGAGGAAGAAGTTGCTAACCTTATAGATAGCAAATATTTGTGTATTATCACCAAAAAAGTTGCTAACCTTGACAGCATCGGATCTCTAGCTGAGAAAAATTTTGAAGATGTACAAGTGTGGCTGGCTCCGGATGGAGGAGGAAGGAGTATATAAAGCAAAATCTCTAGTCCCGGTTGGTAACACCGGGACTAGTCCCAAGGCAACGGTTTAAAAATTTCAACGGCTCTTTGACACGCGCTGACAACATTTGAACCGGGACTAAAAGTGATCTTTAGTCTCGGTTCGTGATACGAACCAGGACTACTGTTCCTAGAGGGCCGTTGAATTTTTAAACCGGGACCTCTCTAGTCTCGGGTGTAACTCAAACCAAAACTACTGTGGTTTTTGCCACTTTAACCAATGATGATTTAGTAGTGAAACTTTACAGCGTATCTCTATATAGATGTCGTTATAAACTAGCTATACCGAGTTAGAGTTCGTACCAATTGGCCAAGCACACATGTATATGTACGTACGTTATCTCTCCCGATTGGTACGAAAACTCTAGCTAAAAAGATGAGTTTGTTGATGCGTAACGCGATCGTTCAACAAAGAAAAACAACAACAGCTACAGCTATCTGTCCCTAAATTCCGGACGGAAGATGAGAAATTAACTCAAACTATAGTCGTTCGACACCCTTTCGTTTGCATTTTTCAACTGCTCCCGTCAGCCGGCAGGACACGATGAGCAAGGACTACTAGCTATACAAACATCACGCAACAAGTACGTGCCACCGTTTTCATTGCGGGAAAAGGGGAGTATGTATTTCTACTGAAGAGCCAAGAGCTGCCACAAAGCCTGGGCTAAGCTCCTCTTAGCTAGCTTTCTCCATTTTGTTAACTGCTTGATCAGCAATTTATACATAACTTAGAAAGCTAGCTAGGGTACACACGAAGCTATAGTAAGACGGTCGTCAATGGGGCCTTTTGTAGGACAGACCGTGCGTATTTAGTGTAGTACTAGTATACTGTATATATAAGGTCTAATGTCTACAATTACCCTGATTAATTTGGTGTATGTTCCTCTAGCTATGCGGCGTAACATGGGTAGCTCTCAGCTGGTCCGGTGTGCATGGTGGTTACCTACCTCTATGTAACTTCGTGGCATTCGTTGCTTTCGGTATGGCTATAGCTCAATCTATTTGTTGACAAAGTGTCCAGAACACTCGGCGAAGCCCACAAAACACTCGGCAAAGGGTTTGCCGAGTGTAGCACTCGGCAAACCTCTCTCGGCAAACAAGGAATCAGCAAAAACCTATTTGGGGAGTGCGATGATTCGAGCACTAGGCAAAATCTTTGCCAAGTGCACAACACTCGGCAAAAAGCAGATACTTTGCCGAGGGCCTGCCCTCGGGAAAGCATCTGCTCTTTGCCAAGTGCATGCACTCGGCAAAGCATCTGCCGAGTGCATGCACTCGGCAAAGTATCTACACTTTGCCGAGTGCATAAACTCGGCAAATTCTCTGCCCTTTGCCGAGTGCGACGCTGGGCAAAGACCAGAGGTATTGTCGAATGCATGCACTCGGCAAAAATTGACAGCACTCGGCAAAAAATGGTAGCACTCGGCAAACAATGGTCAGAAATTGGTTTGAAAACTCTCTTTGCCGAGTGCTGCACTAGACAAACCCCTCTTTGTCGAGTGCTACACTAGGCAAGCATGCATCCTGATCTCCTAATGTATTTAATTCTTTCTGTAATTCATCACAAATACACAATCATAACAGACAATCACTAGTACAGAATGCCAAAAGGTGACGGTTCGGAACCCCCAATAGGTGTCGGTTTTGTACCCGACACCTATTGGTCGGCACCAATGACCATAGTCATTGGTGCCGGTTCTTCACCCGGCCCTATTAGGCCTAATAGGTGCCGGTTTTGAATTGAGAACCGACACCTATTCGGCCTAATAGGTGCCGGTTTTGAATTGAGAACCGGCACGTATTAGTCGTAATAAGTCTCGGTTCTAACTTCGAACCGACACGTATTACGACTAATAGGTGCTGGTTTTTGTTTGAGACCGAAACCTATTGGTCGTAATAGGTGCCGTTTTTTTTGAGACCGATACCTATTGGTCGTAATAGGTGCCGATTTTTGTTTGAGACCGATACCTATTGGTCGTAATAGGTGCCGGTTTTTGTTAAAAACCGGTACCTATTTTCATGAACGTAAAAAAAATTATATTTAGCATAAATATTCCTCCATACAGCCACACAATTTATTCCATATAGCAGTCACACAACATTTGAATTCCCATAGTAGGTCATACAGTAGTCACACAACATTTGAATTCCTCCATACAGCAGTCACACAACATTTGCTATGGTTCAGCTCATACAAAAACACAGCTGACAATATCCACACGATCAAAAGTAAGGATCAAGAATGCATTGAACTCACAGCTAACAATATCCACACAGCTGGTAACTATTTTCACTAATGAACTCCAGGATCTGGTAACACTTAACAACAAAGCCACTAGTATCAGAAGACAGGACCAAAACAATTACTACTGGGATCATTGCTTTCTCATGAAGTTACAAAGTGGTAAATGAAGGAAACAGGAAATATCAATACCTCAATTAACGAATCTGAACTTAAATGATGCGTTTGCAGCTTGGTACTTCCTTGCTATTAACAAAAATCGAACATGTCCCAATATTTTTTATATGAAAAGAACCAGCTTCATCCATCTTGATGACCGCCTAATTTTCATAGCACGACATGGATTTATATAAACACAAAGGTCCACAGCGAAAGATAAAAAGAAGCAGATGTGGTAAAACAAAATCCTAGGATAAGTTTTCTTAGGGTACTGCGCATGCAAGCAATGGGGGTTAGGATAATCAATCCATGGAGTATATAGGACTAAAATTTTTCTTGTGATCAGTAGTACTACCTGTCTCAGTGACAGCCTAGAAGAGTCGAAATTCTGTCTCACAGTAATTCTACTAATCTTCGTTTTATATTTACCACGGTTCGTGCCGAATTACTGATCGAACAGACTTCCATAACATATTTACTAGTTATTAAAATCACAGAGTACAACAATTTGACTATTCTTGGACTTGAAGCAAGTAGTGACAAGACTGCCTTTTGGAACACAACAATTTTGCCTTGAGGTCAATTTGGGACAATCTTGTGAGAGAAGATGTCATGTCCAATGGTACCGATTGCTTGACATGCAGCTTCAGTGTAGGCAGCAACCTAGACCTGCAGTGCTCTCAAGCTGTTATCCACAGAATCCGGAAGCTTGGCAGAAAGGCGTGTGTCCAACTAGACCAGTCGATGGACTTGTACTGACAAATTACAGATCACAGAACAGAACATGTTCCGGTCGAGTTTAAAGTCAATTCATGAAACGTGATATGCGCCAGTCTCTGGGATGACATGTTCGAAGATGAACCCGCAGAGTTGTTCAGCGAGGGCGAAGCAAACATGTGGCAACAACTTACTTGTTGGGAGCTTAAGTTTCTGCAAATGAAATGATTGAATATGTGAAAACGCACTATGAGTTTAGAAACGCGTATTTCCGTCTTAAAAAAATTGACGAACCTCCGCATCCGTAATGTTCCAGTTGTCGATCTCCACGAAAGTCCACATAAATTTCATCGTGTAGAACCCACATGTGCTCGTTCCTTGATCTTGACATTGGCACCAAGGGTGGCAGGTTACCCGGAATGTATTTGAACAGGGAGCGTGTCGAATGCACTTCTTCGTATACTTCACTAGTGTCTTATTGAGGATGTCAATTACGGATTGGAAATCTTCTCGCGGTTTCCTCAATCCATCCAGAACGAGGATTTTGGAATCATTTAAATGGATCACAAGAAGGATCCAGTGGTTCCTACATACAAAGGGACAGAGCAATTAACACCGAGTAAGGACAAATGGTAGGTGGAACGATAACTGCCTCACTTACTTAAAGTTGTAGGGCAGAAGAATCGTATTCGTGTCCTGAAGCTTCACAAAGGAGCTGTACAGGTAGTCTAGCACCAATTTTTGGGACGTTGGGCCTCCATCAATCTGATTGGAGTTGACAATCGCTGGACCGAGGAATGCTAGTTTGTTACAAGTCGCTCTACATTCAAGCGCGCCCATTCTGCATAAGGAAACAAGTTAGACAACTTACAAAGGCTAATAAGGGTATGAAGTTAGAAATACTAGCTAGGGATTCGAGTATGCTTACAATGCCCATATTTGAAGTATAGATACGTCTAGCTCCCTCAGATTGTATAGCTGAAATAGTTCATCAAATGGGACCCAGATTACACCATCGTCGTGATGAAAGTCCTCGTTCTTGTAAAAGACACCGAACGTCTCCTTACCCTCCTTTGCCATCTGTAGGTACCACTCTTCTATCCTTCTCATCTGAGTGCAATTTGCAATGACGTTGCGATATTCGTCGGTGGTCAAAGGACCACCTAACTTGAACTTAGCTGCCAAAGGTGCCTTCGGAATATTGTCCACATCAGACAAACTCTTCAGCCCTGCACTTTGGAGAAATTTTTTCTCATTCTTCTTGGTGTCTTTTGTGAATTGAGCCTTGGAAAAATCTTGCAATTTCTTTTTCTGGATCGTGCGTTGAAAGTCCGAAATAGGTTGCGTCGGGGCTGGTGGCCTTGCCATGCGAATGAAGTGGTCCTGTACTTGAACTGACACTTTTGGGGATGGCTCCGACTTTGTAGAAATAGTCGCTTTCTTGCCCTTCTTAAGGGTAGATGGTTCAGCCATATCTGTAGATTTGCACAGTCGACCCCTCTTTTTGGGCTGGTCATCAGGAGCTCTTTGTGCTGGCGGAGGAGACGGGCTCTTACGTGGCAACGGTGGTGGAGTTGGCATTCTTTGGGGGGAGACAACAGGCCCGCTAGAGCTAGACCCGCCATCGCTTGGCTCGTCATCACCATCTCCTGAAGGAAAGACAATGAACCTCTTGCGCCACACGATGACGTTGTGGATAGCTTCTCCAAGAGTGTTCACCCCTTCATCTGGAGGAAATTCAAGCTGGATGGCCCTATATCTGCTCGACACGTCCTCCACTTCAACCCTTGAGTAGCTAGTTGGTATTGGATTACCGTGTATCCTTCCTCCCTCCACTACAGGATGTGCCATACCGCGTGCCACCTCTATAGTGAGGTTTTGACTCTGCAGTGGCACATGCAACCTACATGCAGTACGTACTGTCATTGCATCCACAGGGTGACGAGTCGTCTTCGGTTCTTGAGGAACCTCAGTTGAAGCGCAACTGCTTTTCCTCCCTGTTGGACTGGCTAAACGGCCAGCATCGCCGCCAATCCCCGCCTGAAGTAGCAGTGCCTCCATCTTCTGAACTTTTTCCATTAGGACTCTCATCTGTTCTAATTGGTGTGCGGAATTTTTATTACTTCGAGACCGGTATCTATGTCTGTCCTCAGGAAAACCTTCCCTCCATGGTACGAGGCCTACTCCCCTTGTGCGTCCCGGATGCTCAACGTTCTGTAATGCAAGTGTGAGCTCATCTTTCTCCCTGCTTAGAACAAAAGAGCCCTCAGAAGCCTGATGATGTGCATCATTTAGCCTTCGGGACACTTCTTGTGAAGTTGGACACTTGTGTACCAACTCGCCTGTATCAGACAGTGATGCCCCTCGAGCATATTGGTAATTCTTTCCTTGTTCGCACCAGTCCTTTGTCTCAATCTCGATCCCCTTTTCCAACAGCTCTTCCTCCCTCGCTCGCCATTTCTCTACGTTCTTGGCATAACCGCTACGGCCGAGACGATGAGGGAACAAGTTTTTGGCCGCATTGGCTTGATTCCTTTCGCTAACCTCCTTCGCCTCATCTGATGTTCTGTACGCCACAAATTCATCCCAGAAAATGCGGCACCGACGATAATTGGGATCTTCAAAATTTGGTGTCAGCCCTTGCTTCACAAACTTCCTGGTAAGGTTCGTCCTGAACTTTCGGAAGCTGACACTCATCCTCTCAAGGGCCCTCTGCTTTGCGAGTTCTTCTGATCCCGTTGGAAATTGGAATGTTCGCTTCAACTTGTCCCAAGCAAGGTCCTTGTCTCTGTCTGGTACCGTCCACTCCAATTGATCTGGATCACTGCTCTTCCAGTATCGGTACTTGATTGGGATGTCATCCTTCACGATGACACCTATAGCATTTGAGTATGGGGTGAGTACCGACGTAGGAGCTGTAGGGTTTTCGTCAGGATCTAACGCTGTTATAGTGTAAAGGCCCGAGGGCATCCTGGTTGGACCTCTCCCTCTTTTTGTCGATGAGGTCCCGGTATCAGCAGAGTTCACAATGGCCGAAGGGGTAGCCTCCACGCTTTCAGGGTTCAAGTTTAGAAAGCCACTTGGGCTACCAGGACCACCGTCGTTTTCTCCGGAAATTGCAGGCCTACTATTATCTTGTTCCTGGGACATTTTCTACATTATAATGATCAAAAGTTTGAGAGAGTTAATCTAAAAATGAATATGAACGTTCGTGTAAATTGGCGATTTTTTAACAAAGGTAAGGAATTTCTAAAAACCTATATATATAACTTATATATAATATGTATATGTGTGTGTGTGAAAATTTCTTTAGTAGAATATCGATTTATTGTGTTCATCACGTAAATAATCGAACACAATAATTCATGCAGTAATCTGATAATCCAATCCAATGACCAGCACTGTAAAGAGCCAAAGCAACAAATATATGATTACGACCAAAATAACCCAGCTAGTATACATCAGGAACATTTTCACAACCAGCTCGTCAACCAAACCAGCAATAAAAACGGGTCATATACTAGCATACATCAGGTGCCTAGCTCGCTGCATATACTAGCTAGTGTTCTTTCTTTCTTTCTTTCTTTCTATTTTGCACGTACGTACTCCATGCTTTCTTCCTGTAATAAGCAGACACATTTTTCAGAATACAGCTGCATGATTAATTTGACTGCTATGATCATGCAGCGGTCTCTCTTCTGCTAGTCGGAGGCCGATGGAGGGTGGGCGGGCGGATCTGGACGACGGCGGCGCTGGACAGGTCAGAGGCTGTCGGAGGGTGGGCGGGCGGACTTGGACGATGGCGGCGCGGGACAGGTCGGAGGCGGTCGGAGGGTGGGCGGGTGGCTTCGCGGCGGATCTGGACGCACCGAGGAGGCGGCGGATCTAGAAATATATAGTAACTTGATAAGTGTCGGCTCCCCATAACAAACCGGCACCTATTTGAATAAATAGGTGCCGGTTGTTATTTAGAACCGGCACCTATTGGCATAAATAGGTGTGTGTTGTTATTTACAACCGGGACCTATTTGGATAAATAGGTGCCGGTTTTTATTTATAACCGGCACCTATTATCCAAAACCCTAACTCATCAGTTCCATTTATCTTTTCCCTTCATCATTATATGCATGCACCTAAGGCTGCCAATGGGCCTGATATGTATGCTACCATTGGTTCTATAATTCAATTTGTCTGTCCACATGAGACGACTTTAAAGGGTTATTTACAATAGGTAGAGAGAACGGGACTGCATGTAAATATATTCATTCAGTTCCAAAATTACATATTCATGGTTGTTACAATCAAACTCCAACTTATAAGTCGATCACTATTACTCCTTCTTCATGATCACTGCGAACATATGGGGCTTTCTCCTCTTCTTCGTCTTCTTGACTTTCTTCGCCTTCGTCTACATCTGTTGCGAAAGGTGGTAACTTGTCAATTTGATCGTAGCCTTCCTCATCGGTGATATTCTCAACTCCAACAATGTTTCGCTTTCCATTGAGAACTACGTGGCGATCAGTCACCGATGAAGGGTCCTTGACATAGAATACTTGTGTTACAGAGTTTGCGAGCACAAAAGGTTCATCTTGATAACCCACATTGTTTAGGTCCACGATGAACATCCCGTACTTGTCAATTTTCAAACCACTTGGAATTTTGACCCATTGATACTGGAAAAGCGGTACCTTCAGCGGTCCATACTCAAGCTCCCAGATTGCCTCTATATAGCCATAGTATGTTTGTTTTACACCATTACCGTCGAAGGCATCTATACGGACACCACTATTCTAATATTTGCTCTTGGCATCCTGCGTTCTCGTGTAAAATGTATACCCATTAATATCATACCCTTGGAATGAATGTATAGTGCTCGCAGGCCCTCGGGACAAAACGTACAATTGGTCACTATTAGGATTCGCAGCCATGATATGCTTCTGTAACCAATCACCGAAATGCAGTCTATGCTGCTTAGCGATCCATGCTTTTGATTTGCCTGGGTTCTTGGTTCGGAGTGAGTTGTAATGCACATCAACAAATGGAGCCACCAAGGCCGACTGCTCGAGCACTGCGAAATGTGCTTGCCATAGTGTTTCAAGGCTAGGAGCGAATATTGCTTTATGCCCTAAAGTCCCTTTCCCAAGTAGCTTGCCCTCGTGTCGGGACATTGGCACACCAATGGGACGTAGATCCATATAGTCGATGCAAAACTCAACCACCTCCTCTGTTGCATAACCCTCTATGATACTCCCTTCCGGTCAAGCTCTGTTACGCACATACTTTTTTATGATCCCCATGAATCTCTCGAAAGCCCACATGTTATGAAGATAAACTGGGCCGAGAATCTTTATCTCTTTCAGGATATGTATCACTAGGTGAACCATTATATCAAAAAATGATGGTGGAAAACACATCTCGAGTTGGCAAATGGTCACGATTACATCTGCCTGGAGCTTGTCTAGTGTGGTTGGATCGATCACCTTCTGATATATAGCATTGAAGAACGAGCACAACTTTATGATTGGGTTTCGCACCCTGTCTGGCAAGATGCCTGTAATCGCAATAGGGAGTAGTTGTGTCATCGGCACGTGACAATCATGTGACTTCATGCCCACTATTTTCTTCTCTCTAATGTTGACAAGTTTTTTAACATTAGCGAAGTAACCGAGACGGGACTCGGACACTCTGCGGGCACTCCAACAGGCTGATTTTCTCGGCGGCACCGAGGGTGTAGCACGCGGGAGGGAGGTATTGTCGGCCATTGGGATGTTCTTGAGGATGTAGCTCAGACCTGATGTTCATGTCTACGAGGTCTCTCCGGGATTTCAACGTATCCTTTGTCTTGCCGGTATGTTCAGAGTACTCCCATCAAACTCTCACTTACATTTTTCTAACGTGCATCACGTCGATTGCATGTCGGACATCCAAATCTTTCCAATACGGTAGTTCCCGGAAGATAGATTTCTTCTTCCGAGAGGCTTCTCACCATCCTTCCCCGCCGCGCGTGTATTGCCATGCCCCTTACCAAATACATGTTCAATATCTTTTACCTCTTCAAAAATATCTCTGCCTGTACGATGTATCGGAGCTGTCCCCTTCTCCACTGTGCCATCAAAATCTCTTCTATTGCTACGATACTGGAGACCGACAGGAAGAAACCTCCGGTGGCACATGTACACAGTCTTTCCCGAGTACCTCAGCCACCTGCTTGTTGTGTCCCGCATGCACGCACACATGCACAACCACCTTTTTTGTTTGTCCAGATGTATTGCCACCGCAGGTAATCTTGAATGGTAACTAACAATATTGCCCTTAAGGTGAAGTACTCTCTTTTGTAAGCATCCCACATATGCATCCCCGAACCTATAGTGCGAAGATCATCTACTACTAGCCTCGAAGTAGACATCGATATCGTTGCCGAGTTGCTTGGGCCCTTGGATTAGCGGTGGCATCATGATATACTTGCACTTCATGCATAACCATGATGGAAGGTTGTACATAACAAGTGCCATTGGCCATGTGCTGTGCCGACTGCTCATGTCACTGAATGGATTCATCCCGTCTGTGCTCAGCCCAAACCTTACAGTCCTTATCTCGCGTGCAAAATTTTTGTACTTTCTATCTATCTTTCTCCATTGAGACCCGTCGGCAGGGTGCCTTATCATCCCATCCTTCTTACGTTCTTCGGCGTGCCAGCGCATCATCTTTGTATGCTTTTTGTTTGCATACAGGCGCTCAATCCGAGGGATTATAAGAAAATACCATACAACTTTAATGGGCACTTTCCTCTTCTTTAGGACGGGGCCACCGCTGTCATCATCGGCATTGTCGTCGTTACCTCCAGCCTTATACCGCGGTGCTCCACAACCGGACATGCATCCAGTGCATAGTAACCCGGTATAGGATACGATCATTTCGACATGCGTGAATTTTTGCACCTCCAGCCCGAGTGGACAAACAACCTTCTTTGCTTGATATGTCGTTTCTGGCAGTACGTGACCCACTGGAAGGAGGTCTCCGATCAACTGTAGAAGCTCTGTGAAGGTCTTGTCGCTCCAGCCGTTTGTTGATTTCATCTGCAACAACGAGAGGACGATGTGTAATTTGGTGTGCTCCTCATTGCAACCTGGATAAAGCGGTGTTTTTGAGTCCTCCACCATGGCTTTGAACTTCTCGTATTGTCTGTCATCGCTGTAGGCTGTCTCTCCATCCCGCAACATCTGAACCAACCCATCCGATTCGTCATTGTCGTATTCACCTTCGTCGCAGTAACTCCACATTGTCTTCATGCATTGCATCGCCATGATTGTCCACACTTGTCATTCTCATCTTCACCGTGATTGTCCCGACATGTGTGATTATGCATAAAACCTCTTGTTAGCAGATGCTCGTGAACATGTTTTGCGGGAAACTGTCTCTCCTTCCTGCAATCAGAACATGGATAATGCAAATATTCTGTCATGCTCAATGACCGGGAACTCGTAGCCCCGATCACGAACTTGGTTACTCCCCTGGCATACTCCAAGGTACCCCGCTTCGCATCGTTCATCCCTCCTTCATCCATCAGTCCTACGGGAATTTTTAAAAAATGTGACGTCTTCATATAAATGACATTATTTTATTTTGGTTACATAACTCTACGGTGATAGTCTCTTCAAATTTGACAATCCGAAATACTTTGAATTAAAGAAAAAGACACAAATGACATAAATGGTGTCATGCATCTACTAACATATACACACAAATCACAAAAGAATATCATAAAGAATCATGTACACAAATAGTAAACAACTAAAATATACTAACCTTTAATTTTTCTGAAAATTTTTGGCAAAACCTTCCCCCCTCACTTTCGTTCTACACATGAAGACCGAATAAAAATGAGCTAAGTGGCTGAAAGGTGGCATTTATAGGTGGTCGGAATATAGGTGTCGGTTTTCAGCAACAACCGGCACCTATACTACGCAGCTTACGGCGTAAGGAACCTTATATGTGTCGGGTGATGAGCAAAACTGGCACCTAAAGTATAGGTGTCGGTTTTTACTATTCACCCGACACCTATTTAGGACAAATAGGTGCCGGTTCCTTTTAAGAACCGCCACCTATACTATACGTGCCGGTTTTACTGTTCAACCGACATCTATTTAGGACTATAAGTAGCGGTTCTTAACAAGAACAGACACCTATTCTTTACATCCTACCTATATGCATTATAGGTGTCGGATTTGTTTTAATCGCACCTTTTTAGGCGACACCAATGAGCCTTTTTGTAGTAGTGAATGCACAATAATCATCACAAGCATTCGACAATCATCATTAGAGGCATTCCACAATCATCATCACAGGCATTTCACAATCATCATCATAGGCATAATAAATATACCGCAAGAAGCATCAAGGACAATATCACAAGGACAATCACACGCAAATATATGACAACAATCATCCTGAACCATAATTTAACTCCGGTGCGACAAATACACAACATCTAGAACCGCAAATGGAGATACGGTGCTTTGGTTCATATGCAATTAGAACTTGTTCTCTAGTAGTTTCACAACATTAAGAACCACAAATTGAGTTAGGGTGCTTACATAGATGGGGACCTACGATGCGCCAGCGACAAATCCACATCCTAAGGCCCAACATTCGATGCCAACGAGGCATACTGCACAATGGAAAGTAGAATGCATGTGAAATAAAGCTACAATGGTATGCTATATGAAATGAAACTACAATGTTCTCAGGTGACTCACAGGAGTGCCCATAAGAGCTGGCAGAGTGGCCATAACAACTGGTAGAGGCGGCAAGACCATCGTTGGTGGAGGCGGAGGCTGACCCATGTTGTGAGAAAGAGTCTACATGTATTGATAGAACTGATGCATCTGGGCCTGTTGCTGCCGCTGTACCTCCATTAGCTGGATCTGATGCGTTTGTGTCATCTCCTCCCATATCCTCCTTTCTTCGTCTAGTTGGGCCTACATTATTAATTGCATCCCAATGATACAATGCAAATCAAACATTTGTAAAAATCAATGGACGACGCGTGAAACAGAAATAACCTGTAGTGCCGCCGTCTGGGACTGTGTAGGGGTCGGGCGTGACCGTATGCCCGGGCCTGACCGCGTGCTCCTCGCTCGAATCTCGGCGAGAGTAGGAGTACTAGCCGGGTCGATCACGCTATCGCCCATCCATAACCGCTCGTGCTACCTGCCCCCTCTGACCCTCATGACGATTTCACCATCAAGCTCATGGGCGCTCGGATCAAACTCTGGCCCGTGGATCTCTTTTGCCATCGCTGAGTAATCAGTGAGGCACTTGTACATGCCCGGATTGCAGTACACCAAGGGCGGGTTGTCTGGGTGGTAGGAGATGTCGGACGTCGCCTTGCCCTTGTGGGCCAGAGCATACGTGTGGAACGTGTTAATAGGCTGACCACCATGTGCTTTGGACTGCGAAAGCAACCAATATGATTAGAAATTATACAGAATTCAGAGTTACAATAAAGAAATGAATTTGCATACATATTTCTGGGCGTATCGTCTGAGGCTCATGTTGCCCTGACGGTGTGATGTACCTTCCATCATCAAACGCCGACCACGGCACGAGAGATGCTAGGCCTGCCAATCGAGGGAGCACCACCTGTCCACCATGGCTGCCCAGCACTCGTCTAGGCCCGCGCACCAACCCGGAATCGCCTGCACGTCATCAATTAAATGACATAACACATCAAATTGCAAATTGAGTTTACTAAACCTAAGGGCAAAACAGTCTGTTAGCTTTATACTTACCGCCAAGTATTGTTCCCGGGTCAAGCTGTTGGTTCTTGTTTTGGTTTTGCTGATCTTATGTCCTTCATCAGCCCAGTGCGATATGACAGCCTGCAGGCGCGCCTCATAATGCATGTCATTCACGCGGTGTGTTGCCACTTTCTCAATCACAGCATCTGCAGCGCCCTGTGTAAAGCTTTCATCAAGTGCGTAGAAATCCTACATACAGACACAATTTATCCAATCATTAGTTCAATAATGCACACTAGTGAATATCATGTGTTGAACAATGTAATGCAACGAAGATGTACCCACAGCTCGACTTTGATCCGCTCCGCTCTGTTGGCGAAAACCCTGCCCATTAGATCACGAACATCAGGGGCGGACTTGTAGTGGGCCCACGTCCAAGCAGGCTCCATTTTACTGGCATGTTACACCATGCCAGGGAAGTGTTCCTTGCATAAAAGACCGATGATGCCGTTGACGAGGCATTTGTGATCACCTGTTCTGACCACCTCCCAATCCCTACCCAGGTGATTAAGACAAATTATTAGTTCCCATCAATTAGAAAAAGTACTGAACAGATGGAAATTTTACTTACTTATCCCCATCGGGTCGAATCACCGGCCGTTTGTGAAGAGGTGGTCACCTTGGCAGTTTCGAGGGACCTCTCAGCCAAGCAGTCGGTGGTCCACTACCTGCCGTCGCCTCCTCCTCCTCCGCCGCCTCTTTCGACGTGACTCCTTCGACTCCGATCCACCGCCTCCTTCGACTTCGACTCCTCCTCCTCCTCCCCCGCCTCCTCCTCGTCCTCCTCGGCGGATGGTGGTGACGACTCTCGACGTAGGAGTCGACTCTTCCCACCACCCTGACCACTGCTCGTGCCTCCACTACCACTAGAGCCACCGTCACCTCCTCGTCCTCCACTCTTTTTGCCGAAAAACACACTCATCGTCTTCTTCAAACTACCACCGCCCACCATATTTGTACAATCACCTACAATAAAAGAGTAAACTGTCAGCACGGATATACAAATTATACTTAGAATGAGATGCGCAAAATTAACAGAACTTAATTACAAAATAACATGGTATTACAAAATAATAAAATCATTCAGTATGGATCATACATGTATTAGAAATAGTCGTCAGGATCGGGATTAGCTGGATCATAAGTCCCATCATCACTATTGTCAACAAAATCAATCCCGTACTCCGAATCCAAGTCATCAACACTGTCATTGTCTAAATGTAATCGTTGAAGTAATTCCAAGTCCTCACATTACGAACTTCATCTCCAACATCATCGTCAACAACCCTATCACTATCACCTTCCATTTCAATTGCTGCAGTTAGGTCTATCACAAAACTCCCTTGCAGCCCATCCTCTTGAAAGAATTCTCTGATGTATGTGTTTGGTCTATGTTATAATCTTCATTGTTTGGGACAGGTAGTTTACCGTGTGGCAATACCTTATGCACAACATCCCAACCCTTAAGTCGGGCTACATTTTGGCACGGATAAGAGAGATAATAAACCTGTGTGGCATGTTGAGCCACAATATCGACATCGTCTCCTGTCATGACGGATGATTGTCGAATTTCGACTAGCCCAAGATCAGGGGTCTATCTCACTACTTTAGGATCAAACCAATGGCATTTGAATATGACAGGGACAAGAGGTTTGCAACCATGAAACTCGAGTTCGTAAATTTCTTCAATTCTTCCATAGTACTCCAGTCCATCGGAGCCAACTAGAAGGACTTCGGTATTTGTGGTTCTTCGATTGCGCCGACTTTGCTCGTGCCGAGTTGTGTGAAAGCGATATCCATTTCGTCATAGCCGGTAAATGACTTAACCTTATAGGAAAATCCATTGGCAACTTGTCTCAACTCGGCACTCATAGAAGCATCGGTTTGGGCCTGCAAGGTCCAGCAAGAAGGTCAAGCGCATGGGAACAAAACTTATGCATATCAAATTAAGTGCGAACCAGAAATTGAGTAGTACCTTCTGTTTCAACAAAGAAATGAAACTTAGCTTTCTATTTCTCGTACCCTGTTTTAGAAGGTTCTCAATTTTTTGCGGGGATTGGTCCCTTGATTTACACCAGAATTCTTGAAGAAATTCACTGTACAAAGAGAACAAGAGGGTTGGATGGATGCATAACAGTAACTACTAGAGACCAAGGTTATTGCCAACTTACATACGGTACGGCTCCGTTTTGGGAAGGTTGAGCAACACATAGTGCATGATAGATCACCACTCTTCATGGTTCAGGTTCTTGAATGTCGCACCACTTGCACTTTCGAGTTGCCCTTGGAAAAGGCTGAGGGTTGATTCATTTTCACCAACATTGTAATGAGCGGGTGGATTATGCACGTTAGGAAGGTTGTCAGCATAATACTTTGTTGTGAAGCTTGACACCTCCTCCAGAACATATGCCTCTGCGACAGAAGCTTCAATTTTGCATTTATTTTTACATTTGGTTCTAAGATCTTTTAGTTCTCTCCCAATCCCATAGCACCAACGGTACTGCACAGGCGCCCCCATTCATGCCTCATAGGGGAGGTGCAAAATCAAATGCTGCATCGGATTGAAGAAGCCGGGTGGAAAGATCTTCTCCAACTTACAAATTAACACATGCGCCATTTCTTCCATTTCTTTAACTACGGTCCAAGATAACTCCTTAGCACAGAGCTGGCGAAAGAAATTGCTCAACTCTGCCAGCACCCTCCAAATATGCTCAGGGACATAGCCACGAACCTTCACCAGAAGAAGCCGCTCAATACATATGTGGTAGTCATGACTTTTGAGCCCGCTGATTCGCATTGTAGATAAGTTCACTCCCCTCCTCCAATTTGCTACATACCCATCAGGGAACATTAACAGTTCAAACCATTGCAGTACGTCCTTCCTTTGGGCCCTCGTTAGGAACCATCTGCCTTAGGCTTCCTCCATGACTTGCCGCCATTGGGAGGTGCCATGTCCAGCTTGGGTCTATCGCACAACCTCTCCTGGTCCACTCTAGCCTTAACATTGTCCTTTGTCTTATCAGGAATGTCCATGATTGTACAAAAGGATGCCTCGGTGACATTCTTTTTGGTTTGCATTACATCAATGTTATGTGGAAGAAGTAAGTGCTCAAAATAGGGGAGCTTCCACAGGCCTGACTTTTATGTCCATGCATGGTGCACACCGTATCCTGCAAAACCACCTTCTTCGTTCACCACGAGAGCATCTAACTGAGCACGAACCTCGGCCCCTGTCATCATCTATGGTGCAGTGTCTTCAATGGCAACACCTTTTTTAAAGTTCTTGATGTCTCGCCTGAAAGGGTGGTCAAGAGGGAGGAATTATCGATGTTTGTCTAACGAAGAATACTTTCCACCCTTTGTCAACCAAAAGAACTCTAGAGATTCCTTGCATACCGGGCATCAAAATTTTCCGTGAACACACTAGCCACATAATATTCCATAAGCCAGAAAGTCATGCAGGGAGGTACGGTACCAAACATGCATTTTGAAGTTTGTTTTCGTGGCTCGGTCGTACGTCAACACCCCTTCATCCCAAGCACGAAACAATTCATCAATCAAAGGCTCCATGTACATACTCATATTATCCCCCGGGTGTCCAGGAATTATCAACGACAAAAAAAATATTCTATCGTTGAAAGATAACACCAACAAGTGTATGGCGACGCTGACATTCTATAAGGATTGAACCCGTCTGTTGCCAGTGCAACACGTACATGACGAGCCTCTTTAGTTCTCTCATGATAAACCGCATCAAACTTTGCCCATGCTTCTCCGTCGGCTGGATGTACCATCATATCAGGATTGTATCGACGTCCATTTTTGTGCCATGTCATGTGCTTCGTGGATTCCTCGGTCATGTATAGCTGTTGGATCCTTGGTATGAACGGAAGCTACCTAAGGATCTTCTCGCCGATTTGGAGCCGTCTCTTCTCACCATCGCTAGAGTCTACCTCTACGTACCTAGAGGCTTTACACTTTGGACAGTACTTATCTTCTGCATATTATTTCCTAAATAGGATGCATCCATTCCGATACACATCTATCTGCTCGTATGGCATCTTAAGTGCACGAAGGAGTTTTTGTGCGTCATACATGCTCTTAGGCAGAATGTAACCTTCCGGAAGCAGACCACCAAATATTGACAAGATAGCATCGAAGCCGTCTCTACTCCAGCTAAACTGGGATTTCAGGGCCATTAGACGTGCAATGGCACCCAGTTGAGAAACTTTAGTATGCCCATGAAGGGGTTGCTGTGCCGCCTACAACATCTAGTAATATGCCTTTGCGGTTTCCTCTCGCTCGTCCTCCATACACCCTTCATCATAGTCATGTAACATATCTCCTACACTGGCATCAGAATCATATTCGTCGATTCATTGTCTCACGACCTCCTCTCTCGCACGATGGCGGTCACCATGTAAGGTCCATCGGGTATAGTTTGACATAAATCCATTCTTCACAAGATGTTCACCCAACCGCTTCTTTGATTGTTGACACTTGTTTCGACAATCAGCGCATGGACACCAAGTGGTAGGCTGCCCATTAAGCCTGGCAAAAGCCCCCTTGATGAAGGCATTGGTCTTGTTAATCCATTCAAGGGTCATCGCAGACACATTTGGGCGGCCCGTGTACATCCACTCACGGTCATCCATCCTCTAACAAATCAGCGAATAATATAAGAATTGTTTGAATTACCGAGCGCCTATACTCTCTAATAGATGAGGATAGGTCCTAATCCCACCCGAGGATGTGTAGAGGTGTTAGTTTTCATGCCCTACTCTGGTCCGAGAAAGAATTTCGATAGGACCTCCCTGCTGTTCTCCAAATACACGTCCCATCAGGGAGATTGTGTATTCAGAGAACAACAGGGAGGTGCTGTCAAAACCCTATCTCGGACTGGAGTAAGGCATGAAAACTAAACTACTCTATACATCCTCGGGCTGTCCAAAAAACAGGGACAATTCAAAATAGATATGGTTTCAGATATGCAAAGATCTGCATATCTACTCCAATCGTATCTCTTTCGAATGGGAGACGACTAACTAGGTTACGTGATACACATACATTATATCTCATTAATGTAACTGTGCAAGATAAGCCCGGGGTCTCTCACCTAAGTGCCACTCGGGCTAGATGGACGACGGCGTCGGTGAAGGCAGCGAGGAAGCCGTGTAGTAGAAGGAGGCAACGACGGACTCACAGTACACCCCCGGTATCGAAGTGGTCACGACTACACAAGTCGATGTAGGAGCAAAGGTCTGTACTGAAGAAAAATAGTCATGTCAATTGAAAATTTCGGCAGCACCTCCCTCGCACGGGGAGGTTTCGAATACCTGCAACAAACGAGACGACACGATGGCCAACAACCACATACACATATAACAAGACATATATGAACCACATATACAAATTAGCTATAAATAATAAACCCTAAAATCACCACATATGCACTAAATCAACTTCCTATATTTTCTTTTGTCGAATATCACACTATTTAGTCTATACTATATAGTTACTCTATACAAAAATCTATTTTTTTCCATTAAACACTTACATTAAACCCTGGTGGTGAGTCGGGGGAGATCGGCCGGTGGAGAGACTCTACGCGTGGAGGACGGTGGCGACGGTTGGAGGGCGATGGCCGGGAAGGGTGGCCGGGGCGCGGCCGTGAGGCGATGGGCGCGGTCGGGGCCGGCGGGCGGGCGGCGCCGCCGGGGCGACGGGCGCGGCCGGGGCGGCGGCCGGAGGACACGGTGTCCGGGGCGGCGGGCCGAAGGGGGCGGCGAACGGTCGGAAGATCCGTTGTGTGTTGTGTGTTATGTGTGTTTGTGCGGCCGACCAAAATTACTAAGTGTTGGAGGAGTTTGCTGAGTGCCCTAGATCTGGCCCTCGGCAAAGGCTTTGCAAATTGCCGAGCGTCGGGGCACTCGACAAATGTAAAGAATTTTTGTAAGTTTGCCAAGTGGCCCGGTGAGATGCACTCGGCAAAGACTTCACCAAGTGCTTCGCGGAGGAGCACTTGGCAAACCTAAATAATTTGTTCAAGTTCGCCGAGTGTCCCTTAGCGGGGCTCTCGGCAAAGCCTTTGCCGAGTGCCACTGGAGGAGCACTCGGCAAACCTAAAGAATTTTTTTAGGTTTGCCGAGTGCTTTATTTCGGGGCACTCGGCAAACATTTTTGCCACCTGGGTAGAGGACACGTGTACGTCTTTGCCGAGTGCCTCTTAGGGATGCACTCAGCAAATGCTTTGCTGAGTGCTTTCCTATTGTGCACTTGGCAAAGTAATTACCTATTACATGAAAAAAATAAATTAAAAATTTTAAATTGCTTGAAAGAAATCCCATAACTTGGCATGGTGCTATGTATGTTATATATTACGTGCACAAAAAGTTTTGTCGCTAATTTATAAATTTGATCATCATTATGACTCTAAATTTGTGAGATGAGTATAAACTCTAATATTCTTATTCGGAGATGTTTCGGTTTATAAGCGTCGTACGTGATAAAATATACGAAACCTTTTCAAATTTTTGCCATAGCATCAAAGCCCGATTTCATGATACTATGACAAATCTCATGATTTTCGGACTTTAATTGTTTTTCTAATAATTTAATAACCGAGCGGACTTTATTTGACTCACGGTCATTCTGAATAAGATCTTTGTAATTACTTTCAGTTTCCTAGATATGGCCTCAAAATGGACTCAACAACATGAATATCATTTTTTAACACATTTTATTTCATTATTTGAATCGCTTGTAGTTCAAATGTGGCACTATTAAAGATATTCATATATATAAAAAAATTATTTAAATATAGCAAACAATTAAAAAATATCTCAAATTTTAATATATAGTAATTAATGTTCTATAGGGGGCGTGGAAAAGTTTAGATGGTGTTACATAACAAAATCTTAAAATTTTGCCGAGTGCACAGGCTAAGTACTCGACACTTTGGTAGACACTCGGCAAATTTCAACTTTTGCCGAGTGCCCATGTTTGCCGAGAGCCACACTTGACAAACAGGGATGTTTGCCGAGTGTTCGGCTTTGCCGAGAGACACTCGGCAAACACGTTGTTTGCCAAGTGCCCGTGGTTTTGCACTCGGCAAATCTCTGGACACTCGGCAAATATCGGGATTCCGGTAGTGCCTCCTGCCCTTTTGTAAGGTTTTACTGTCGTAAAATCAAAAGTTAAGGTGTTTCTGCCCTACCCGAAATAGAACTAGGCCACCATATAACTTAATTTAGGTGTCTAAATATATATTATCAATATTTTCGATGAAAATTTAAACCTTGGGCCAAACTAGCATAGAACTGAATATTCTTGATCGATTTTCCGCCCCTTGCTAGTTAGCTAGATGCATGATGACCGCATGTCCGGTCAAACATATTAATTGGTCGGTCTCCTTTGTTTTGATCGCGCGTGTCCAGATACGTACAGCTGCATCGAACGGTATAATGTGATGTCATCAAACCTGTCATATTCTATCTATATATATATATATATATATATATATATATATATATATGCCAAATGCAATTTGCCAGCTAGCTAGCTGCAGTAGTCACTAAGGGGCAGTTTGGTTAAGTACTTCAAAGTACATTTGCTGTATTCACTAATACAGAATACCTCGTAAGTGTCGGTTGGAAAATCCTCTTAGGTGTCGGTTTTCTCAACCGGCACCTATTGGTCGGCACCAATGATTTTGGTCATTGATGTCGATTCTTCCACCGGCACCTATTCGGGTGAATAAGTGCCGGTTCGTGTAGAACCGATACCTATTTATCCGACACCTATACGGACCAAACACCATTCAATGAGGTGCTCCCAATCTGTTCTTATGGGCTCACTCCTTTAGCCGGATCCGCCATATTTTCTGGACCCACCATATTTTTCGACGCGGGCGCGGGCCCGCGAGATAGAGCTACAGGCACGAGCGAGCGGTTCGGCGCGCGGTTCTACACGACGAGCGAGCGAGGCACGGACCTATTTAAGCTGGTGTTGCTCGGTTCGGCGAGCGGTATGATACTAATCGAGGGAATAGTGTTTTTCTAAGAATAGGTGGCGGTTCTTATTACGAATAAGAACCGCCACCTATTTGCGAAGAATAGGTGGCGGTTCTTATTACGAACCGCCACCTATAGTATAGGTGGCGGTTTTACTGTTCACCCGGCACCAATTTGAAACTATAGGTGGCGGTTCTTAACACGAACCGTCACCTATTCTTTTGCCGCCACCTATATACATTATAGGTGCCGGATTTGGTTTGACCGGTACCTTTTGGGGCGACACCAATGAGCCTTTTTGTAGTAGTGATTTTTCCCGAGTGATATCTCACCTGACGTTTTTTAGTACATGCTTATATATAGCTGTTACATATATAAAGTTTTTGATGTGGCACATAGTGCATGTCTATTTGTCTCAGGCATTGTTAATGTCAAAGCTATTACTCCGTATTTTTTAACTGAAGCTAAAGTAATGTTGGCTGATTTGGGTAGGTTCATCTGCCCATGCATGTAAACATATTATACTTTCTCGTTGTCCTTTTTATCCGCTTGATCCTTAAATTTTTCATTGATATCGCCTACGTACCAGATTGTCTATTCACTGGAACACAAGATTTACTACTAAAACACCCTCACACAGAGACAGGCTTATACGGACCAGTTTATTTAAAATCAACACCTATTGATGTTTTTCCACATCCCATAGGCTAAAAAATAAAAACCGACACCTTTAAACAACAATAGGTACCAGTTCTAAAGAAAACCTGGGACCTATAGATACCGATTTCTTTAAAGAAAAACATACACCTATAATATCACAATAGGTGTCGGTTCTAAAGAAAAACCGACACCTATACTATTGGCATCAGTTTTTAAAAAACTGACACTTATAATATATTAAAAGCTGAAACCTAAGATTTGAGCCGAGCATAAAATTGAGCCAAGTCGGCGCGCCGGCCCACAAGGAGATAAGATCCCCTCGATCTATCTCGGTCCCCCGGTCCTCTCCCTCGATTTCTCGTCTCCCTCTATCTCTCCCTCTCTCTTGCTCTCCCCTCTCTCCCTCTCTCTCTCTTGGTCCCCTCGCTCGGCGACGGCTGCCCGGCCAGCGGTGACGACACCCTTCCCTTCGCCAGATCCGGGGGAGAGGGGAGGCGGTGCACGAAGGAAGGTGGCGGGTGGCAGGCGGCGGCGTCGAAGGAGCGACGGGTGGCGGATGGCGAGCGCCACCCTTCCCTCCTCGAGATCCGACGAGACAACATCAGCGACAGGCAAGGCAGCGTCGGCGATGGCTCCCGCGGTGGATCCGTTGTCGGCAGCGGGCGAGGCAGCGTTGGCGGCTCCTGTGTTGGATGTGGCATCTGCACTGGCGGGCAGGACAGTGTCAACAACAGGCGAGACGGTGTCGGTGGCTCCCACGGTCGATCGGACATCGGTGGTGGCTCCAACGATCGGATCCGGCGTCGGCGCGAGCGACGCAGCGGATCCGGCGTCGGCGGCGGCGGGGAGGAGGGAGGGGCAAGAGCTGCAGCGGCTCCGCGCGCACGGCATCGGCAACGGGCCGGGCGACGTCGGCGGCTTCTCCCATGACAAATCCACGTCGGCATTTTCTTTGGTTCTTGAGACCTCAAAAGTGCCGACTAGTAAGTCCCATTAGAAAACCGACACCTATAATAGTTTTCAAATCGGGCACCTATATCTATTTTTATTTCTGTAGCCGTGATTATCTATTCTGTCACCTGATCTATGTAATTACTTGAACAGTCGTGTATATATATATATATATATATATATATATATATATATATATATATATATATATATATAGCATTATGTAGCTGTACGTAGTAAGACCGAGGATCTTTCTAGCACTAGTAAGTTGTATCACCGTATTGAGAATTCGGGCCGGATTAAATAGTTCAATGCGATTAGAATTTTTTACACTAACAAAAAAAGACGGTAAAGCTGAGAGAGATGGTTAATACAAAATATTTTCGTAGTGTACAAATTTTATTAAGTGCACCAAATTAAATTTTTGTCTAGGTGTAGGGTACAAATCCACGTTCCATAAAACATATAGTTGCTAATAATAATATGGACTCTATGTTATTATTTTTCCAAAATTTCATAATGCTAAATTCTGAAGTAATACATATAATAAGACTAGTAATATGTCCGTGCTAATGCTACAGTGTCACGATATTTACTTAATAAACTATTAAATCTTTATTTTATATAATTAAAAATAACTTTTATGGAATCTGTCCATTTGAGCTTTAATTCAATTCATATTATCAAATATATTAAAGACAAAGTATGATAGTATGATATTGCCCATCTCAACCTTATATTAACTATAGATACGAGCGGGAGCCATGATGAAAAGGGCTATGAGTGAAATAAAAATATATGTTCTGATTCCGTAAAAATACCTTTCTTGTGTTTTTGTTTAATATCTAGCTATCCGCCACCTAAAAACGTCGAGAATACATAATGCATAGAAGAACAATGTAAATTTAATTTCTAGACAAAAACAAGGACACCAAAAATAAACTTACAAAAATAAAACATCGAGGAAATAATGTGAATATGAAGAATGTAGCTGATAATATCAATTATCAACCTTTTTCCAAAATACCAAACACGATATAACTGGTTATAATTGATAGCCAGTTTACTTAACGCCAGCCACACATTAAGACGACCAGTTGATGGTGTCCATTTGTGCTATGAATTACATGAGAAATTCATCTCAAATAATCAAATATATTAGGCTAACCAGTTGGTGACATATTCATTAGGTATAGTTCACTATAAAAAGTGGTAACTCACTGAATGAATGCTTGTGCCTCTTTTGATGAATGCTATTAATTGTTTTTCTCCATCCTAATTCTAGAAAAATAGTGGTTCGACTGGCTTAGTAAGATATAATCAGTGAAGGAAGAAAAAAAGAAGAGAGAAGAGTGCAAAAGGGAAAGGTAAAAGGGCGAGGAGCACAGGTGCAACTACGGACTGAGGTTGAACGGTGTGTGCGCGCGCGAGCGGGGGAAGCAGCGGGTCCCACCCCCGCTTGAGCCCATCGTGGTGCCCACCTAACCAACACTAATTTTAAGCCAAATAGGGTGTGGAGGTTGCAGATTGTTAATTGCAGGTTGCAGATTGCTAATTACATGATTGCGAAACTGATACATTTTATATTAGTATAGATGTTCACATTATGACTCTCAACTTATTATTTGATTAAATTTCATTTCTGAACTTGAAATTTAAATACAACATCTGTATAGAAACACTACATAAAAAACATTTTTCATACGGTCAAAATCAATTTTCGCATGTGGTCGGGAAACACAAAAATTGAAACACAAAACGCTAGCTAGCTCACATCCATCGGCGACGTAGTCATCCACTAACGGAGAACTGATCTTTCGTCGTGATACCCCAAAACATAAATATCTTGGCTCTATTACCAACCGATACTAAAGATGTTCTTTTGTTCTAGTTAAAAAGCCCCATGACACTGAATAATCTTTAGTCCTGATTAATCTTTATTACCAGTTGGTAACACCAACGGGTACTCAAGATTGTTTCTAGTCCTGGTTCAACCTTGTCTGACACATGTCAGACCGTGACAGGCTCCCCAGGCTCTTTATTGTCGGTTGGTGTCACCAACCGGTACTAAAGATCAATACTTTACTATCTATTGATGTTACCAACTGATATTAAAGATCATTTCCTTTTTATATGTCTTCTTCCTCCTTCAGCCCAAGCCATTGCTACCAAGAGATGGAGGAGGAAGAGAGGTGTTGCCAAATTTTTTTGTGAAACTATTTTGGTGATATTACATAAATTAAAGGGATCTAAAAGCTCAGCAAAATCCTCTAATTAAGTATAGTTAGCACATTACATTTCTAGCTATATTATATACGTCATTCTCTCTCAAAAAAGTATATGAAAAAGATGAGAGAATAAATTTTTAAACAAAATAAGAGTACTTCATAATTTTAGAGACATTGGATAAAAATGTTAAAAAAATACAACAAAGGAAAGTTATAGAAAATGAAGAAAAAGAATAGAAAACTTTAAAAATATTAAAAAATAAAGATAACACATGAAAAATATATTTGCAATTTTTAAAAACTTGTAGAATTTATATATAATTAACCATGGCTCTGATTAAGTCCATTTAAAAATCATTAAAATAGTTAGAAAATAAGAAGACATTAAAAATATGTTTAGAATTTATAAAAACTTCTACAAATAATTAAAAGCTGCCCTTCCGCAGCCCAATGGTGGCGGTACAGATACACTTGTTGATAGTCGTTAAAGTACCAATTCCGACTGTCACATACGTTGGGAATAAAAGGGGAATTAGCATACACACATATAGATTTAAAATTAATAAAGTACCCCATGTCCCTGGAGATTATTCGAGTGTAGGTACTTATACAAAGAAATGAAGTGAAAGCACGCTTACGTGGCGAAGAAACACAACTCTGACCAATCGACGCTCGCCATGTCAGCATCCCATGGATTGGAGGGTCCACATGTCAGTTGAAACCGACTCAAAGTGGGGCCAAACACCCATGAACCGACTAAGGGTCCCACCTGTCATCCTCTGGCCAAAGTCGATGGCCATAGGCGGTGGGTAGGGTTCGGTCGAACCAGATTTGGCGCCCCCAGCTCCCCCCTTCCATGTGGCAACTCCTCATCCATTCCTAATGGCGGTTATGCACGTTTAGCAGGGAGAAACCGACCTATCAACCGCCATTTGTGATGCCTATAAGAGGAGGGAGCTTCACTTCATCCAACACACACCACAAGAGAGGTTAGGTTCACTCTTAGTCTAGTGGAGTTAGGAGTTAGGTTAGAGCTTCTACTTGGTTCCTAAGTCATCATTGGTTTATCGGGAATGTCTATTGTATCTTACTTACCAGGTACAACTTGATCTATTTAATATATTTATCTCCTCATATAATTGAGTATGATCCATATCCTACTTGGTTGGTTATATGTTCCATCCATAGTTTATATGATGTTTCCCTCATGGTTAGACGAGTAACTCTATTGCCACGGTCACGACCCAATGTGCAATTAGGATGTAGGTGTACTCTTGTCTTAGTCATTGACGCCATGGGAGGCAAGAGTTCTTATGGCAATGTAAACGCGGTGCTTAGATTGTTTCATAGACATTAGTTATGGTCATATCCCACGAGTTGTAGACGTAGGCAGCAGGTGGTGACATCCCAATCCGTGCTTTCTAGTCCTCCATGTTCGGGTATGGCGTAGGATGAACGGTAAGAGATCGACTCTGGGTGGCAGCTCAGGCCACTAGAGGTGGTACACCCGTAGGCGTTGGAGCATAGAAATGGGTGACTAACCATGATTATAATTGTTTGTATAATCTACAATTATATTAGAAGTACATTAGGAACTTAGCTCTCACACTATACTCTCCACTTAGCATTTGTAGATTATTTATTAGGACTCATCTGTGTGTCCCACTACCCCTTTATCATGTATGTCTTACCCTTCCTTAGACTTTGGCATCTCAACTATAACATATCAATATTCATAGTAACTTAGTATTCTCTTCTCGACCATCGTCTTCCCTTGGGATAAAACAAATACGATACCAAGGAATTGTCACATACCACAATTTTCAAATGTGTGGTAGACTTTGAAAATGATAAATGATGTAAAAGAGAGCTAGAATTTTTCCTAAAAAAATAGTATATTTTGTGTGCTTGTTTGTGCATATAGGAAAAAGAAATTTTTGTGCATGGGCATGTTAGGAGCATGACAAAGTAAAAACTTAATCAAATGACTTAAGAAAATATAAAAAAACTCAAAAGGGTCTGAGAACAACTTGTATAAACTTTTGGAGAAGCTTGAAAACAAATGTAGAGTTTGTATTGCTCACCAACCCAAAAATCTAGAACAAAACATCCCCTAAAAAATTCCGTCTGAAAATCTCATAGAACATTGGAGCCATCTTTGAATTAACACCAAAATTAAACCAGTGATCTTGAGGCGGTGGAATTTGGCAGTATTACAGTTCAAGTCTTGCTTTACAACTTTGCCATTGGACATGACCCCAAAATCTACCTGGAAATTATTTCAAATGAAGCCCAAAGTCGTAAATTCGCCTCAGGATCTCAGACTTGGAAAATTTCCAGCCTCTCTTCCTTCTCTCATTTCTTCACTGACATGTGGGCCATACTTCCCGGTGGGGCCATGATGTCAGCCTCACAGCCATTTCCCATGGTCCCGCAGGTCAGGACGCGCGTGCGACGCGCACGGGCACGCGTCGGACGCCGCGGCGAGCACCCCCTCCTCCCCTTCCTCACCAGCCACCACATTTAAGCTCGACAAGCCGACAAATGGTCTCTTTCTCTCACTCTAGTCTCATTCCGCGGAAGAACAAAGGCCGCCCACCTTGGAGTCGACGGGAGCAACCGAGAGGACTTCGCCGCCGGCAAGCAAGGCCCTCGCCGCCATTGACACCCGGTGAATTTCGCTCCCGTTTGATGTGTGATCTCTACTCCCTACTCAATCCCCTCTCTAATGCCACCAGGATCATCGCCTATGGTGCAGCCAACAGGCGGGAACACGACCACGCCACGCCGGGTTTTTGACGCGCTCTGTGCCAACCACCGCAACACACCTGCTCGTCGACAGCCTTCCACGGTGAGCCATTGACCAAACCATCTAGCCAATGTATTTCCCAGTGTCTGACAACGGTGTAAACTGAAGGAATTGCTGCGAGGTGCACCGAGGAGGGAGTTCCCCTTTTCTTCCCCAACTCCGGTCGTCGGTGTCGTTTTCAACTTCCGCCCTCTCTGGTATGTCCTGGCAAAATTCCTTCTACCCTGGGCAACCTCATGGTCACCTGAACAAAGGTCCACGCTTCCTTTTTATAGTTGAACACCGAGGCGATCTGCCGATGGACACCCGTGACAGAAACCGTCGCCGCTTCAGGACCTCACACGGCGCCACCGTCGACCCGACCTCGCCAAAGCTCAGCCATCATTCGGTAAGTCTCCTAGTGACCTCTAGAAGCTATACGTTGCACATGCACGATAAGAACTAGGCCTAGAACACACATGCAACATCCACCCGAACCATGACGCCGCCCGTACCGTCGACGACGACAATTCCGGCAATGGCAGTGGATGGGAAACCCACCGATAGCTTCGCCATAATCCCCTTTAGCTTTTTCCTTTTGGTCGCGGCTCGAGATCGGCCGCCGTTCGGCGTCGACGCCTGCAAGAATCCCGTCGAGCGCCACTACCCTGCTTCACCCCTGCTATGTTGTCACGCCCAGAAATTCACACCAGAATTTCTGCAGCTAATTTGTGCATTACACCCTCGTCCAGGCATCAGCCGAGCTACACAAATCGACGTTATTGATAATACAGAATCCCCGTGTTAGAAACATTATAAAAGAGTTACACAAATGCAGCGGAAAGGAAAATAAAACTGACTTAAGCTAAACTTGACACGAGCGAAGCGGAACGCCAACACCACAGCGAACCCTTGACGAGAACAAGCCTACACCTCCTCGGAGACCTCGATCTCAACCTCTGGCACTGAAGGGGGAAAAAGAAGCAAGGCTGAGTACAACCACCGTACTCAACAAGTCACACCGGAAAAGGGGACATGATGCAAGATAAATAACAAGGAAAAGGATAAGAGGCTCAATTTGCATAAACAACATTTGCGAGAATATAATAACAATATTTGAAGACAAGTAAAACGTAGTAATAATTAAGCGGTATTAAATAAACACTGTCCAATGCTCAAACCACGTTGCAACAGGCCCATCCATCCACCTGCACTAGTCATATTTCAACATTTTATTCAAATAAATAAGTGGGACTAATCCCGGTGAATCTGGTCGATCGCCCGTAACCGTGGGCACGGCTATTCGAATAGTTTTTACTCTGATCAGAGGTGTACAACTGTACCCACAAGACACAATCCCACAACACGTTACCGTGCGCCGGTGCATCACCATGGTACGCCGGAAAGGAACTGTGACGGGACCCCTTCACATAACCCCCCTCTAATCAATCGTACCACACCAAGGTTTCGCCCCCATTCCCATCGGGCAATGGGCAGCCCCCTCTAGTGCCGCGGTGAATCGGGAAGCTGATCAACCCTTAAAACCGGGGCCAACCCAACTCCATCACGCCCACCATCTCTGGGATACGTTGACTAGAGACAGCTACGCTACAGACCCAGCCATTACCCATGCTGGCTTGTGGTATGCACGGCACTTCTTCCAGGGTTTCCCGAGAACCGGTCCTTAATTGTCATGAGCACGCTAACCAAAGTCCAACCATGTGCTCACGACCCACCCTTTTTATAATTCAATATTATTAGAAATAGATTCACAACTTAACATCATCTGAGAGTTAACTTTTAGTAATATACTTGATTAGTGTGATTCCCTTAGGTGAGCTAGTTGCGCTAAGCATAACTAAGCAGACCTTAAACTATCATCTAGTCACATTGAACCCCAGGTTATCAATGGTATAAGGTAAACAATCCTATGGTTGAGCACAATAGGTATAATCATCCCATGAAATGACATTCTAAAACATATGCAGTATTTGAAAGAAAAGAGGTATTTACATAAAATAGGTACAATATGGTCAATGTAAGGTATGACTTGCCTTGCTCTGGAGGCTGAGGAACCTCGGCGACTACTTCGAAGAGAACGGGCTCGCCGGAAAACTCGGGATCTACACGACAAACAAAGCACTCAACAAACACCCTAAAAGGTCTACTGAAACAGCACTGAAAAGTATTTTTAGTGGATTCTTGACATTTTTCTGGATTTAATGAAATTTGAATGGGCTAAAACGGAGCTCGGATTCAAAAGATATGGATTTTAGAAGTTTAATTGTGATTTTTAAACTAAACAGAAAAGATTAAAACATTTATTGCGCAATTAAGCCCCCGAGTGACGCAAGCATGGCGCAGGCGGTAGGGCTGACGTCAGCTGGCGCAAGCGGCTGACGCAAGCGGCGCGGGCGCGGTCCACGGTGGACTGAGTCCACGGCGGCGGCGGCGAGTGCGGGGACACGCGGCACGCATCCGCGAGGAGCGGCGGCGATCGGACGGCGACGGCTTGCGCGGGAGCGAACGGTCCAGATCCGCCCGATCCGAAGGATCGGACGGTGCGGATCGCGGGTAGGGTTAGGGTTCGGGCGGCGGCCGAGGGCGGACACGCGGCGGCCATCCAGCGCGCGGCGATCGGATCGAACGGCGACGGATTGGGCGGGATCGGACGGTTCGGATCCTCCCGATCCGACCGATCGGACGGCCCTGGAAGAGCGGCGCTAGGGTTAGGGTTTTGGGCGGCGGCGGCTCGAGCTCGCCCGCCGGCCATGGCTACGCGGCGGCCGACCGATCTCCGGCGGCACCGGCAACGGCGACGGAGGGCGCTGCGAGCGCGGGAGACGATGGCGAAGAGCGAAAGCGATGCGTGGGGAAGCGACTCGAGGGACAACATGGGAAAGCCGGAGAGAAAGAAGCGGCGGCGCACTCACCGGCGTTGCGGAAGACAACGATGGCGGCGGCGGTTTTTAGGGCTAACACGAGAGGGAAACAAAAAGGGAAACGCGCGGCGGCGAAGAGGGAACTTTATAGAGGCGCAACGAGATCGGAAAGGGCACGGGATAGGCGCGGATTTGTCACCGTTGGTTACGGATTCGGAGAGAGAGAGGGAAACGGCGGCAGCGAATTCCTCGCGGATAAGGTTTCCATCGAACGCGAGGGACGCGGAGATGGATGCGGCGTTGCGGGATCGGGCCCGGCATGGGTCCGACGTGGCACTGGTTCAAGCGGGACGGTGCGGAGCGGCGACGCGCATGGCGGGACGGCGGCTGGGCCGACCGGGCGCGGGGACGGAGACCTGATAGGGGGGCCCACCTGTTGGTGACTCGCGGAGCGAGGGACGGTTCGCGGACTTGCGCGGCGCGGCTGGCGTCGCGGGCTTCGGCCCACGACCGAAGGGGAGGCGCGCGCGCGGGAGCGGCTCGGGCCGAGGAGGGGAACCGGGCCGACGGCCCAAAAGGGAAAGGGGCGGGAACACTGTGCCGCCGTACAGAAAAGAAAAAGAAAAAGAAGGAAAAAGGATTTTGGATTTTGGGGCTTAATTAATTTCTGATTTCTTATTTAATTGATGAAAAATACTTAGAGTGCTCTAAAAATTCTAGTAAAAATCCTGTTAGTGCATTTTGACATGCAGAATTCAAGAAAAATCCTACCATGCCGTTTTCATTTATTAATTGCATTTTAAAATTACTGGTTGGCTCCAGGTTAATTCCAGAAATTCCGATTATTTCAGGGTAAATTATTTAAACAATTTAGGGCAAAACTCAGGGTGTGACAACCTACCCCCCTTAAACGGAATCTCGACCCCAAGATTCGGAGGTACTGGCGAAAAGGTGCGGGTGCGCGGCCTTTAGCTCATCTTCTTTTTCCCAAGTGGCTTCTTCCTCGGAGTGATGAGTCCACTGAACCTTGCAAAACCTGATAACCTTGTTCCGTGTCCTTCTCTCGCTGATCTCGAGAATACGTGCTGGTCTCTCTACATAAGTTATGTCCTCTTGAATTTCGATCTGGTCTGGACTCGCCTGCTCTTCTGGTACCCTTAAACACTTCTTTAACTGGGACACATGAAACACGTCGTGAATACCAGTCATGCTGGAGGGAAGCTCAAGCTGATAGGCCACTTCTCCTCGACGTTCTCGAATCCTATATGGTCCCACGAAACGCGGTGCCAACTTGCCTTTGGTTTGGAAACGGTGTACTCCCCGGAGTGGTGTAACGCGAAGATACACAAAATCCCCTGCTTCAAAAGCGAGGTCTCTTCGACGATTATCTGCGTAGCTCTTCTGTCGGGACTGCGCAATCTTCAACCTTTCCCGAATCGTTCGGACCTTTGCCTCTGCTTCACTTATTACTTCTGTGCCAAACAACTGGCGTTCACCAGTCTGATCCCAGAAAAGGGGTGTGCGGCACTTCCGTCCATACAATGCTTCATACGGTGCCATTTGAATGCTGGCTTGATAGCTGTTGTTATAAGAGAATTCTGCATAGGGCAAGCTTTTGTCCCACGCTATTCCAAAATCAAGCGCGCATGCTCTCAACATGTCTTCTAAGATTTGATTCACTCTCTCAGTTTGACCGTCTGTTTGCGGATGATAGGCCGTACTAAAATTCAAACGGGTACCGAGCTCTTCTTGCAACTTCTTCCAGAACTTGGAAGTAAACTGACTTCCCCTATCGGACACGATCTTTTTAGGCACGCCATGCAAACACATGATCCTTGCGAGATAAAGCTCGCTAGCTTCTTTCCCGAGTAGGTAGTATGCCTTGGTATGAAGTGGGCCACCTTGGTGAGTCGGTCCACAACGACCCCAGTTGAGTCATATCCCGACGCGTGCGGGTAAACCCGTGATGAAATCCATTCCAATTTCTTCCCATTTCCACTCGGAATGCTGGAGTGGTTGCAACAGCCCGGCGGGCCGTTGATGTTCTGCCTTAACCCGCTGACAAACATCACAAAGTGCAACAAACTCAGCTATCTCCCTCCTCATACTGACCCACCAAAACTTTTCTTTAAGATCTTGATACATCTTTGAACTGCCCGGGTGAATTGAGTATTGAGTTTGGTGAACTTCCGTAAGGATCATTTTTTCAAATCCTTGTCTTCTGGCACACACAATCTCTTTCCCATCCAGATTGTGCCGTGTTCGTCTTCCGTAAAACCACGAGCTTTTCCGACTCTCATGTTCTTCTTGAGTTCGGCCATCTCGGGATCTGATGCCTGAGCAGCCCGAATTTGATCAATGGGAGTGGGTTGGGCTTCGAGAGCACCACAAAACCAAAATGCACCACTCGTAGATTTAGATACTTGAATTCTTGCTGCAACTGGTCGCACATTCCTTCGACACTGAGGGTGGTGCAGTAACTCTTTCGACTTAGTGCATTCGCAACCACATTAGCTTTGCCAGGATGGTAATGTATCCCTAAATCATAATCTTTGATCAGTTCTAACCATCTTCGCTGTCGGAGGTTTAAATCCGGTTGGGTGAAAATATACTTGAGACTTTTATGATCCGTATACACTTCACAACGGTTACCAATTAGGTAGTGTCGCCAGATCTTCAGGGCATGAACCACTGCGGATAATTCTAGATCATGAGTGGGATAGTTGTTTTCGTGTGGGCGCAATTGACGAGATGCATATGCGACCACTTTGCCTTCTTGCATCAACACACATCCCAAACCTTGGCGAGATGCATCGTAATAAACTTGGAAGTCCTTTGCTGGATCTGGCAGTATCAACACTGGTGCAGACACCAACTTCCTCTTAAGCTCTTCAAAACTCTTGTTGCATTCTGCCGACCACTTAAATTTCTCATCTTTCTTCAACAGTTGAGTCATCGGCTTGGCGATTTTGGAGAAGTTCTCAATGAAACAGCGGTAGTAACCCGCAAGTCCAAGGAAACTTCGGATCTGCGTGACCGTTTTTGGCGGGGTCCACTTGGTAACTGATTCCACATTTGCTGGATCCACGGCTACTCCTTGGACATTCACAATGTGGCCGAGGAACTGTACCTCCTTTAACCAGAAAGCACACTTGCTAAACTTGGCGTAGAGTTGATGATCTCTCAACTTCTCGAGTACTATCCGAAGATGTTGCTCATGATCTTCCTCCGACTTAGAGTAGACCAAAATGTCGTCAATGAACACCACCACAAATTTATCCAAGAACTCCATAAACACCTTGTTCATCAGATTCATAAAGAAGGCCGGTGCGTTGGTTAGTCCAAAAGACATGACCGTACACTCATACAGGCCGTATCTGGTGGTGAAAGCGATCTTGGGAATGTCCTCTTCCCGAATTCTCAACTGGTGATAGCCCGATCGCAGGTCTATCTTGGAAAACACCTTGGCCCCTTTGAGTTGATCGAATAAATCATCAATCCGTGGTAGGGGATACTTGTTCTTGATAGTAACCTCATTGAGTGCGCGATAATCGACACACATTCTCTTGGTCTTGTCTTTCTTTTCCACGAAAATCACCGGAGCACCGCAAGGCGACGTGCTCGGGCGGATATACCCTTTTTGCAACTGTTCATCCACTTGCTTCTTTACTTCGGCCAACTCATTGGCTCCCATCCTATACGGCCTCTTGTGTATTGGGGTGGTCCCGGGTACTAGATCAATCCGGAATTTAATTTCCCTTTTTGGCGGCATCTGAGTTAAGTCTTTGGGGAAAACTTTAGGGTATTCTCTGACGATGGGGATATCCTCTAACTTCACAGGGGTCTTTGCCGCCATTTCGGACGATTCCCCGGTGGAAACATGATTCAAACTTGCTACGGGCTTGACTTGCATGGGAGAACGAAAAACAATTCGTTCTCCTTTCGTATTGATTAAAGTAATGGTGCGACTAGCGCAGTCAATTACTCCTTTATGTCTGGACAACCAATCCATCCCAAGAATGACATCTATGCCTTTGGATTGAAGGAGGATGAGGTTGGCTAGAAACATAGATCCTTGGATTTCTATGGTCACTGAGGGACAATACTGAGTAGTCTCCAAGTGGTTTCCAGGGGTTTGAACCCGCATAGGTATCTTAAGTCCCACTACTGACAACCCATGTGCCCCAACAAACTGCTTGGAGATAAATGAATGTGTGGCGCCAGAATCAAATAATACTGTGGCAGGAGTAAAGTTTACAGGAAACATACCCAGTATAACTTCAGGAGCGGTCTGTGCTTCCTCGGCGGACGCATGGTTGACCCGGGCCTGGATGAACCTTGGCCCAGTGCGTCTCGGCTTTGGACACTTGTCTGCAAAATGCCCGGGGTCACCACAGTTGAAGCAGACTCCTGGCTTGCCCCCAGAGTCCTTCCTTGGAGGTGGTGGCTGTGACTGTTGATGGGATGGTGCCGTTGGAGGGCGCGGGGCTGGAGTGCGCTGCTGTTGACCACTGCCACTACTGCCAGTTTGGAAATTCCCTGGGTGATAAGGTCGATGCTGACGAACAATCATGGTGGTATGTCCATTCTGACTCCCAGGCATGAAACGCGGCCTCTGCTGATTTCCCTGCTGTTGAGGAGGTCGGGACTGGAATACTTTTCTCCTCTTGATCATCTTGTTGCGCTGATCTTCCTGTCGAATGGCCTTGTCAACCAGCTTCTCAAAGTTAGCATACTCTCTGGAGATAAGCTTGTCCATGAGTTCATCATCCAAACCAGCCAAAAACTTTTCCTGCCTTTCTGCATCAGTGCGCACATCTTCGGGGGCATAACGGGCAAGACGATTGAACTCATGCAGATACTCAGTAACTGATCTGTTACCCTGCTCAAGAGAGCGGAACTCATGCTTTTTCTATGCAACTATTCCCGCAGGAATGTGTGCGGTCCTGAAACTGCGACGAAACTCTTCCCGAATGCTCTTGCTCCCGCCAGGCGAGTAACCGAGGTAGTTGTCCCACCAAGGCGACGGGACCACATGGCGATGAGTGGCAAACGAGACTTTCTCCTGGTCCGTGCACTGCAGAAGATCTAACTTCTTCTCTATGGCATGAAGCCAATCATTAGCCTCCATGGGATTAGTGGTACTTGAGAAGGTCGGCGGTCGGACACGAAGGAACTCGGCAACTTGGGTGGGGTGGTGGGGCGGCAAGCGATGTTTCTTGCTGCTGCATTCTTCTTGCATTTGTTGCAACATCTGCTTTGTTGCATCGATGGTGTTGTTGTTGCATCTGCTGCATCTTTGCTGCCATCATCTGTGTCTGTGAAGTAAGCACTTGAGCAATGGTGGGGTTCTCGGGTGGCGGTGGAGGAGCATTGCCATTGGCGTCGTGAGCCTCGTTGTTGTTGGCACCTGACTGCCCATGTTGCTGTTCGCTCCGCTGGTCCTGGTGTTCACCATCTGAAGGAGACGACCGACCAAAGAGAGAAAAGAAGAAAAACAGACAGACTTAGAACTAATCTTTATTATTGGAATTCAAATGCATTGTTCTGATCTGGACTAAAAACAAGGAAAAGCACCAAACATCCTTAATTGGTCAGTCATATCACACTTGATATCGACTGCCAGCTATCCCACACACAGCAGCCTAACACACAGCAACTACCAAGAAGACAAACTAAGTTAAACGATAAAACTAAGGAGGGCAACTAGAACGACCCACGAGGCGAGGAGTCAAAACTGCTTCCTTCAGAAGATCCCCATTCTTCAGAACGGCTCCTAGAGTCCTCTGGCGTCACCTCGGACTTGGACTCTTCTGAATCGGTTGCCGTAGCCCAACCAATCCTGCCTCTTCCCTCCGAGGAATCTCGAGTCTCTTCGGAGTCCATGTCTTCAGCTGAATTCTCTGAGCTTGAGTTACTGGAGATGGAGATCCAACCGTTACTGCCACCTCCGCCTTGATTCGCCGAAGCTGGAGCAAAGGTGAGAGCAGAACCTGCAGCAGGAGAAACTCGAGCCGGCGCTGGAACTGGAGCGGGTGGAGCTGGAGAAGGCGGTGGAATCCGAGGTGCCAGCTGGATACGGACAGGCGCGGTGGTGGTCTTCCGAGGCGTAGTGCGAAGCCTGACACCAACCGGTGGCGGGAGTCCCTTCAATTCAGCTACCTCCTTCTTCAGACGAGTCCCTTCAATTCAGCTACCTCCTTCTTCAGACGAACCACTTCGTCCTGCAGTCGCACGATCCTTAGCATCTTCTTGTCGTTCAGCTCTTTGGTTGCCTTGTGTAGGTCAGAGTGCATCTTATCCAGGCCTTTGAGCGTGGTGCACATGTGGCCGAAGGTAGAGTCATTCTCCTCCGCTGTAGACTTGAATGCACTGACCTCGGAGGAACTACCTCGACGGGGATGGTAGCGGTAGGAGAAGGTGCGAAGGTCAGCGTCATGCAGCTCCCTCATCCTGGCCAACATCAGGTAGGCGGCTTCTTGACAAGCGTGATCTGACGTGCCTCCGGAAGCTGTGACCTCCATGTTGGGAAGACACGTTCCCACAAACCCGTGAACCTCCAACCGAACACGGTAGGGCAACTCGCCACTGAGAGGCGCAACTGTTGTGTATTCCGGTGCTTCAGGATATCCGACTGCAAGGGCCATACGCGCCAGCTCTGCAACAAAGCCCGTCATCCCTTTTCGCAGTGCGTCGCTGGGGAACCTGCCATCTATAGAAACAAAGGAGTGGGAAAATCAAAACATGCTCAAAAACCCACGACCAACATCCCATTTTCGCAACTCCTAAACCCTAGACTGACTCCACTTTTCAATACACCCCCTTTTTTTTAAAACATATGCAAATGAAAAGAAGTAGAGGGCTCTTAAGGTTTCCAGTTGGCTCGTCCTACAGTCACAGGAAGGCTCTGATACCAACTTGTCACGCCCAGAAATTCACACCAGAATTTCTGCAGCTAATTTGTGCATTACACCCTCGTCCAGGCATCAGCCGAGGTACACAAATCGACGTTATTGATAATACAGAATCCTCGTCTTAGAAACAATATAAAAGAGTTACACAAATGCAGCAGAAAGGAAAATAAAACTGACTTAAGCTAAACTTGACACGAGCGAAGCGGAACGCCAACACCACAGCTAACCCTTGAAGAGAACAAGCCTACACCTCCTCGGAGACCTCGATCTCAACCTCTGGCACTGAAGGGGGAAAAAGAAGCAAGGCTGAGTACAACCACCGTACTCAACAAGTCACACCGGAAAAGGGGACATGATGCAAGATAAATAACAAGGAAAAGGATAAGAGGCTCAATTTGCATAAACAACATTTGCAGAATATAATAACAATATTTGAAGACAGTAAAACAGTAGTAATAATTAAGCAGTATTAAATAAACACTGTCCAACGCTCAAACCACGTTGCAATAGGCCCATCCATCCACCTGCACTAGTCATATTTCAACATTTCATTCAAATAAATAAGTGAGACTAATCCCGGTGAATCTGGTCGATCGCCCGTAACCGTGGGCACGGCTATTCGAATAGTTTTTACTCTGATCAGAGGTGTACAACTGTACCCACAAGACAGAATCCCACAACACGTTACCGTGCGCCGGTGCACCACCATGGTACCCCGGAAAGAAACTGTGACGGGACCCTTCACATAACCCTCTCTAATCAATCGTACCACACCAAGGTTTCGCCCCCATTCCCATCGGGCAATGGGCAGCCCCCTCTAGTGCCGCGGTGAATCCGGAAGCTGATCAACCCTTAAAACCGGAGCCGACCCAACTCCATCACGCCCACCCTCTCTGGGATACGTTGACTAGAGATAGCTACGCTACAGACCCAACCATTACCCATGCTGGCTTGTGGTATGCACGACACTTCTTCCAGGGTTTCCCGAGAACCGGTCCTCAATTGTCATGAGCACGACCATGTGCTCACGACCCACCCTTTTTATAATTCAATATTATTAGAAATAGAGTCACAACTTAACATCATCTGAGAGTTAACTTTTAGTAATATACTTGATTAGTGTGATTCCCTTATGTGAGCTAGTTGCGCTAAGCATAACTAAGCAGACCTTAAACTATCATCTAGTCACATTGAACCCCAGGTTATCAATGGTATAAGGTAAACAATCCTATGGTTGAGCACAATAGGTATAATCATCCCATGAAATGACATTCTAAAACATATGCAGTATTTGAAAGAAAAGAGGTATTTACATAAAATAGGTACAATATGGTCAATGTAAGGTATGACTTGCCTTGCTCTGGAGGCTGAGGAACCTCGGCGACTACTTCGAAGAGAACGGGCTCGCCGGAAAACTCGGGATCTACACGATAAACAAAGCACTCAACAAACACCCTAAAAGGTCTACTGAAACAGCACTGAAAAATATTTTTAGTGGATTCTTGAAATTTTTCTGGATTTAATGAAATTTGAATGGGCTAAAACGGAGCTCGGATTCAAAAGATATGGATTTTAGAAGTTTAATTGCGATTTTTAAACTAAACAGAAAAGATTAAAACATTTATTGCGCAATTAAGCCCCCGGGTGACGCAAGCATGGCGCAGGCGGTAGGGCTAACGTCAGCTGGCGCAAGCGGCTGACGCAAGCGTGGTCCACGGTGGACCGAGTCCACGGCGGCGGCGGCGAGTGCGGGGACACGCGGCACGCATCCGCGAGGAGCGGCGGCGATCGGACGGCGACGGCTTGCGCGGAGCGAACGGTCCAGATCCGCCCGATCCGAAGGATCGGACGGTACGGATCGCGGGTAGGGTTAGGGTTCGGGCGGCGGCCGAGGGCGGACACGCGGCGACCATCCAGCGCGTGGCGGTCGGATCGAACGGCGACGGATTGGGCGGGATCGGACGGTTCGAATCCTCCCGATCCGACCGATCGGACGGCTCTGGAAGAGCGGCGCTAGGGTTAGGGTTTTGGGCGGCGGCGGCTCGAGCTCGCCCGCCGGCCATGGCTACGCGGCGGCCGACCGATCTCCGACGGCACCGGCAACGGTGACGGAGGGCGCTGCGAGCGCGGGAGAGGACGGCGAAGAGCGAAAGCGATGCGTGGGGAAGCGACTCGAGGGACAACACGGGAAAACCGAGAGAGAAAGGAAGTGGCAGCGCACTCACCGGCGTTGGGGAAGACGACGATGGCGGCGGCGGTTTTTAGGGCTAACACGAGAGGAAACAAAAAGGAAACGCGCGGCGGCGAAGAGGGAACTTTATAGAGGCGCGGCGAGATCGGAAAGGGCACGGGATAGGCGCGGATTTGTCGCCGTTGGTTACGGATTCGGAGAGAGAGAGGAAACGGCGCGGCGAATTCCTCGCGGATAAGGTTTCCATCGAACGCGAGGACGCGGAGTTGGATGCGGCGTTGCGGGATCGGGCCCGGCATGGGTCCGACGTGGCGGTTCAAGCGGAACGGAGCGGAGGGCGCGCGCATGGCAGGACGGCGGCTGGGCCGACCGGGCGCGAGGACGGAGACCTGACAGGGGGGCCCACCTGTCGGTGACTCACGGAGCGAGGGACGGTTCGCGGACTTGCGCGCGCGCGCGGCGCGTCGCGGGCTTCGCCCACGACGAAGGGGAGGCGCGCGCGGAGCGGCTCGGGCCGAGGAGGGAACCGGCCGACGGCCCAAAAGGGAAAGGGGCGGGAACACTGTGCCGCCGTACGGAAAAGAAAAAGAAAAAGAAGGAAAAAGGATTTTGGGGGCTTAATTAATTCCGATTTCTTATTTAATTGATTAAAAATACTTAGAGTGCTCTAAAAATTCCAGCAAAAATCCTGTTAGTGCATTTTGACATGCAAAATTCAAGAAAAATCCTACCATGTCGTTTCCATTTATTAATTGCATTTTAAAATTACTGGTTGGCTCCAGGTTAATTCCAGAAATTTTGATTATTTCAGGGTAAATTATTTAAACAATTTAGGGCAAAACTCAGGGTGTGACATCTGTCTCAGTGACAACCAGGACCCACGCTATTAGGCGCCGGTAAGCCACGTTTAAAATAGCGAGATGCCGACAAGTGGACCGCACGCTTTTAATTCAAGAATAAGAAAAGAATAAACCCGAGGGGTATTTTTCAAACATAAAAGAACTCAACTTTGAAAATTCATATAAAATCAAAAATGGCATATTTTGGATTGGAACAAATTTTGTTAGATTCACAATTTTATGAAATTTATTACTCACAGTGGGAAATTTGTTTCTAAAATTTCATTTATATACTAGCTGACCTAGGGCATGTTTTAACTTATAAAAATTGTAGAAAATCATTTCAACTCCAAATGGAGTGAACTTAAATTCTATTAAAACAGCCAAAGATGGACTTCATTTTAAAATCATAAAACTAAGTACCTTCTGTAACAAATAAATCACTTAGGAATTAAATAAGAAAAGTAAACTTTTCTTGTACACCTAAACTTCTAAAAATTGTAGAAACTTTATCCAAACTCCAAAAATTTCAAAATAAATTTTGTTAGAACCCCACTGTTGTGCCTTGACAAATAAAAATACTTAACATACTAGCAACCTAATAGGCTAGCTCTTAATAATTTTAAGAAGCACATAGTTATACACTTGACATATAAATGACCTTATAAAATTTTCTACTTTGGTAGAAATTATTAAGATAGGAACTTTACCTTGAAATTCAACCAAAACTAAGCACTTTCAAATCATATGTTGCACTCATGTTAGATCATGATAGTTTTCATAATGTTTGTAAACTGAAATATTGTGTATATACGTTAGACGCGGTGCCGATGTTTTCTGACGAACCTTTGTACTTGGAGGAGCAAGAGGAAGAAGAAATAGGCAAGTCCTCACCTCCCCCTTTGAACACATTGAACCTACACTTTTGAGGTTATTTTGAAAATGATTGCGAAATATGCATGTTGAATTTATGCTACAACACTAAAATTTTGGAATACACATTAGAACAACTCCTTAACTTGCATTTCCCGCTTAAACTCTGCAAAATACCTTGGCCATCATTCCTAGCCCTAGAACCAACTCAATTTTGCTATTTTGGGTTTGATGCTTGAAAATGAAAATAAATGGGAATGCTTAGCCTTGCTTGTAGTATATTTCACTCCACACATGGGCAAAGTATATGAAAAACTAAGTTGATTTGTGATCAGAATTTTTTGATGAATAAATGCTATATTTGTCAACTAAAAAGTTTGAAAATGTGGATTTGTGGTCTAGGCCTCATGTGGTACACATATGGTAATTAGTTGTGTACTAATAGGGGAAGAGTGTGCCCAGACTGATTTTAAGGACTCCACTCAAATATCTGTTCATTACGAATACAGTACAACCACCACATGTGCTAGTATGAGATAGCCCAAGCTTAGTAAAATCTTTATGGTTTAGCCTTACATTTTGGTAGGCCGGAGAGTATGAGTTCGTATAACTCAGAGGAACTTCCTATTTACCCCGATGTGGTAGTTTAGGTGACTAAGTGTATCCAATACAACTATATTGTGCCACGTGGGTGGGTTCCTGTCGTGTCCGTCACCACGGCGTCAAGTTTAAAGCGGGGCCATGCCACTTGACGGTTCTATGTCATATTCCACTGTGACTAGGATAGATGGAACACGTATCGTGCTAGTGTAAGGCTAAATCATGAATTTTGGAAAGAGCATTGTTGTGTGTAATAAATTGGATACTTATGTATCGCGTGACATGCTATGCATGATTATTATTTCACATCATGTGAGTAAAGTGTACGCACTCTACAGAGTTAAAACTAATCGATTAGTCGTGCTCACGGTTAAGAGCGTCATGTGAATATGTCGTGAGTATAGTCTTGTGATTTTAAATTCCCTAAATGCTGATTTATAACTGTTCAAAAGAGAAGAAAAGTTATATTTTATTCCCTTGCTGCCATGGAGGGCAAAGAGGTGCTATGTTAAATGTGTTATCATCTAAATAAATGCCCAAATTACTAAGTATATGCTTTGTTGAAATTTTCCTTATGAAAAATATGAAATTTGCAAATGGGTTTTGCTAAACGAAAGTTGCTTTATGCTAAAAGAACCTAATGTGAGCCTTACTTTGATATGGCCATGCATGTAGCATGTAGGCTTGACTGTTGCTTCTAGTACAAACCATTGTACTGACACTTGTTCTATATATATATATATATGTTGTATGCATAGACTTGACTGTAGGTGAGATTCTTCCTGAGGAGAATGACTTTGGCGGGGATATTTCTTTCCTACAAGATGGTTCTTACTAGGGTTTACCCTAGTCGGTTGCTTGAAAGATCTCTCGGGTAGATGATGCTTCCACGAACTTATATACTTATGTATTTGGCCGGACGGCCATATGTATCTAAAGTACTATGATATATGAAATATCTAGTACTTAGAATCTAGAACATATAATCATGTTAGAGTTATCACTTGCTTGGATGAAAGTGTCTAATGTGTTCCTTTCACTAGGACATATGAAACATGAGTATGAGTTAAAGATAATTGAGACAATATAGATCTTTAGCCATTTGAAGTCAAGTCTCCTTAATGTGTAACACATCTGATCGCCACCTTCGTGTGGTTTGACGGGCATATCTCAAGCTGAAGTTGACTGGCAGGCTAAAGGCCCAGCAAGGTCTCACTTATCTTTCTCTTGGAGCGTCGAATGTCTTATTATGTATGTCCAAAGAATTGAGATAATCCGTTCATCCTTCATATATAATGAGAGGTTCGGAAGGCACCCGACAGGAATACTCCTGGAGAAATGCTACAACAGTTTATCCGTGCGCTTGCCGATTTATCTGTGATCGTAAGAAATACAAACAACGCCCTTCACGGGGCTGCCCGACGGTGGATCCCATCCGAAGGAGAAGAGGCGCTGGATCTGCGTGGGAGGGGAATTGAGAGAAAAGGGGTCCACTGTAGTCGCTGTCGCTGAGTGTCACACCCTAAAAATCGCCTAAATATAAATCGTTCTGAAAAATGAATTTATATACATTATTTAATAACTAAAGGAAGTGTTTGAATAAAATATATGAAGTTTCAACATCAAATTTGGTTAGATAAAATTTCCTAAATAAAACATGGGTGGTTTTAATTTTTATTAAATTTTCCATGATTAAATATACTCCCGAAATTTTCTCGGATTTTTTAGGTCTCAATTATTAATTTTATTAATACAAATAGAAATTCACTAATTATTTAAGTATATAAATTAATCATTAAATGGCGTAGTGATAATTTATCAATAACTTTGAGTTTCCATCTATTTTTATGATTTTTCTTGAAATTATTTGAGCATTGGAAGTATTTATAAACAAATCAAAGATCATTTAAATGATTAATTTAAATGGAAAAAATAATTTAAATTCTCTTTCCATAGCGGGCCAAATTCTGGAAGCCTCTTTTTCCTCCCTCTGTCCGGTCTAGCCTAGTCCTTTCTTTTCTCTCCTCTTGGTCTCCTTTCTTTCAGCCTGCAAGCATTCGCAAGTCTGATTTTCCTCCCTTTGCTCCTCTCGCTGACGTGTGGGCCCCACTAGTCGTGGTTGTCTGTAACCTCCAGTAGGCTCGGCCTGTTCATCCGCCGCGCCCCTTCCAAATCTGACTGATTCCCTTGCCCAAATCGACAATTGGGTGAGGGATAATCTTTCTCGTTTTCCCGTTTTTCTTTTTCCCAAAAATCATCCAAATCCACAAGAAAATTGATCCCAATTTTCCTTTTCAATCGGACTTCCTATTCCTGAACCCTAGCTTCCTTCTCCGGTGGATTCCCACCATGTTGACCCCGGATTCCTCCTCCCGAGCCTATAAATAGGACCACCATAATCTCCTTTATCGTTTCCCTTATTTTTTCGAGCTCTCCCCATGCCCTAGCCACCTCTCCCCGAGCTCGCTCTCTCTCCGCCGCCACTGCCAAGCTTCAGCCATGTCACGCTGCTTCTCTGGTCGCCTCTGCGCCGTTGTCACCCTCGGCATCGCCATGTCCATGTAAAGCCGAAAACCACCAGAAGCCTCCATTGCCATGAACCCGAGCGCTACTACCTTTGGTTGATCTCCAGCCGTGCCTCGTTGCCATTTTCGTTGCCGCCTTCCATCGCCGTCTTCACCGCCAGCTTTGCATGGTCAAGCCGCAGCCTGTCCACCTCTCTTTTTCCTCGAAAGACCGCTGGAGTACCATCCCTGCCATTGTCCCGAATCTCCGTGCCGCTAGAGCTCATCGCCAGCCATCTCCGCTCGTTGCTCATCGTCGTTTTTGTGTCGGTAAGGATCGCCGCAATCTCTTTTCTCATCTGGTGCTCTTGGTTCTTACCACCGCGTCACCGTTTGCTGTCACCGGTTCCATCCCGAGTTGTCAGTAGTTGTGCCTATCTGGCAGCCCCCGTGGCATCCCTGTTAGCGCCATGTCGTCCTCCCTGTCCACTATGGCGCTCATGTGGCGTCCTGCATCATCGATGTCCGGATTCAATCTCAGCTACCAGATCTGATCAGCTCAATCTTAAGCGTCCAACTTTATAGATCAGATTGGTTTAATCTGAGCCATCCATCCTTATCCGGTTTAATCTCAGCAGTCCAATTCCTATGAACCCATGGACCATCTCGGTGAACATGGTCTATCGTGGACCAATCCAGGGCTGACGTCATAAGCTCTCTTTTCCTTCATAAAAATAAATCAATATGACACAATAAATCTTTTAGTTGTTTTCTTTTTAGGTTTAATTAATTAAAACTTCAAAAATTCATAGCTAATTCATACAAACTCAGAATGAGGTTGTTCAAGTCCCATAATTAAGATCTACCAATTTATGAGCTTTAATTGTATTGTTTATTTGGTTTTTATTAGTGTTTTTCCTTGTTTTGTGTTCTAGGTTTAGTTTTCCGTAGTTTCGAAGGATCGTTCATTCGTGGTTGAAGTTCCGAAAGACGAATTGAAGATTAAATATTAGAAGGCAAGTCACACATATCCTAACACAATTCCTTTGATCATGTTGATCCCATTTTTAAATTCTTCATTTATTTCAAATGTGCATTTATTTTCAAATGTCATTGGGTGTTATTAACCTATTATTTAGTTATGGCCAAATTAGCATTGAAATCCTTATTCCTTGATACCTTGGGTTAAAATTTGACTAGTTAAACTTATATATAATGGTTTAACTAGATATTAGGAATAATTCCTTAGCATGCTTAGAAACTGTAGTATCATTTCGTGTGGGGAAGTTAATGATTCACTTATGTCCCTTAATGGATAATTAAGGGTAGCTCATGATGATGATCATGATTGATTATTTAATGAATTATTGGTCAACTAAAATTTGATTAATGGTGGGTTATGAGCACATGGTTTTTATGTTTTGATGGTCGTGCTCATGGCAGCTAAGGACCGATTCATGAGCTACTGTTGTGAAGCATTAACCGTACTAACCATAGGCCAGCATGGGTAACGGTTGGATGTGTAGTGTAGAATGTTAAACAGGAGACGCCATGGTGGTTTGTTTTATTGTTTTATCATGGCAGACAACTAAGTCCATAGGTGATAGACAATTAAGTCCACATATGTTTTTGGGCACTAAAAAGTTTCCCTGTTAGGTAACTGGCCATTCCCTGTTGGAGACAGGTGCTTAGTGGATCTCATTATGTTGGGCATGTTATGCGAAGGGTCCTGTCACAATATCTATTCGGGTATTTACGGTATCGCGACACACGGTTAAGATGATATTGAGATTGTGTCTTGTGGGTAAATTTGTACACCTGTGATCAGAGTTAAAACAATTTGAATAGTTGTACCCGCAGCTGTGGGTGGGCTTAGCAATGTTTTTCGTGATTAGTCCCACACTACTCATAAATAATGATAAATTGGTGATGATAACTTGATAGCTCCTATAATGGAGTTTACATCTGTGCAACTGGGATTGAATCTTCAGAGTTGGTTGGGCCTCTGCAACATTGGGGTGTTTTTCAGTGTTGATTAATATTGATGACTAATTACTTTACTGTTTTACAATTTCTTAAATATTTGCTAAATGTTGCCTTTGCAAATGAAACCCTAATATTGCCATCCTTTGAATCCCTATGAACTTGCATATTATTTGCAGTGTGGCTTATTGAGTATTCCATGTACTCACATTGCAATAACCAATCAACCTTAGTTGAAGAAGGATTTCGAAGGAGAAGAACTTTTGGCTTAGATCCCAGTTGAGCTGCCTGTGGGAGTGGAGTTGAAGCTTCGCTAGATTTTTCTGTTTGGCTACAGCTTTCTTCGTGGTCAGGACTAAGTGTCTCTTTTATAAGTATTTATCGCATTAGTTCATTTGGTATTGGATATTCACATTGTTGATTTGTGTACATCGGTTGATTCTGGGCAAGGATTGTATGCACAAATTAGTTCAAAAATTAGTAATGAATTTCCGGGCGTGACACTGAGCCCGCTGCCACCCGCTCAAGAGCGAGGTTTTTTTGATTGGAAAACACGACGGCCTGGGAGTTTTGCTTAGCTGTAGTCCAGGTCCAAAAATGCTTGTGAAAAGAACATAGGCGTGCGAGTTGATTTGATTCTGCAGCTAACAATACATGGTAAACGTTAGAAGACGCTAGCCGATCGGCTAATAGGCCTATGACGTATCGTGATGACCTAGCCGATGTAGTCAAGTCGAATAAGGTGTAAAGTAAAAGATATTTTTCATGAACTAGATTTAAATCAGATATAAATATAAGCAACTTTTCCTTACCAAAACCAATCATATAGGTCAAACCCAATCGATGCTACATAAAATTAGGATTATTAAAGTTAATTGTTATACAATTATATAATTTAAATAACTAGCAATGGACAGATGTTGCAGATTAAACCCAAAACAATCATGATCAACTGTAAATCTAAATAACAGGTAATTACTAATTTAGTCTTTCTATTAGTTACAAGCAATTACGATAACTCACACCTAACCAAGACAATTTTAATTGCTTATAACCATGATTAAACAAATTAATAATTATATGGACTTAGATCATAGCCAATTAAATAGCTTGAGCAATTAAATATCGTATTTGCTAAAACTTCAATATAGCCTTACATAAGACTATCAGGCTTGATTAAATCTATTAAACAAGTTATAACCTCGACATATTGGACCTAACTGAGATAGTGCGAAGCTGATAATAAGCTTAATAGATTTAATGGGTTGATAAACATAAATAAGATGATAGATATAACTAGTTAAGCAAAGTAAATCTTAAAACAAAATAATTATACCAGGTAAGATCGGTTGAAACCTCGATACTACCCTTATTGACAATCCAAGACATGTTAGTTTTTATGATTGTAAGCACGTCTTAGTATGTCAAACTTAATTGGTACAACACTAAGTATGCGAAGAAGCATAAATTCTAAACAACCAAGCCTTTGACTAGTTTTAAGCGTGGTGGATACCTTAGCTAATCTAGAACGACAAAACGGTTTAATCGATACCAACAAAACCCTAAAGAAGGCTTAGCTGATACAAGTCAACAGAGATATCGGTTTGGATTAATTAATATATATGATAAATTTGTAGATGCATAAGTTAGATTAGAGTGACAAAACAATGTAAGCACAAATCCCGCCCATACAAACCGCCATGACAAGTCTTACCCTTGTCAAAGATCAAAGCCGATGCATCCCAACTCAAAACAAGAACTCGTTGAGATGAAAAAAACCTAAAAAACTAGGGTGGCGATGCGCCGAAAGTATGTACTGAACTGTTGTTATTTTACAAGATCCTGGGTGTACATATTTATACCCATATACAAACTTGTCGACGTTGGACACGACACAAACTCCTATCAACATATCTGTAATGAATACGACTCATTAATATTCCTAATTAATAGATACAATTGTCTATAATAGACTCTATCCTTTTCTGAAGTTAACTTCAAATCCTTAATCCGAACCTAACTCGAACCCGAAACTAGTTGTATCAGCTACATTGTCCATATCGACTGGTCAAGCCTGACTTTGTATCGGCCGATACAAATTTCAGCCGAAGAGCAGTCAAATTTGGCAACAACTCTTTGTCCCGCCAAAGCCACCTCGATCTGTTATTCGACTCCGAATACCTAGCCAAATTTTGTCGTTAACACATGCCCCCCAATTCCGGAGTGTTATATAATGCTGCGGAATTATCTCTCCCAATCCCGCAAAAATCCTAGGGTATCTATTTTGGCCATTAGAAGCAACTCATAAATAGGAGTAACCTCTCTCGAAACTTCACACTGTCAAATATTTTCCACCGATTAAGCCATAGTAATTTTCTCTCATTTCTGACGACTCCATCGACGACACAGCTCCGTGGCGATGACCCCTGTCATCGTCAACAAACCACCCGCATCAAGCTCCATGGCAACCACCTCCAATGATCATGAGGTAAACTACTTACCATCTCCTTCACATCGTCTTTTCTCTTTTATTCCACATCGGGTTCAACAATTTTACTCTCAGATCCCTTTTTTCTCAAAGTATTTGATTTTCTTCAACTTTTCTTACTTTAACAGCACCTGAGAGAGCAATTTATGATCCCTGTTCTTCAAGAACCAACCTGTTATTTCCACGGGCCGATGGGTGATACAGACCGTACCCACTTTATAAAATCCCTTATGAACAGACCAAGCCAAATTTAGCCAATTGACAATCCACTTTCAAGGGATGGAGAAATTGATAGAAGAGAATATCATCTTTCAAATGAGCTCATTGGGAAGAATCGGGATAGCTCAATGCCTAGCTTTGTCTTTAGCCGGTATGAAGAAAGATGAAACCATGCTATCGACCGCTTCTAACTTTTGGTCTGATACCATCAACTCTTTCCTGTTCAACCAAGGACCGATGACCCCTACTTTATTGGATATCAAAATGCTTACGGCCTAGATATCATCACATCTGTTTAGTTTGAAGATCAAATATACCAACAAGCTAAAGACTAAAATTGTGGGTGGTTGGTCAAGATACATAACACACTACTTTGTTATGTTTGTTGCTAGAATGATTCTTTTTTGTCGATGAACTTGTGGCCCAATAGCAAACTTCCAACATTTTGCTCAGGATTTGGTAGAGAAGAAAAGCTTCCCTTTGGGAAAATATCTATTTGGGGTTGTTTATCAAATGATGCACCAAACCACAAAAAACTTATTGATGTGCAAACTTGTGGATTATGGAGGCCCATGGAGCTGCCAGCCAATCCAAGGCTTACTAACTTGAACGATGAAGCCGATTCTAGAAATAACTTTGTTTCGGCCATATCCCCTTGCATTATTCAACCTGGAGTATCTCAAGGCCGAAACGCCCATGTATCTTATGAATTCTACCACCCTATGTCAGCAGCAAGACAACTTGACATGGGTCAGCTCCCCATCGGCTTATATTTTGCCAGAAAAATTCAGACCGGAGGCATTGTAACATCGGCTCTACTGATGAACAAAATCCTCACTCTTGAAGGCCCTAGTCTAGGTTCTCTTGAACATATCAGCCTTCATATTTCATGAAATTTTTTGTTTGACCGATTGTGAAGTGAATGGAAAAAAAACATCTCCTTTCATCTATCATCAAGCTTTTATCTTACCACCATTATTCCTTCCATCAGCCCTAAAGTAAGTTGAATTTCTCTCTTCTAACTATTTTTCAATCCTTCTCATCCATCAATATTTTTACACACTTTATCTTCCAGACTGCTAGTTCTCCTCCATCTTCCACAAGCAACAGTGGCCAACCGATTGTATATGCACCAGCCATCATGCCGTGTGGAGAAGATGTCGCCCTATCCATCATCGGCTTCGCTGCCCCCCAGTGGGATCTTTGCTTCATGGCAAAGTCAGGAACCAATCCCTAAAACTTCAATAAAACGTAAGCAATCCACCAGGAAGACCTCCAAGGAATCTGTAACATCCTGAAAATCGAAGAACGGAAATTGGGGCGTAAAAATCGGAACTTTCAAAAACCTTCGCCTACTGCTTCTTCTCGGGTTTGTTGCTTCTTATTTGCCAGCTCAGTTGCATAAATGTAGTCGTGATCAATTCCCTTTTCGGTGTATTTGTATGATTCGGAGTTGTCAAAACGGAGGTGTGAAAGCCGCACCAGGGTTTTAAAAAGGGAAATCAAGAAAAGCACGGATTTATGAAAACGCGTTCTGGGAAATATAAAATAAAATTTTTGGGTGGGAAAAGATAAATTAAGACACAAAATATATAATAGAATTCCGGAATCGTATTCGAAATCCGGGAAGTTTTGGGAAAAATAACGGGAAATATTGAATTTTGAAAAGAGGAAGGTTAAATAAATAAAAACATATATAAAAATATATAAATATATTGTGAAAAAAATAAAAGTGGGGAAAGTTGAAAATATTGTGTTAAAGATTATTTTTGAATTAGAGGAATTTATTTTGGAATTTTTAGAAGGAAGGAAATAGAAAATGGGAAATTAAAATAGAAAATCGGGAAAATTAAAAATTTGCACTGTTCATCGGTCACAACCCGTTCGACGCCGTCCGGCCCCGGCCTCGCGCCCGCGCGCGTCGCCACCGACGCCGCACCCGCGTGCGCCACGCGTCGCGTGAGTGCGCCGCGCCCGCGCCCGGCCCCGGATCGTCGCGCGCGCCGCCCGGCCTCGCCGCGCCGAGCGCCGTTGCCGCCACGCGCCCGCCCGTCGTACGGCCCCGCGCCCGCGCTCGCCATCCGTCGCCGCCACACCCGGCCCCACGCTCGCGCTCGCCATCCGTCGCCGCCACACCCGGCCCCGTCCGCGACTTCACCACGTGCCGCCGCCCGCGCCGCCCCGTGCGCGCCGGCCACGGCCACTGCGCGCCGCGTGCGCCGCCGCACCGTCGCCGCGCGCGGTCCCCACCCGTTCCCTCCGTGCCTCGCCCGGTTGCGCCTATAAAGAGGGGGCAAACCCCATCTATCCCCACATCGCCGCCCTAGCGTCCCCATCTCTCTTCGGTCCCTTTTCCCTCTCCCGAGCGCCGCCGCCGCAAATCGCCGCGAGCCGCCTAGCGCCCTAGCCGCCGTGCGCCGGAGCTCCGCCACCCTCCCCTTGCCGTCGCCATCACCGGTAAGCCAAGCCGCCACCCCTCCTCTTGTGTTCGCGCGGCCGCCGGCCGTAAAAAGAAAGCAGAGGGAGAGGTATTCGGTCGAACACCTTGGGCGCCGATGAATAGTGTGTTGGGAAAAGAAAAAAAAAGAAAAAGGAAAAGAAAAAGAAAAAGAAAAAGAAAAATAGGGAAAAATTTGGGAAAAATTTTGGAAAATTTGGAAAATATTTTGGGATGACTTGAGTAAAATTTTGGGCAAAAATAAATTATTTTCTCGCATGTTTTCTCAGTGCAAAGTTTTTAAAAAAATTGGAATCAGACGTTTTCCGGGATTCCGTTTCGCATCGTTTTTAAATCCGGACTCCGATTAATTCTTTCTCGCCATTTAAATTGGCTTTCCTTTGGTGCTCAAACCCTCAAACCTCGAGCGCGAATTTTTCCTCCGCTAATATTTTCAAACTCAATTTCTCGAATTATTACGATCGCGTCTTTGCGAAAACCCTAGGTCATCAACTCATTTCCAAAACTCGGATTTTCCTAGCGACCCTTGTTCTAACTCAAGTAGAATTTTTGGCAAAACTTTTGGAGTTGTTTTCATGGCTTTTATGGTCCTTTTCGATCTCTCGATATTTTATTGAATTCTAATTGAATTCAATTGATCTTTCGCACGTACTGGATAGCACTGAAGAAACCGGCACCGACCCCGCGAAGATACCACCCCTCAAGTGTGCGAGCAAGGCAAGTCATCACACTCTTTGAACATATTGATCCTACTTTGTGAAGTGATGTTGATTTCAAATTACAAAATTGCATGCCTTACACAAACAATACCTATGCTTGATATACCCTGCTTTAATATTGATCACCATTAGTATTTATTCTTTGTAACCTTCGATGTGATATGACCGGAGGATAACTTCGGTACAAATGCTTAGCCCTGCTTACACTAGATCCCTGCATACTCATGATTTTGCAAAATGGCTTTGTGCTCGGGCAACTACCTTAGGGAAGGTAGTTGAAATACGGCCTGTGGAGACATGAGCGCCACATGGCCATGAGAATGTTGAACTAGGCTTGGTGAAAATTGAAAATGCTATACAAATGTTTTAGACTAGGGTGGCTGGATGATTTGGGTGGATTTCGAAAAAGGCAAGTGCCGACCCCGATCAATTAAGGACCGAGCCATGAGATAGCCGAGAAACGAGCCAGTACAACCGTACTTCTCGAATGGGTATAGACCTAGCTGACTAGATAGCCGAGCGGAGGCAGTATCCTTGCATAGATGGTTCTCTATGATGTGGTTACGGGATGAGAATGAGGCTGCGGCCTTTGTTATGAATGGTGGAATTAAACTGATGTTAATTAAACTTAAAGATTGAGAAAGCTTCCCTTACCCCGGGTGCGCCAGAACTCCTCTCACTGCTAGAAAAGGACGGCTAGAGTGCATGAGGGCTTAAGTTCATGGAGCGGGTACTGCCAAAGCAAGGTTATCGAAAGGCTTTGCCGTGACCGCCTCATGTGTTGAGGCGTAGGCTCATTTGTTGGGCTGTTGCGGAGTACGGGTAAAGTGTACATCCACTGCAGTGTGAGTGAATCAATCTATTCGAATAGCCATGCTCGCGGATATCGAGCATCATGACAAGACTTTCGCTTGGCTAGACTTTAAACTTAAAACTGCTAGGATGGGCTTGCATGATGATTTCATTAGCTGGTGGACCAACTTCTCGGGATGCGAGAAGGGGTAGACTCCCCAGAAAATCATAACGAAACGGAGGCGGGAAGCCATCCTTGGAATCACGATGGATGGTAGACAGAACCGTCACCGGACTAATGAACTGTGGGACTAAAACTTGATTGGCTAGTTGATAGGCTTGTGAAAAGAATTGTGAAAATTGGCTTTATGCAAAAGAACTCCAGCCATTCTCTGAATAACCCTATCATATGCATCAATTCCGTGTTGGCTTGCTAAGTACGGTTGGTACTCACCCTTGCTATACGCACAAACCTTCAGCTGAAGAGCCGGAAGACCCATATGCGTACTACCAGGAGGGTGAAGGAACTGACAGCGCATACTAGATCTTAGCTCCGGTCGTTGCCTGTGGCAAATGACAAGTCGCTGCCTCTATTCCGCTGCCGTATCTAAATTCTGTTTTTGTGTTGTATTCAGACCATAAGGTCCTGTGGGTTGAACATTGCCTTCGGGCCTATTGATGTAATAATGGTAATGTAAGACTATTCGTGCATGTGCACCTGATTATCCAGTACTGTATTCGTGGTACCAACTACTCGATCAAGGGAAATGGTACTATGAACACGAAAGATTCCCGTCTCAAAAAAACGGGGGTCCACAGAGCTGGTATCAGAGCCATGCGACCGTAGGCTAAGACCAAATGGCGCCCTACCCCAAACTACTTGGCTAAAGGGAAATATCCCTACATAGGATCATTTTTAAACTATTATTTCCGAAAATACAAATATACCTCTTCTACATCTGTATTTCCTTTTTACCAAATGGTTATAATAGCTCTCTCCCTCTAACCTTAAGTTGCCTACAAAAGCAGATGTCGAACCATGACGGAGCCTGGGAGGTCACCATCCCACGAGACGAGGGGTTTGTGGCACAACTTCAGTCCCTACTATGGTGTTTGAGGTACCCGGAACCACCCACCTATCACACCAAAAGGCATGGCTCCGAAGTATATCCAGCATGGGAGGCAGCCGTGTCCATAGAAGCCCGCATGGGAAGTGAAACATCTTTCTGCTTCCACACCCGCTACCACCGGGACTTAGCAGAAGCAGCCATCCAAGATGCGGCCCGCGAAGCATTTCTTCGCCTTAATGCGATACATCGTGCCGAACTCACGGTGACAGAGTTCGTGCATCATCCTTATCGCGAAGAGGGCAACCCAGTCTGCACTGTGGAGGCCACCCCCTGCTGCTACAACCCGATGGTCACGCGTCTATCACGTTGGGCGGAGACGGCAGATGACTGTTACGAGGAGGCCTTGCTTGAGATCAACGACCAGCAGTCACGCCTCAATGATCTGGTCGAGAGCCACCAAGGCTGTGGGGACCAGATAAACATGCTGCAAACTCAGCTGCAAGCCAATGGTGCCCAATATGAGCAACTCTCGGACCGCTACATGGCCCGTGGGGAAGCCCTGGTAGAGCTGGAGGAGCAGCTCAGGAAGAGCAAGCAGCAAGTCGACCAGCTGGAGGAGCAGCTGCGCACTCGCCCTGTCTACGCTGCAGGTACTTCCACCGAGGTTGTACCAACACCTCCTGCTCCTGTGCCCGACCACTATTACCTTATGACTCCAGCATGCTTGGATACCTTTCAAGCCATGATGGAGCAAGCTTTTATGTTGAGCACGAGCTCGCGCCGTGCACAGTAGACCCCGCTGCTGCCACGTCCATGGGACCCACCTCGAGCTCCGTAGCGGTGCCATCCGAGCCTGGTCGGGAGAGGAGAACCCCATCCAGATCCACACCGACACGGAGTCTGAGGCAGAACCTATGGAGGTCAAATGGGAGTCCAGCCACACCGACCCAATGGAGGAGGAAGCTCCCACTCGTCGCCTGACTCACACTGGAGGCCCCCTCACCTGCCAGACCGCTCGCAAGAGTACGCGGCCACCGAACCGGAAGATTCGGCATGACTCCGAGGCCACCACCTCCGAGCCATGGGGACTCCGGTTTGCTTCAGCAACGGACCACCCACTTCCCGCACTGGCTCTTGCGGATGGTTGGACGACTAGGCGGGAGGACCTCCCGCCTTGATCTCGTTCGGACGGCTCGCACACGCAACACCACTCTATTCCCCCTTAATTGGTTGATGCAGTTAGACGATGTAGTTGTTGTTGCTATCATGGCATGAAGGACTGTGTATGTACAGTCCGTGTACCCCTCTTATGTAATATGATGGACCTAAGCATCGCTTTGCGGTGTCTTAATTCGTGAGCTTATTATTATTTCACCCTGCTTGTTGATTGAAGATCATTTAAAAGAACTTGAAGAAAAATCCCCCTAGGAACCATGACCTTAACAGGTCCGATCTCTTAATTCATCTATCTTCTTCAGATGGCACATCGCCGCAGAGCCGCAGCAACCAACGAGAACCCGTCGGAACCCAACCCCTCCACTCTGGCGGAGGTTATGGCTTTGCAGACCCAGCTACTCCAAGCAATTGCTAACAACCAGGGAAGTCGAGGAGGATCAAGTCTAGGAGAGTTCATGAGAGCTAAGCCACCAACCTTCTCCGCGGCCGAAGAACCCATGGATGCTGAAGACTGGCTGAGGGTGATCGAGAAAAAGCTAACTCTCGTCAGAGTCCGAGAAGCTGATAGAGTTGTCTTCGCCACTAACCAGCTAGAGGGTCCCGCAAGTGACTGGTGGGACACCTACAAGGAAACGCGAGCTGAAGACGCTGGCGAACCAACATGGGAGGAATTCACGGCTGCGTTCCGTGAGAATTTCGTGCCAGCAGCAGTTATGAGGATGAAGAAAAACGAGTTCCGCAGGCTGCGTCAAGGAAACACCTCAGTACAAGAGTATCTGAACAAGTTTACCCAGCTTGCCCGTTACGCCACAAGTGACCTGACAGACGAGGAAGAGAAGATGGATAAATTCATTGAGGGACTAAATGACGAGCTGAGAGGACCAATGATCGGGCAGGACCACACCAGTTTCCAAAGCCTCATCAACAAGGTCGTCCGGCTTGAACACGACCAAAAGATGGTAGAAAATAACCGCAAAAGGAGGCTCGCTATGGCTCGCCAATTTCAGGGAACGCCACAACTCCCCAAGGGAGCCACCCCGTCTGGATGGAAGCCAAACGTTCCGGTAGCCGGTCGTTCCCCCGCTTTCGACCATGACAACAGGCCAGCTACACCTCAGCTTCGTACACCCACACCAACCCTAGCCGCTCCACGAAGAAAGAATGTGAGCTGCTTCAATTGTGGAGAATTCGGGCACTACTCCAATAGCTGCCAAAAACCACGCAACACCCCTGTGCGCACTGGCGCCAATGCAATGCCCGTCCGAGGAACCCCCACCCTGCGGCGGGACGAGGTCTGCTCAGGACCCCGCTACCCAACGAGGTTGCCACCGGGTTTCGACGTGGCCGGTGAATCATGTGCGGGCTGAAGAAGCTCAGGAGGACCAGAGCGTATTGATGGGTATGTTCTCTATCAACTCTACACCAGTTAAAGTTTTATTCGATTCTGGAGCCTCGCATTCATTCATATCTTCCCAAGTAAGCAAACAACACCACCTACACCAAGTAGTACTTAAGAGGCCTAGGTTGGTACACTCACCTGGGGGAGACATAACCGTACCCCATGCTTGCATCAATGTGCCCATACGGATTAGGGACGTGGTGTTTCTCTCAAACCTTATGGTGCTATCACCCCAAACCATAGATGTCATACTCGGAATGGATTGGTTGACCAAGAATAATGGAATTATAGACTGCAGTCGAAGGGAAGTCACGGTATCCACCCCATGGGGATCACCGATGAGCATAACTATGGATCAAAATCCGAAGCTATGCGAACAAGCTGCGGGAATATTCACCATGCTACCCCTAGGCGGAATGCCGTAGTACAAGAATACCCGGACGTATTTCCCGAGGAATTGCCGGAATGCCCCGGATCGCGACATAGAGTTTATCATCGACCTAATGCCTGGTACTGCCCCCATATCCAAGAGGCCTTATCGAATGCCGGCCAACGAGTTAGAGGAACTCAAGAAGCAAATACGAGAACTACAAGAGAAGGGATTTGTACGCCCGACTCTTCTCCCTGGGAGCCCAGTACTCTTTGTCAAGAAGAAGGATGGGAGTATGAGAATGTGTGTGGACTACCGATCGCTGAATGAAGTGACTATCAAAAACAAGTACCCGCTACCTCGAATCGATGACCTATTCGATCAACTTAAGGGTGCGCAAGTGTTCTCAAAGATTGATCTTCGGTCGGATATCATCGTTGAAGATTAGATGGAGATATTCCTAAGATGGCGTTCTCTACACGTTACGGCTTATACGAGTTACGTAATGTCCTTTGATTGACCAATGCCCCGGCATATTTTATGAACCTAATGAACAAGGTATTCATGGAGTACCTGGACAAATTCGTAGTGGTATTCATCGACGATATACTTATCTACTCCAAGGACGATGAGGAACACGCGGAGCATCTGCGGCTGGTACTAGAAAAACTACGAGAGCACCAGCTGTATGCAAAGTTCAGCAAATGCGAGTTCTGGCTCAAGGAAGTTGCTTTTTTTGGCCACGTGGTTTCAGCGGAGGAGTAGCGGTAGACCCCGCCAAGGTCGAAGTCCGTCACGGAATGGAAGGCCCCCAAGTCGTGACGGAAGTTCGGAGTTTCTTGGGCTTGGCCGGTTATTACCGACGGTTTATCGAAGGGTTTTCCACCGTAGCCCGACCTATGACTCAACTTCTGAAGAAGGAAAAGAAGTTTGAATGGAACGAGAAGTGTCAAAAGGCTTTCGACCAACTAAAAGAAAAGTTAACCACTGCCCCAATCTTAACATTACCTGACAACCGGAAGGATTTCGTGATGTACTGTGATGCATCTCGGCAAGGACTAGGAGGAGTATTAATGCAGGATGGGAAGGTCGTAGCGTATGCCTCGCGACAGTTACGACCCCACGAGGAGAATTATCCCACACACGACTGGAATTAGCCGCGGTTGTTCACGCATTGAAGATCTGGAGACACTATCGATCGGGAACCACCGTGATGTGTATACCGATCACAAGAGCTTAAAATATTTCTTTACTCAGCTGATCTCAACCTACGACAGAGGCGATGGTTGGAGTTGATCAAGGATTACGATCTAGGAATCCATTACCATCCCGCAAGGCAAATGTAGTGGCCGATGCGCGAGCCGCAAATCCCAATGCAACCACATGGGATTGGGAGGTATGGCCAATACGCTCCAAGAAGAAATGGCTCGACTCAATCGCACCCGATTCCTCACGGAGAAATACACTCACCGAAATCCAACCCCTTCGAGGACTCAAATAGAAGAAGCCCAAAAAGGGAATGAGGAAACCCGGAAATCAAGGAACGCATGGCTGGACGCGCTAAGGAGTTTTCAATAGATGACAAGGGAATCTGTGGTACAAGAAAAGAATCTGCGTGCTGAACGAGGTGGTTTGAGAGGATTGATCTTAAAAGAAGCCCACGAATCGGCATATTCGTTACATCCCGAAGCACGAAAATGTACCAGGATTTGAAAGGAGAATACTGGTGGCCCAATATGAAGAGAGATGTAGCCGAATACGTAGCCGTGTGCGATGTGTGCCAAAGGGTGAAAGCCGAGCATCAACGACCGGCAGCTTGCTGCAGCCGCTCAAGATTCCTGAATGGAAATGGGACGAGATAGGCATGGATTTCATAGTAGGACTACCCAAAACTACGACTGGTTACGATTCCATTTGGGTAATAGTGGATCGGCTCACCAAGACTGCCAGATTTATTCCCGTAAAAACTAACTACAACAGTGCCAAGCTAGCGGAACTATACATGAGTAGGATTGTATGTCTTCACGGTGTACCAAAGAGGATTATATCGGATCGTGGTACCCAATTCACGTCCCATTTTTGGAGCAAAGTCCACGAGGCACTCGGCGTCACCTCGCCTTCAGTACCGCTTACCACCCACAGACTGACGGACAGACTGAGAGGACGAATCAAGTGCTAGAGGACATGCTGAGAGCCTGTGCGTTGGATTTCACCAAGGATTGGGAGAAATGTTTGCCGTACGCCGAGTTCTCCTACGACAATAGCTATCAAGCCAGTCTAAAGATGTCGCCAAATGAAGCTCTATTTGGTCGCCGATGCCGAACCCCATTAATGTGGTCAGAAACCGGTGAACGAACCGTATTCGGGCCGACATAATCAAAGAGGCCGAGGAAAAGTTCGCCCGATTCGGGACCGATTACAAACGCTCGTCACGACAAAAGAGCTACGCGGACACCCGCCGAAGAGAATTAGAATTTAAAGAAGGTGACTACGTGTATCTAAAGGTCTCACCACTACGGGGACACAGAGGTTCAAAGTCAAAGGGAAACTCGCACCACGATACGTGGGCCCATTCTTGATAAGCGCTAGGAGAGGAGAAGTGGCTTACCAATTGGAACTGCCCGAGAACCTCTCCGATGTCCACCCAGTGTTCCACGTGTCGCAATTGAAGAAATGTTTGCGGGTACCGAAGAGCAAGCTCCTTTAGAAACCATCCATGTCCACAGTGATCTTACCTACCCGGAGCATCCAATCAAGATACTAGACGAGGCGAAAAGAAGACACGGACCAAGTCATGGCGCATGTACAAGGTACAATGGAGCAATCACACGGAAGAAGAGGCTACCCGGGAGAGCGAAGAGTTCCGAGGACGAATACCCACACCTACTCAGCAACCGGTAAGAAATCTCGGGACGATATTTATTGTTAGGGGGTAGGTTTGTAACATCCTGAAAATCGAAGAACGGAAATCGGGACGTAAAAATCGGAACTTTCAAAACCTTCGCTCGCTGCTTCTTCTCGGGTTTGTTGCTTCTTATTTGCCGCTCGTTGCATAAATGTAGTCGTGATCAATTCCCTTTTCGGTGTATTTGGATGATTCGGAGTTGTCAAAACGGAGGTGCGAAAGCCGCACTGTGGTTTTAAAAAGGGAAATCGAGAAAAGCACGGATTTATGAAAACGCGTTCGGGAAATATAAAATAAAATTTTTGGGTGGGAAAAGATAAATTAAGACACAAAATATATAATAGAATTCCAGGAATCGTTTTCAAAATCCGGGAAGTTTTGGGAAAAATAATGGGAAAATATTGAATTTTGAAAAGAGGAAGGTTAAATAAATAAAAACATATATAAAAATATATAAATATATTGTGAAAAAAATAAAAGTGGGGAAAGTTGAAAATATTGTGTTAAAGATTATTTTTGAATTAGAGGAATTTATTTTGGAATTTTTAGAAGGAAGGAAATAGAAAATGGGAAATTAAAATAGAAAATCGGGAAAATTAAAAATTTGCACTGTTCATCGGTCACAACCCGTTCGACGCCGTCCCGGCCCGGACTCGCACCCGCCGCGCGCGCCCGCCGTACCGCGCCACACCCGCGTGCGCCACGCGTCGCGTGAGCGCGCACGTGCCCGCGCCCGGCCCGGATCGCCCGCGCGCTGCGCCCGGCCCCGTCCGCGCGAGCACCGTTGCCGCCACGCGCCCGCCCCGTCGTACCGCCCCGCGCGCCGCGCGCCATCCGTCGCCGCCACACCCGCCCCGTCCGCGACTTCACCACGTGCCGCCGCCCGCGCCCGGCCCCGTGCGCGCCCGCTGCACGCGCGCGCCGGCCCGGCCACCCGCGCGCCGCGTGTGCTTCGCCACACCGTCGCCGCGCCGGTCCCCCCCCTGTTCCTCCGTGCCTCGCCCGGTTGCGCCTATAAAGAGGGGGCAAACCCCATCTATCCCCCACATCGCAGCCCCTAGCGTCCCCCTCTCTCTTCGGTCCCTTTTCCCTCTCCCGAGCGCCGCCGCCACCGCAAATCGCCGCGAGCCGCCTAGCGCCCTAGCCATCGTGCGCCGGAGCTCCGCCACCCTCCCCTTGCCGTCGCCATCACCGGTAAGCCGAGCCGCCACCCCTCCTCTTGTGTTCGCGCGCCGCCGCCGCAGTGAGAAAGCAGAGGGAGAGGTGTTCGGCCGAACACCTTGGGCGCCGATGAATAGTGTGTTGGGAAAAGAAAAGAAAAAGAAAAAGGAAAAAGAAAAGAAAAAGAAAAAGAAAAATAGGGAAAAATTTGGGAAAAATTTTGGAAAATTTGGAAAATATTTTGGGATGACTTGAGTAAAATTTTGGGCAAAAATAAATTATTTTCTCGCATGTTTTCTCAGTGCAAAGTTTTAAAAAAAAATCGGAATCGAACGTTTTCCAGATTCCATTTCGCGTCGTTTTTAAATCCGGACTCCGATTAATTCTTTCTCGCCATTTAAATAGGCTTTCCTTTGGTGCTCAAACCCTCAAACCTCGCGCGAATTTTTCCTCCGCTAATATTTTCAAACTCAATTTCTCGAATTATTACGATCGCCGTCTTTGCGAAAACCCTAGGTCATCAACTCATTTCCAAAACTCGGATTTTCCTAGCGACCCTTGTTCTAACTCAAGTAGAATTTTTGGCAAAACTTTTGGAGTTGTTTTCATGGCTTTTATGGTCCTTTTCGATCTCTCGATATTTTATTGAATTCTAATTGAATTCAATTGATCTTTCGCACGTACGGATAGCACTGAAGAAACCGGCACCGACACCGCCGAAGATACCACCCCTCAAGTGTGCGAGCAAGGCAAGTCATCACACTCTTTGAACATATTGATCCTACTTTGTGAAGTGATGTTGATTTCAAATTACAAAATTGCATGCCTTACACAAACAATACCTATGCTTGATATACCCCTGCTTTGATATTGATCACCATTAGTATTTATTCTTTGTAACCTTCGATGTGATATGACCGGAGGATAACTTCGGTACAAATGCTTAGCCCGCTTACACTAGATCCCTGCATACTCATGATTTTGCAAAATGGCTTTGTGCTCGGGCAACCTACCTTAGGGAAGGTAGTTGAAATACGGCCTGTGGAGACATGAGCGCCACATGGCCATGAGAATGTTGAACTAGGCTTGGTGAAAATTGAAAATGCTATACAAATGTTTTAGGCTCGGGCGGCTGGATGATTTGGGTGGATTCCGGAAAAGGCAAGTGCCGACCCGGTCAATTAAGGACCGAGCCATGAGATAGCGGAAACGAGCCAGAAACCGTACTTCTCGAATGGGTATAGACCTAGTGACTAGATAGCCGAGCGGAGGCAGTATCCTTGCATAGATGGTTCTCTATGATGTGGTTACGGGATGAGAATGAGGCTGCGGCCTTTGTTATGAATGGTGGAATTAAACTGATGTTAATTAAACTTAAAGATTGAGAAAGCTTCCCTTACCCCGGGTGCGCCAGAACTCCTCTCACTGCTAGAAAAGGATGGCTAGAGTGCATGAGGGCTTAAGTTCATGGAGCGGTGCGCCAAAGCAAGGTTATCGAAAGGCTTTGCCGTGACCGCCTCATGTGTTGAGGCGTAGGCTCATTTGTTGGGCTGTTGCGGAGTAAGGGTAAAGTGTACATCCACTGCAGTGTGAGTGAATCAATCTATTCGAATAGCCGTGCTCGCGGATATCGAGCATCGTGACAAGACTTTCGCTTGGCTAGACTTTAAACTTAAAATTGCTGGGATGGGCTTGCATGATGATTTCATTAGCTGGTGGATCAACTTCTCGGGATGCGAGAAGGGGTAGACTCCCCAGAAAATCATAACGAAACGGAGGCGGGAAGCCATCCTTGGAATCACGATGGATGGTAGACAGAACCGTCACCGGACTAATGAACTGTGGGACTAAAACTTGATTGGCTAGTTGATAGGCTTGTGAAAAGAATTGTGAAAATTGGCTTTATGCAAAAGAACTCCAGCCATTCTCTGAATAACCCTATCATATGCATCAATTCCGTGTTGGCTTGCTGAGTACGGTTGGTACTCACCCTTGCTATACGCACAAACCTTCAGCTGAAGAGCCGGAAGACCCATATGCGTACTACCCGGAGGGTGAAGGAACTGACGGCGCATACTAGATCTTAGCTCCGGTCGTTGCCTGTGGCAAATGACAAGTCGCTGCCTCTATTTCGCTGCCGTATCTAAATTCTGTTTTTGTGTTGTATTCGGACCATAAGGTCCTGTGGGTTGAACATTGCCTTCAGGCCTATTGATGTAATAATGGTAATGTAAGACTATTCGTGCATGTGCACCTGATTATCCAGTACTGTATTCGTGGGTACCAACTACTCGATCCAGGGAAATGGTACTATGAACACGAAAGATTCCCGTCTCAAAAAAACGGGGGTCCACAGAATCCAAGCCATCCAAACCAAAGAATGCAACCGATGATGAACTCTCCCCAATTGACCCAGAAGTTGATCGATACTTAAAAGATCAAGTGATGGAAGAAAAAGTCTATGAAGACCTTGGTGCTCTGAGTGATAACAAATCGGCTGATAAAGAACAAGAAGTAGCCAATCCTGAAGCAACGGGTCCTGATGACCAAGGTAGTAAAGCATACGATCAACCTTCATCTCCTACACGCAAACGTAGAGCACTTCGCAAAGTCCGGGTAAAATCCATGACTTCGCTTATTTATTCTTCAATTACCTTGAGATTCATCAACACTCATTCCCCTTCCTGCAGTCAAAAAGAGGGTAAGCTTTAGCTAAGGACAAGCATTTCTCAATGCCACCATTATCTCCAAGTCATTATGCTTCTCCAGCTACTTCAGTAAATCTTCTCAATCTCATAAATATTTAAATTTCTCAATTGATACTTACTTAGCCGATGATGCCTCTAACACATGTACTATTTCAGCCCAAAGTTCCATCCACTTCCCCTCGTTGGCTTACTTCAAGTGAATGTACTCCTTCCGCCGGCCTCTATCATGAAGAAGAAACAATTGTCGCTGCTGCTCCACAAGAAAGACTAAATTTTCCAAGATAATTCCATATCGGCTCAATTCTCACTTGACCTTATCCGATATGTTCTTCTTTGACATAAGGCAATTTCTCGATGAGGATGAGGAAGAAACCACTAGTAAAACTAAATCTCCCATCTCTGAAGATCTAAGAACAAGACTACAAGACATTGTTGATCAGCTCAATTCTTCCATAGACACCTTAGTAACAGATTGTGGGCCGATCAGAACCAGATTCCAACAGATACAAGATCAACTTCCTGATGAGCTCAACGACACCATCTTCCTAGCAGTCCTCCTCGAACAACATCAATTAAAGCTTCAAAGGGCAAAACCAAGACTACCTGATTGTCTTGAACGCAAATCCATAGAATCAGCCATTCAAACCAGCTGCCAACAAGGCTCCTAGTTTCGAAGAACGAGCATGAATAGGAGCTAGTTCTCTGCCCATGCTTGAAACGGTCATCTATTTCAGGGAGCGGGTACGCGCATTCAAGGCGCCGCGTGTAGCACCAATCTGGCTGCCCCAAAATCTTTGATGGCTCATTCTTCTACTTCCAAATCTCTGGGTTTTGGACTTTGTTCTTCCTGTCTCAATCCAGGTCATGTCGGCTTTAATTGCCCGAGGAGAACCCACTGCTTTCAATGACCAAAGTTTGGCCACACTTCAAAGTGTTGCATGTCACGTTCTCCCTCCGTCCCCTGCTTGGTGTGGCAACTGAAGTCTTCTGTGCCAACTGCTCGTACCCACTTTGGCAGTCGTGTGATTCGTGTCAACCCCAGTATCCGCTGGACTCCAAAGGCTAAATCTTGGAAGCAAACCAACGCCATCATTTCTCGTTCCCATCTCTCTCATAACAAACAACAGGAACTCCCGGCTATCTGCCCCCATTCTCCGCAACATTCCAAATCTCGTAATCTTATCGACAAAAACCTTCCCCCCAAGCTACAGGAAAAATCTGCCAATCTCCTGCCAGGCGACGTCATCTTGGTTTATCCTTCTACCGATATAGCCAACTTCCTAGTAAACTCAAGGCCATTCCTCACCAACGACCCGCAGGTCGACCATGGATGGGAGCATCCCACGCGAAGGAGGGTGGCCCTTGGAGGAGAACCACCCAGAGGGCATGAAGAATATGCCATTGTCTCCTTGGAGCCCATGTCGCAAGAGGATGACCAGCTTCGGACGACTCTCAATGATGTGTGCAACTTCCTTCATGAAGACTAGCAGGTTCGGATTGTGGATGCTCACATTTCCCCCTCAGTCTTGGCATGATCAAATTGCGCTCAGTAGTCCAGTGGGACAGATTAGTCATCAGGGTCAGAATCACATCATCAGGGTGGTCAAGCATGATGAGGGCATCAACTCCAGGTCTTGCACTTACTAGAGTTTGTTGGATCATTTCCTAGCTTTTCCGCTAGACTACCATAGTGATGTCTTTATCAAGGCAACGATCTCCTCTTTTGAACGGATGTTGGAGTGGAACAGGGATGCAAACAAATCCAGGATTCACATCCGAACCCTGCTCCTGAGCCCTGATTGGGTTCCAAGAAGCATAGTGATTTCAGGTGGGTCAATGTATGATGGCCTTGGCGGATGCTGGACTGTGCCACTTTATATCCTCAATGGGCACATGATCAGTTACCTACCGACGAGGATCTGGTTCCACGAGATGGTGTGCCGCACCCGGAGCATGGTCCTATCTTGCTTGGCCGGAACCTGCAAATTCCCAACTGGTAGCACAAGCATCATGGGCCGCAAGCACCTAGGGTTTCTGGGAGGAAACCCTCATCAGGAGCAACTCTTTCATCATTAGCACCAACACCACAATGTCTCGCAACAGCAACAGCAACATCATAATGCGACGTAGCAGCAGCAACAGATGGAGCAGGAGCAATAGCAGCGGTAGATTGAGAATGACATGGAGGTGGAGGGAAGGGGGACGATTGGCCGGCTTGGGATCCTTAAATCCCAGAGCACCCACAATTGCCACAACACTATCTAGACCTTGACGTTTTCGGCTCTTCAATGGAATATCTTAGAACCCATGGGCCAGATATACCATTGGAGGATCTCATTAAGGTATTGAATGAAGAGCAGGATAGCTCCTCCTAAAGCGATGTCAGTTCCCCAAGGACGACTGAAGATCAAGCTCACTTCAAAGCTGTCATATCCTGGTGTGCAAACATCTGCTTTTATGGAAGGGGAGATCTGCCTGATGAGATCCTGCCACTTGCCTTGACACCAAACCATCCTATTGTCATTAAAAGCAGCTCGGCTCGCCCTAGACTTCATCAGGCCGATCAGACGGTCCAAAGGCTAGAGATTGTTCCATGGAGGCCGGTGCCAGATGCAATTGGTCTGCAGTACTATCCTACAGTTGATCGCTGCCTCAGGGAAGCCTGTGGGAAAATGCCGATAGCCACCCCCTCTCATGCTGGTCAGAGCAGAATGGTTGATCCAAGCCCATCTAGCTCGAGGAGCCAGAAGAACAAGCTGCCAGATGGTAAATCTACTCTTGCTCTACCTATTATAGTCTCTTTTGTCAACAATTTTACTCCTTCAGTGCAAAGCTTTGTGAGACGTAGTACTAGGAGGAACTCTAATATTAATGGTTTCTTCAGTCCAACAGTGAGATTGGACGTGAACCCCTCCAAAAAGAGAAAGATTGAGGTCATGCAGATAGATGAATCGACTAGAATGGAGGGGCCGGTGCAGCTGTTAGTGTTGCAAGGATGGGGGATTAGCTGTGGGGTGTCTCCTGGTGAGCTTACCGATGAAGCGCTGATGCAAAATGTGGCAGATAATGATGAAAATGTTGATGATGCTTCCATCACCCCATCCCCCTATCCATCTTATCTGCTGCGATCTTAAGTCTGAACTTTTGTGCCAGTGTTTGTTGACTATATCGTAATTGGCTCAGCCGGCTGGTAGCACAACTACTGTTTCATGACAATGACCCATCTCGTTTATTGCTGTTATCACCATTTTAATCTGATGGTAATCTTGTACTTAGCTGCTTCAATCATGTTTGGGGGTCCAATCCTTTATCTTCCCTTGCCCCATAATGCTAGTCTTTTTTGGGCAACCTGATCGCTAATCCGCTCCCTCCAAATGATTACCCATGATTGGTTTATTCTGTGCTAGAATGTTCGAGGGATAAACGCCCAGGCCAAATGAGAAGCTATAAGAAACAAGATTGACGAGAGCGCTTGCGCTGTAATATGCCTCTGGGAAACAAAAAGGGAACATTTTGATAACGCTCTTATCAGAAAGTATGCCCCACGCCGCTTTGATAACTTTGATTTTGTTCCTTCGGTGGGAGCCTCAGGGGGAATTCTTTTTCTTTGGGACAGCAGTATCTTTGCAGGTCTTGTAATGGATAAACAAAGGTTTGGTATTACAGTTAGTTTTAAATCTTTGCACAATCTTGATTCTTTGAAGCTGACAAAGGTGTATGGGCCCTTGCGCGGAGCCTGCTCAATCAGAGCTTATCACTTGGTTCAAAAGCCATGACATTGAGGACAATGAAAACTAGATTTTCCTTGGGGACTTCAACTTTTATAGATCTCTTAACAATAGGAATAAGCCAGTGGCAGCCGATTTACTTCAAATCCTAGTCAATAGAGCAAGACATGATGGTCTGCTTTGGTTGCCCATTCCTCAGCCAACGGAAGATTTTTCCATTGTCCAATATGCAGATGACACAATCCTTCTTCTTCAAGTAGATCCAAAACAACTCTTCTTCTTAAAATCCCTGCTCCATAGTTTCCAAATTTTAATCGGCCTGTAGGTCACCTATAAGAAGTCACATATGTACCCAATCAACGTTAATCAAGACAAGCTAAGTCTCCTAGCAAGCTAAGTCTCCTAGCTAACACTTTTTGGTTGTGATGTGGGTGCAATGCCTTTCACTTACTTGGGACTACCAATGGGTATGACAAAACCGAGAATGGAAGATCTGACTCCAATGATGGACAGTAGAAAGAAGACTCTCTGGATGTGCCACTTGGCTCTCCTACTCAGGACGCCTGGAAATGGTCAACTCAGTTATCACGCCGATAACAACCTATGCAATGTGCACCATAAAGTTACCAAAAGGGGTGATTAATGCCATTGATAGAGCTCGCAAGCAGTGTCTATGCAGAGGGAACAACCCAGGGAAGAAAGGTGGGAATCTGGTGGCTTGGTCAATGGTGATGCAACCTAAGATGAAAGGTGGCTTGGGGGTTCTAAACCCACGACTGCAAAACGATGCTCTTCTCCTCAGACAACTGTCCAAATTCTACAATCAAGAAGAGGTACCTTGGGTCAAGCTAATATGGTTTAGGTACTATTCCTGCAAAGTCCCTCACGCTTCCAGAGAAACAGGGTCCTTTTGGTGGAAAGATGTTCTTTGGTTAAATGAAATCTTCAGACGGATTGCAAGATGCCAGATTGGGGGTGGGGATACTGTTTGTTTTTGTGAAGACAATTGGAATAACATGGTTATAGCAAAAAATTATCCCCACCTAACTTCTTTTGTTAAGAGAAGGCTGCTTTCGGTGACAGATGTTATGCAAGCAGAAGATCTACAGAGTATTTTTCTCCTACCTCTGTCGGAACAAGCCTTTCAAGAGCTAGGAAACTTGCAAACGCAGTTACAAAATATACCCTTTGATGACTTCTCTAAGGACACATGGACCCCGATATGGGGAAGCAAATACACTTCGAGACATTTTTACCACTACATATTTAGTGCGGTTTCCTCCCACCATTGTTACCAGCTGATTTTGAAGAACAATTGCACTCCACATATTAAATTCTTTGCTTGGCTACTTATGGTGGACAAATTGAATACAAAGACGATGTTACAAAGAAGGCATATAAATGTTTAGGACAACAATCTATGTGTGATGTGTGACAACAGGGTTGAAGAAGATATTGATAACTTGTTCTTTCCCTATCCCTTCGCTTGTGCATGCTGGACATCACTACAAGTTCGATGGGATGACAATATAGGATACGAGGACAGAGTTGAAAAGGCCGTCTCCACAAGCCCTGCCATTCTTGGCAGAGATCATTCTAATAGCTACCTGGGAAATGTAGAAACTAAGGAATGATAAAGTTTTTCACCACACAACACCAACTCAGATGATGTGGAAGACAAACTTCAAAAATCAATGCTATCTTCAGATGTCCTATTTCAAGGAAGAAATCAAACCTCCTTCTGTGCTTGGCTAGATGCCTTTAGTTAATTGTTTGGCCTCCCCGACCTTCCTTTTTTCCTTCTTTTTTTCCTTCTGGGACTTCATAAGTATTTTAGGTCGTATCCCTAAACTCCCTCTTTTCAATTATTTATAATCGATCATTGTTGTGGGGACCTTCCCCCAGCCATTTTTTGGGTCAGAAAACAGGAATAAGCCAGCAGGCAACATATTGGATACCCTAATCTTTAACGAAGCAATTTGCCACCTGGGACTCATTGAACTACCTTTGAAGGGAAGAGCTTTCACGTGGAGTAATATGCAATCAGATCCTCTCCTAGAGCAACTAGACTGGTTCTTCATGCCCACGAATTGGACCATTGATTTCCCCAATACTTCTGTGTTGCCCCTAGCCAAGATCACCTCTAATCATATTCCTTGTAAGATTGTTATCAGCACAAACATCCCAAAGGCAAGCATCTTTCGCTTTGAAAATTACTGGACTGAGAAGAATGACTTCCTAGAGACGGTTGCAATGGCTAGGCTTTCCACCCCAAGCTCAACTAACGCAGCAAAAAATATCTCAACAAAGATCAAAACCCTCAGGCCCATCTTGAAGCATTGTAGTAAGAGCATATCTAACCTCAGGGTTTTAATCAGCAGCTGCATTAAGGTGATCAGCTTCTTGGATACTCTTGAGGACAAAAGAGGTTTAGATAACCCAGAATTCAACCTAAGAGTTGCAGTAAAGAAATAGCTCCAAACCTGGCTACACTGCAAGAATCTGTACTAGCAAAACCAACATACAATGAATGCACCAAATACTTTCATGGGATGGCGACAGTTTCTTATAGAAGAAACTCAATAGCTCAGCTCAAGAATGATAATGGAATATGGATGCAAGACCATGCCGGTAAGGTATGAATTATCTGGAATACTTTCAGAAACCGCATGGGAAGCACTTCGGAACCTATAATGGTTTTTGATCTACCCAGCCTGATACCACAAGTTGATGACCTGGAGTCGCTTACCATGCCCTTTTCTCATCAAGAAATTGACTCGGTAGTCAGCAAAATGCCTATTGACAAAGCTCCAGGGCTAGATGTTTTTAACGGTATTTTCATGAAAAAATGTTGGAAATTTATTAAATTGGGTTTTATTCCCTGTGCGATGCCTTCCATGAGGGCAACATCAACCTTGGTCCTATTAACACTTCCTATATTACTCTCATTCCCAAGAAGGATAACCATGAGACAGTCAATGATTACCGACCAATCTATCTTATGAACATCTCCCTAAAATTTATAACCAAGATCCTGGCTGACAGATTGCAGCAAATTATTCTTAAGGTGATTCATAAGAACCAATATGTCTTTATTCGTACGAGAAAAATCCAAGACTGTCTAGCTTGGAGCTATGAATATGTTCATCAATGCCACCAATCCAGGAGAGAGATCTTAATCCTAAAGCTTGACTTTGAGAAAGCCTTAGACACTGTTGAACACTCAGCGACAATTTCCTGTCTAGGATTCCCAGATAAGTGGTTGGGCTGGGTGCAAGCTATCCTCTCCTCGGGGTCCTCGGCGGTTCTTCTTAATGGAGTTCCAAGAAAATTCTCCAAGTGTAAATGTGGAGTGCGACAGGGAGACCCCCCCTCTCCTCTCCTGTTTGTTCTGGCGGCTGAACTCCTTCAAGTGCTAATCAAAAAAGCAAGAGAGAGTGGACTCCTTAACCTGCCAGTTCCACAGCCAACAGATGATTTCCCCATCGTTCAATACGCCGACAACACGGTTTTACTTCTTTAGGCAGAGGCTAAACAACTTTTCTTTCTCAAAGCTTTATTGCACAGCTTCCAGCTCTCAAGGGGCCTGCAAGTGAATTACAAGAAGTCCCACATGTACCCCATCAGTGTCAATGCGGATAAACTCACTATCCTGGCCAATACATTTGGTTGTGACGTGGGAACGATGCCCTTCACCTATTTGGAACTGCCAATGGGTACAACAAAGTCAAGAATAGAGGATTTGACACCAATGATGGATAGAATAGAAAGCAGGCTTTCGGCATGTGCAACTCGGCTCTCTTACTCCAGCCGTATAGAAATGGTTAACTCTGCAATTACTCCAATAACAATCTGCACAATGTGCATAATCAAGATCCCAAAAGGAGTTATCGCTAACATTGATAGAGCTTGAAAACAGTGTCTTTGAAGAGGAAATGACACGGAGAAAAGGAAGGGAACTTAGTAGCATAGCCGACAGTACAACTACCCAAAATGAAAGGAGGCCTTGGGCTTCTTAATCATAGGTTACAAAATGATGCACTTCTCCTCAAACAACTCAACAAGTTCTATAACAAGGAAGACGTCCCTTGGGTTAATCTGATTTGCTACAGATATTACTCAAACAAAGAGCCCCATGCAGTCAGGGTGGCATGCTCCTTCTGGTGGAAGGATGTTCTTAGGCTAAATGAAATTTTCAGAACTATTTCTAGAGCCAGCTAGTGGGCAGACAAATTTTTTTTGGGTAGACCATTGGAACAACACTATTCTCTCCGAGGCTCATCCTCACCTGGCTTCTTTTGTTAAAAATAGTATCACTTCGGTGGAAGAAATCCTGCATGCAACAGATATGTACAACATTTTCTATCTGCCCTTATCGCACCAAGCTTTCCATGAATTAGAAGATCTGTAGGCCTATCTGCAAAACCTGCCATATGAAGAAGGTATAAATGATTGCTGGACGCTAATGTGGGGGAGTAAATATACTTCTGGCAGATTTTACCAGCATGTCTTTAACAATATTGGTCCACATCCTTTCTTCAAGAAAATATGGAAGTCCAGCTGCACGCCTCGCATCAAATTCTTCGCTTGCTTGCTACTAGTAAACAAACTCAACACAAAATCTATGATACAACGTAGACACCTGAATGTTCAAGATAACACCATCTATGTAATGTGTGACAGGGGGGAAGAGGAGACCATAGACCACTTGTTTTTCTGCTGCCCTTTTGCTGCTGAGTGGTGGGCTTCCGATCAAGTTCAGTAGGATAATACTCTTCATTGCATCGATAGACTCTGGCATTCTCAAAATTCAAACTCCCTGCCCTTCTTCACCGAGATGACTCTCATATCGGTTTGGGAGATGTGGAAACTTCAAAATGATAAAGTCTTTCATCGAAAAAACCCGACTCTTAGACTTTGGAAATTTAATTTTAGAAGTCAGGGATATCTTCAATTTGCAAGATTTAGGGAAGAGCTCAAATCTTCCTTTTGTGCTTGGTTAGATGCTTTTAGCTGATCCTCCCTCTGCCCTCTCGCGCGCTTGTAAGCCTTCTTTGCTTGTTCGTGTCTTTTCCCTTCTCCAGACTTGTAAGCACACACATCTATAAGTCACTATCTCGTTAATAAAATGGTTGGGCCGTTACTGTGGGGATCTCCCCCACACTGTTTCCGGTGAAAAAAACAAGTCACTGATGACAAGACCAAACTTGATGAGTTGACTGCTGGCGCTGAAGCAACTCATAAAGAACTTGATGTGTTAAAGTACGAGGAAGCCAATCTCTTGGTCAAATTGAGGCAAACACGTGTGAAGATCACTGAAGCTGAGCAAAAATTGGCCAATTTCCCCAAAACCATTGAAGATCGGAAGTCAAAATTAAAAGCATCAGCCAAATACTTAGCAGCCCTCAACAAGACCTTGAAGCCGATTCGAGGCTCTAAAGCGGATGATATACGTGTCATTGAAGAAGTTGATCAAAGTCACATGCGTGCCATATCGGCTATTCAGAACTACCAAGGTTGATGTAATAGCTTAAATCTTCAAACTCTAAACCCAATACATTTTTGCCCAAACATTCAGTACACTTATGTAATATATCTATCGGCCATCGAGCCGATTTACTCCTGCTTTTTTATACTTAGATATTTCATGAAATTTTGGTCTAAGGGCGATATTTAATATCAGCCATCTTGAGGCGATGTAATATACATCGGCTTTACCAAAAATCAGCTAAACAACCGATTATGAATTAATCCAAACACTTGGATAGTATTTCTTCAAATATTTTCTTTTAAGTGCTTTGTAAAAAATTTCTCCATCTAATCCTTCAAGCATATAAGCATTTTCGGTACATAATGATGAATCTGAAAAGGTCCTTCCGAATTAGGAGACCATTTTCCAAACTTACTATCTATTGTCCCAATCGACAATATTAACTTCCAAACAAGTTTCCTACATCAAAAAGCTTTGGCACAACCTTTTTGTTATAATGCCTCGAAACCCTTTCTTTGTCTCTTTTAGTTTTCTCCAGAGCACGTAATCAGACCTCTGTCAAATCTTCTAATCAATCAATCATCAAGTTATGTAATCATCGGGCGATAGCTCATTTTGTAATGAAATCTGTCTTAAGCCGATGTTAGTTTCCCAAGGCAAAATAGCTTCATGCCAATATACCAGTTGATAAGGTGGTACCTGTGTAGCTCCATGACAAGACATCCGATAAGCCAATAATGAATCTGCTAAAGTAGTGTGCCACCTCCTTGGTTGTTCTACAATTTTCTTCTTAATCAACTTAATCAGACTCTTGATAGATGTTTCTGCCTGAGTATTGGCTTGTGCATAATAAGGAGATTAATTCAACAACTTAATTCCCATACTTTCGACAAATTGAACAAACTCATCTGACACAAAATAGAACTCTGATCCGTAGTTACACTCCATCGAATCCCAAACCAATAGACTATATGCTCCTTTACAAACTCAATAACATCCTTGGAATCAACTTTCTTTAAAGGAATAGTCTCAACCCACTTTATAAAATAATCTATTGCCAAAATATATTTATGTCCCATGCTGGATGGTGGATTGCTCTGGTCGATATCAATTCCACAACCCTTGAACGACCATGGCTTGATGATAGGATTCATAACCTACACTGGTGTTCTTTGAACTGCTTCAAATTTCTGACAATCCTAGCATCCTTCATAATACCTGAAACAATCTTCCAACACTGTCGGCCAAAAATATCCAACACGACGAAGTAACCATCTCATCTTATGAGCCGATTGATGTGTTCCACAAATGCTTTCATGTACTTTACACATAACAACTTTAGCTTCCTCTAAATAAAAACATTTAAGCAAAACTCCATCAATCATCCAATAATACAGATCATCATCAAGCAAAACATACTTAAGGGCTTTGTACTTTATCTTTCTTGACGCTGATTGAGAAGGGTTTCTCAAGTATTCAACAATCTCATGTCTCCAATCATCGGCATTAAGACTAGCAACTTCAATCTCGACATCTTTGAACATCGTCTTATAACCCGATTCACCATAGGCCAAATCACTGGCCTCATTTTTGTACTCTAGGAACATGCTTCTTCATAGTTATAGTTCTGATCTTGAAACTCCTCTTCAACTCTTAACACATCTCATTATAACCTCTTAGAATTTTACTTTTGCATTCATACTCCCATGACAACTGCCTGATTACCAACAATGAATCACCAACAATCTCCATTGCATCAGCTTCGATCTCTTTTAATAATATAAGTGTGTTGAAAATTGCCTCATATTCTGCTTGCATGTTTGTATAATAAGGTTTGAATGTAAATGCAAAGCCAAAACTTGTCCCCCGAGATGAAATAATAACTAAGCCAATATAACATCTGCAAACATATTCATCGAAGAATAGTGTCCAATCATTAACTACCTTAACTGTTTCACATAGCAAATCAAGCTCCGTTAAAGCAAAAATCCAATTTCCAATCCTCCCTTTCAATACTGGAGCTGATCACACGTATTTCACTATATCGGCTTTGCAAACCACAATGCAGTCATTGGACAATAGATAATGCCTTAACTTGGTACATGCAAAATATCAACATAAACACAATTTATCCACTAGGTATACCTTGATTCAGCATCTAAAAACCTCCTGCTAAGATAAAATATGGCCCTCTCCGTACTTACAAATTTCTGAATCAAGATTGATCCGATGGACTTCTCATCGGCTGACAAATATAACTTGAATGAAACCCCTTTTTATGGTGGTATTAAAACTGGAGGAGAACTCAAATATTTCTTGATATTATCCAATGCTATCTGCTATTTTTCTCCCCATATAAAATCTTGATCGGCCTTCAACCATAACAATAGAGTAAACGACTCAATTCTCCTTGACAAGTTTGATATAAACCTTCTGTCAAAATTAATTTGGCCAATCAAAGATTGTAACTTACTATTATTATCTTGAGGTTTTATATCCTTAATAGCCTTAATACTTCGTTGACTGCTCTCAATCCCTCTTCCATGAACAATAAACCCAAAAAACTGTTCAGCCGATACACCAAATGCTCATTTAGTTGGATTCATCTTTCAGCCATATTCCTGGTTCTTTCCAATACCTGTCGCAAATCGACTAAGTGTCCATTAACTTTCTTTGTTTTCACAACTATATCATCTATATAAATTTCAACCATCAATCCGATAAGATCATGAAATTTATAATTCATAGCTCTTTGATATGTAGTACCAGCACTTTTCAAACAAAAAGTTATAATAACCAACTCATATAAGTCTATTGCACAGGACATCTAAAAGCAGTCATATGAATATCCACTTCAGCCATAAAAATTTGGTTATACTGTGCATTGGCCTCAATAAAACATACAATCTTGTGACCCGAAGTTGCATCAACCAATAAACCAGTAATCGGCATTGGGTATTCATCCTTAGGAGGAGCTTTGCTTAAATCTCTATAATCAACACAAACCCTCAACTTCCCCTTTTTCTTCATTACTCGTACTATGCTAGAAATCCATTCAGCATATTGACAAGGCCTAACATAATTAGCGTCATAAAGTCTTGTTATCTCTGCATTGATAATGTCATACATCTCAGGTTTGAATCGCCTCGGTTGCTCTTTGTATGGCCAATATTCCGGTTTAATAGGTAGCCGATATTCGACAATCGATCGGCTAAGTTCTGGCATCTCATGATATTCCCAAGCAAAACAATCTCTATATTCTTTTAAGAACTCTACAAACTCCCTTTTAAACTCGTAAGACAATTTAGCACTTACAAATTTCGGCCTTGGCTGATGAGGACATTCCAACCATGTATGCTCCCTCAAGCGTCAACAACCCACAAATCAAAATCAATGATACAAATCAAGGGTCGGTTACACGTAGTCGAACAAAGGAACTACAACAAGAGGTGAACGCGCTACTTTGTGAAGTCCATTTAAATGCTAATAAGAATTATATACTGCATAATTTGTGCACATTTCTATTGCTCAGGTTCACCATAGAGAATGACAAGGATACACAAGACGAAGACTACAAAGAAGAACAACACTCGAACCAAGCTAGTCCAGCAGAATAATCAGAAAGAAACAATCATAACTTTTGATGCACAAAAGCAATGAATGTTAATGTGCACATTTTAGGAAGCTTATCAAGTGGCCAACCGAACAAACTGGTCATCTTTTGGAGTTCCCAAGATGGAGTTATAGCCAAATTAGGGAAGACTGCGGAGAAGGCCAACAGTCTATTTGATGTTTAAGTTTCCATGCAAAACTGCACCATTCTACAATAATTCGTGGTGCATTATGCACATTACTAGGAAGCTCATTGAGTCTAGTTTTACACCAAACAAACAAATCGTCATTTGTAGTTTCCAAGATGGAGTTATGACCAAATTAGTGAAGACTGCGCAGAGTTGTTTTTGTGAAGCCTTTTCACATACTATGCCCCTTCATTTCTATTTCGGTTTTGCACCCATCTAGGAGGGTTGTGCCTAGTATAAATATCCCTTCACTCCTAAAGCAAAGACAACCTTTTGATAATCCAAATACAGAACCTTTTGTTCAGTTGTGTGCTAACAAATCTAGAGAGAGATCTCTACCCCTTGCTCTTGAGTTTTCATTCGTGGAGATTACAGAAGCGGCCGAGTCATCGACACCCAATCCGTGCTCTTGGTCCATCGATTCTAGGTTGCGTAGGTTGCTTTCTTTGAGAGTGTGGTTGGGCGAATCCTTCGTTCAAGCTGCCATATAAAGACGGTGGTTGGCTCCTTGTGCGTGTCGTCAGGTTGCACTAGTTATCGTTGCTTGCAGCAAGTTACCAGCTGTTCTTCAGCTAATTATCAAGATCGAGGTCCTACATCGTGAGGATTGGGATCAAGCCTTCATCATTGGCTTATCTCTAGTTCCAATATCTAATTCTTCTAACACATCGGCCGACATAAAACCTTGTCCTAACTTGCCTTCAAAATCTTCCACAATGTCCTTACAGTAAAAGTTGGGGTCCAACATCATAGATTGGTTGTATATCATAATCGGATACTTTTAAGAAATCACCTTCCCACACTTTTCCTGATAAACAATCAATTCCATCCATCTCCCAAATAGATAAATCGGCAGTAGCAATCTTAACTGACCTATCGGCTTGCATGATTTCTACATGGTCTCCTTGCCATTATGTCAAGCTTTGATGCATTGTTGATGAAATACCAAATTTAGCATGAATCCAATCTCTTCCCAACAATAAGCTATATAAACCATTTCCATCAATGACAAAAAATATAGTAGAAATAGTCTTACTGCCTATTGTCAATTTTACATTCAAAACTCCTTTGGCATCCGATGAATTCCCTCCAAAATCCGTAAGAACCATATTGGTCTTGATCAAATCTTCTGATGTTTTCCGAAGCTTTCTATACGTGGTATAAGGCATCCAATTTAATACAGCCCCTCTATCGACTAATATCTTAGACATCGGCTTCCCATTAACTAATCCCTTTATATACAATGGCTTATAGATGCCGATGTTCTGTTTCTTCAAGCTTCTCAAATATTGGTTATTGAGGAGACAAAACCAACTGTGTTGTCTATTCTTCAAAAACTTCTTCATCGGACGTAAAAATTGTATATTCTGCAAGCAATATGAACACCATATGGATAGAAGATGAAGCTTCAATATTATCAACTCCAATAGTTTTTTCCCTTGACAGAAGTTAAAATCTTTTTCTTATCGGCTTTAACATTGTCGGCTTCAACTATTTTCCTTTTTACTCGCCACTTCTTCCTTGTACCCCGTAGCCGATAATCAATTTATTCTTCAACTTCTTCCATTTGCTCTTCACTTCTTAATCTTGGAACTCTTCTCTTCTGATTTTAAGTGAATATACCACTTGGGCAACATTGAGGATTTTGAACTTGTCTATTTCATTTTCTTCGTAATCTACAACATAATCTGAAACAAGATCCTTAACCCGAGCCTAACTCGAACCCAAAACTAGTTGTATTGGCTGCCTTGTCCATATCGGATGGCCGAGTCTGACTCTGTATCGGCTGATACAACCTTCAGCCGATGTGAAGGGTTACGCGGAGGCTACGCTGGCCAAAAACAAAAACTTTTACCGCGCAAACCAGGAACACTTGCAAGTAAGGGCCGATAGATTGTTTCCGGTTGGAGTATGCAGCGGAAACAGCCAATCAGGGCTATCCGATATGGAACTGTGCTGGCCGATGATAGCCGATTCCCGCAAGCCGACAGCCGATTCCTGGGGACAGCCGATTCACCAATCAATCGCTTCGCCGATCTAGCCGATTCGCCGAGTCGTCAGACCGCGTTCTCGCGCCTCGCTCTGATGTGCTCGACCACAGCGGATTCGTAGCCGATCAACAGCGCGCAACGTAGCAACGCCTCTACTGGTATCCACACGTCCGGGGACAGAACGCCGAACACCCGTGTGCTAGCACGCGATGCAAGGCTAGGGTTTGGCTCGAAAGTGGGGAGGGTTTCCGTGGAGATTGATCTCAACGACTTCTGTTGTGGATTCGGATCAAGTGATTCAATTGACGTCGATCAGCTCTCCACCCCTCACCCTTTTATATAGAGTTGGCTGACTGGGATTAGTGGCCGATCAGGACTCTATTTCAAATCGGATCCTATCCGAATCTCATAGAGTTGGCCGCCCATACATCGTAAGACCATAGGACTCTATCCGATCAGATCCCTATCCGATCAAGCCGTATTCGAGTCCAACTCAAATGCCTGTTCTTATCCCCTTAAGCGTGCGACCCTATAGGTTCAGGTATACTCGGTTTCTGCTATAGTCTAACTTAGCCGATCGTCGGCTCGGGTCCAACTCAGCCGACCTGTCAACAGCAGTGCCTAGCAGCACATATTGACACCATAGTATACAAGAATATAATATCAGCTCTGAACCTACAATGTGTACACAAATCCCTTTGCCTCATGATACCAATTAAGCTATAGGCAAGGTGTGTGCCATCCCTTCAATATCTTAACCATTCACTCGAACCGTATTGGATTATCTGTCTGTTGATTGACTCCTCAATCAACTTAGCATGGCCATGCATTTCCATAATCCATTACCTCGAGGGGCCTAGAGATATCTATCCAAAGGAGGGGCAAATTCCATCTTGATCACTCACATCCCACTCCATATTTCATGGCAAACCCGAAAACTACCTTTATAACTACCCAGTTACGGAATAGCGTTTGGTAGTCCCAAAGTAGGCTACTACACATGTTGGAATCCATGGTGATCTCGGTCTAAGGACTTTGTACCAACACTACCGAGACCAACTAATGGCACATTAATTCTGTAGTGTCTCATGGTGGGTCTATCCAACAATGTGTTCTCTAACACATATGTCCATGTTTATTGATTTGGTATCTCTATATCTATGATCTATGAGACATGATCATAAATCAATAAACATGCCGATGTTAGAATCATATTAGTTCCAATAATATGACATATGATCAGGGATCATTTAGAAATAGATTCATACATATAGAGTCTCATAAATAAGTCACGTACTTATTGATCAATACAAGATGTCTATTTCATGGAACTGAATAACACTTTATTCATAAATACATAAACATTGACCATGATATCCAACATCTCCATGTTGCCTCTAGGGCATATCACTAACAATACCCATTGCTCTTGTGTGCGCCTCATGCTTCGGCTGAGGGAGAGGTTTTGTCAGCGGATTAGCTATGTTGAGATCCGTGTGCACTTTGCATATCTTGACATCACCTCTGTCCACTATCTCATGGATGAGATCATATCGCCGAAGTATGTGTTTGGACTTCTGATGTGACCTCGGCTCCTTGGTTTGCGCATTGGCTCCACTATTATCACAATAGAGAGACATTGGACAAGTCATACTAGTCATCACACCAAGCTCAGAAACGAATTTCTTGATCCAAACAGCCTCCTTTGCAGCTTCCGAAGCAGCAATATACTCGGCCTCCGTTGTAGAATCAGCAACGTATCCCGCTTGGAACTCTTCCACGTTGCGCCTCCGTTCGGCGAGAACACGAACCCGCATTGCGATCTATAATCATCCTTGTCTGTTTGGAAGCTAGCATCGGTGTAACCACTTACAACGAGCTCTTCTTCACCTCCATAGACTAGGAACATATCCTTAGTTCTTCTCAAGTACTTAAGGATATTCTTTACGGCAGTCCAGTGACCTTCACCTGGATCTGACTGGTATCTGCTCGTAGCACTCAAAGCGTACGAGACATCTGGACGTGTACAAAGCATGGCATACATGATGGATCCAATTGCCGAAGCATATGGAACCATAACCATCTTATTCCGCTCATCATGTGTCTGAGGACACTGATTCTTGCTAAGATTAATGCCATGTGACTGAAGGGTAACGCGGAAGCTACGCTAGCCGAAAACAAAAATTTCTACCGCGCAAACCAGAACACTTGCAAGTAAGGGCCGATAGATCGTTACCGATTGGAGTAGAGTGCGCGGAATAGCCAATCGGGCAATCCGATCCGGAACAGTGCCGATTCCCGGAGACAGCCGATTCGCCAATCAGCCGATTCGAGTCGTCCGGCCGCGTTCTCACGCCTCGCTCCGATGCGCCCGCCCGCAGCCTGATCAAGAGCGCGCAACGTAGCAGCGCCTCTACCGGTATCCACACGTCCGGGGACGAACGCCGTACACCCGTGTGCTAGCACGCGATGCAAGGCTAGGGTTTGGCTCGAAAGTGGGGAGGGTTTCCGTGGAGATTGATCTCGGCGACTTGTTGCATGCGATGCAATTGACGTGTCACGGCTCTCCACCCCTCCCTCCTTTATATAGAGTTGGCCGACTGGGACTAGTGGCCGATTAGGACTCTATTTTGAATCGGATCTCATCCGTATCTCATAGAGTTGGCCGCCCCACACGTCGTAAGCCCATAGGACTCTATCCGATCGGATCCCTATCCGATCGAGCCGTATCCGAGTCCAACTCGAATATCTATTCTATCCCCTTAAGCGTGCGACCCCGTAGGTTCAGGTATACTCGGTTTCGGCTATAGTCTAACTTAGCCGATCGTCGGCTCGAGTCTAACTCAGCCGACTGTCAATAGCGGCGCCTAGCAGCACATATTGACACCATAGTATACAAGAATAATATCGGCTCGAACCTGTAATGTGTACACAAATCCCTTTGCCTCACGATACCGTTAAGCTATAGGCAAGATGTGTGCCATCCCTTCAATAGGTTAACCATTCACTCGAACCGTATTGGATTATCTGCTTGATTGACTCCTCAATCAACTTAGCATGGCCATGCATTTCCATAATCCATTACCTCGAGGGGCCCAGAGATATCTCTCCAAAGGAGGGGCAAATTCCATCTTGATCACTCACATCCCACTCCATGTTTCATAGCAAACCTGAAAACTACCTTTATAACTACCCGTTATGGAATAGCGTTTGGTAGTCCCAAAGTAGGCTACTACACATGTTGGAATCCATGGTGATCTCGGGTCTAAGGACATTGTACCAACACTACCCGAGACCAACTAATGGCACATTAATTCTGTAGTGTCTCATGGTGGGTCTATCCAACAATGTGTTCTCCAACACATATGTCCATGTTTATTGATTTGGTATCTCCATACCCATGATCTATGAGACATGATCATCAATCAATAAACATGCCGATCTTAGAATCATATTTGTTCCAACAATATGACATATGATCAAGGATCGTTTAGAAATAGATTCATACATAAAGAGTCTCATAAATAAGTCACGTACTTATTGATCAATACAAGATGTCTATTTCATGGAACTGAATAACACTTTATTCATTTATACATAAACATTGACGTGATATCCAACATCTCCATGTTGCCTCTAGGGCATATCACTAACAATCTCCCACTTGCACTAGAGTCAATCATGTAAGTATCTAATACCCATTGCTCTTGTGTGCGCCTCATGCTTCTCCGAGGAGAGGTTTTGTCGGCGGATCGGCTATGTTGAGATCCGTGTGCACTTTGCATATCTTGACATCACCTCGTCCACTATCTCGCGGATGAGATGATATCGCCGAAGTATGTGTTTGGACTTCGATGTGACCTCGGCTCCTTGGCTCGCGCAATGGCTCCACTATTATCACAATAGAGAGACATTGGACCGGTCGTACTAGTCATCACACCAAGCTCGAAACGAATTTCTTGATCCAAACAGCCTCCTTGCAGCTTCGAAGCAGCAATATACTCGGCCTCCGTTGTAGAATCAGCAACGTATCCCGCTTGGAACTCTTCCAGTGATCGCGCCTCCGTTCGGCGAGAACACGAACCCGATTGCGATCTATAATCATCCTTGTCTGTTTGGAAGCTAGCATCGGTGTAACCACTTACAACGAGCTCTTCTTCACCTCCATAGACTAGGAACATATCCTTAGTTCTTCTCAAATACATAAGGATATTCTTTATGGCGATCCAGTGACCTTCACCTGGATCGGCGGTATCTGCTCGTAGCACTCAAAGCGTACGAGACATGCGGCGTGTACAAAGCATGGCATACATGATGGATCCAATTGCCGAAGCATATGGAACCATACCCATCTTATTCCACTCATCATGTGTCCGAGGGCACGATTCTTGCTAAGATTAATGCCATGTGACATGGGCAAGAAACCTTTCTTGGAATCATGCATGTTGAACCTTTTCAACACCTTGTCAATGTATGTACTTTGGCTTAATCCAATTAGCCTCTTGGATCTATCTCTATAGATCCGAATGCTAATATGTATGTTGCCTCCCTAAGTCTTTCATGGAAAAACTATTTTTCAATGAAGACTTGACGGATTCTAGCATAGGGATATCATTTCCAATCGTAATATGTCATCCACATATAAGATTAGAAATACAATTGCGCTCCCACTGACCTTTTTGTAAACACAGGCCTCTTCTTCATTTTTGATGAAACCAAACCCTTTGATTACTTCATCAAAACGAATATTCCAACTCCGAGATGCCGCTTCAATCCATAAATGGATTTTAGTAGCTTGCATATCTTTCCAGCGATTCGGATCGACAAAACCCCGAGGTTGTATCATGTATACATCCTCGCTTAGGTTTCCATTTAGGAAAGCCGTTTTGACATCCATCTGCCATATCTCATAATCGAAATATGCAGCAATCGCTAGGATAATCCGAATAGATTTAAGCATTGCGACGGGCGAGAAGGTTTCATCCTAATCAACTCCTTGAATCTGTTTAAAACCTTTCGCCACCAATCGCGCCTTATAGATGTGAACATTTCCATCCATATCGGCCTTTTTCTTAAAAACCCATTTACACTCAATGGTTTTGACACCATCGGTGGATCAACCAAGTTCCAAACTTGATTTTCGTACATGGATTCTATTTCGGATTTCATGGCTCCAAGCCACTTGTTGGAATCGGGTCCCACCATCGCTTCCTCATAGGTCTTAGGTTCATCGTTGTCCAACAACAATATATCACATTGTTCCGCTCCCGTGTACGTCGGGCGCACGACGTGATCTTTCGGACCTCCGTGGGGCGGTGTATCTACAAGCGGTGGCGCAACACTTTGCACCTCCCGTTGTGGTTCGTGGTCGTGAAACATTTTCTCGGTGTTTCTTGAACTTCTTCAAGATGCACCCTGCTCCCACTAACCCTTCTTGAAAGAAACTCTTTCTCCAAGAAGACACCGTGTCGGGCGACAAACACTTTGCCTTGTTCCCGATTATAAAAGTAATATCCCTTAGTTTCCTTAGGATATCCCACAAAGAAGCACTTGTCGATTTGGGTGTGAGCTTGTCGATCGTAAACGTTTTACATAAGCTTCGCATCCCCAAATTTTGAGAAAAGACAAACTAGGGGGTTGCCCTGTCCATATCTCATATGGTGTCTTTTCAACCGACTTAGATGGAACTCTATTTAGTGTGAGCGCAGTGTTTCAAGAGCATATCCCCAAAAGGATAACGGAAGATCACTTTGGCTCATCATGGACCGCACCATGTCCAACAAGGTGCGATTTCTCCGTTCGGACACTCGTTCCATTGTGGAGTTCTGGCGGAGTCAAGCGTGGAACAATTCCACAATCTTTAAGATGATTACCAAACTCTTGGCTCAAGTATTCCCCTCCACGATCGATCGTAGAAACTTGATTGTTTTCCTAAATGATTATGTACTTCATTCTGGAATTTCTTTGAACTTTTCAAAGGATTCGGACTTATGCCTCATTAAGTAAATATAACCATATCTACTAAAGTCATCGGTAAAGGTAATGAAGTGCGATAACCACCTCTCGGCCGTTGAGCTCATTGGTCCACATACATCGGTATGTACGAGTGCCAACAAGTCACTTGCTCTCTCACCGTGTCCCGTGAAAGGTGCCTTTGTCATCTTACCAAGTAAACAAGACTCACATGTCTCAAATGATTCAAAATCAAAAGAGTGAAGCATCCATCCTTATGGAGCTTCTCCATGCGTTTCGATTTATATGGCCTAAGCAACAATGCCGGATGAACGTGGGGTTTGTATTATTAGAGAGTTGCCTTTGTGTATTAATGTTATAGATGGGAGACGCTTCAAGATTCAAAACGTATAATCCATTCACCAATGGAGCATGAAAATAGAACATATCTTTGAGATATATTGAACAACCATTGTCCATTGATCTAAAATCATATCCTTCCGCTTGCAAACATGAAGTGGAAATAACGTTTGGACATAGTGTTGGAACACAACAATAATTATTTAATTCCAAAACTAATCCCGAAGGTAGATGAAGTGGTACTGTGTTGCGACAAGAACGTAGCAACGCTTGCTCTATTGCCGACGCGCGTGTTCACCTCGCCCCTTCTTAAGCCTCTACTTCTTCTCATTCCCGCAACGACTTGCAAATATGAGCTACGATCCGGTATCAAATACCCAACAATCGGTAGGTGAAGTAGCAAGATTAATGTCTATAACATTAATACCAGCGTAAGTCGTACTTTGCTTCTTTTTGAGATCCTCCATGTACTTCTTGCAGTTCCTTTTCCAAAGGGCTGTCTCCTTGCAGTAGAAGCAAACGACATCGATGCCGTCGACCCTTCTTGCCCTTCTTTGCATTGGAGGCACTCGCGGTCTCATCGGGAGTTAGCTTCCTCTTGGTGCAAAGTTTCTTGAACGGTGGTTTGCGCTTAGCCTTCTCCATCATCATCACATGATGACCGTTTTTCGGATACTCTCCTCATTGTCTTTAGCATCCCATGCAATTCAGCCAAGGTTCTATCCATATTGTTCATGTGATAGTTTAATATGAATGGCTCGAAGCTCGGAGGGAGCGGCGGAGAATCACATCGTAGCCAACTCTTGGCTAAGGGGAAAACCTAGTTTTCCGGACTCTCGATATAGCCAATCATCTTTATCACATGCGGACGACGGGATTCCCCTCAACAAGCTGCACGCAAACAAGGACTTCGAGGTGTTGAACCTCTCGGCCCGAGCTTGGTTCTCAAACATGCCACGCAGTCCACGAATAATAGTGTGAGCATTGCTCTCATATTGCTTCGAAGCTCGGGGGACATTGTAGCAAGCATGAGACGGCTTATATCTAGGGCATCATTAGTGTGCTTCTCGTAAGCTCTCCGTGCGATTAAGTGGCATTATTAGGCAAATCCTCGGGATAGGGTACTTCAAGAACGTACTCCTTACGCTCTTGCTTGAGAACAATTCTCAAGTTGCAATACCAATCCATAATGTTTGTTCCGTTTAAATTTTCTTTTCAAGAATAGATCGCAAATTAAAAGCACTTGGGTGTAGTATTAGCCGCCATTTATTCTACAACGGAAAAAGCAAAGTTTAGAACAATGTTTATGCTATGTCTATTGTTAAACAATTTAACATTAGACTCCCATTACGTATTTTACACCTTCCCTCTAGGTTACGTATTGGGTCAAGATCCACATGTTAGTTAATTTATAGTGAGCTTTGGCATCACGCTAAAAAATTAATAACATCGGTAAGCAACTTCTTGCTAATCACATCTCTATGTGACTCTTGTTGTTGGTGTGGCATCTCTATGCCCCGGCGCCAACCTATGCCCCAAGGCCCAAAACTGTTTTGATAGCCTTGTTAAGTAAACCAGATGCTCTGCAGTATATGTCCGACATATACCCACTCGTGTTATGATAGAGAATGGCACTCTGCTTTGGCAGACCCACCATTGACGAGCATAACGGTGACGGGTGCAACATTTGGAAGGGCATCATTACTACTTAATTTTGTGAGGGATGCTATCCTATCAAACAAACATATCACATATATGAAAGCAGGTAGAATAGCATGAAATAGTATGGCCCCTTCACATGGTGATCTCCATCTCCATGCCGTGTGTGGGATCTCCATCTTCATCACCGTTCTTTCGAGTGCCGAATGCTTGATTTCTTCAAACTAAGCTACTACTATAGAAGCTCTAATTGAAGATTACATCGACTCGCAGGTCGTGAAAGAATATTACAAGCATTGCACGTAAGAAAGAATATTACGGGATTGCACATATGAAAGAATATTACATGCATCACATGCATCTCATACATACAATAGGGCCATACCATCTCAAAGCATTCTCTGCAAAAACAAGTTAGGCGTAGAAACGTTTTCTACTTATCGCAGAGCTACGGCACCGAGACGACCTATAAGGGGTACCACACAAAATTCATAGATCCGATCTATGAAATCGCTTACGCAAACCATGTCGGCATAATCACATTATGTCGTCCCGATACACTACCAAGGGAGATGGTTTGCGTAGGCGCGAGGCAGCTAACAAGATCGGACTACGAGATAGCTTCGGTATAATCACATTATACCGTTCCAATACACTATCAAGGAACGCTATCTCGAACCCGACTCAAACTGAGTTCTATGGATATTGCTTCGACGTAATCACATTACTCCGTTCCGATACACTATCAAGGAACGCAATTACCATCAACTCTCCTCAACAGATCACGTAAAACCGATTGATCTAATCAACCCGTGCGCAAAACTTGTTCCAGATCCAATCTAAAACCCGAACTAAGCAAGATTAGCTCTGATACCACTGAAGGGTTACGCGGAGGCTATGCTAGCCAAAAACAAAAACTTTTACCGCGCAAACCAGGAACACTTGCAAGTAAGGGCCGATAGATCGTTACCGATTGGAGTATGTAGCGGAAATAGCCAATCGGGCTATCCGATCGAAACCGTTGGCCGATGATAGCCGATTCCCGCAAGCCGCGGCCGATTCCGGGGACAGCCGATTCACCAATCGGCCGCTTCGCCGATGTAGCCAATTCGTCGAGTCGTCTGACCGCGTTCTCACGCCTCGCTCTGATGCGCTCGACCGCAGCCGATTCCACCACAGCCGATTGATTCGTAGCCGATCAACGGCGCGCAACGTAGCAGCGCCTCTACCGTATCCACACGTCCGGGGACGAACGCCGAACACCCGTATGCTAGCACGCGATGCAAGGCTAGGGTTTGGCTCGAAAGTGGGGAGGGTTTTCGTGGAGATTGATCTCGGCGACTTCATTGCGGATTCGGATCAAGCGATTCAATTGATGTCGATCAGCTCTCCACCCCTCACCCCTTTATATAGAGTTGGCCGACGGGATTAGTGGCCGATCGGGACTCTATTTCCAATCGGATCCTATCCGAATCTCATAGAGTCGGCCGCCCATACGTCGTAAGACCATAGGACTCTATCCGATCGGATCCCTATCCGATCGAGCCGTATTCAAGTCCAACTCGAATGCCGTTGTTATCCCCTTAAGCGTGCGACCACAGTAGGTTCAGGTATACTCGGTTTCGGCTATAGTCTAACTTAGCCGATCGTCGGCTCGAGTCCAACTCACGCCGACCTGTCAAAAAGCGGCGCCTAGCAAGCACATATTGACACCATAGTATACAAGAATATAATATCGACTACGAACCTGTAATGTGTACACAAATCCGTTTGCCTCACGATACCAATTAAGCTATAGGGAAGGTGTGTGCCATCCCTTCAATATCTTAACCATTCACTCGAATCGTATTGGATTATCCGTCTGTTGATTGACTCCTCAATCAACTTAGCATGGCCATGCATTTCCATAATCCATTACCTCGAGGGCCTAGAGATATCTCTCCAAAGGAGGGGCAAATTCCAACTTGATCACTCACATCCCACTCCATGTTTCATAGCAAACCCGAAAACTACCTTTATAACTACCCGTTACGGAATAGCGTTTGGTAGTCCCAAAGTAGGTTACTACACATGTTTGAATCCATGGTGATCTCAGTCTAAGGACTTTGTACCAACACTACCGAGACCAACTAATGGCACATTAATTCCCGTAGTGTCTCATGGTGGGTCTATCCAACAATGTGTTCTCTAACACATATGTCTATGTTTATTGATTTGGTATCTCCATACCTATGATCTATGAGACATGATCATCAATCAATAAACATGCCGATCTTAGAATCATATTAGTTCCAATAATACGACATATGATCGGGGATCATTTAGAAATAGATTCATACATGTAGAGTCTCATAAATAAGTCACGTACTTATTGATCAATACAAGATGTCTATTTCATGGAACTGAATAACACTGTATTCATAAATACATAAACATTGACCATGATATCCAACATCTCCATGTTGCCTCTAGGGCATATCACTAACACGATGCGCAGTCAAAATTTGGCAACAACTCTTTCTCTCCACCTCGATTTTGTTGTTAACAAGTAGTCACCGGCAGATCCGCGTCGCTAAGCTTGAGCCCGCCTCCTGCTCAGTCCTACTCAAGCGCCCCGTCACCCGCTTGCTCCAGCTAAAGTTCGTTGGCGGTGATAGGGTCGCCCACTCCTGCCCGCCACCAGCCAGTCGCCTGCTACCTACTGCTTGGGAGAGGGAGGCGAGGGAGAGAGAGAGGAGGTGAGAAATGAGAGAGAGGGGAGTTGAGAGAGATAAGGATGAGGAGGAGAGGAGGTGAGAGAGATAAGATGAGGACTTCGAAAGTTTTGAAGATGCAGGAGGAGTGTCAGACTTGTAGGTTGGCCATTAAGAGGCCCTGTCGACGGTTGGGTCGACAGTCCTCAAAGGGGGGTGCCCAAAGAGGTGAAAGAGAACGGTAGAGAAGTTGTTCCCCGATGGATCTGATGGTCGACTCGAGTTCGGAGACGAGCCAAAGAGTAAGACACAACAAATTAAATTGGTTTGGCCCTCCCGAAGGATATTAAGCCTACGTCCAGTGTTCTTTGTTGGGGTGTGTGATGAACAAGAGTTACAAGGAGGGGTTCTTCGGGCTTGAAGCAAGCTGGCCAACAACCGGCAATGAGAATGCTGGAAATCGATCAGGATGTAGAAGTGTTCTCCTCTTTTTGGCCCCGTCGTCCTGCCCTCCTTTTTTATAGCTCAAGGAGGTCACGAACAGGGAGAGCTTGGGGCCAAGAAAGCTATGTCTAATGTGCTAAAAGGTAAGTACAAAACAACATCTGGTACAAAATGATCCACTAGGTCCTATACACCATAGGCAGCTTGTGCTCTCTCTATCTTGCCTTGGGATCCCTCTTCCGTCTGAGATACCTATACTGTGCTGTCGGGTGACGTCAGTCTCTGCTGGGGCTATACCCTTCCTCTTCCTTCTCGTGCGCCAAGTCTTCTCCCGAGGATGATCAAGGTCGGGCCGTAGTTGATGGGGTCGAGAGAGGAAAGCCGAGGTCAGACTCGGGGAAGGTCAGGACGTCCGACCCCACAGGAGGGGGTCGTGCCATCGACCACGTCCCGAGGACTCTCGATTTTCACTTCAACGAGTCATAGGTTCCCGTCCATAGGGTACCCTGGGCTGACACCCCCACAGGCCTGCCTGTGAAAATAAGTCTATTTTCGCAGATGAATCTGTTAAGTAGTCGCCTGCGATAATGTATTTTTTCATGGGTCCCTTGAACCTCCCCTTGGGGAGCAATTTTTGTATGCGGGGAAAGTTATGGCCTACCTGTATCCTAGAGGGGGTCTCGTCCATAAAAATCAATTTTGTAGGAGTGAAATATCAGGTTTTCTTGGAATTTTAAAAAAAAATTAAGTGTAGGATGAAATTATTTTCATGCTCCTGAGAGTTTATTTGATCGGAAAAGTGCACGGCTAACTATGTATCTACCAGGAAGAAATAAATACAGTAGTTGGATGGATTAGAAATGTAGTACTTTGAAAATTCTTTTATTTATGAACAAATTTTAAACAATAAAAACTCTTATATTTACAACGAAAAGAGTATATCACAAGTTGTTGTGGCGACCTACAATTTGAAAAATAATAATTATCCTGTTTGATGAAACATAATAAATATATTTAAACGCATGATTAAAACTTAAATATTTGTATTATCAAAAATAGTAGTGGAACTTATTAATCCGTGCGTTGGTGACCAATAAAAATCGGTGAGTAGTGGAACCATAAATGAAAAGTGCAAGTTGCTCTAATTATGGGAATCAACCAAACACCCATCTAAAAAAACAATCCTAATTAAGGTGTGGAATTGCAAAATAAGGCATCAAAAAACACCTCCTTAGTACACCGGTGGAAGTTTACAGTGTTTTATTTGTTGATGATCAACAATAAGAAAAGAGGGTAACATACTAGATCTAAAACATATGAGTAAAAGGGACAGGGATTTAGACAGGTTTAGACCCTCTCAACAAGAGGTAATCCATACTCTTGTTTTAAGGATTAAATCCGCCGGATGCTATATTGATGTAGTGATCGAGTTGTGGTTATGCCCTTAAAGGGCTTCCTACCCACCATATATAGGTTGGAAGGCAGGGTTACAAAGAAACATCTAGCAGAACAAGGCATCAGTCTTCTAGCCTATTACATGATAGTATCTAACCCAAACTATGGGATATGTCGTATAACACAAGGCAATGTTAAAGCTAAGTCCAAGTACATTATATAACATACGGATCTGACCCACTACCTATCTCTAGTCGGATATGCAAGCCGAGTGGGTATGACATATCCATAATCTTCAATGCAACTCCTGAGACATTCATAGTCAAGAATTAATCTTCTCCCAAGTTTGTTGAAATAAAAGCCGAGTGCTTCGATATCCTCCTTATAGACGCCTAAGCGCTTTTTCTCTTCAATATTGTCAAAAAAAATTTACAACAGGTTGCGGAGGTTTCATCTGAAAATCAAGGGAACAAAAAAATATGCATCCACTAGATGCAAGTGCACCTATAGGTGTAGTTCCGGACTATATGATTAATGATTAAAAAATTAACCAATCGAGTGGTTTATATATATATATCACCATACGTGGTGTTTAATTCCGAGTGCTTTTATCGAGTAATTCACCAACCACCTTTTATTAAGGACAACATCACACATAGCATTCAACCAACTCTGTTCGTCACCAAATTGATGTGCATTGCCTAAAGCAATTTGGGACTTTAGGTAAAAAAAATGTAGCGATTTTGTGACTTTAAATAAACACCTAAATAATACTTAGACTTGTATTAATAAGCCAAATTTTAAGCTATATATAAGCATACTGCCAGTACCTCAATATTGATTGCATAAAGAATGACCTTTAACAGAAAAGCCATTTGATGGCAAACAAAGGATTTTTAATGGTGTCGGGCTCAAGCCATGGACATATTTGTAAAAATAAAAATGCTTAGTCTCTAAAAGACACACAACTTTGTCGCACCAAGGAAATCTGGTTTGCAAACGCAATGGGCTTCGGCCCAACATGCCTACCGATACTCTTAAAAAACTCCCAGCGCACAATACAGCATCTTCTCTGCTGCTTCATCTTCGTTCCAATTTCCTCATCGTGGTCCTGTTGATCAACCTCCGCCACCAAAGCTAGGGTTAAGCCTCACCATACAAACCACCGTCGAAATCCTTCCACAAACAAAGCACGCGCAAGCGCATCTCACCCGCACCTTAATTCACATCACATTCTCCGGGGAAAACCCTTGATCCAGATTCCTTCATCCCCACCCATGGCAAAAGAGAGAGAAATCCCATTTGACCAATGGGCTACCTCGGATGTGACAGAGAAAAATCTACAGTAGATGGTGCAAGATGGCGTTCTTCTAGCCAACCCGCGACGCTGGCGAGGTCATGGTATTCACCAACTTCCTCTACAGCGTTTTCAGCCTTCCAACTTCTGAATTCTTCCACGGCTTGCTTGAATTCTACGGGCCTATGGTTTATCACCTCAACCATAACTCCATTCTGCATATAGCCATCTTCGTACATCTGCGTGAGGCATTCTTAGGAATCATGCCCCACTTAAACCTTTTTTGTTTCATCTTCTACTTAAAAGCCTAATCTTCCAAAGATGATGTTTGTGTACTGGGCAGATCTACATTCCCGCTTCGTGGCGATCTTAGAAAATCTTACTTCTCCCTTCCTTTGAAATCGACCAATAAGGGCTGGCACGCCTATTCGTTTTACATCTCGAACCCCACTCCTTGTCTTCCTGAATTCATTGGTCTTCCTCCTCTGCATCAAATCCCACTGGAACTCCTTGCCAGAAGGGCAAGACAGGGTTGAAATAAATATGCTTCTTTCCAAAATCATAGCCTTTACGAAAAATGGCTTCGCTGAAAACCAAATCACTCGGCACTTTATTAAGTGCCGATTGGCCCATATCAAAGAAAAAACAAAGCTAGCTTTTCAATACGAAGGCCAAAGCGATCCTAACCTAGAGGCCCAAGACACACTCGGATACAAACTCATGTGCAAGAGGATGTACAAGGTCTTCTCTTCGGGCATCGTGATCGACATCTCCCACAAGCTTCCATAATCCCCTTCAGTCTTCTGAATTCTCCTCTCGAGGAACATAATATTTGATGCAATTCCATGTATTGATCATCCTACTAGACAAGCTTGATTAATATGACTTCATTTTTGCAGGAAAACCCTTTGACTCCTATCCTCGCTTACCAAAAAGAGCACCAAGCAGGACAAGGAGGGCAGCCGGATGGCCTTCAGTTAGCAACCATTCACAGGGGAAGAAAACACACACACCTAGGCAAGAAACGAACAAGGCTGAGTGTCACACCAGGAGGTTTTCCCCTTTTAAAAATCATTAAAGAAAATCAGAAAAGAAAAAAATTTGTGATATAACCTAGAGCAAAGAAATAATTTTAAAATGCAAATTATAAGTGGAAATGGCATGGTAGGATTTTTACTAAATTCTACATGTCAATACATTAACAGAATTTTTAGTGGAATTTTAAGAGCGCTAGAAATAATTTTTAACCAATTAAATCAATAATAATAATTAAAATAAAGCTCGAGAAAATTATTTTTCTCTCTCCATCCTTTTACAGCCCTTTAAATCTGATTTTGGGCCGTCGGCCTGCTCTCTCTCGTGCGTGTCTTCCTCTCCCTCTCTCCTCTCTCGGATCGGCCGAAGGCCGAGGCCCATTAGCGCCCCTCGCCTACGAGCAAAAAGTCCACATCCCGTCCCTCTCTCTCCCGAGGGACTGACCGATGGGGCCCATCTGTCAGCCCCGTCGTGTTCCTTCGGCTGCGCTGCCACCGCTCACGCGCGCCTCGTATCCGTGTGATTCCCGGTCGCCCCTACTCTCCCGCGTGCCCTAACTCGTTGTCTTAACTCCCCGCATCCACCGCCAGACGTTGCCACCCCCGTCCGCCGCTCCCGTGCAAGTAAATGGCCAGATTTAATCGCCGTCCATTTATTCCCCATTTCCTCCCCAAGTTAACGCCGGGTGAGCAATTCCCGCCACCTTGACCAAAACCGACCTCTCGAGCCCTTTAAAACCCGGCCCTCACCTCTCTCATCCTTCGCACACCCTCACTCAAGTTCCACGCGTTCTGCCTCTCTCTCTCACCGTGTGCTCGAGCTCCACCACTTCCCATCCCCGTTGGGCCGCTGATTCCCACTGTCCCAAGCCACGTCAGACCTTCGCGCCATCCCCATCCTCTTCGCCCGCGTCTGAGCCCCATTGGTTGCCCCTCGTCACTGCCTCCTGCCGTCCGCTCGCAATCCCGTGCCGCTGTCTCCCTCCTCTGCAGCGACCTGTGGTGAGCCTGCCCCTCCCTCTCTCTCTCTCTCGGCCCGTGCATGCGCCGCCACTCCCATGTGTGCACGGCCTTGCCCGCGCGTTGCCGCGCCACTCCGCTGCTCCGCACTGTCGTCCCAATGGCGCCGACCGGTCTCCAGCTGCTGCGTGCCATCACCGGTCATCGCGCCACCCCTCGCTCCTTCCCGGTCGTTAGATCTACCTTCGGTGGATCGGCACCATCCGATCCTTGTGCTCGCGTGGCAAGTCACGTGGCCACCACGTCGGCACCATGTACGCCACATGGTGCGCTAGCCGCCGCTCGGCTCGTGGACCCAGTCCACCATGGACTGGTGCTCCCGCGGCCAATGATGTCAGCATTTTGCTGCTGAAGTTAGCCATAGTCGCTGACACAAGTCTCGGGATTTATTGCACAATAATTTATTAAGGATTTTTTCTGTTCTAGTAATAAACATAGTTAATCTTCTAAAATTCATATATTTTTAATATCAGCTCCGTTTAAGTCTATTCAAATTTCATTAAATTCATAAAAATGCAAGGAATCCATTAAAATGGGTTTGTTCCTAGTTTCAATAGACTTCTAGCATGTTTTGTTGAGTGTCTTGTTTGTCGTGTAGATTCCGGTAGTTCTGGTGCCCCGGGCATCTTCCAAGTTGCTGCGGAGTTTCCCAAGTCAAAGAGCAGGGCAAGTCATGCTTCATCATTGATCATATTGTACCCATTTTTGCTAAAATACCTTGCTTTTCTTATAAACTACATTTATTTTAGAATATCACTTTATGGGAATATTATGCATTAGTATTAGTACTCAGCCTTAGAACTTGACCACCCTGAACCTTTGATAAACTTGGGTATTAATATATCTAGATATTGGTATAGGATATGCTTAGCCCTACTTAGATCAACTAGCACACTAAATGGGTCTTTTCACTGAATGTTGTACTTAATCTAGTGACATTATGATCATGATTATCAACGAAAATATTACCATGGTGGGCTGTGGGTGCATTGGTTTTGGATAGTCGTGCCCATGGCAATTAAAGACTGGTTCACGGGAAATTCTGAAAGAAATACCGTACTAACCATAATCCAGAATGGACAACAGTGGGTTTCATTGTGTAGCCTTTCCCTAGCCAACGTTGCCTGGCAAGGGTGAGCGTTATGGAGTTGCAGTCGGTCGGGGGCTTACCGGTTGCTAGGCTGCTGGATTCATGGTGACACTCGGGGGGGAGGGGGGCTGCCCAATGCCCTGATGGGAGTGGGGGAAAAACCTTGGTGTGGATCAATTGGTTAGAAGGGGGGTTATACGAAAGGTCCTATCACACTCCCTTTGCGGGGTACCATGGCAGTATTGCGACAGACGAAAACATGTCGTGGGGCTGTGTCTTGTGGGTACAGTTGTACACCTCTGATCAGAGTAAAACTATTGTAATAGTCGAGCCCACGGTTACGGGCGATCGACCGTATTCATAGTGATTAGTCTCACGTCTCTAATAACCTCATTAATGGAACGTGACTAGTATAGGTGGATGGTTTGGGTCTGTCGTAACATGGGGATAACGTTGGACAGCGTTGATATTAATACTGCTTAATTAATTACAACTGTTTTACTGCTTTCAAATTATTGTTGTGAAATAGCTATTTTGTGCTAAAAAGTCAAACCCTAGCCTTATCCTTGTCTTCCCTTGCATCATACCTCCTCTTCTGGTATGAATTGCTGAGTACGTTGGAAGTACTCATTCTTGCCTCTTCCCCCACAGCTAGTCTCTGAAGCTGAGAAGACGTTGGAGACAAGTAGGCTTCGTCCGCACTTTGGAGATGCCTATGGAGTGGAGGTGCCACGCTGCAAGCATCCAAATTAGCCTTTAGCTCCTTTTATTTTTTCTCGCTGCTCTTTTGTAATCTTTTTGTTGTTTCTAAGACGTGGATCTATAATATCAACAATTATCAACAAATATCGAAAATTCTAGTTTTGAATTTTTGGCCGTGACAAGTTGGTATTAGAGCCAAATTCCAGACTGTAGGACAAGCCAACCGGAAAACCATAAGAGCCTCTCGAACTTTTCCATATGCATAAGTTCTCGTTGTTGGAGTTGTTTCGGGGAAATGTGGGTTCTGTTTACTCGGGGTTGGGAAAAATCTTGATCGTTTTCTAAAAAGGGAAGTTTTAAAAATCAAGTCAGTCTAGAGTAATAGGATTTTGGAAAAATGAGTTTCAAAATCATTGGAACCTTATTCGATAGTCGGTCGAGATTTCAAAGGGATAGATGTCTTAAGTTAAGTTTAGGTGGGAATGGTTGCAGATTTTGTACCTAAGCATTAATTTTAAGCATTACTTTATTGCTTAGATGGTGACGATAGTATCTTTACTTGGCTTCATGAAAATGTTTCATGCATAAAACCCTTCTTTACTCGTTTACTTTACTTGAATCATTTATTGCTTTATTTAACCTGGACTTGAGCATACATTCATTCCCCCTCCTTTGTCCTCTGTTGATGGCAGGGTGTCTCGCTACCCACCACGGTCAGGGTTTGGTGGGTTTCATCGCAGAGTTGGCTCGGATGGCCTTGGTAGTGGGCAACCCTGATGCACCGGAGTACACAGCTATCTCGCCTTTCAGTAGCGAGCTACCTCATCAGGTCCGATTGGAGGTGCACTGTTTCAATGGCATCAACTTTCCGAACATGGTGGTCACTACTTCGGGAGGAATGGACGAGCATGCCTCCCAAGAGGTTGCTTACCTGATGTTGGCTAGGTTGCGGGAGATGCACGACTACCATCTCCGACACTCTGATGAGGTGGACCGCCTCAAGAAGGTGATCACCACATTAAAAAGGGACTCCTAGCTCCCGGAGGCCTCCGGATCAGGATCATGCCCCGGAAGACCACCCAGGCACCTGTGCGCATCCGGTTGGTGCCCTGGAATCCTCCTTTGGCTCCACCACCACCCTAGCTCCTGCAGCACCAGCACCATCCCCTACCCCCGCTATGACTCAGGCGTTCGGACCCATCCTTGCTTTCGCCCCGGCCTCAGCATACCAGGGTGGAGGAGGAAGAGACGGGTGGAGAGTGGCTTCGACTCCACCGACCACAGGAGTCGCTCCGGCCGCTAGTGTGTCGCCACCCTTAGATTTCTGCCTTCTTAGTTTTTCTATTTGTTAGTTGTTGTGTGTTAGGAGTGTTTGCTTGTGGGATAGTGGTCAACCTATATAAAGTGTTGGTATGGGTTGCCCGATTAATGATGTTGAGTGGGTTTTATGTGTTTATAATAAAGATTAGATCAAAACAGTTAAATTAATAATGTTCAGCTTCTGAGTTCAATCTGTTTTCCTTCTTTGCTTTCCTTGCTCGGTCCGCTCCTTTAGATTGTGAACACAAGGAATGGTGGCTCCAATGCCCATGCCGAGTTTGCTAGAAACAACAACCAAGCCAATGGCAATGCTCCGCCGCCACCACCAGAGAACATCACCTTGGCCCAAGTCTTGGCGAATCAATCTCAAATGATGGCTTCAATGATGCAGCGGATGCAGCAGCATCACCAACAAATCAATAGCAGATATTGCAACAGTTTTAGCAGTAGCAGCAGAATAACACCCACAATTAGTTCGCACCCCCACCTCCCCCTCAATCCAAATTGCCCGAGTTTCTCCGTGTTCGGCCCCCAACTTTCTCTAGCATCACCAACCCCATGGAGGCAAATGATTGGCTTCATGCCATAGAGAATAAGTTGGACCTGCTTTAGTGCAATGATCAAGAAAGGGTGTCCTTTGCTACTCATCAACTACAAGGTCCTGCCTCTGCCTAGTGGCATAACTTCTTTGTCATCCGCAGAGTGGATGCAACTGCAGTCACTTGGGCAGACTTCTGACACTACTTTCGGAAGGCGCACATTCCCAGAGGGATTGTGGCGCAGAAGAAGGAGGAATTCAGATCCCTCGAACAAGGCAACAGGACTGTCACCGAATATCTGCACGAGTTCAATCGGTTAGCACGTTATGCTCCGGAGGACGTGTGCACCGACGACGAATGATAGGAGAAGTTCCTATCTGGACTCGATGATGAATTGGCAGATAAATTCATCTCGGGAGAATACACAAACTTTGAGAAACTGGTTGACAAGGCTATTTGCAAGAAGACCAGCGTAATAAGATCAGCAGAAAGAGGAAGGGTACTCAGTTCAGACCTCAGCCTCAACCGGGAGATCAACAATGGACGCGTTTCATGCCCGGAGGTCAGGGTGGACCAACCACGATGATCGTCCACCAGCATCAGCCTTATCACTTGAGAAACTTGCAAGCTAGCAGTAGCCACACTGGACAACAATAGCGAAATCCCGCTTCGCGTCCTCCAAAGGCGCCACCACAGCAGCAGCCCAAACCAGCACCGTTGAAGACGGACATCGGAGGTAAACCGGGCAATTGTTTAACCTGTTGCGAGCCCGGACATTTTGCGAATAAATGTTCGAAGCCCAAGCATGCACCTCGGTTTGTCCGAGCAAGGGTGTATCATGCTTCAGCAGAAGAAGCCCAAGCTGCACCGGAAGTCATATTGGGTATGTTCCCTTTGAACTCCTTTACTGCAACAGTCTTGTTTGATTTAGGTGCAACACATTCATTTATATAAAGGCTTTTGTTGGGGCACATGGGATATCAATAGTGAAACTTAAGATACCCATGCGGGTTCAAACCCCCGGAAAACATTTTAACACCGCTCACTACTGCCCCTCGGTGGCAATAGAAATTAAAGGATTCCAATTTCTAGCCAATCTTATTCTTCTGGAGTCGAAGGGCCTAGATGTCATCCTAGGGATAGATTGGTTGACCAGATATAAGGGATTCATCGATTGCGCTAGCCGCATGATCATCTTGATCAATGGTAATGGGGAGAAGGTTGTTTTCCATTCCCCAACACCACCGAAGCTGGTAGCAAGTTTGAATCAGGTCTCTACCAAGGAAATACAAGAGGAGGAGGGATGACACCAAAGAAATTAAAGGACACTCCCATAGTTTGTGTATCCTGATGTCTTTTCAGAAGACCTAACGACAATGCCACCAGAGGGAGAGAGATAGAGTTCCGGATTGACTTAATCCCAAGAACTCCTCCAATCAAGAAGAGACCCTATACGATGGAAGCCAATGAGTTAGCAGAAGTCAAGAAACCAGTTGATGAGCAACTACAGAAAGGTTACATCCGTCCGAACACCTCACCTTAGGGTGCTCCGATAATCTTTGTGGAGAAAAAGGATAAGACCAAGAGGATGTGCGTGGATTATCACCCACTGAATGAGGTTACTATTAAGAACAAATATCCTTTTCCACAGATCGATGATCTATTTGACCAACTAAAGGGAGCAAAGGTGTTCTCCAAGATAGACCTGCGATCAGGTTATCATTAGTTAAGAATTCAAGAGGAGGACATTCCCAAGACAACTTCTATCACTCGGTATGGGTTATATGAGTGTACGGTCATGTCATTTGGACTTACCAATGCACCAACCATCTTCATGAATTTGATGAACAAAGTGTTCATGGAATTTTTGGACAAGTTTGTCATTGTTTTCATCGATGACATACTTGTCTACTCCAAGTCTGAAGAGGAGCACGAGCAACATTTTCGTTTAATGCTCAAAAGGTTAAGGGATCATCAGCTTTATGCTAAGTTCAGCAAGTGTGCCTTTTGGTTAAAGGAAGTGCATTCCTCGCTCACATCGTGAATGCTCAAGGAGTAGCGGTTGACCCCTCTAATGTGGAATCAATAACCAAGTGGACTCCACCAAAGACCGTTACCCAGATCAGAAGTTTTCTCGGACCTGTGGGTTATTACTGTCGGTTCATTGAAAATTTCTCCAAATTTGTGAAGCCAATGATGACATTGCTGAAGAAAGATGAGAAGTTTAAATGGAGCTCAGAGCGCAACAAGAGTTTTGAAGAGCTTAAGAAGAAGTTGGTGTCTACACCGGTTTTGATCGTACTGGATCAAACCAAAGATTTCCAAGTCTATTGTGATGCATCCCGCCAAGGGCTAAGATGTGTGTTGATACAAGTAGGAAAAGTGGTCGCATACGCTTCTCGCCACTTGCGTCCGCATGAAACCAACTATCCAACCCATGACTTGGGACTAGCAGCAGTGGTCCATGCCTTGAAAATATGGCGCCATTACCTGATTGGTAATCGTTGTGAAGTGTATACGGATCATAAGAGCCTGAAGTACATCTTCACCAATCAGTCTTGAACCTCTGTAAACGAAGATGGTTGGAGTTGATAAAGGATTATGATCTTGTAATACACTATCATCCTAGCAAAGCTAATGTGGTACTCGACGCTTTGAGTCATAAGAGTTATTGCAACTCTATCAACATAGAAAAGATGTGTGTAAAGTTGCAACAAGATCTAGAGCACGTAAACATAGGAATTGTTGAACCTGCTTTTGTGGCTGCCCTTGAAGCCCAACCTACTCTCATAAACCAAATCCGAGCAGCTCAGGCATTATATCTCGATATAGCTGAGCTCAAGAAGAACATGAGAGATGGGAAAGCTCGTGACTTTTACGAAGACGAGCATGGAAGAATCTGGATGGGTACAAGGCAGTGTGTACATGAGGACTAAGGACTGAAGAATTTGATCCTCATCGAAGCCCATCAGAGTCAGTAATCTATCCATCCTAGAAGTACCAAGATGTACCAGGATCTGAAAGAAAAGTTTTGGTGGGTCATCATGAAGAGGGAATAGTTGAGTTCGTCGCACTTTGTGACGTATGCCAGCGAGTGAAGGCAGAACACCGAAGACTCGCTGGACTATTTCAACCACTCCAGATCTCGGAATGGAAGTGGGAAGAAATCAGAATGGATTTCATCACCAGATTGCCTCGGACATCGTCAGGGCATGATTCAATTTGGGTCATCATTGATCGATACACCAAAGTGGCCCAGTTTATCCTAGTGCATACCACCTATTCGGGGAAGAAATTAGCAGAATTGTACCTCAAAAGGATCATGTGCCTACATAGGGTACCCAAAAAGATTGTATCAGATCGAGGAAGTAAGTTTACCTCCAAGTTCTGGCAGAAGTTACAAGAAGAGCTTGGTACTCGTTTGAACTTAAGTACGGCTTGTCATCCGCAAACTGATGGCCACACTGAGTTGGTAAATCAATGGAAGATATGTTGCGAGCCTATGCTCTGGATTTCGGAGGAGCCTGGAACAAGAGTTCGCCTTACGTAAAATTCGCTTATAACAATAGCTACCAAGCCAGTTTGCAGTTGGTTCCTTTTGAGGCGTTGTATGGACGGAAGTGTCAAACACCACTCTTTTGGGATCAGACTAGTGAATGTCAGTTGTTTGGAACCGAAGTGTTGAGTGAGGCAGAAGAAAAGGTCGGAACTGTCAGGGACTGGTGAGGGTTGTGCAGTCTCGTCAGAAGAGCTATGCAGACAACCACCGAAGGGACCTTACTTTCAAAGAAGGAGATTATGTATACCTTCGTGTCACTCTGCTCCGGGGAGTGCACCATTTCCAAACAAATGGCAAGATGGCACCACAATTCCTGGGACCATATCGGATTCGGGAACGTCGAGGAGAAGTGGCATACCAGTTTGAGCTTCATCCTTCATGGTTGGTATTCATGACATATTCCATGGGTCACAACTAAAAAAGTGTTTGAGGGCACCAGAAGAACAGGCAAGTTCAGATCAGATTGAGATTCAGGAGGACTTGACCTATGTGCAGAAACCAACTCGTATCCTCGAAACAAGTAAGCGAAGAACCCGGAACAAGGTTATAACGTTCTGTTGGGTTCAGTGCACTCATCACTCAGAGGAAGATGCCACTTGTGAAAGGGAAGATGAGTTAAAGGCTGCTAATCCCCATTTCTTTGCCAGTACCTCCGAATCTCGGGGTCAAGATTCCGTTTAAGGGGGTTTGGTTTGTCATACCCTAGAGTTTTTCCCTTTTTAAAAATCATTAAATAAAATCACAAAATAAAATAATTTTAAAATGCAAATTATAAGTAGAAATGGCATGGTAGGATTTTTCTTAAATTCTACATGTCAGAATATATTAACATGATTTTTAGTAGAATTTCTAGAGCACTAGAAATAATTTTTAACCAACTAAATCAATAATAGGAATTAAAATAAATCCCAGGAAAATTCTAATTCTCTCTCCATACTATTTTCCCACCCAAAAGGCTTTTTGGCCGTCGGCCCAGCCCGTCGGCCTACTCTTTCCCATGCGCGCCTCCCTCTCCCCCTCTCCTCTCTCGGGACGGCCGAAGGCCGAGGCCCAATAGCGCCTCGCCCGCATGGGAAAAGTCCACATACCGTCCCTCTCTCTCGGGCCAGCGACGGGTGGGGCCCACCTTTCAGCCATGTAGTCTTTCTCCAGTCGCGCCGCCGCCGCTCATGCGTGCCTCGTCGCCGTGTGATTCCCGGCCGCCTCAACTCTTCCGTGCGCACTAACTCGCTACCTTAACTCCCCGCATCCACCGCCGGCCTTTGTTGCCCCCGTCCGCCGCTCCCACGCTCGTAAATGGCCGGATTTAATTGGCAGCCATTCATTCTGCATTTCCTCGTCGAGTTAACACCGAGGAGCAATTCCCGCTGCCCTTGGCCAAAACCGACCTCCCCGAGCCCTTTAGAACCTGGCCCTCGCCTCTCCCGTCCTTCTCACACCCTCGCTCAAGCTCCCCATGCTCTCCCTCTCTCACTGTGTGCCCAAGCTCCGCCACTTCCTGCCACTATTTGGCCTCTGATTCTAGCTGTCCTGAGCCACGCTGGACCTCCACGTCGTCCCCATCCTCTTCGCCTTTGTCCGAGCCCCCTCGGCAACCCCTCATCACTGCCTCCCACCGTCCGCTCGCTGTCCCACGGCATGATCTCCCTCCTCTCTGATGACCCACTGTGAGCCCGTCCCTCCCTCTCTCTTGGCCTGTGCGTGCGCCGCCACTCTCGTGTGCATGCAGCCTTGCCTGTGCATTGCCCTGCCACTCCGCCTTCCCACGCCGCTGTCCTAATGGTGTAAGCCGGTCTCTGGTCACCTCATGGCATTGCCGGCCACCGCGCTGCCCCTCTCTCCTTTCGGGCCGTCCCATCTACCTTCGGTGGATCGCTGCCGTTCGATCCCTGTGCTCGCGTGGCAAGCCACGTGGCTGCCACGTTGGCGCCACGTGGTGCGCCAGCCATCGCCTCGGCCCATGTACCCGGTCCACTGTGGACCAGTGTTTCTACGGTCGATGTGGTCAACATTCGGCCGATGACGTCAGCATTCAGCGGCTGAGCCGCTGATGCAAGCCTCAGGATTTATTGCAGAATAATTTATTAAGGATGTTTTTTGTTTTAGTAATAAACACATTTAATCTTCTAAAATTCATATCATTTTAATCTAAGCTCTATTTAAGTCCATTCAAATTTCATTACTTTCATAAAAATGCCAACAATCCATTAAAAATGGTTGTGTTCCATGTTTCAGTAGACTTTTAGCATGTTTTGTTGAGCGTCTTGTTTGTCGTGTAGATTCCAGTAGTTCCGACGACCCGGTCTTCTTCGAAGTTGTTGTGGAGTTTCCCCAAGTCGAAGAGCAAGGCAAGTCATGCTTCATCATTGATCATATTGTACCCATTTTTGCTAAAATACCTCGCTTTCCTTATAAACTGCATTTATTTTAGAATGCCATTTTATGGGAATATTATGCCTTCAGTATCAGTACTTAGCCTTAGACCTTGACCACCCTGAACCTTTGATAAACTTTGGTATTAATATGACTGGATATTGGTCTAGGATATGCTTAGCCCTTCTTAGATCAACTAGCACACTAAATGGTTCTTTTCACTGAATCATACTATATTAGACACATTAAATGTTGTACTTAATCTGGTGACACTATGCTCATGATTATCTACTAAAATATGATAATGGTGGATTGTGGGCACATTGGTTTTGGATAGTCGCGCCCAAGGCACTTAAGGAATACCGTACTAACCACATGTCGATAGGTAGGTCAGCAGTCCTCCGAGTGGGGTGCCCAATGAGGTGAGTGAGTGGTCGGGAATGCACTTCCTCTCATGACCTGGTGGTCGACTCGAGTCACTAAGATGTGCCAAGGAACAAGAGACACAAGATTTATACTAGTTCAGCCCTCTCAAAGGATAATACGCCTACATCCAGTGCTCTTTGTTCTGGTGGATGATGAACAAGGTTCACAAGAGAGTGTTCTTGGGGCTTGGAGCAAGCTGGCCAAGAACAGGCAAAGAATTCAGAATGGATCGGATCTCGCATCCCCCCTGAGCATGTCCTACCCTCACTTTTATAGCTCAAGGGGGCAGTCACAAGGGACTTGGGGGCTAAGAGAGCTAAGACTAATGATATAAAAAGGTGAGTATAATCAACAACTGAAAAAGGTACATGGAGATCCTCTCTGGGCCCTACGCGCTTGTCACACCCTATATTTTGCCCCTTTTTAATCATTTAAATAATTCCCCAAAAAGAATTGGAATTTCTGGAATTATGCTGATGTTTTTTGGAAGAGAATATCCTAAAGTTTTTTGGAAGATCTAACCAAGTGTTGATGAGAAATTTCTCTCACGCACTGGCCTGGGAGATCTGCTTAGCTCCAGTACAGGTCCTTCTTGGCTGCTTGTGCAGTACAGGGCATGCCAGTTGGTTTGATCTGTTAACCAACAAGAAAAATAAAGACATATGCGTTAAGGGTTAAGTTAGATCCTATTGGATCGGATGAGGGAATCAATTTACATATATATGCTATCCCAAAGTGCATTTAAACTAAGTGACTAGGATAGATCGGCTACGCCGAGACAGTATTAACCACTTAATCCAAATATACAATGGGATAATAAATATATGTATTAACAACCTAGCCGATACCGTAAGACTAACTGTGAATCGGCTAGTACTCCGACTCATCTTATGAAAAGATATTGATCTTGGTTAAATGTGCTAAACCTAGATCAGTCGGCTGGCGGCTATAGCTGACAGGCTGATTCTGGCTTAGGGCATTTAACTAGAGCAAGATCTTAATATAAGAGGCAACTTTAATAAATCTAATAGTAAATATACCAAAAGAATATTAAAACAGATAAGGCCGGCTCAAACCCTATCACTGTCTCTAAGCATATACATCTAGCCGAATAGATCATAAGAGCTCTAAAAACGACTTAATAGGTCAAAAAAATGCAACACTAAGTATAAAAAGAACAATTAGATATATTATAGCTGATGTAAACCCATCGAGACGGTAGATATCGCATAGACTTACCAAGACTGCCCGATTTATCCCAGTCAAGACTCGGTATAGCAGCGCTAAATAGGCAGAGCTGTACATGTCCAAAATTTTGTGCCTACATGGAGTACCCAAGAGGATTGTGTCAGATCGTGGTACTCAATTCACATCTCACTTCTGGGATAAGTTTCACGAGGCGTTGGGAACTCACCTCGCCTTCAGTACTGCTTATCACCCTCAGACTGATGGACAAACCGAGAGGACAAACCAAGTCCTAGAGGACGTGCTACGAGCCTGTGCATTGGATTTTACTAAGGACTGGGAGAAATGCCTGCCCTATGCAGAGTTCTCCTATAACAACAGCTACCAGGCTAGTCTGAAGATGTCGCCGAACGAGGCTTTGTTTGGACGAAGATGCCGAACCCCGTTGATGTGGTGGATACCAGTGAGCGAGCCATGTTTGGACCAGACATCATTATGGAAGCCGAAGAGAAAGTTCGTATGATAAGAGATCAGCTTAAGGTAGCCCAGTCCTGGCAAAAGAGCTATACGGACACTCGCCGAAGAGAGTTGGAATTCAAAATAGGCGACTTTGTGTACCTAAAAGTTTTGCCACTAAGAGGGACCAAGAGGTTCAAGGTCAAAGGAAAATTGGCGCCGTGATATGTTGGACCTTTCCCGATAAGCGCCAGAAGAGGCGAAGTGGCCTATCAAGCTGGACTGCCGGAAAATCTTTCCGATGTACACCCTGTCTTTCACGTATCGGCGAAGAAATGTTTGCGAGTGCCGGAAGAGCAAATTCCCTCGAAAGACGTCCTTATCAGCGAAGACCTCACATACCCCGAACACCCCGTGAAGATTTTGGACGAAGCAGAGAAAAAGACTAGGACCAAGACGTGGCGAATGTACAAGGTGCAATGGAGCAACCACACCGAGGAAGAAGCCACCTGGGAGAAAGAAAAATTTTTGAAGACCAAGTACCCGAACCTATTCCGTGAATAGTAAGAAATCTCGGGGATGAGATTTATTGTTAGGGGGTAGGTTTGTAACACCCTGGAATTTGACGAATTTAAAACTGGTAATTAAAAATCGGAACTCACAAAAACTTTTGCCTTATTGCTTCTCACCGTGTTTATTGCTTCTTATTTGCCAGCTTTGTTGCATAAAATTTATAAAGTGAGTGATTCATCTCGATGTTTGAGAAAAACCAAATGATTTGAAATTCCAAAGGGAGAAAAATTTCAAAGTATAGAGTTGGAAATTTTAATATAAAATAGAAAAGGGTGGTGGATTTACAAAAATATACTGTAAAAATATACTTTGGGTCAAAACATTATTTTGTGGTGGAATAATATTAATTAGTGAGCAATATGAGTGATAAAATATTTTTATATGATATATACAAAGTTCAGAAAATTATTTTGGATCGAAGTCACATTTTCTTGAATTTAGAAAAAGAATTAAATTAAATATGTAACATACATTTTTAAAATAATAAAAGAGGGTGAAAAGGTTGAAAACATATTTTACAACTTAATTTTGGGTGTGCTAGATTTTATTTTTAATTTTAGAGGTGAAAGGAAAAAGAAATGGGAAAATAGGAAATTAAATCTGGAAGTTAGAAAATGGCACTGTTCATTGCGCTACACGTGTTCGACGCGTACGCCGTACCACGCGCGTGACACGCGCCGCGCCCCGGCCCCCACCCTCACGCCGCACGCGCGCGCCACGCGCCGTCCTCGCGCTCAGACCCCGCCGTCCTTGCGCGGCGTGCACCGCCCCGCGCTGGACCCGCCGCTGCGCGCCACGCGTCGACCTCGTGCCGGACCCCGCCGTCCTCGCGTGCCCACTGCGCTCGCCGCGCCGGCCCCGCCACCCGCGCTGCCGTGTGGCTCGTCGCGCCGCCAGCCGCGGGCCCCCTCTCCTCTCTCTCGCCAGGAGCCCTATAAAAGGGGAGAGGTCGCCCGTTCTCCCCACGCCACGCCTCTCCCATTTCCCCTCTCCCACCGCCATTCGCCGCAACCGCCGCCGCGCCCTTGCCGTGCCGCCACCGCTCGGTAAGCCGCCGCTCTCCCCATTTTCCCTCCGCGCACCGCCGCGCCGCCGCCACCGTGCCCCGTCGCCCTGCCGCCTCGCCGCCGTCCGGCGCACTGACGCGAGGGAGATGAAGGGGGTAGACGGTTAGATGCGATAGGAGAGAGAGTGAGCAGGAGGGGTAGAAAAAAGTCAAAATGAAAAGAAAAAGAAAAGGAAAGAAAGAGAAAGAAAGAAAAAAAGAAAGAAAGGAGAAAAATTGGAAAAAATTAGGAAAAATCCAGAAAAATTAGGAAAAACTTTTGGAAAATAGTTGGGAAAATATTTGGGCAAAAATATATAGTTTTCTCATATATTTTCTCGAGCGAATCGGAATTCATAAATAGGAATTTCGGAGGTCTCGTTCTCGCGTCGTTTTTACTCGGAGTTTATCTATTTCCTTTTTGCCATTAAAATATGTTCTTTTGGCACTCGGACCTTCAAAGATTTGAATACCAAATCTTTTTGAACAACGCCTTTTGAGTTTATCACCTTAATCAATTAGATCGGTATTTTGCGAAAACCCTAAAAATTCCAAACTCGCTTTTTAAATCGGATTTCATCCCAAAACCCTCACCCAAACTCGATTGAAATTTTTGGAGTCGTTTTTATGGTTCATTTCGATCTTTTGGTACTTTTATTGAATTCTGATCGAATTCAAATGATTTTTCGCACGTACGGATAGCAACCGAGGAAGCAGGCATTGACTAAGGTGAAGACCCCGTCCAACAAGCGTGCGAGCAACGCAAGTCAACACTCCCCTTTGAACATATCGATCCTATTTTGCGAAATGATGTTGATTTAACTTCAAACATGCATGCTATACACAAAATACCTAAGCTTGATATACCCTGCCTTGATATTGCTTACCTTTAGATATAATCTTTGTAACCCTCGATGTGATATAACCGGTGGATATCTTTGGTAAAATGCTTAGCCATGCTTATACTAGAATCTTGCATACTCATACTTTTACAAAGAGCTTTATGCTTGGCCTACTATCTTAGGGAAGGTAGTTGAAATACGACATGTGGAGACATGAGCGCCACATTGCCTTGAACATGATGAAAATAGTTTTGATAGAAAAATGAAAGTACAAAACCAATGTTTTTAGACTAGGGCGGATGGTTGGATTTGGGTGGATTCCAGTAAAGGCAAGAACTATCCCTGGTCGATTAAGGACCGAGCCATGAGACTTATAACCTGGAACGAACCAGTACAACCGTACTTCTTGAGTGGGTATAGACCTAGCGGAGTAGATAGCCAAGCAGAGGCAGTATCCCTGCACAGTGGTTCTTGAGTGGAGAGGTGGTTCTGGTTATCGAGATAAGGCTGCGGCCTAAGTGTTGCGTAATGAATGAGAATTTTGTGAGTTTTCCCTTACCCCGGGAGCGCCAGAACTCCTCTCACTGCTAGGAAAGGACGGCTAGAGTGCAAGAGGATTTAAGTTCATGGAGCGGGTACTGCCAAAGTGAGGTTATCGAAAGCCTTTGCCATGACCATCCCATATGAAGGGATGAAAGCTCATTCAATGAGCAGTTGTGGAGTACGGGTAAAGTATACATCCACTGCTGTGTGAGTAAAGAAATCTATTCGAATAGCCATGCTCGCGGTTAATGAGCGACGTGACAAGTTTCTCCTGTGGCAAGACTCATGAATTTTAAAATGATGGGTGAGAATGCATAATGATTTTGTGTACTGGTGGACTCAACTTCTCGGACTACGAGAAGGGGTGGACTCCCCAGAAAACCATGACGAACCGGAGGCGGGAAGCCATCCTTGGAATCAGGATGGATGGTAGACAGAACCATCGCCGACTTAATATTCTATGGGACTAAAACTTGACCTCGCTAGATGTTAGGTTTGTGAAATGATTTGTGAAAATTGGCTTTGTGCAAATAAACCATAGGCATCCTTGGAATGACCTTATCAAGTGCATCATTCCGTGTTGGCTTGCTAAGTATGTTGGGTACTCACCCTTGCTATACGCACACACCTTCAGATGGTGGAAACGAAGAACTGGGGGATCACTATGCTTACTGCCAGGTGGGCGAAGAAGGAGAAGGCGTCTACTAGGTCTTAGTCCCCGGTCGTTGCCTGTGGCAATCGACATGCCGCTGCCTTCCGACTGCTATCATATCTGAATTCTGATTTTGGTTGTATCCGGACCAGTAGGTCCTGCATGTAATGATTCTGCCTTCGGGCCTATTATTCTAATGATTCTGATGTAAGGCTACTCGTGCACTTCGCACCTGATAATTCAGTACTGTATTCATAGGTACCATACTACTCGATCCAGGGAAATTGTACTATGAACACGAATGATTCCCGTCCCAAAAACGGGGGTCTACAGCCAGGAACAGGGGCCCCAAGCTTGCTGTCGGAGAAAGATCCCCGTCGCCACTGCTAACCAGTGAGCTCCATCTCCATTCAATTTATGTTCTCAAATCCACTCTCAATACCCTATCTAACGTCGGCAAGAATGCCTCAATTGGTGCAACCAAACTCTGAGAACATGACCGCGTCACCTCGTGTACACCGTCGCGCTCTGGACGCCGCCAGTTCACCCCTACTCGTCACCCGGCTTCCACGGTCCACCATTGATCGAGTCGTCTCGCCATCATCTTCGCCAGCAACCAGTGACCAAGAATCCCGAAGCAATCAGTGTGAGGTGAAGCACAGCAAAAGATCCCCTTCTTCTGCCCCAACTTCGGCCGTCAACGCCATTCTTCTCTTTCTCCTTCTCTGGTGAGCTTCGGCGCAATCTCTTTCGTCTCAAGCTATCTTGTGCCAAACTAAACCGATGCGCACATCCTCTCTTTATAGTTGAAGGCCGAAAGTACACTGCCGACGATCATCCGAGAAGAAAACAACCGCCGTTGAGGTGCTCCGCAAGCTGTCGCCGATGACCAGACCGCAGTTGGAATCATATTTTTATGCTCTGCATTATAAACATGTTTTTCCTAACAGAAACATGAAGATTTATACCTGAAAAATCAGAACTGCATATAATCCTATATTTAACTTGTAGACACTTTAAAAAATTGTTAAAACGAAAATTCTTTCATAGAAAAAGTTCATTTAAGACAGAACACACCTAACCTATGTAAAGCATTCATTTTTGAACATGATGGATCTTTATGTATGTTTGTAATTTAAATTGTCGCATATGTATGTTTAGACGATTCGCAGTCAAATCATGAGGAGGTCTACTATATAGCTGAACAAGGAGAAGAAGAGCAAGGTGTTAGTGATATGCCCTAGAGGCAACATGGAGATGTTGGATATCACGTCAATGTTTATGTATAAATGAATAAAGTGTTATTCAGTTCCATGAAATAGACATCTTGTATTGATCAATAAGTACGTGACTTATTTATGAGACTCTATATGTATGAATCTATTTCTAAACGATCCCTGATCATATGTCATATTGTTGGAACAAATATGATTCTAAGATCGGCATGTTTATTGATTGATGATCATGTCTCATAGATCATGGGTATGGAGATACCAAATCAATAAACATGGACATATGTGTTGGAGAACACATTGTTGGATAGACCCACCATGAGACACTACAGGAATTAATGTGCCATTAGTTGGTCTCAGGTAGTGTTGGTACAAAGTCCATAGACCTGAGATCACCATAGATTCCAACATGTGTAGTAGCCTACTTTGGGACTACCAAACGCTATTCCGTCGGGTAGTTATAAAGGTAGTTTTCGGGTTTGCTATGAAACATGGAGTGGGATGTGAGTGATCAAGATGGAATTTGCCCCTCCTTTGGAGAGATATCTTTGGGCCCCTCGAGGTAATGGATTATGGAAATGCATGGCCATGCTAAGTTGATTGAGGAGTCAATCAACGGACGGATAATCCAATACGGTTCGAGTGAATGGTTAAGCTATTGAAGGGATGGCACACATCTTGCCTATAGCTTAAGCGGTATCGTGAGGCAAAGGGATTTGTGTACACATTACGGGTTCGAGCCGATATTATTCTTGTATACTATGGTGTCAATATGTGCTGCTAGGCGCCGTGTTGACGGGTCGGCTGAGTTGGACTCGAGCCGACGATCGGCTAAGTTAGACTATAGCCGAAACCGACTATATCTGAACCTATAGGGTCGCACGCTTAAGGGGATAAGAACAGACATTCGAGTTGGACTCGGATACGGCTCGATCGGATAGGGATCCGATCGGATAGAGTCCTATGGGCTTACGACGTATGGGCAGCCAACTCTGTGAGATTCGGATAGGATCCGATTCAAAATAGAGTCCTGATCGGCCACTAGTCCCGGTCGGCCAACTCTATATAAAGGAGGGAGGGGTGGAGAGCTGCGACGCGTCAATTGCATCGCGTGCAACAGAAGTCGCCGAGATCAATCTCCACGGAAACCCTCCCCACTTTCGAGCCAAACCCTAGCCTTGCATCGCGTGCTAGCACACGGGTGTACGGCGTTACGTCCCCGGACGTGTGGATACCGGTAGAGCGCGCTACGTTGCGCGCTCTTGATCGGCTTCGGATCGGCTGCAATCGGAGCAATCGGCTGTGGTGGAATCGGGCTGCGGTCGGGCGCATCGGAGCGGCGTGAGAACGCGGCCGGGCGACTCGAATCGGGCGATTGGCGAATCGGTGTCTCCGGGAATCGGCTACACTGTTCGGATCGGATTGCCACGATTGGCTATTCCGCTGCACTCTACTCCAATCGGTAACGATCTATCGGCCCTTACTTGCAAGTGTTCCTGGTTTGCGCGGTAGAAAATTTTTGTTTTCGGCTAGTGTAGCGTCCGCGTAACCCTTCAAGTATCGAGCTAATCTTGCTTAGTTCGGGTTTTAGATTGGATCGGGAATAAGTTTTGCGCACGGGTTGATTAGATCAATCGGTTTAACGGGATCGTTGAGGAGAGTAAATGGTAATTGCGTTCCTTGATAGTGTATCGGAACGGCGTAATGTGATTACGTCGAAGCAATTTCCATATAACTCGGTTTGAGTTGGGTTCGAGATAGCGTTCCTTGATAGTGTATTAGAACGGTATAATGTGGTTATGCCGAAGCTATCTCGTAGTCCGATCTTGTTTGTCGCCTCCGCCTACGCAAACCATCTCCCTTGATAGTGTATCGGGACGACATAATATGATTATGCCGACATGGTTTCCGTAAGCGATTTCATAGCGGGACCGCCGTGTGCGTACCCCCTTATAGGTCGTCTCGATGTCGTAGCTCTGCGATAAGTAGAAAACGTTTCTACGCCTAACTTGTTTTTGCAGAGAATGCTTTGAGATGGTATGGCCCTATGGTATGTATGAGATGCATGTGATGCATGTAATATTCTTTCATATGTGCAATCCCCTGTAATATTCTTTCATACGTGCAATGCTTGTAATATTCTTTCACGACTGCGAGTCGATGTAATCTTCAATTAGAGCTTCTATAGTAGTAGCTTAGTTTGAAGATATCAAGCATTCGGCACTCGGAAGAACGGTGATGAAGATGGAGATCCTCTACACCGGCATGGAGATAGAGATCACCATGTGAAGGGGGCCATACTATTTCATGCTATTCTACCTGTTTTCATATGTGATATGTTTGTTTGATAGGATAGCATCCCTCGCAAAATTAAGTAGTAATGATGCCCTTCCAAATGTTGCACCGTCACCGTTATGCTCGTCAATGGTGGGTCCGCAAAGCAGAGTGCCATTCTCTATCATAACACGAGGGGTATATGTCGACATATACATGCAGGAGCATTTGGTTTACTTAACAAGGCTATCAAAACAGTTTTGGGCCTTGGGGCATAGGTTGGCGCCGGGGCATGGAGATGCCACACCAACAACAAGAGTCACATAGAGATGTGATTAGCAAGGTGTTGCTTACCGATGTTACTAATTTTCTAGCAGTGATGCCAAAGCTCACTAGAAAATTAATTAACATGTGGATCTTGACCCAATACGTAACCTAGAGGGAAGGTGGAAAATACGTAATGGGAGTCTAATGTTAAATTGTTTAACAATAGACATAGCATAAACATTGTGCTAAACTTTGCTTTTTCGTTGTAGAATAAATGGCGGCTAATACTACACCCAGTACCTTTAATTTGCGATCTATTCTCGAAAAGGAAAAATTAAATGGAACAAACTTTATGGATTGGTATCGCAACATGAGAATTGTTCTCAAGCAAGAGCGTAAGGAGTACGTTCTTGAAGTACCCTATCCCGAGGATTTGCCTAATAACGCCACCGCAACGCACGGAGGGCTTATGAGAAGCACACTAATGATGCCCTAGATATAAGCTGTCTCATGCTTGCTACAATGTCCCCCGAGCTTGAAGCAATATGAGAGCAGCGATGCTCACACTATTATTCGGGGGCTGCGTGGCATGTTTGAGAACCAAGCTCGGGCGAGAGGTTCAACACCTCAAAGTCCTTGTTTGCGTGCGAGCTTGTTGAGGGAATCCCGTCGTCCGCATGTGATAAAAATGATTGGCTACATTGAGAGTCCGGAAAACTAGGTTTTCCCCTTAGCCAAGAGTTGGCTGCGATGTGATTCTCCGGTCGCTCCCTCCGAGCTTCGAGCCATTCATATTGAATTATCACATGAACAATATGGATAGAACCTTGGCTGAATTGCATAGGATGCTAAAGACAGTGAGGAGAGTATCCAGAAAAATGGTCATCATGTGATGATGATGCGAAGGCAAAGCGCAAACCACTGTCAAGAAACTTTGCATCAAGAGGAAGTTAACTCCCGATGAGATCGCGAGTGCCTCCAATGCAAAGAAGGGCAAGAAGGGTCGGCGGCATCGATGCCGTTTGCTTCTATTGCAAGGACACGGAGCCATTGGAAGAGGAACGCAAGAAGTACATGGAGGATCTCAAAAAGAAGCAAAGTACGACTTTCGCTTCAGTGTATTAATGTTATAGACATTAATCTTGCTACTTCACCTACGACTCTTGGGTATTTGATACCGGATCGTAGCTCATATTTGCAAATCGTTGCGGGGAATGAGAAGAAGTAGAGGATTGAGAAGGGGCGAGGTGAACTGCGCGTCGGCAATGGAGCAAGCGTTACTACGATTGCTTTGTCGGCACAGTACCACTTCATCTACCTTCAGGATTAGTTTTGGAATTGAATAATTGTTATTGTGTTCCAACAAAGTGTCATCTTTGAAGAATTGAGATATTCTATTCATCCATCTAATACAATAAGGGGTTCGAAGTGCGTCGGACATGAAGCAAATATCCAACAAACCAATCGGCCGATATTGATATAGAATATTAGATGTAGGCTCGATGGTTAAAGCATACCTCGGCTGGAAGTCCGATGTTACTAAATCATATGATTAAGGAATCAATGAAACCTTTGTTGAAATCAGCTAAAAGCAATCTTGTATATATAATCCTTCTAAGCCGCTGCGACACTTCAATTATTTCCAGATAACTCGTCGGCTAAAACCATGATGAAACAACGATAGATACTGACTTAAATAAATCTACCTTATGACCACAACCTCACAGGTCAGACCTAACCAATACAACATGAGGATTTGATAATTGCCTGATTGTTTTAAATCTGCTGATATGACATCGATCCCATGTAATAAATTTAATCAATATGATAAAACCATCAAAGAGAAATTTAACATACCAAATAAACCTATCGGTAGCATAAACCTATCGGTTTAACAAAACTTAGATTATCAATAATAATCTAGTAGGTTGGACCTAACCGACGCAACACGAGATTGTATATGATAATCTAATAATCAATGAGCCGATAAATCTATCTAATGTGATGGATATAACAAATCTATATAAAGCGATATTATGTTTAAAGAAACATCAACTTGATAAGAATATCGGACCTAACCGAGGAATTCTTAACCAAGCCGATCTGACTATAAACAGTAATGGATCTAAAGATAGAGATGATATACCAGATAGGCAACACTTGTGTCAGCCTGATTAGAACAACGGACTCAACCGAGGAAGTGCTAGCCACGCCATCACAAGCGAAGACGAGGAACTCCATTCTTGCCGAAGGTCGAACTCAATCTATGAAAGCCCATGTGTGAAAACAAGAACTCATCAAAATAAAACCTCGTAAGAGGATGGCGATAAGCCAAAAGTAGGTGTATTGATATGTGGAGATAGTTTATAAGGACCCTGGGTGTACATATTTATATCCTAGGAACATGATTCTATCCAAGGACAACAATAGATGGTAGGCTTAGGCTAGAGAGGATTCTTATAGTTTACTTTATTAAATTTAAGTTAAAGGTAAAACCATATCGATTGCTTTGGGCACCAACTCTCCCCTGTTTTGCTTAGCCAAGTCCGATCTATAGCTCTATAATGTATCCGAACATGGAGGATGCAAAGGACGGACAAAGCTGTCACCACCTATCGACTACCTCACTTTCTATGGTGCACACAACAAACAAAGGTAACCGCTAACCTTGACACCACGTCTAAGCTATTGATTACTACTCTACCCTCACGTAGCAACTTCCTTCTTTATGTAGATTACTAGTACTAGAGCACTTAATAATAATACTAAACGACGGACCCGCAATGATAAGAATATATCTCACTTAAGAAATAAATTAAATACCATAAAGAAGTCTCGAACACTTACTTTTTAAAAGAAACATTCACCGAGGTACAAGTGAGAGAAGAAGGCCAACAACTTCGATGCTTCTCCGGAACTTCCCGAAGAGAACTCCGATATTTGGGGCACTCCTTCCGGAGCTTCCCCTCACTCTCTACCTAATTCCACATACTAAACTGATGCCTACTATATAAAAGTGAGTTCTACTCCACTTTGTTGTGCAAATTGGAAGTGCGAGCTTATCCTCCTTTTATAGGGTAGTTATGATGGTTGGGGCCATAGGTTCACCCACAACCATCATTGGGAGTGAGTCCTCGACGTCCACTTACTAGCAGATGGCAGGAGGTGGCTATGGCGGTTCGGCCGACCTGTTGGCCCCACCTCTCAGCTACTCCTTTGACTGGGAGGTTGACTTGTGGGCCCCTATGTAGGTGCACTGTGATTGATCTCATTTTAAGTTGGTTTTGACTAACATGTGGGCCCTTCAATCCTTGTGCTCACGAATGATTAGTCGGAGGTACATTTTGTCGCATGGCGGGTCTAAATTCTTCCAAATTTACGTGCATATATAAATTTACCAAGACTAGTGGAAATGGTTAGTAACAAACCCCTACCACTAAGTTTGATACTATATTTTGTACTATTTTATGTAGGAGTTGATGGTTAAAGTTTGTACTTAATGACCGTCAACAGCTGCCCTGCTTGTCCCTTTGCCTGAGTAATTTGCCATTCCATGGAGTAATCCCTAGTCTTTCTTCATCTCCACTTTGGTAGGTTACCCTTCCCGTCATGTTTGATGAGCCAAGCAACTTCCGAATTAAGAACATCATTTTCGAGGTAGCCCACATTCATGGTCGTCCCTCACTACGCCTACGCCATGATGAAGATGCCCAAACTGTCATCTCTGTCCGGGCCGACATCAAGCAATTCATTGTCCGTGACCGGGGGAGCTGATTTGACAGTCCTTAAATACTAAAATCCGACCGTCAATCCCCGCATAAAATGGATAAAAGATGAACATCAACATTGGGGTAGGGTTATTTACTAATCCATTCCACAAGTGTTGGTGAATATTTGTATGTAGGAGATTAACACATTGAAAGAGAGCAAAAGCACACCTACATGGTAAAGAAACACAACTCCGACCAACCAACGCTTGCCACCTTAGCATCCCATGGATTGGGGGCCCACAAGTCAGCTGAAACCGACTCAAAGTGGGACCAAACACCCAGGAAATGACTAAGGGGCCCACCTGTCATCCACTGGTAAAAGGCGGTGGAGAGTTGTAACGTCCCACCCCATAGGGACGAGCCCGCTTACACCTAGCAGCTATCTAGGACCTTGGACTGCCCTCAGAGACCAACACCAGTCTTTGGCACCCGGGAAGAACTTCCTGGTCGGTCACCCATCCCTAAATTGCTCTGGGCCAAGCACGCTTAACCTGAGAGTTATTTGGAGATGAGTTTTCACAAAAGAAGTTGCATCATGTTGGTATCAATCCTATTAAACCCTGGGCCATGATGTCACATACACCCCCTCCTCAAGAGACCCAATGTCCTCGTTGGTCAACCCCAGGCCAGGAACGTTCCCTCTTGGCCACATCCATGCGTCCAATGTTGACCCATGTGTCATCTCGTGTCTGCATAGGTCCCACGCGCCATGCGCACCATGCACGCACAACTAACCCGCACGCGCTCATGAAACCGCGAGTCGGCTCTAATACCAACTGTAATGTCCTGCCCCATAGGGCCGGGCCCGCTTACACATTGAAGCTCTCTAGGACTTTAGACTGTCCTCACAGACCAACACCAGTCTTTTCTACGTACTTTGTAATGTCCCGCCCCATAGGGCTGGGCCCGCTTACACCTTGCAGCTCTCTAGGACCTTAGACTGCCCTCACAGACCAACACTAGTCTTTTCTACGCACTTTGTGCTCACTCATGTGCACCTGGGAAGAACATCCCGGTCGATCACCCATCCCTAAAAGTTATTTGGAGATGAGCTTCCGAAAAAGAAGTTGCAACTTGTTGGGAAGTTGCAACTTGTTGGTATGAGTATACTTATCAGTGCTATCAAGCCCTGGGCCAGGATGTCACAAGAGTGGCGTTGGCCAGGGTTCGGCCGAACCCTGGTGTGTCGAACGAGCGCTGGCCCTCCCATCTCTACCTTTCATGTAGACGCTCCAGATGGCTCCCCAATGGCGGTTATGCATGTTTAGTGGGGAGAAACCAGCCTATCAACTGCCATTTGAAGGTTGTAAAATGAGGGAGCTTCACTTCATCCAACACACAGCACAAGAAGATCAAAGCTTCACAAATGCGTAGCCCTAGTTCTCGAGTACTTGGAAAATGAGGTAGAGAGTGAGGGGCAATCCGGAGGAGTGCCGTGTATCTTGGCACCGACCTCCGATCCTGTACCTCGATGGATGCTTATTCAATCAAGTAAGTGTTCGTGATTTCCTATGGTTGCATTCCTTTCCGTTGAGTAATTACTTTATTGCATTTACTCACGAGATCATCACCCATTTATGGGTGCTCTTGTCCAAGACCCCTGATGAAGATGGGAGTTCTTGGCCAATACTAGAGTAGTAATCAATAGTGTAGACGTAATGTCTAGGCTGGGGTTTGCCTTTCTTTGCCGCAGACTCCACGGGTTGTAGAGGTAGGTAGTAGGTGGTGATAGCCCTATCCATCCTTTGTAATCTTCCACGTTTGGATATGTCGTAGAATTTTAGGCTGGAGTCACTCGGCAGACTGAGTGTAAGCCGTGCCTAAAGTAAGTAAGTAGAGTAAAGCGATTACCATCTTTGTCATCCTCGTATCTTTTCTTTTTTTCTTTTTACATTATGGAGCAATTTATCCACAGCCTATCTACTCTGAAGGGCGAGTTCTATGAGCCACCATCATCTTCTAAGCCAATTCTTTCATCCGGCTATGAACTCTGCCCTGACTTTATAGCCATGGTTCGGGAGCAATCCTACTCTGGACACGATAATGAAAATCCGTACCATCATCTGCGACAGTTGCTGCAACTATCTTCATGCTTGATGATTCAAAGCATGATACAAGAAAATTTAAAGTGGAAATTTTTCCCTTCTCTTTCTGAGAGGGTGAAGCAATGGTACACTCTTACCGTAGGAAATGCGAATGGTGAGTGGGAGAAACTTAGAGATAGACTCTGTCTCACTTTCTTTCTATTATCCCATATCACGTCTCTGCAAGTAGATGTTCTCAACTTTCAGCAGAATGAGAAAGAAACAAAAAATTATTAGAAACCACTCAATTAGATTATTAATTACTTGACTAAATGCTTAGTTGGTTCAACTAACCATATAGTTGGGGGCTACACCTAATTAGGTGCATCTAGTCGATGCACCTGGTTTTTTTAATTATTATTATTGTTTTCTGAGATTTTTCAGCCCTTGACAGTCTTACGATTTGGTAAAAGCAATCGGGGGTGATGGCAAAGGTAATTGAAGCACTCGGCTTTGGACTAATCTAGTTGAAGAGAAGATTATATTTCCGACTATGAAGGCCTCTGGGCTATGTGGAGACTATGTGTACCATATACCCACACGGCTGGATTATCAATTGGCTATAGGGGATAGATGATGTATATGAAATATGTAACGGATCATGACTTGGGTATTACGTTTCCTTGTGTATTAAGAAAATGGTCAAAAGACCTGGTTCGGTAATATTCTAGACTAGATTTAGGAAACTGATACCAAGTTTGGATAGGTTCCTATTCTTGTAGTCGTGCCCCCGACATATATAAGATTGCAAGAAGGCCCTCCAAGGGCATATTCACAACTCGATCTTCAGATCAATACAATACACGGTGGATTCAATCCCCGAAACAGGAAACTGTTTTACCTCTCATCGAGAGCGCCTGAACCTGTGTTAACGACCAAATTTGGTAACAAAATCCTCGAGTTCAGGGCGGAGATTGAAGTGGAATTGGATCAGGAGCGCAATCTGCGGAGAAATAGAGGCTGTGTCGGCTGTGTCCGAATCGGCTGTGAAACCCGTCGGCTAAGTCCGAATCAGACCAAATTAGTTGATAGCCGATTCCGAGTTGAGATAGAAGTGGAGCCAGTCCCGAAAGGAAATTTGAAGATAAAGTGTTGGATTCGGTTTCCAAATTATGCGTTAAAGATATTGTCATCTATGAATAAGGTCCTGTAACTGTAATTGTATCTGTAAATTAGGAAGTTATTAGATATTCCTTTGGTAATGCGGCATGGGACTGCGTCCCGAGATATTGTCGTACTGTAATGCGGCATGGGACTGCGTCCCGAGGGCTCTTTGTAAATAGATCAACCAATACATAATCAATACAACTTCGGCGCATTGCCACCCTTTTTATTTCAGACGAGTTCTTGCTCTTGCTTGGGCTGCATCGGTCTTGATCTCCGAACAAGGTAATTTCTTGTGATTAGTGGTTTGTATCGTAGGAACTAGTGTTTCCATCGTCATGGCAATCTAGTTTTGATTTTATAAACTGTGCAATTTATCATATACGGCCTATAATCTTGAGCAATGCCTAGATCTATCTTATGATCGGCTGGTTTTCTTATGAAGACAACAGCCGATGGGGCTAGATCCAGGGGTTAAACTGGATTATATGTCGTGTCTACCGTCTCGAAGGATTCACATTGATTCATACAGATCTGATATTTCTTTTTGTACTTAATGTTGCATCTAATCGACTTATTAAGTCGCTCTTAGAACTATTAAGATCTGTTTTGTTTAATGTTTATCATTAGAGACAGTGCTGGAGTTTCAGCCAGCCATATCTATTTTAGTTATCTTTTAGTTTTAATTGTTGTTAGATATATTAAGACTACCTTTTATATTAAGATCTTAATATGTTTAAATGCCCTAAGCCGATATCAATCTGTCAAGCTATGCTGACAGTCGATTGATCTAGGTTTAGCGCATTTATATTAGATTAATATCTTTTTATAAACTGTATCGGAGTATTAGCCGATTCACATTAGATCTGCAGTATCGACTAGTTTATCAGTGCAGATAATCATTATTCTAATGCGTCTTTAGCCTATGTGATTTATAATGTCTTGGCATAGTCGATCTATCCAATCACTTAGCATAAATGTGCTTTGGAATAACAATTATATGTTTATTGATGTCTTCAGCCGATCCGGTAGGATCTAATTTCAACTTAATGCTTCTTTCTTGTTTCTTGTTGGTTACAGGATCAAACCAACTAGCACGCCCTCAATACACCAGAGGCGACCAATTTGGACCTGCACTAGAGTAAAGCAAATCCCTCATGTCAGTGCGTGGGAATCGAATTTCTCATCAACACGCTTTTGGCACGCCTGGTGGGACCAAGAGCAGACTTTCGAGTTCAACACGATGTCCAGCGACAAGAACCCAAAAATCAATGAGGAAAACGTCATCCCGGTAAAGATTGAACAACTGTCGCCTGAGCAACTAGCCAACTACAAACAGATGGTTGAACAGCAGCAGGCTAATTACCTGCAATCCTTCACCCAGACCTGATCTGGGGCTATCCTCCAGAAGTTTAAATTCAAGCTTGAAGACCTCAACACGTCCTCCGAGGAGGACAGGAAGGGGAAGAAGAAAATGGAGGAAGTTAAACAGGAACAAGATGATTCGGTGCTCCACACTCTACATGACCGAATCGACTCGGCTGTGCACCACACTCTCATCAACCAAAGTGGCATACATGTTAATACCCTCGACAATATGATAGCCACTGTGGTCGATTCGAGGATAGCCAAGCAACTACCAAGGGGCCGACCTATTTCACCGACGGCCAGTTCCCGGGTTACAGGACGCTATCAACTCAAGGCTTGCTAATTCTGTTAAGGCAAATATCTTGGATTTGGATAATAGATACTACCAAGGGGCCGACCTATTTCACCGACGGCCAGTTCCCGGGTTACAGGATGCTATCAACTCAAGGCTTGCTAATCCCGCCACTGGGACAGCCGAATCCTCAAAGAACAGCTCTGATTCAACCAAACACGCAGGCATCGACTACAGATCCGCATCCCAGGACCCTGGTCTGATAGCAGCCTCAACATCAGGGCTGTGGTGGCCCGACAGTGACGCAGGAGCAAGTGGAGAACCTGTTCAACACCAATCGACGCCCAGTCATGCTAAATGAGCCGATTGGCAGTATTCCCCCGGCTTCACATCATAGCCCTTTCGGTAATCGGCCACTTCCCGAGCAGTCACTGCCGATCATGTTCCGGCCACCTCCCGCTGCGAATCACTTGCAATACCAACATATGGGAGGCCAATATGATCAGCATTATCGGCCATAGACGCCGCCGCCACTTCAATAACGGCAACGACCCATACTGTATGAACAATACGAGCCGATACCCCAAGCTCAAGACAACAGACCTTGGGCCGATCTGATTGTCGATGTAATGCGCGATCAGTTCGGCCTCAAGCCAAAGGACTCCGACCATATGTATCGGTACCCGTATCCAGAGCACATCGAGAGGGTGCCATTGCCGAACTGGTACAAAGTGCCAGACTTCTCCAAGTTCTGGGGGGCAATACAATGTGTCTACCTACGAGCATGTCAGCCGATTCCTGGCTCAATGCGGGGAAGCACCGGCTACAGACGCACTCAGGGTTCGCTTGTTCCTGCTGTCGTTATCAAGATCGGCCTTCACCTGGTTCGCATAGCTGCCATACAACTTGATACAGAGCTGGGCCAATCTTGAGAAACAATTCCACAAATATTTCTACTCCGGCAACCATGAGATGAAGCTATCGGACTTAACAAGCATCATACAGAAGCATGAAGAATCAGTCCAAGATTATATTCAACGTTTCAAAGAAATAAGGAACCGATGCTATAGTTTGATTTTATCAGGCTCTCAGCTAGCCGATCTCGCGTTTCATGGCCTTCTGCCGCCAATCCGTGAGAGATTTTCGGCTCAATATTTCGAGAGCCTGACCCACTTGGCCCGGAAAGTGACGGCCCACGAATAAAGATTTCAAGAATCTAAGAAGGCCTTCAAAAAAGTTGCCCACATCACTTCGCAACAGACACAGACTCAAGCGACAGCGATGCGGAGGTGGCAACAGCCGAGTGGACCAGGAACAAGAAAGCAATAACCTACCAATAGTTAAAGAGGTCGGCCAAGGAAGAGAAATATGAATTTGATATCACCAAGGCTAACAGGATCTTCAATCTACTGTTGAAAGAGAAGCAAATTCGACTGCCAGACAACCACGTGAAGGGTTACGCGGAATCTACGCTAGCCGAAAACAAAAACTTTTCTACCGCGCAAACCAGGAACACTTGCAAGTAAGGGCCGATAGATCGTTACCAATTGGAGTATGCAGTGAAAATAGCCAATCAGGACTATCCGATCCGGAACAGTGTAGCCGATTCCCACAAGCCGACAGCCGATTCCTGGGGACAGCCGATTCACCAATCAGCCGATTCGCGGATGTAGCCGATTCGCCGAGTCATCTGACCGCGTTCTCGCGCCTCGCTCCGATGCGCTTGACCGCAGCCGATCTGCCGCAGCAGCCTTGCCCCGATGTACCACAGCCGATGAACAGCGCGAAACGTAGCAGCGCCTCTACCGGTATCCACACGTCCGGGGACGAACGCCGAACACCCGTGTGCTAGCACGCGATGCAAGGCTAGGGTTTGGCTCGAAAGTGGGGAGGATTTCCGTGGAGATTGATCTCGGCGACTCATTGCGGATTCGGTTCAAAGCGATACCGCAACTCTCCACCCCTCGCCCCTTTATATAGAGTTGGCCGACTGGGACTAGTGGCCGATCAGGACTCTATTTTAATTCGGATCCTATCCGAATCTCACAGAGTTGGCCGCCCATACGTCCTAAGCCCATAGGACTCTATCCGATCGGATCCCTATCCGACCGAGCCATATCTGAGTCCAACTCAAATATCTATTCTATCCCCTTAAGCGTGCGACCCTGTAGGTTCAGGTATACTCGGTTTCGGCTATAGTCTAACTTAGCCGACCGTCAGCTCGAGTCCAACTCAGCCGACCTGTCAACAGCGGCGCCTAGCAGCACATATTGACACCATAATATACAAGAATATAATATCGGCTCTGAACCTGCAATGTGTACACAAATCCCTTTGCCTCACCATACCAAATAAGCTATAGGCAAGATGTGTGCCATCCCTTCAATAGCTTAACCATTCACTCGAACCGTATTGGATTATCTGTCTGTTGATTGACTCCTCAATCAACTTAGCATGGCCATGCATTTCCATAATCCATTACCTCGAGGGGCCCAGAGATATCTCTCCAAAGGAGGGTAAAATTCCATCTTGATCACTCACATCCCACTCCATGTTTTATAGCAAACCCAAAGACTACTTTTATAACTACCCAGTTACGGAATAGCGTTTGGTAGTCCCAAAGTAGGCTACTACACATGTTGGAATCCATGGTGATCTCAGGTCTAAGGACTTTGTACCAACACTACCTGAGACCAACTAATGGCACATTAATTCCTGTAGTGTCTCATGGTGGGTCTATCCAACAAGGTGTTCTCTAACACATATGTCCATGTTTACTCATTTGGTATCTCCATACCCATGATCTATGAGACATGATCATCAATCAATAAACATGCCGATCTTAGAATCATTTTAGTTCCAATAATATGATATATGATCAGGGATCATTTAAAAATAGATTCATACATATAGAGTGTCGAAACATGGTTTCGGCAATAGAAAATTGGGGGTCGCAGTCAAGATCGCCAAGCACAATGGGTTAGGAGGAAAAGAAGATTTAGACAGGTTCAGGCCCTCTCGTGAGGTAATACCCTACTCCTGTTTCGGTGGATTCGATCCGCCGAGTGTCTTTATTGATCTCGTGTGTCTAAAGCTCTTGCTTATGAAATTGTATATCCCTCAAGGGACGCCCCTTACCCTCCTTATATAGTCTTGGGAGGTGGGCTTACAGATCGGAAACCCTATCTTACTCTAAGTCGGTTTCCTCAATCTTACCAAACTGTGACTATGAGCCGTTGCCTTATCTAATCGGCAATGTAATACCCAAGTCGTAGTTGGTTTACATATTTGATAGGCACAACCTATCCCTATCTCCAGTCGGATAAGCTTGCCATGTGGATACCCGATTGCCATAATCTCCACAGTAGCCCCCGGGTCCTTTTCAGTCGACGAGACAACTCAGCTTCAAACCAAACAGTATGCAGCCAAAAATCTCTTTGGCTGAGTGCTTCTGGCACCAAGTGATTCCATCATCTCTGCCTGAATCTTCCCGAGTGGCTCTAAAGACTGTGAAGGGCTGGAAAATATCTCAAAAATTCTCAAAAATAAATATCTAGGTGCATCTCCCTATGCACCTAATTAGGTGTAGCCCCCGACTATGTGGTTAGTCAAAAACAGACTAAGCATATAGTCAAGAACTATAAAACATCATTCTCATATGAATACTTAGCTCATGCTAAAGTATTTATATAAGTCTCATCACTCGGTAAGCTCATGCTCATCCGAGTGAATTTGCCCGAGTCACCTCAGAACAAATAACTCAACCAATCCTTATGGATGAAAAACACTCGGTAAGCTCATGCTTATCTGAGTGGATCTGCCCGAGTCATCTCGGAACAAATATTTCAATCATCCCTCATGGGTAAGAAATCAATTCGCTCGATAAGCTCATGCTTATCCGAGCTGATCTTCCCGAGTCATCCCGGAAATTTGCCCGAGTCATCTCGAAACAAATAATTCTCATATAAATGCTTAGCACAAGCTAAAGCAATCATAAAAATCACATCACTCGGCAAGCTCATGCTTATCCGAGTAGTTCGCCGAGTCGTCTCGGAACAAATAATTTATTTAGCCCTCATGGGTAAGAAATCAATTCACTCGGTAAGCTCATGCTTATCCGAGTTGATTTGCCCGAGTCATCTCGGAACAAAAGCTTAATCAACCCTCGTGGGTAAAAACACTCGGCAAGCTCATGCTCATCCGAGTTAACTTGTCCGAGTCAACTCGGGACAAATAATTTAATCAACCCTCGTGGGTAAAAAACACTCGACAAGCTCATGCTTATCCGAGTTAACTTGTCCGAGTCATCTCGGGACAAATAATCTCATCAACCCTCGTGGGTAAAAAACACTCGGTAAGCTCATGCTCATCCGAGTTAACTTGTCCGAGTCATCTCGGGACAAATAATTTAGTCAACCCTCATGGGTAAACAAATTTTTCAGTATCGAAAATACGACCAAAATATTAAATAGCTCCTGCCATAATATTGGTCTTAATCTAAAAAGATCTTCACCAAGGTGGGAAAAAATAGCATTGATATAATCATTTAATCAAATGCTTAGAAACCAAAAAGTCCCTGTCATCAGGACAACCATGAAAAGCTTAACTGTTTGTCGCCTTTCAAATTGCATCGTGCCAACTTCTCATGAAGTTACGCAAACCGTGGTATGAAAAAATTTTAAAGGTATTGGGCTATGTAACACGTGCATATTGCTAGGGCAAATCTGCTTAAGTCCATCCACTTAAGTCCCTAAGGACACGTGTCAAGCCACACCTTAGCTAGGCCGCAAGTCTCTCATGGGCTCGGCCCAATTACGAGACGACTTAGCAAAAACCCTCAAGTCTTTTTACGAAGCCTCGAGGTCGTCCCCGCCACTTCATCTAATCATCTTGGTCTCTTTATGCCTCCGATGTGAACTTGTAGGTATCTAGCTTATTTATGTTAATGCCTTGACCCAAGTCTTCATAGAAAATTTCTTAAGTAATTTTCGTCCGACTGTCACCAAGCCTAAGCTTGATTAGGTCATCAAAAAATTCTCAGTCCTTATCTATTAAACTAAAATCAAGAAACATTAAACAATGATAAACCAAATATAAACAAGTTGTCGAAGAAAACCATGCTTTATTGACACGTATGCAGCCCCCGACTGTCAACTCAAGAAGTCATCTTGCTTGAGGTTGGCAGTCAAGAACAACATAAAACTTACGGCAATTTAAGCATAGTGTCGTCGAAGATGTTCAATATTCCAAGAGTTCTTCACCATAGATCCATCTTCGCGCTTTAGTTGAAATGCTCTTGGCCGAGTCACCTCAGCGATTATGTATGGTCCTTCCCATAATGGAGATAATTTGTGATGGTCCTTGATGGTCTGGATCTTGCGTAGAACCAAATCATCGAAAATGAGAGCTCGCGCCCGAACATTGCGACTATGGTATCTTCTAAGTCCTTGAAGATATCTTGCCGACTGGATCAAGGAAGATTTTCTTCGTTTTGGCGTCGCCTTGTTCCGACTTGGCTATCCTCTTTGTAGAAATTTCACCCTCTTCGGATGTTGATGTAGCTAGTCGGATTTCTTCCTGGCCACGTGATTTCTCACAAGATTGGGCCATATCGCAGCTTTCTTTGTCGCAGGTGAAGGCTTGTTTGACGTCGCTGTGCAGGGCGATGACGCGTTAGGGCTAGGCGTCTTCATGCAGAGGTAAGTGTAGTGTGGTATCGCCATGAATTTGGCGAGTGCAGGCCTTCCGATGATCGCGTGGTAGGCCGTCTTTGAAGTCGACCACCCCGAAGGTGGTATTCTCCGTTCGGAAATTCTCGCGAACTCCGGAGGTGACTGGAAAGGCGATGTGCCCGAGTGGTGTGGGCGACAGCCCCGGGATCACTCCGTGGAAGGGGGCTGAGCTTGCCTTCAACTCAGTTCTCAGGATTTGTATCTCATCCAGGGTCTTGACGAATAGGAGATTGAGGACGCTGCCCCCATCGATGAGGACGCGCTTCAGCTCGATGTTCTGAACCACCAGGTCAAGTACCAAGGGATACTGCCCTGGGTGAACCACTCGGTCAGGATGATCCGAGCGATTAAACGTGATGGCTACCTCCGACAATCGTAGACGTTGTGGGACTTCGGGTTGTGCCGCGTCGACCTCACGGTCCATCAGCTTTTGCTTCCTCTTGGACTCATAAGCCTGCGGCCCCCGAAGATGTGATTCAGCTCACCCACGTGGTTTTGAAAAAGCTCCGAATTTCCAGTCGGGTTGTTCTTCTTGGTTCCCGATGGACCGGTTTCATTAGTCGGCTTCTTGTTTAACCGTGCCGCATATTGCTCTGTGAATTGCTTGTAGATGATGCGTGCACTGAGCGTTCACGATCGTTCATGGTCGCGTCGTAAGCCGCAACTCGGCGACGGTGTTGAGAATCGGACGTTGTGGCAACCAGGTCTTCGTGCCGGCGCTTGCGATCTTTCTGGGCCTGATTGCTGTTGCCGTTATCCTTCCTCGGATGCCGGCTTCCTTCCGAGTGCTTGTCATCCCTTTTGTCAGGCCGGTCTTGGCGTGCCGCCTTGATTGCATCGTTGGACTAGGCATAGGAGTTCGCCGTCTCGAACATTTGCTTCACCGTCTTCGGTGGCTTGCGCCCAAACTTTCCAATTAACAGCTCATCACAGACTCCCTTTTGGAAGGCGGCGATGATGATGTCATCGGTGATGTTGGGGATCTTGTTGCGCTTTTTGGAGAAGCGCCGGATGTAATCCTTCAAAGGCTCGTCCGGCTTCTGGATGACGTTGTATAGATCGAAGTGTGTGCCGGGCCTCTCGAAGGTTCCTTGGAAGTTGGCGATGAAGTGGTCCCTCAGCTCGCTCCACGAGCCGATTGAGCCTCTTGGCAGGTTCGTGAGCCAGTTCCTGGCTGAGTTGGCGAGGGCCACGGGCAAATAATTGGCGATAGCCTTGTTGTCGCCGTCTGCTGCGCGGATGGCAAGAGTATACACGGTAAGCCACGACTCGGGTCGGTCTTGCCGTCGTACTTTTCGATTCTGTGGGCTTAAAACCACTTGGGCAATGCACTCGCGAAGCTCCCGAGTGAAGGCCGTACTCCGTCGTCGCCGCTATCGGGTGATCCCCTCGATCTTCCCGAGTGCGTCGGTCCCGCTCCCGGTAGCGGCGATCGAGGACTTCCGCGAGATCACTCGGTGGGGTCTTCGGTTGGCTGGTTGGGTAGCCGGAGTCATTGTTGCGGCGGACGCGGTGGTGGACGGGGTGGACGTCCATGTCGTTTGTCGCGGAGTCGGCCGTTTGCTCTCGGTACTTCGTGTGGACTCGCGAGGTGGGCCTCTTGGCCTGGTCGTCGACCGATCTGGCTCGGGCCTCTTATAGTCTCCTGACCTTAGAGGCGGAAGCCGGCTCTTGTCTGGCGTTTCGGCCACAGATTCAGTCGGCCTTTGTGCCGAGGTGGTGGGGTGGCCGTTAGCTGTGGCTGCGACGATGGTCTTTATCTTGTCGAGTATCGGAGTCACGTTGGCGGGTGCCGTTTCAATGACGGTGTCCAAGAGCGTGAGTGCGGCAATAGCGTTCGCCGTGGCGTTTGGAAGATGTTGGTGTTGCGGACCCGTGTTTGGAGGATGGCCTCTGGGCGATCGTCCATGCACGTAGGTCCCGCTTCCTCTTGTTAGCCTCGTCCTTGCGTTGTTTGTCCTCTTCGGCCGTCTTGCGCTCGTGCTCCATCTTGGCTCGCTCTTGTTCAGCAAGCCTTCCGGCCATGGCTGAGTCGGACTCGTCCGGCTCGGCCATGAGGACATCAAAGCACTTCGGCTCATAGTCCATGCGGCAGTCGGAGTTGTCGGCTTCGTCAGAAGGGATGCCATAGAGGTTGTCGAAGCCAGCGGGGCTGAGGTATCCATTGAGCTCCGAAGATGAGCAGGAGCCGAATGATGGGAGGATGACGGCGACCTCCCTTGATCTGGGTAGCCCGGGTCCGGATCGCCCACCCGAGTCGAGCTTGGGGATGTGGGCTCCTCCGTGTGGGTCGCCGCCGACTCGGGGGAGAGAAGTTTGCTGTAGATCTCGGCGACGTTTGGTAACCCAAACGGCACCGAGAGGTCTTCGTCGGGGAGGTGAGAAAATTGGCGCAGATTTCGGCGGTATTCGGTAATCCCTATGGTGCCCATCGAAGTCTGTCGTCGGAGAAAGTAGATTGCATCTTGATCTTGAAGATGTCGTCGAAGATCTCGGCGCTATTGGGGAGCCCGAACGGCGCCGAGTGGGTCTTTCCTTCCGACTGGTTTGACTCCGAGTCGAAGGAGGAGTCGCCGAAGAAGTTGGCGGCGAAGTCGCCGAATGCTGAAGGAGATCCCATCACGCTTGTTGGCAAGATTGTTGAAGAAGTCTCGACGCGCAAGCCCCTACCTGGCGCGCCAACTGTCGAAACTTGGTTTCGGCAATAGAAAATTGGGGGTCGCAGTCAAGATCGCCAAGCACGATGGGTTAGGAGGAAAAGAAGATTTAGACAGGTTCAGGCCCTCTCGTGAGGCAATACCCTACTCCTGTTTCGGTGGATTCGATCCGCCGAGTGTCTTTATTGATCTCGTGTGTCTAAAGCTCTTGCTTATGAAATTGTATATCCCTCAAGGGACGCCCCTTACCCTCCTTATATAGTCTTGGGAGGTGGGCTTACAGATCGGAAACCCTACCTTACTCTAAGTCGGTTTCCTCAATCTTACCAAACCGTGACTATGAGCCGTTGCCTTATCTAATCGGCAACGTAATACCCAAGTCGTAGTTGGTTTACATATTTGATAGGCACAACCTATCCCTATCTCCAGTCGGATAAGCTTGCCATGTGGATACCCGATTGCCATAATCTCCACATAGAGTCTCATAAATAAGTCACGTACTTATTGATCAATACAAGATGTCTATTTCATGGAACTGAATAACACTTTATTCATAAATACATAAACATTGACCATGATATCCAACATCTCCATGTTGCCTCTAGGGCATATCACTAACACCACGTTATCCCATCAGCCGATGAGCTCAAAAAGAAAAAATATTGCAAGTAGCACAACATCACCTCCCACAGCACAAACGGTTGCAAGGTGTTCAGGCAGCAAATCCAATCGTCCATTGAAGCCGAGAAGATAAAGTTCAAAGAGTCGGCTAAGCCGATGAAAGTTGATGGCAACCCTTTCTCGGTCAACATGGTCCAAACCGGCCACAGGCGAGCTAATCGGTAGCACTGAATGGCGTACAGCTTAGCCGAAACGCTAAAATCAGTTAGCACCGACTCAAGGCCACCTCACAGAGAGCCGATTGGAGATATGACTGCGTCAATCAATATGGTGCACACCAATGCATAATCGGTAATGAAGAAAAATGGCAAACTTAGGGTGTGTATCGACTTCAGAGATTTAAATAAGGCCACCCCTAAGGATGAATACCCAATACCTATAGCCGATTTGCTGGTGGATGCCGCCTCAGGCCATAAAATCATAAGCTTCATGGATGGTAACGCAAGATACAACCAGATATTCATGGCCGAAGAAGACATTCAAAAGACAGCTTTCAGATTCCCAGGGGCGATCGGCCTGTATGAATTGGTTGTCACGACGTTCGGCTTGAAAAATGATGGAGCTACGTATCAAAGAGCCATGAACTACATCTTCCATGATATGATCGGCTCCCTGGTCGAAATTTACATTGATGATGTCATCGTTAAATCCAGGGAAGCAGAAGACCATTTAGTCGATCTAAGGCAGGTTCTGGAGAGAACAAGAAAAGTATGGCTTGAAGATGAACCCTTTGAAGTGTGCATTCAGAGTATCGCTCGGGCAATTTTTAGGATTTCTTGTTCGCGAAGGAGGAATTGAAGTCACACCAAGGAGTGTTAACGCAATCAAGACCATTCAGCCTCCAAAAAACAAGAAGGATCTACAGTCTCTGATTGGCAAAATTAATTTCGTCAGGCGTTTCATAGCCAATCTATCAGAAAAGATGGAGCCGTTCACACCACTGCTTCCGCTGAAGGCTGATCAAGCATTCACCTGGGGGAAGGAGCAGCAGAAAGCGCTGGATAATATCAAGGACTATCTAAGCTCACCTCCAGTATTAATTTCTCCAAAAAAGGGATACCATTCAGGCTATATCTGTCAGCCGACGAAAAATCCATCGGTTTAGTTTTGATCCAGGAGGTCACAAGGAAAGAGAAGGCCATCTTTATCTCAGCCGACGCCTTCTGGATGCAGAAACAAGGTATTCACCAGTGGAAAAGTTATGTCTCTGCCTGTATTTTTCATGCACAAAGTTAAGGCAGTATCTATTATCCAACGAATGCACGGTAGTTTGCAAAGCCGACGTGGTAAAGTATATGCTATCGGCTCCAGTGCTAAGAGGACCGGTTGGGAAGTGGATATTTGCCTTAACAGAATTTGATCTACGCTATCAGGCACCCAGGGTAGTGAAAGGACAAGATATTTCATAGTTGATAGCGTCCTGTAACCCGGGAACTAGCCGTCGGTGAAATAGGTCGGCCCCTTGGTAGTATCTATTATCCAAATCCAAGATATTTGCCTTAACAGGATTAGCAAGCCTTGAGTTGATAGCGTCGTGTAACCCGGGAACTGGCCGTCGGTGAAATAGGTCGGCCCCTTGGTAGTATCTATTCTGTTACATAGATGTTATAGGTAGTGAAAGGACAAGCCATAGCTGATTTCATAGTTGAACACAGAGCTGATTCAATTGGCTCAGTAGAAATCATGCCTTGGACTCTAATTGTCGATGTCGGTTTGTACCAATGGTTGCGAAATCGGCTTGGTAATAATTTCTCCCGGGGGGGCAAGCTTTGAGTTTGCTTTTTCAATCATGCCCCATGCCACAAACAACACGGCCGAATATGAAGCCGTGCTCAAAGGACTACAACTACTCAAGGAGGTTGAAGTCGACGCCACCGAAATAATGGGAAATTCATTGTTGGTCATCAGCCAGTTGTCAGGAGAGTTTGAATGTAAGAACGACGCGGTGATGGTCTACTATCAAAAATGCTGAGAATTGATGGACAACTTTTGGCTAGTGACATTGAAGCATATCCCCCGAGAACAAAACAAAGAAGCCAACGATCTGGTCCAGGGGGCATCAGGCTACAGGCCGATAACGAAGGATGTTGAAGTGGAGATCGCCACCATGACAGCCGACGACTGGAGGTTTGAAGTTTACAACTACCTGCAAAATCCTTCCCAGTCGGCTTCAAGGAAATTTAGCTACTAGGCTTTGAGATATGTTTTGCTTGACGAAGAACTGTATTATCAAATGATTGATGGTGTGCTGCTCAAATGTCTAAGTGCCGATCAAGCCAAGGTGGCTATCGGAGAAGTGCATGAAGGAATTTGTGGCACGCATCAATCGGCTCACAAGATGAAATGGCTACTTCGAAGAGCAGGATACTTTTGACCGACCATGCTGGAAGATTGTTTGAAGTACTACAAGGGCTGCCAAGACTGTCAAAAGTTTGGAGCCATCTAAAGAGCACCAACATCGGCTATGAACCCTATCATCAAACCTTGGCCGTTTAGAGATTGGGGAATCGACATGATCGGTCAGATCAATCCGCCTTCAAGCAAAGGACACAAGTTTATATTGGTGGCAACCGATTATTTTACCAAGTGGGTGGGAGCAATTCCTTTGAAGGAAGTTGACTCCAGGGATGCCATCGAGTTTGTTAAGGAACACATTATATATCAATTCGGTCTCCCTCAAACTATAACTACGGATCAGGGATCTATCTTTGTCTCATATGAGTTTGTTCAGTTTGCTGACGGCATGGGGATCAAGTTAGTCAATTCTTCATCGTATTATGCTCAGGCTAACGGGCAAGCAGAGGCCTCAAATAAAAGTTTAATTAAGCTAATAAAAAGAAAGATCGCTGAGTACCCGAAGCAATGGCCCAACCGATTAGCCAAATCACTTTGGGCCTATCGAATGGCTTGTCATGGATCAATCCAAGTGCCTCCATATAAACTGTTCTACGGACATGAAGTAGTTCTGCCATGGAAAAGTATCGTCGGCTCAAGGAGGATTCAGTTACAAGATCAGCTCACAGCCGATAATTATTATAACTTAATGGTGGATGAATCAAAAGATCTAGTTCTATCAAGGATGCGTGCATTGGAAAAAGTGACCAGGGACAAGGAGCGCGTAGCCCGTCATTATAATAAGAAAGTTGTACCTAAGTTTTTTGAAGAGGGCGAGCTCATTTGGAAGTTAATATTGCCGATCGAATCAAGGGACAACAAATTCGGCAAGTGGTCACCTCACTAGGAAGAGCCTTTCAAGATCCACAGATGCGTCTCTAAGGGAGCCTACGTGTTAGAAGGATTGGATGGAGAAGTGTTTGGAAGGGCTCTTAATGGCAAGTATTTAAAAAATATTACCCAGTGTTCGGATCAACTCATGATTCGGCTAAGGTCTTGCCGATTCATATTAGCCGATGCGTTGAATACGCATCACCTTTAGGTCGTTTGGTGCTAAGTTTTTCCCCATATTTTTGTACATCGGCTCTGCCTAGCCGACAGCGTCACAATATCCAGTTTACTAATTTTATTAATGCTAATGACACCATCAACAAAATTAAGGGGGCATATAATACAATGTCACGAATCAGACGCATCAGGGCATGGCAAAATTTTCAAATTTTTTAGACTTTTTGAAGTTTTCAAGTCTAGTTTGATCAGCAAGCATGCACATGAGTGGCATTGAACAAACCGATTACAAAAGAGTTTGAGCTGATTACAAGATGAATTGTAAATTTGGGTTACAAGAATTTCCTAGTCGACTATTACAATCAGTTCAACGGGAAAGGAAGTTGGTAATAGCCGATATCGCCTTACGACGAATCCCGTCTATCTCCTCGATGACCATGGCGTCGGCTGCATCGCTCCCTGGGATCGACTTCATCGCCCTGGCCATATCGGATAAATGTGACACAGCCACCTTGATCTTCGCCCGTTGGTCCTCAATCTTTTTGGCAGGCTGGCCACACGCTGTTCTTTGGCCAGGATGTCGGCTTCAACATTAGCAAGTTTAGCTATCAGCTCCTCCCGACGCTTGCGAAGCCGATCAAGCTCAGCAATCGGCTCAGTCTTCAAGGCATCGAACATGGCCTTCTCGACGGTGATTTCTTGTTGGCTAGCATTGGTGGTGGCCTCCAGCGCTTTGTTATCTCGACGATCGGCTATTCTTTGCTTACCTCGTTCGAACTTGTGCTGATGCGCTTCCATGAAGGTGCCCGGTGCGATAATATCGGCCAGCTGATCTGGCAGCCGATCCTGGATGTCTTCAAACCGACTACGGATGGAGCCGCAGTCGGTGACCAAAAAGTCGAGGGAGCACTCTAGCCGTTTGTCTATGTCTGAAAGGGTGGCTCGTAGGTCCTCGTCCGACAGCAACATGGCCTTGTCGGCATCCTCATTAGGGTCCAGGAACTCTTAAAGGTCGAAGTCCAGAAGATCGGCTACAAACTGCAAGAACAGAAGACAGTTAGAAGAGTCGACAAAACTAATAAGCCGATTTATGAAGTTGAACAGAACTTACTCAGACAACTGGCACTAAGGTAGCCACATCTTCAGCATCCCCACCACCTGCAGCCGCTGGCGTGTGCTCGCTCAATACGTGGGGGCAGGTGTTGGAGCACGAGGAGGCTGAAAAAGATACAAGTCAGAAATTGGTTGTGTTTATAAGAGGAAAATTAAGGATGGTAGAACTTACCGATGCAGGAGGAGCCGTTTTCTTCTTGGCAGCTAGTTTCTTCACCTACAGACACAAAAGAACAATGAAGCATAAACTTGAAAACGTGATAAGATCAAATAATGAAAGGTGTTTACCGGTTGGGAATGAGGGGCGCCCTTCGGAGGGCTCGGAGTCTTTTCAATGGTTTGCTCAGCCGATGGAGTCCGAGCATATTTGTTTGAAGAGCTCGTTTTGGCTACGGCAGCGTCGACGCTGGTCCATCTCCTCGTCCCTAACTTCTTCCTCCGGATTGCGTCCCCATCTGGATTGATTGGAGGCAGGTCGTCGGCTGGAGTTGGTTTCGGCTTCTTCAAAGCCCGTTTCCTTTTCTCCGCAGCCGGGGTAGCAGCAGCCAATGGCTTCGCCCTCTTCTGCCGATGCAATGGCTCACGGGTTTGGCCGTGAAGGAGTGTTGTTACCTTCGGTGCATGGAAGCCGATGATCGATGGGGCCAGCCCGCAGCCACCGGACAGCACGCCAGGAGCGTAGAGGATTGCCACTCCCGTGTTGCTTGTGTGTTGGGAGGGAGGCATCGGTTGTCTGCAAAAGAATGAAGCATTGTTACCCAAATATACGAATAATGGCGGAAGGGAACTAAAAAGAGAAGAGACTTACCGATGGGGTCATCTCTGGATCGACGATGGTCAAGTACATCGAGGCCGATTGATGAAACAAGTGCCACTTCCACTCATTCCACCACCGGCTGAAGACAGTCGTCCTCGTCACTGCCAAGTCGATGTTTTCAATGCTACCCAGAGGGGGACCGGGGATGTTGAGCAGCCGATGCATCATGATGTCTCCTTCGATTTTTCCCCTGGCCTGGATCTTGTCTGAATAATAGAAGCCGATCGGTAGTTGGCCCATGCCAAGTTGTCTCGCAGCCACCATCGGATGGTAAAACTCGTAGGACTTTTGGATGTTGCGCCCTTGGTGGATGCCGACGGGAAGGATGCAAGGCGTTATGGCCAATGTGTAAATCTCCATTGGCTTTTTGTATTCTTCAGAGTTAAGCTCGTCTAGCCGAAGATCGCCTGGGAGTTCGAATTTATCAAAGTCTTCATAGGCGAACCATATCCTCGAGCTGCTTGGGAAGCCGCTGTCCAGATTGCCGAACCAATTTTTGAAGTGATCGGCTGTCAGCTTGGATCCAGGATAAGTTGCCGCTGCTTCCCCATATGGTAGGTATCGGCGGGTGGTTACTTCTTCGTCATCTTTGAACCGTGGCTCGATCAAGGGGAAATTGTCTTCTAGGAGAGCCGGCCTTTCTGCGACCTGATAAGTGTGAAGATTCAATAACAGTTGCAGTAGCCACCAGGGTCCTCCTGTGTTGACGGCTTGTTTGGAAGCCAGTCTAGCCAATGCATTGCTCAGCATTTGGTACAAGTAGCCGAGCAGGTATTTTCCTAAGGGGACTTGCTTCTTGCTCACCAGGGCTTCGGCTACATGCTGCCAGTTGCTAGTCGGCCCGCAACTTGATCCACCGAATACAAATTTTTCCAGCCACATCAGGAGGAAGGCTGCATGTTCTCTCTCGGAGATTGGGCCATCTTTCATGTTCATCAAGATAAAACTGCTCCAGCCCCCTATGCTCTTGGTCTTGAAATTATGACTACATTTGACGTTGAGGCTGGCTGGGTCAACCGTGGAGGTTATATCTAGCCCTGTGGTCATTGCCACATCCAAGAGAGTTGGTATCATTGGGCCTTGTCTAAGCAAAAACACATTCAACGTATCTGACCTAAAGTAAGTTGCAGCCGATAGGAGGGGCTCATCCTTGGGCATGTCGGCTATTGTTAAAGCTAGGCACCGGCTTATGCCTACCTCAGTCCAATGAGTTTCTGCCTAGCTGACATCCTTAGGAACCAAGCCGGCCAGGATTTGTCTGTTGAAGGCCAGGACTTGAAAGCACCAGACCAATAGGCCAGGTGAGGAGAGGAAAACCTAAAAGGGATCCGGTTTGTTTCGGCGTTGATGAACTCACTAGGGTCTAGGTTGCCGATCGGCCCTAATAAGAACTGATTGGGACTAAGAAGGTCTGGTATGGCGATTTGGTGAGCGAGGTGCTACAAATGAAAGGATAGAAGAACAAGATTACAAAAGGTAAAAGGCCAGATTGCAAGGAATAAAGGGCTACAGCCGATAGTACTTACCTCAGGGTATTATGCCTGAGCTGTGTCGGAGCGAGTGCTTGAGGACGCCATCAATGGAGGGGATCACCGCTGCGGAGGGGTTCGTCGGTGAGGTCGCGCTTCGGTTCCGACGAGGTCGCCGAGGAAGCAGAAAGGTTTTTTCTGGCTAGGGCTTAACGTTGCAAAAGTGACAGCGTGACTTGGTTCATCGCAAGGCGGGTGTTATTTGAAGAGTTTTTTGTGACAGCCGAAACAGATTCTACCGGGAGTTGCGCGGGTGTTCGAAACAGTGTCAAATCTGCAATACTATCATATCATGGACTTGGGGGGCATGTTGAAGGGTTACGCGGAGGCTACGCTAGCCAAAAACAAAAACTTTTACCGCGCAAACCAGGAACACTTGCAAGTAAGGGCCGATAGATCGTTACCGATTGGAGTAGAGTGCAGCGGAATAGCCAATCAGGGCAATCCGATCCGGAACAGTGTAGCCGATTCCCGGAGACAGCCGATTCGCCAATCAGCCGATTCGAGTCGTCCGGCCGCGTTCTCACGCCTCGCTCCGATCTGCGCCCGACCGCAGCCGATTCCACCCACGCCGATCGCTCCGATTGCGGCCGATCCGAAGCCGATCAAGAGCGCGCAACGTAGCGGCGCCTCTACCGATATCCACACGTCCGGGGACGAACGCCGTACACCCGTGTGCTAGCACGCGATGCAAGGCTAGGGTTTGGCTCGAAAGTGGGGAGGGTTTCCGTGGAGATTGATCTCGGCGACTTCGTTGCACGCGATGCAATTGATGTCTATACAGCTCTCCACCCTCCCTCCTTTATATAGAGTTGGCCGACGGGACTAGTGGCCGATTAGGACTCTATTTTGAATCGGATCTCATCCGTATCTCATAGAGTTGGCCGCCCATACGTCGTAAGCCCATAGGACTCTATCCGATCGGATCCCTATCCGATCGAGCCGTATCCGAGTCCAACTCGAATATCTATTCTATCCCCTTAAGCGTGCGACCACGTAGGTTCAGGTATACTCGGTTTCGGCTATAGTCTAACTTAGCCGATCGTCGGCTCGAGTCCAACTCAGCCGATGTCAATAGCGGCGCCTAGCAGCACATATTGACACCATAGTATACAAGAATATAATATCGGCTCGAACCTGTAATGTGTACACAAATCCCTTTGCCTCACGATACCGGTTAAGCTATAGGCAAGATGTGTGCCATCCCTTCAATAGCTTAACCATTCACTCGAACCGTATTGGATTATCGTCCGTTGATTGACTCCTCAATCAACTTAGCATGGCCATGCATTTCCATAATCCATTACCTCGAGGGGCCCAGAGATATCTCTCCAAAGGAGGGGCAAATTCATCTTGATCACTCACATCCCACTCCATGTTTCATAGCAAACCCGAAACTACCTTTATAACTATCCAGTTACGGAATAGCGTTTGGTAGTCCCAAAGTAGGCTACTACACATGTTGGAATCCATGGTGATCTCAGGTCTAAGGACTTTGTACCAACACTACCGAGACCAACTAATGGCACATTAATTCTGTAGTGTCTCATGGTGGGTCTATCCAACAATGTGTTCTCTAACACATATGTCCATGTTTATTGATTTGGTATCTCCATACCCATGATCTATGAGACATGATCATCAATCAATAAACATGCCGATCTTAGAATCATATTTGTTCCAACAATATGACATATGATCGAGGATCGTTTAGAAATAGATTCATACATAAAGAGTCTCATAAATAAGTCACGTACTTATTGATCAATACGAGATGTCTATTTCATGGAACCGAATAACACTTTATTCATAAATACATAAACATTGACGTGATATCCAACATCTCCATGTTGCCTCTAGGGCATATCACTAACAATCTCCCACTTGCACTAGAGTCAATCATGTAAGTATCTAATACCCATTGCTCTTGTGTGCGCCTCATGCTTCACGAGGGAGAGGTTTTGTCGCGGATCGGCTATGTTGAGATCCGTGTGCACTTTGCATATCTTGACATCACCTCTGTCCATTATCTCGCGAATGAGATGATATCGCCGAAGTATGTGTTTGGACTTCCGATGTGACCTCGGCTCCTTGGCTTGCGCAATGGCTCCACTATTGTCACAATAGAGAGACATTGGACCAATCGTACTAGTCATCACACCAAGCTCGAAACGAATTTCTTGATCCAAACAGCCTCCTTTGCAGCTACCGAAGCAGCAATGTACTCGGCCTCCGTTGTAGAATCAGCAACGGTATCCCGCTTGGAACTCTTCCAGTGACGCGCCTCCGTTCGGCGAGAACACGAACCCGCATTGCGATCTATAATCATCCTTGTCTCGTTTGGAAGCTAGCATCGGTGTAACCACTTACAACGAGCTCTTTCTCACCTCCATAGACTAGGAACATATCCTTAGTTCTTCTCAAGTACTTAAGGATATTCTTTACTGTAGTCCAGTGACCTTCACTGGATCGATCGGTATCTCGCTCGTAGCACTCAAAGTGTACGAGACATCGGGCGTGTACAAAGCATGGCATACATGATGGATCCAATTGCCGAAGCATATGGAACCATACCCATCTTATTCCGCTCATCATGTGTCCGAGGACACCGATTCTTGCTAAGATTAATGCCATGTGACATGGGCAAGAATCCTTTCTTGGAATCATGCATGTTGAACCTTTTCAACACCTTGTCAATGTATGTACTTTGGCTTAATCCAATTAGCCTCTTGGATCTATCTCTATAGATCCGAATGCCTAATATATATGTCTGCCTCCCTAAGTCTTTCATGGAAAAACTATTTTTCAATGAAGACTTGACGGATTCAAGCATAGGGATATCATTTCCAATCGTAATATGTCATCCACATATAAGATTAGAAATACAATTGCGCTCCCATCGACCTTTTGTAAACACAGGCCTCTTCTTCATTTTTGATGAAACCAAACCCTTTGATTACTTCATCAAAACGAATATTCCAACTCCGAGATGCTTGCTTCAATCCATAAATGGATTTCGTAGCTTGCATATCTTTCCGTGCGATTCTCGGATCGACAAAACCCGAGGTTGTATCATGTATACATCCTCGCTTAGGTTTCCATTTAGGAAAGCCGTTTTGACATCCATCTCGCCATATCTCATAATCGAAATATGCAGCAATCGCTAGGATAATCCGAATAGATTTAAGCATTGCGACGGGCGAGAAGGTTTCATCATAATCAACTCCTTGAATCTGTTTATAACCTTTCTCCACCAATCGCGCCTTATAGATGTGAACATTTCCATCCATATCGGCCTTTTCTTAAAAACCCATTTACACTCAATGGTTTTGACACCATCAGTGGATCAACCAAGTTCCAAACTTGATTGTCGTACATGGATTCTATTTCGGATTTCATGGCTCCAAGCCACTTGTTGGAATCGGGTCCCACCATCGCTTCCTCATAGGTCTTAGGTTCATCGTTGTCCAACAACAATATATCACATTGTTCCGCACTGTACTGCGGGTGCACGACGTGATCTTTCGGACCTCCGTGGGGCTGGTGTATCTACAACGGTGGCGCAACACTTTGCACCTCTGTTGTAGTTACGTGGTCGCCGAAACATTTTCTCGGTGTTTCTTGAACTTCTTCAAGATGCACCCTGCTCCCACTAACCCTTCTTGAAAGAAACTCTTTCTCCAAGAAGACACCGTGTCGGGCGACAAACACTTTGCCTTGTTCCCGATTATAAAAGTAATATCCCTTAGTTTCCTTAGGATATCCCACAAAGAAGCACTTGTCGGATTTGGGTGTGAGCTTGTCGACGTAACGTTTTACATAAGCTTCGCATCCCCAAATTTTGAGAAAAGACAAACTAGGGGTTGCCCTGTCCATATCTCATATGGTGTCTTTTCAACCGACTTAGATGGAACTCTATTTAGTGTGAGCGCAGATGTTTCAAGAGCATATCCCGGAAGGATAACGGAAGATCACTTTGGCTCATCATCGACCGCACCATGTCCAACAAGGTGCGATTTCTCCGTTCGGACACTCCGTTCCATTGCGGAGTTCTGGCGGAGTCAAGCGTGGAACAATTCCATAATCTTTCGGATGATTACCAAACTCTTGGCTCAAGTATTCCCTCCACGATCGATCGTAGAAACTTGATTGTTTTCCCTAAATGATTCGTACTTCATTCTGGAATTCTTTGAACTTTTCAAAGGATTCGGACTTATGCCTCATTAAGTAGATATAACCATATCTACTAAAGTCATCGGTAAAGGTAATGAAGTCGATAACCACCTCTCGGCCGTTGAGCTCATTGGTCCACATACATCGGTATGTACGAGTGCCAACAAGTCACTTGCTCTTTCACGTGTCCCGTGAAAGGTGCCTTTGTCATCTTACCAAGTAAACAAGACTCACATGTCTCAAATGATTCAAAATCAAAAGAGTGAAGCAATCCATCCTTATGGAGCTTCTCCATGCGTTTCTTATTTATATGGCCTAAGCGACAATGCCGGATAAATGTGGGGTTTATGTCATTAGAGAGTTGCCTTTCGTATTAATGTTATAGATGGGAGATGCTTCAAGATTCAAAACGTATAATCCATTCACCAATGGAGCATGAAAATAGAACATATCTCTCGAGATATATTGAACAACCATTGTTCATTGATCTAAAATCATATCCTTCCGCTTGCAAACATGAAGCGGAAATAATGTTTTGACATAGTGTTGGAACACAATAACAATTATTCAATTCCAAAACTAATCCCGAAGGTAGATGAAGTGGTACTGTGCCGACAACAACCGTAGCAACGCTTGCTCCATTGCCGACGCGCAGTTCACCTCGCCCTTCTCAATCCTCTACTTCTTCTCATTCCCTTCAACGATTTGCAAATATGAGCTACTGATCCGGTATCAAATACCCAAGAGTCGAGTAGGTGAAGTAGCGAGATTAATGTCTATAACATTAATACGAAGCGAAGTCGTACTTTGCTTCTTTTTGAGATCCTCCATGTACTTCTTGCAGTTCCTCTTCCAGTGGCTGTCTCCTTGCAATAGAAGCAAACGGCATCCGATGCCGCCGACCCCTTCTTGCCCTTCTTTGCATTGGAAGCACTCGCGATCTCATCGGGAGTTAACTTCCTCTTGGTGCAAAGTTTCTTGACAGTGGTTTGCGCTTTGCCTTCGCATCATCATCACATGATGACCGTTTTTCGGATACTCTCCTCAACTGTCTTTAGCATCCCATGCAATTCAGCCAAGGTCCTATCCATATTGTTCATGTGATAATTCAATATGAATGGCTCGAAGCTCGGAGGGAGCGACTAGAGAATCACATCGGTAGCCAACTCTTGGCTAAGGGGAAAACCTAGTTTTCCGGACTCTCAATGTAGCCAATCATTTTTATCACATGCGGGATGACGGGATTCCCTCAACAAGCTGCACGCAAACAAGGACTTTGAGGTGTTGAACCTCTCGGCCCGAGCTTGGTTCTCAAACATGCCACGCAGTCCCGAATAATAGTGTGAGCATCGCTGCTCTCATATTGCTTCCGAAGCTCGGGGGACATTGTAGCTAGCATGAGACAGCTTATGTCTAGGGCATCATTAGTGTGCTTCTTGTAAGCTCTCCGTGCGGTTGCGAGTGGCATTATTAGGCAAATCCTCCGGATAAGGTACTTCAAGAACGTACTCCTTACGCTCTTGCTTGAGAACAATTCTCAAGTTGCGATACCAATCCATAAAGTTTGTTCTATTTAATTTTTCCTTTTCGAGAATAGATCGCAAGTTAAAGGTACTGGGTGTAGTATTAGCCGCCATTTATTCTACAACAGAAAAACAAAGTTTAGCACAATGTTTATGCTATGTCTATTGTTAAACAATTTAACATTAGACTCCCATTACGTATTTTCCACCTTCCCTCTAGGTTACGTATTGGGTCAAGATCCACATGTTAATTAATTTTCTAGTGAGCTTTGACATCTGCTAGAAAATTAGTAACATCGTAAGCAACACCTTGCTAATCACATCTCTATGTGACTCTTGTTGTTGGTGTGGCATCTCCATGCCCCGGCGCCAACCTATGCCCCAAGGCCCAAAACTGTTTTGATAGCCTTGTTAAGTAAACCAAATGCTCCTGCATGTATATGTCTCGACATATACCCCCTCGTGTTATGATAGAGAATGGCACTCTGCTTTGGCACACCCACCATTGACGAGCATAACGGTGACGGGTGCAACATTTGGAAGGGCATCATTACTACTTAATTTTGTGAGGGATGCTATCCTATCAAACAAACATATCACATATATGAAAGCAGGTAGAACACAGATGAAATAGTATGGCCCCCTTCACATGGTGATCTCCATCTCCATGCCGGTGTACAGGATCTCCATCTTCATCACCGTTCTTTCGAGTGCCGAATGCTTGATTTCTTCAAACTAAGCTACTACTAAAGAAGCTCTAATTGAAGATTACATCGACTCGCAGGTCGTGAAAGAATATTACAAGCATTGCACGTATGAAAGAATATTACGGGGATTGCACATATGAAAGAATATTACATGCATCACATGCATCTCATACATACAATAGGGCCATACCATCTCAAAGCATTCTCTGCAAAAACAAGTTAGGCGTAGAAACGTTTTCTACTTATCGCGAGATACGGCATCGAGACGACCTATAAGGGGTACGCACACGAAATTCATAGATCCAATCTATGAAATCGCTTATGGAAACCATATCGGCATAATCATATTATGCCGTCCCGATACACTATCAAGGGAGATGGTTTGCGTAGGCGCGAGGCAGCAATAAAGTCGGACTACGAGATAGCTTCGGTATAATCACATTATACCGTTCCGATACACTATCAAGGAACACTATCTCGAACCCAACTCAAACCGAGTTATTTGGAAATTGCTTCGACGTAATCACATTACGTCGTTCCGATACACTATCAAGGAACGCAATTACCATCTACTCTCCTCAACAGATCCCGTAAAACCGATTGATCTAATCAACCCGTGCGCAAAACTTGTTCCGGATCCAATCTAAAACCCAAACTAAGCAAGAATAGCTCGATACCACCGAAGGGTTACGCGGAGGCTACGCTAGCCAAAAACAAAAACTTTTACCGCGCAAACGGGAACACTTGCAAGTAAGGGCCGATAGATCGTTACCGATTGGAGTAGAGTGCGCGGAATAGCCAATCAGGGCAATCCGATCCGAACAGTGTAGCCGATTCCCGGAGACGCCGATTCGCCAATCGCCGATTCGAGTCGTCCGGCCGCGTTATCACGCCTCGCTCCGATGCGCCCGACCGCGTGCCGATTCCACCACGGCCGATCGCTCCGATTGCAGCCGATCCAAAGCCGATCAAGAGCGCGCAACGTAGCGGCGCCTCTACCGGTATCCACACGTCCGGGGACGAACGCCGTACACCCGTGTGCTAGCACACGATGCAAGGCTAGGGTTTGGCTCGAAAGTGGGGAGGGTTTCCGTGGAGATTGATCTCGGCGACTTCGTTGCACGCGATGCAATTGATGTCTATACAGCTCTCCACCCCTCCCTCCTTTATATAGAGTTGGCCGACGGGACTAGTGGCCGATTAGGACTCTATTTTGAATCGGATCTCATCCGTATCTCATAGAGTTGGCCGCCCATACGTTGTAAGCCCATAGGACTCTATCCGATCGGATCCCTATCCGATCGAGCCGTATCCGAGTCCAACTCGAATATCTATTCTATCCCCTTAAGCGTGCGACCCGTAGGTTCAGGTATACTCGATTTCGGCTATAGTCTAGCTTAGCCGATCGTCGGCTCGAGTCCAACTCGCCGACTGTCAATAGCAAGTGCCTAGCAGCACATATTGACACCATAGTATACAAGAATATAATATCGGCTCGAACCTGTAATGTGTACACAAATCCCTTTGCCTCACGATACCGGTTAAGCTATAGGCAAGATGTGTGCCATCCCTTCAATAGCTTAACCATTCACTCGAACCGTATTGGATTATCCGTCCGTTGATTGACTCCTCAATCAACTTAGCATGGCCATGCATTTCCATAATCCATTACCTCGAGGGGCCCAGAGATATCTCTCCAAAGGAGGGGCAAATTCATCTTGATCACTCACATCCCACTCCATGTTTCATAGCAAACCCGGAAACTACCTTTATAACTATCCGATTCACGGAATAGCGTTTGGTAGTCCCAAAGTAGGCTACTACACATGTTGGAATCCATGGTGATCTCGGGTCTAAGGACTTTGTACCAACACTACCCGAGACCAACTAATGGCACATTAATTCTGTAGTGTCTCATGGTGGGTCTATCCAACAATGTGTTCTCTAACACATATGTCCATGTTTATTGATTTGGTATCTCCATACCCATGATCTATGAGACATGATCATCAATCAATAAACATGCCGATCTTAGAATCATATTTGTTCCAACAATATGACATATGATCGGGATCGTTTAGAAATAGATTCATACATAAAGAGTCTCATAAATAAGTCACGTACTTATTGATCAATAAGAGATGTCTATTTCATGGAACTGAATAACACTTTATTCATAAATACATAAACATTGACGTGATATCCAACATCTCCATGTTGCCTCTAGGGCATATCACTAACACATGTGTTAACAACTAAATTTGGTAAACCAAATCCTCGAGTTCAGGGCCGAGATTGAAGCGGAATCGGCTCAGGAATGCAATCTGTGGAGAAACAGATGCTGTGTCGACTTAGTCTGAATCGGCTGTGGAACCCGTCGGCTAAGTCCGAATAGGACCAAATTAGCCGATAGCTGATTCCGAGTTGAGATTATATAACAATCTAGGTTTAGCGCATCTAGATTAGATTAATATCTTTTAATAAAATGTATCGCAGTATTAGCCGATTAACATTAGATCTAAAGTATCGGCTAGGATATCAGTGCAGATAATTATTATTCTAATGCACCTTTAGCCTAAGTGATTTATACTGTCTTGGCATAGCCGATCTATCCCAATCACTTAGCATAAATGTGCTTTGGAATAACAATTATATGTTTATTGATGTCTTCAGCCGATCTGGTAGGATCTAATTTCAAGTTAATGCATATTTCTTGTTTAATAATGTAACCAATCGACCGATATAAACATGACAAAGTAGATATCCAATGAACCAATCAACCGGTATAGATATAATGAAGCAAATATCTAACAAACCAATCGGCCGATATTGATATAGAATATTAGATGTAGGCTCGATGGTTATAACATATGTTGGATGGAAGTCCGATGTTACTAAATCCAATGATTAAGTAATCAATGAAACCTTTGCTGAAATCGGCTAAAAGCAATTATTTAAGATAACTTCAATAATTTAAGCCAATCCTTCTAAGCCAATGCGACACTTCAATAATTTAAGATAACTCATCGGCTAAAACCTTGATGAAACAACGATAGATACTGACTTAAATAAATCTACTTTACGTCCACAACCTCATAGGTTGGACTTAACCAATATAGCATGAGGTTTTGATAATTGCCCGATAGATTTAAATCAGCCGATATGACACCGATCAAAGTGACCATGTAATAAATTTAATCAAAATGATAAAACCATCAAAGAGAAATTTAACATATCAGATAAACCTATCGGTAGCATAAACCTATCGGTATAACAAAACTTACATTATAAATAATAATCCAGTAGGTCAGACCAAACCGATGCAACACGAGATTGTATATGATAATCTAATACTCAATGAGCCGATAAATCTGTCTAATGTTATGGATATAAGAAATTTATATAAAGCGATATTATGTTTAAAGAAACATCAGCTTGATAAGAATACTGGACCTAACCGAGGAAGTCCTAACCAAGCCGATGTGACTGTAAACAGTAATGGAACTAAACATAGAGATGATATACCAGATAGCCAACACTTGTGTTAGCCTGATTAGAACATCAGACTCAACCGAGGAAGTGCTAGCCACGCTAGCGGAAGCGAAGACGAGGAACTCACTTCTTGCTGGAGGTCAAACTCAATCGATGAAAGCCCATGCGCGAAAATGAGAACTCTTCAAAATAAAACCTCGTAAGAGGATGGTGATAAGCCGGAAGTAGATGTATTGATCTGTGGAGATAGTTTACAAGGACCCTGGGTGTACATATTTATACCCTAGGAACATGATTCTATCCAAGGACAACAATAGATGGTATGCTTTGGCTAGAGAGGATTCTTATGGTTTAATTTATTAAATTTAAGTTAAAGGTAAAACCTTATCGATTGCATTGGGCACCGACTCTCCCCTATTATGCCTAGCTGAGTCCGACCTATAGCTCTATAATGTATCCGAACATGGAGAAATGCAAAGGACGGACAGGGCTTTCACCACCTGTCGATTACCTCACTTTCTATGGAGCACACAACAAACGAAGGTAAATGCTAACCTTGACACCACGTCTAAGCCTAGCATAGGAACTTCCTTCTTTATCTAGATTACTAGTACTAGAGCACTTAATAATAGTTCTAAGCGATGAACCCATTGGGGCCCACCTCTCAGCTACTCCTTTGACTGGGAGATTGACTCATGGGCCCCTATGCAGGTGCACTGTGGTTGAGCTCATTTTAAGTTGGTTTTGACTAACATGTGGGCCCTTCAATCCTTGTGCTCGCGAATGATCGGTGAGAGGTACATTTGTCGCAAGGCAGGTGTAAATTCTTCCAAATTTACGTGCATATATAAATTTACCAAGACTAGTGGAAATGGTTAGTAACAAACCCCTACCACTAAGTTTGATAATATATTTTGTATTATTCTATGTAGGAGTCGATGGTTAAAGTTTGTACTTAACGACCGTCAACAGCTTCCCTGCTTGACCCTTCGCCCGAGTCTCTCATGATTTGCCATTCCACGGAGTAATCCCTAGTCTCTCTTCATCTCACTTTGGTAGGTTACCCTTCCCTTCATGTTTGATGAGCCAAGCAACTTCCGAATGAAGAACATCATTTTCGAGGTAGCCGACATTCATGGTCGTCCCTCACTACGCCTACGCCATGATGAAGATGCCTAGACCACAGCCGTCATCTCTCTCCGGGCCGACATCAAGCAATTCTTCATCCATGATCGGGATAGCTGATTTGATAGTCCTTAAATACTAAAATCCGACCATCAATCCTAGCATAAAATGGATAAAAGAACTTCAACATTGTGGTAGGGTTATTTACCAATCCATTCCATGAGTGTTGATGTCAGGACGCCTCCAGACCTCTTATTATATCTAAGGGGTGAATAGAACACACCAATTCTTCCCGTAAATATAATAAGGTATCTGACGCTCCGAGAGGGAGATAAATGAGACATTGTTGGGCCTTTAGCCTACCAGTCAACTTCAGCCTGGGCTCTGCTCGTCAAACCACTCGATGGTGGCGACCATATGTGTTACACAACCAGGACACTTGACACCAAAATGGCTAAAGATCTACATTGTCTCAATTATCTTTAACTCATACTCATGTTTAACATGATCCTACAAATGGAACATACTAATCACTTTCATCCAAGCATTAAAAGTTCAACTTACTAACGTTAGTAAGTACAACTCACTAGTATTTGGTTACATATGACCGTCAGGCCAAATATACATACAGATAGTTATTAACACGCATAAGCATTCTTTAGCCCAGAGGATCTTTCTTTCGACTGACTAGGGGATTCCCTAGTAAGAACCATCTTGGAAGAATGGAGTATCTTCAGCGAATTCATCCTCCTCAGGAGGAAAATCCCCTCCATACATGACTATGCAAACAACCAAATACAGATATACAAACAAGCGTCAGTACAATGAGTTGCACTGGCAAGCAACCATCAAACCTACATACTACATGTAGGGCATCATCAAGGTTGGCTCATATCAGGTTCTTTTAGCACAAAGCCGGTTTTATTTGGCAAAACCCCATTATAAATTTCAGATTCTTCTCAAATAAATTTCAGCAAGCATGTACTTTACTAATTGGGCATTTAGTAGATGATATTTCACATAACTCAGTTTCTCTTTGCATATTAGGGCAGCAAAGGAATTAAAACATAAGTAATCATCATCTTTGAGCATTCACAATCAGCTATAAAGAAGGATTTTTGAAAAAAACACAAGTCTATACTCACAACATATTCACATGACGCTCATAACCGTGAGCACGACTAATCGATTAGTTTTAACTCTACAGAGTGTGTACACTTTACCCACATGATGTGACATAATAATCATGCAAAGCATGGCACGCGATACATAAGTATCAGATTTATTACACACAACAAAGCCCTTCTAATATTCGTGATATAGCCATACACCAGCACGATATGTGTTTCCTCCATCCTATACCATTTTGGAAGTATGGCATAGAACCGTTAAGTGATGGGCCCACTCCTTAAACTTAATGCTGTGGGGGCGGACACGACAGGAACTCACCCACGTGGCACAATACCGTTGTATTGGACAGGGTTAGTCACCTAAACTACCTCATCGGGGCATAAAGGAAGCTCCTCTGAGTTATTCGAACTCATACACTTCGGCCTACCTAAATGTAAGGCTAAAACAAGAAAAAATATACTAAGTTAGGGCTATCCCATACTAGCACATATGGCTGTACTATATTCGAGATGAACATACATTGAGTGAAGTCCTTAGGGTAGTCTAGGCACACACTCCCCCTATCGGTATACAACTAGTCAACACATGTATACCACTTGCGGCCCAAATTTAAAATTCACATTTTTCCGTCTTTTATTTAGCAAGTACTATTTTATCTCAATATAGTTTTTTTTAAAAAGAGTCTTTAAAACAAATCATAGATATTTTGCCCAATATTCATTGAAAACAATACTACAAGCAAGACAAAGCATCATTGTAATCCTTCAAAGTTTTCAGATTTTTTTATTCACATAATAGCATCTTGATTCATTCCTAGGGTTAGGAATAAGGCTAAGGTATTATGAGGAGTTTGAGGAAGCATGCAACATAGGAAGTTGATCTAACAATCATGCTTAGGATTTTAGTGTTGTTAAAATTTAAACATCATGCATATTTTCCCACCATTTTGAAATAACCTCCAAAAATTTGGGTTCAAAATGTTCAAAGGGGGAGGTGAGGACTTGCATGGTTCTCCTTCCTCTTGCTCGTCCAAATACAAGGGTTCGTCGGAAAACGTCGACCGCTTGTCTAATGTATACATACAACACTTTAGGTTACAAACACCCATAAAAACTTTAATTATCTAAGATGAATGCAATGTATGATTTGGAAGTTCTTGGTTTCAGGTTGAATTTATGGGTAGAGTTCCTATCTTAATAACTTTTACCAAAGTGGAAAATTTATAAAGTCATTTATATGTCAAGTGTATGACTATGTGCTTCTTAAAATTTTTCAGAGCTAACCTATTAGGTTACTGGTATGTCAAATATTTTTGTTGAGTAGGGCATAAGAATGTGGTCCAAACAAAATTTAGTTTAAATTTTTAAGAGTTTGGATAGACCTTCTACATTTTTTTGAAGTTGAGGTGTACAAGAAAATCATTTTCCTTATTTAATTCCTTAAGTGACATATTTGTCACGGAAAGGACCTAGTTTCATAATTTTAAAATGAAATACACCTTCTGCTGGTTTTTCAGGACTTTGGTTCACCTCATTTGGAGTTAAGGTGATTTTCCTACAATGTTTATAAGTTAAAACTTACCCTAGGTCAGCTGGTCTATAAATGAATTTTTAGAATTAAATTTCCTACTGTGAGTAGGTGATTTTATTTCAAATATCAAAGTTCATAAACTTGTGAATCTAACAAAATTTGTTCCAGTCCAAAATATGCTATCTTTGATTTTATATGAATTTCCAAATTTGAGCCATTTTTCTATTAGAAAATTATTCCCGATTTAAATCTTTTCTATTTAACACAGGTGGGGTCCATCTATCAGTGTCGGCGCAGCTTTTAAACGGCTCGATGGCACGTCACTAAGTGGGCCCCTGCTGTCGGTGACTGGGTGAAAGAAAAAAGACAAAGTAGTGCCGCACGGAGACGTTCTCGCCGGCGCCGGCGGTGAACGGCGGCCGGTCAGCGGGTGTGACCAAAAGGAAAAAGGTAGAGAGGAATACGGCGAAGCTAACGGTGGTTCTCCTATACACTGCCGTTGCCGGAATCATTGTCGGCGACAGTACGGGCGACGCCATGGTTTGGGTGAATGTCGCATGTGTGTTTTGAGCTCGATTCATGCAGTGCATGTACGTTGCTTAGCTTCTAGGGGTCACAGGGAGACTTACCGAGAAAATGCTGGGCTCTGGCGAGGTTGGGTTGATGGTGGCGCCGTGTGAGGTCTTGATGTGGCGGCGATCTTGGTCACGGGTGTCTGTTGGAAGGATGCTTCGTCATTTGGCTGTTAAAATTGAATGCGGGCCATCATTCGAGTGGTCTTGGAGTTGCTCAGGGTAAAAGGAACTTGGCTAGAACTCACCAGAGAGGTAGAGGGCTTGAATCGACGGCGACGGCCGGAGTTGGGGAAGAAAAGGGGTTTTCACCTTCCAATACACCTCACTGCAATTCTGCTGGTTTACACCATTGTCAGATGCTAGGGAACTTGTTGGCGAAAGGATTTGGTCAATGTCTTACCATAGACGGTTGTCGACGAGCGGATGCGTGGCGGCGGACAGCACAAAGTGCGTCAAAGGCCCGGCGTGGCATGGTCGTGTTCCCGGCGGTTGACTGCACCATATGCGATGGTTTTGGTGGCATTAGAGAGGGGATTGAGTGAGGATTAAAGAACATGCATTGATCGGAAGAGTACTTCACCAAGCGTCAATGGCGATGGGCTCCTAGCTTGCCGGCGGCGGGGTTCTCTCATTTGTTTCCGTCGATTCCAAGGTGGGCAGCCTCGGTTCTTCCGCGGGGTGAGACAAGAATGGGGAAAAGACAGAGGTGGTCGGCCGGTCGAGTTTAAAAATGGTCGCCGGCGAGGAAGGGGAGGAGAGGGCGCTCGCCGCGGAGGCCGACGCGTGCCCGTGCACATGGCGCGCACGTCCTGACCTGCGGGCCCATAGGAAATGGCTATGAGGCTAACACCATGGCCCCACCTGGCAGTATGGCCCACATGTCAGAGAAGAAATGAGAAAGAAGGACGAGAGGCTGGAAATTTTCTGAGATCCTGAGGCGAGTTTACGACTTTGGGCTTCATTTGAAATAATTTGCAGGTAGATTTTGGGGTTGAGTCCAATGGCAAAGTTGTAAAGGATGACCTGAATTGTAATACTACCAAATTGCACTACCTGAAGATCACTGGTTTAATTTTGGTGTTATCTCAAAGATGGCTCCAGAGTTCTGTGAGATATCCAAACTTATAAATTTTTAGTGGATGTTTTGTTATAGATTTTGGTTTAGTAAAATAATTCGAACTCCATATTGTGCTTCTATGTTTTGCAAAGGATGTATATCAACTTTTCTCAGACTCTTGGGTGGTTTTAAACATTTTTCTTTATCCCATTTTGTTGAGACTTAAAAGGGTTATGCTCCTAATATGCATATTTATTTTTTTCCAAAATGCACAACAAGCCATTCCAAATATTTACAGGAAAAACTTTTAATTCTCTTTTACATCATTTTGTCATTTCCAAATCCTACCACATATTTCAAAATTGTGGTATGTGACAGCTGGTGAATATTTGTTTGTAGGAGATTAATACACTGAAATGGAGCAAAAGCATAGCTACGTGGCAAAGAAACACAACTCCGACCAACCGACCCTCGCCACGTCAGTATCCCATGGATTGGGGGCCCACAAGTCAGCTGAAACCGACTCAAAGTGGGACCAAACACATAGGAACTGACTAAGGGGCCCACCTATCATCCACTGGTGAAAAGCGGTGGAGAGTGGCGTTGGCTACGGTTCGGCCGAACCCTGGTGCGACCGAACCAGCCCTAGCCCCCCTCGTCTCCACCTTTCATGTAGACGCTCCAGATGGCTTCCCAATGGCAGTTATGCACATTTAGCGGGGAGAAACATGCCTATCAACTGCCATTTGAAGGTTGTAAAAGGATGGGCGTTCACTTCATCCAACACACAACACAAGAAGATCCAAGCTTCATTCCAAAGGCCTTAGCCCTAGTTCTCGAGTGCTTAGAAAATGGGGTAGAGAGTGAAGGGTAGTCTAGAGGAGTGCCGGGTATCTCGGCACCGACCTCTGATCCTGTACCTCGATGGATGCTTATTCAATCAAGTAAGTGGTGTTCGTGATTTCCTATGGTTGCATTCCTTTCCGTTGAGTAATTACTTTATTGCATTTACTCAAGGGATCATCGTCCATTCATGGGTGCTCTAGTATAAGACCCCTGATGAAGACGGGAGTTTTTGGCCAAGACTAGAGTAGTAATCAATATATTAGACGTAGTGTCTAGGCTGGGGTTTACCTTTCTTTGCTGCATACTCCACGGGTTGTAGAGGTAGGTAGTACGTGGTGATAGCCCTATCCGTCCATTGTAATCCTCCACGTTCAGGTATGCCGTAGAGCCTTAGGCTGGAGTCACTCGGCAGACTGAGTGTAAGCCAGTGCCTGAAGTAAGTAGAGTAAAGCGATTGCCATCTTTGTCATCCTCGTATCTTTTCTTTTTTTCTTTTTAGATTATGGAGCAATCTATCCACAGCCTATCCGCTCCGAAGGGCGAGTTCTATGAGCCACCATCATCTTCTAAGCCAATTCTTTCATCCGGCTATGAACTCCGTCCTAAATTTATAGCCATGGTTCGGGAGCAATCGTACTCTGGACAATAAGGAAAATCCATACCATCATCTGCAACTGTTTGTGCAACTATGTTCATGCTTCATGATTCAAAGCATGATACAAGAAAATTTAAAGTGGAAAATTTTCCCTTTTCTCTTTCTGTGAGGGCGAAGCAATGGTACACTCTTACCGTAGGAAATGAGAACGGTGAGAAACTTAGAGATGGACTCTGTCACACTTTCTTTCCGCTATCCCGTATCACGTCTCTGCAAGTAGATGTTCTCAGCTTTCAGCAGAATGAGAAGGAAACCATAAGTGCAGCCTGGGCTAGGCTCTTAACGCTATGCAATCCGGTCCTGACTTATCTTTACCCGATCATATGTTGTTACAACATTTTTGGTTAGGTCTTAGCAAGAAATCTGCCCTATACCTTGACATCTCAGCCGACAGTTCTTTCTCACATAAAACTCCTACGGAAGGATGGGAGATCCTAAATCATATCTTAGAAAACACTTCCATCATCGAAGAATACCATGAACCTCCATCCAAAGAAGTCAAGGGGAGTGACAAGGACCGATCACTAACCATTAACCATTTCAGATAATAATGGTTATGCGACGCCTCAAAACATGAGAGTTACATCCGCCATAGCACCTTGGTACTTTTGGTGATGGAACAAGTTTTGAAGGAGGCCTAAACACCACACACTTGATTTTTAGTGTCATGCGACACAAAAAATCCAAGTGATGGAGGGTTTGGTACATATTTGTTAACGATCAAATTTGGTAACCAAATCCCCAGGTTTGAAGCAGAGATTGAGGCGGAATTGGAGAAGATGTGTGACCTACGAAGAAACAGGGGCCGCGTCAGCTAAATTCGAATTGGCTACGGAGCCAGTCGGCTGAGTCTGAGTCGGACCAGGATAGTCGACGCTGATCCCGCGCAAAGATAGGTTTGGAGCTAGGTCCGAAAGGAAACTTGAAGATAAAGTATTGGATTCGGTCTCCAAATTACGCGCTAAAGATTTTGCCATCTATAGATTAGGTCCTGTAACGGCAATTGTATGTGTAAAATAGGAAGTTATATAGATATTCCTTTTGTAATGCGGCATGGGACTGCGTCCTGAGATATTGTCGTACTGTAAATAGTAGATAAGGTAGAAACCGTGTCCTACACGGATGTTGTTGTGCCCGGGTATAAATAAGACCTGAGGGCTTTTGTAAATATCAACCAACACAATCAATCAACTTTGGTGCATTGCCACCCTTTTATTTTCCTTTCAACGAGTTCTTGCTCTTGCTCGGGCTGCATCGGCTTCGATCTCGGAACAAGGTAATTCATTGTTACCAGTGGTTTGCATCGTCGGGACTAGTGCTTCCATCGTCATGATACTCTAGTTTCGATGTTATAAACTGCATACGCGGCCTATAATCTAGAGCAATGCATAGATCTATCTCCCAATCGGCTGGTTTCTCTCTGAAGACAGCAGCCGATGAGGCTAGATCCAGGGGTTGAATTAGATTATATGTCGTGTCTACCGTCTCGATGGGTTCTCATTAACTTATATAGATCTTTTTTTTCTTTTTGTACTTAATGCTGCATCTGATCGACCTGTTAAGTCGCTTTTAGAACTATTAAGATCTGTTCGGTTTAATGTTTATCATTAGAGACGGTGCTGGAGTTTCAGCCAGCCTTATATGTTTTAATTATCTTGTAGTTTTAATTGCTATTAGGTATATTAAAACCTCCTTTTATATTAAGATCTCAATCTGTTTAAATGCCATAAACTAGTATCAATCTGTCAAGTTACGTTGACAGCAGATTGATCTAGGTTTACGCATTTATATTAGATTAATATCTTTTTATAAAATGTATCGGAGTACTAGCCAATTCACATTAGACCCGCAGCATCAGCTAAGTTGTCAATGCAGATAATTATTATCCTAATGTGTCTTTAGCCTATGTGATTTATACTGTCTCGGTATACTACCTATCTATCCCAATCACTTAGTATAAATGTGCTTTGGGATAACAATTATATGTTTATTGATGTCTTCAGCCGATCCGGTGGGACCTAATTATAACTTAATGCCTATTTCTTGTTTCTTGTTTGTTACAGGATCAAACTAACTTGCACGCCCTAAACTGACCAAAGGCGACCATCTTGGTCCTGCACTAGAGTAAAGCAAATCTCTCAGGCCAGTGCGTGGGAATCAAATTTCTCATCAACAATATCTCATAAAAAATTCCATTCAAGCCAAAAGTCCACCTTGGTTTAGAGACGATGTTAGTTCTGGTATCTTGCTGTGCTCAAAATTTTTTTTGAAAAAAGGGGTTTGGAATGGCTGCTTTCGACATTAAGCAAAACCCTGCCGTGAGGTACCCGAAGTTCACCATTCATATACTCATATTTATCTTCCCGTGAATATTATTTGATCATATGCTTCCTTTATGTATTCTCGCATACTCTTGTTTTAATGAACATGCAAAGTCCATTCATAGGGTCTTTAAATTAAGCATGGTGGTTAGGTTAAAAAGTCTTCTTTAATCAAATTAGACACACTGTCGACTTTGCTTAATGAAGCTTAGAATTAATGCTTGTATAGATTTTGCTTGTATAAATATGGGCTAACCACTGTAGAAAAAATCTTCAAATTTGAGCAGGTAAGTGTTTAAGTTGATTCGAAGTAAAGATAACCCAAGGCATTGGATATACGACAAAAATGTCTAACATACAGAGGAGGTGCAAAACCCTCCGGTGTTTATGTTGTGTGAATTTTAATTTAGTCTTGTTTGAGTATAAGAAAGTTGGTGAAAATAAAATTTCAAAAAAATATATAATATAATAATAATAATAATAATTAAAATAAAAAAGGAAAGGTAGGAATCTCTTCTTCTATTGTTCTTTCTATTTGTTTTGTAAATGGCCCATGGGTGATGTAGCCTTCATGTACAAAGTCCCAATGTTGATTCAAGGTAAGTTTCGAGGTAAATTTCATTTCAATAAAATAGAGGTTTTGACTCTCCGGATTTCAAACCGGTGGAGCCCCTTTTGTTCTTACTTTTTTTGTTTTTAAGAAGCAAACCAGGTACAAGAACAAGTGTGGGGGTGATCTTATGTTCACATTGGACACTCACGGATCAAGATCACCCATGTTCGTGCTCCACCATGATGCCTGCACATTCATGAGACGAGACAAAACATCCATTGCACATCAGTCACTCAGTGCACACTGGTTTGCACATTTATCCTCTCATTCCCTTAAATTTTGAGTTTGATAAATTATTGTCATGGAATATATCTAGAAAAACTAAACTCAACTTTTAACATGAGCTTGGATAATTAAAATTAGAGTATATGACTTGCCTGCAACTATCATGCATACTCTTTATTCCTCGAATATTACCTTATGCTTCTGAACATATATCGCTAGGAACACATGCCATCTAAGTAATTGATGAATGAGAGATTCCCTGATGAGGTTATCCTTGCTTTCTTCTGTTAAATCCTTGGGAATTTTATAAAAAAGAAAATATTATAACTTTACACCATCGTTGCTCCACCAAATAAAGACTCCAAATGATTATGATTCTCTATCCTCCTGTCCATCCAAATGAGACATGAGCTAAAAAAGGAAAAATATATGATGGTGATGTTAGAAAATAAGGATGCTCACAAGAGAAGAAACAAATTATTCTTGAGCATGTATAAAATAAAGAGAGAAGAATGAGCCATATTCTTTAAATAAAAGATAGGGAGGAGGATCATACAAAAAGGAGTCCCAACTTATTTCTTTTTCCATTTTTCCACTAACATATCCCCTTCCACATTTATGCACAAGCTTGATCATGGTTGCATGTTTAGTATTCTTCTTGGATCTACTCTTTGACTTTAAAAAATATTTGATGCAAGTATGTCATTCTTATTTCCCTACAAAAGCCTTATTAGAAAGGTAGGATAAGAATAGGCAAAACAAAAGCCTTGGTGAGGAATCAAACACATTGAGTGATATGAGAGAATCAATTGAGTAGTAAAAGCAAAATTATGTTTTTATGAGTATAAAGAAAACCCTAAGGTAATTAATTAGAAGTAGAGGTGATTTGAATCAAGGCCGTTCCGTTCTTCAATCACCCAAGACGACATGGTAGACACTTCAAAAGTTCACGGGTACAGGTATGGCTTGCAATACATTGTCTGTTTGCTTTATACAGGAAGTCCATACTCTATTTGATATCCATGAGCTTTAGTTAGGGACGAGTCAAGGATAAGTGTAGGGGTGTTGTTCACGGTCCTAAAATACTAAAATCTGACTATCAATCTCTGCATAAAATGGATAAAAGATGAACATCAACATAGCGGTAGGGTTATTTACTAATCCGTTCCACAAGTGTTGATTAATATTTGTATGCAGGAGATTAATACACTCAAATAGAGAAAAAGCACACCTACGTGGCGAAGAAACACAACTCCGACCAAGCAACGGTCGCCACGTCAGCATCCTAGGGATTGGGGGGCCCACAAGTCAACTGAAACTGACTCAAAGTGGGACCAAACACCCAGGAACCGACTAAGGGGCCCACCTGTCATCCACTGGTGAAAGGCGGTGGAGAGAGGCGATGGGCAGGGTTCAGCCGAACCCTAGTTTGGCCGAACCATCCCTCGCCCCCCTCATCTCCACTTTCCACGTGCACGCACTAGATGACTCCCCAATGGCGGTTATTGTCACGGCTCGATTTTTGTTTGGGAATAAAAATGATTAAATCATGCATTTTTGGAAATAATATTAAAAAGGCTAATTAAATAATAAAGTAAAATTAATAAGGAAATCAAAATTTTCCTTTAAAAATCATGGCTAGAAATATTTTATAATATTCTTCATGTCCTAATGTACTCTCTCAAATTCTCCGGAAATTTTGGAGCTCCAAGTAATTTTAATAAAATAAAATTCATAAATACAATTAAATAAAAAGAAAAACAAATTAAATCTCCCTTCTTTGTGCCTAGGCTCTTTTCGGCCCATCCGAAAAGTCTAATACACCTTCCTTCTATCTCCTCTATCCCGGCACAGCTTGCCGCTCGGCCCGCTGCCTCCAGCCCCTTCGCAAAGTCCAATTTACTTCCTTCTTCTCTCTCCGAGCTGGCCCAGCCCGTTCTGCCGCCGGCCCAGTCCCCAGCCGCCTCTGTTTTTCTCGCATGCGCGCCCCACTCTCCCATGGGCCGGCCCAAAGGCCACGACCCACCCCTCCTGCGTGCCCGCCTGTAAGTCCGAGAAGCCTTCCCGGGTCACCGATGGGTGGGGCCTACCTATCGGGCTTGTCCCTGACCTCGCGCTGGCAGAGCCGCCGCCACAAATCTCACGTTGTCGTGAACGCTACAACGTTGCTCGCCCCGCCTCGCACGCATTCAGGCCGCCCGCCTTCCCCTCCCATCCCGCACGTGCCACGCTCACAAAATGGTGGGGATTCAATTTTTGAATCCCGCCAGCCGTTACTCCCTCTACCTCTCACGCCGTCCACGGATGCGCGTCATACCCTCCACGTCCGCCACTCCCCGACCCCTAAAATTGTCGTTCCCCTTTCTTGTTTTTCCTCTTCCACCATTCATCGACGTGCAACGAACCCCCTCCGTGTCGTTACGCCCGTGCGCCGCCGTCGTGCACCAACTCTAGACGCCGTTCACCGCTACTCCACCCTGTGCCAAACCACGCCACCGCTGCATTCGGGTTCGCTCGGCCGAGCTCTTCGCATTCGCCCGTCCCCCTTGCCCTCCGCCGCTTGTTGTCGCCAATCGACGTCATTGTCTCCCGCACCGGCCGAACTTCGGTGAGGAGTCCCCTCCCCTTTCCCTCCACTCCCCCGCGCGCGCCACAGCTCTCCCGTGCGTGCGTCGCTGTCCCGCGCGCCGCCGCCCTCTACGCCGCCAACCACCGTGCGCGCCATGGCCGGGCCGAGCCGACCTTAGCCACGCTCGTGCCGCCCCACCGTCCTCGGCCATCCGATCCGCCACTTGGCGCTTCGGGCCGTACCTTCCTGGATCACCCGCAGGCGCCACGTGGCCGCCACGTCGGCGCCACGTGCACACACGTGGACCGGCGGCCCCGTCTGCTATGTCAGCCCCTTATCCGCCGACGTCACTCCTAGGAATAATTGAGCAATAAATATGTTTAATTTCTAGAATTTAATTTAAATGGCCCAAAAGTTCTAAAACTCATATCTAATTCATATGAACTCTAAATTTAGCCATTCAATTTGAAAAATTCATCTAAAATTGAGTTCTACATGTTGGTTTACTTTTTATGTATTGTTTATTTGGTTTTTATTAGGGTTTCCTCGTTTTGTTATCTAATTCATATGAACTCTAAATTCGAAAGTTCGCGCTCATGAAGAAAATAGTTTAGAAGATCGTTTGAAGAAGCAACGCAAGTCACATTCCTCCTTGAAGCATATTAATCCCACTTTATTAAATGTTTTACCATTTGCTAATAAAATTACATGTTGCTAATTACATAGGATTATGGAAGTACCTATCTGCTTACTAGTGTCGTGTTTAATTGATATCCATCCTTCGTCAACCTGGGTGATTATTTCACTAGCTTGCGTCCATGATGTGAGCTTACTAGAATTATTTATGCTTAGCCATTCTTAATTACCACTAGCTCACTTAATGGGATGATCGTATGAATTACTTTAGTATCTAACGAGCTACAAGGTTGAGACATCAGACCATATTTATTTGCTATAATTATCAAACTAAAATGTGACCTAACGTTGGGCTGTGGGTACATGGTTTTGTTTGTCGCACCCATGGCAATTAAGAACCGGTTCCCGGGATACCCTGGAAATCTTACCGTACTTACCACAAGGAGGAATGGCAATTGTTGGACTTGGAGTGTAGCTTTTCTCTGGCTGACGTACCTAGACAAGGGTGGGCATGACGGAGTTGGGTCGGATGGGGAATCCGGTTGATCGGCTTCCGGATTCACCGTGGCACAAGGGTGCTGCCTACCCAATATTTAGGGGTAGGGGCAAAACCTACAGTGTGGTATCGCTTGGTCAGGGGGAGTTATGCAAAGACTCTCGTATGGTAACGTGTCTGGCCATACACGGTGACATATGGTGGACTGTGTCTCTTGGGTACAGTTGTACTCAGTCTTGCTATTTTCCGTTTTCCAAAAGTATAGTGCTTCTGAGTCGAAGACGAAGTCAGAAGACCAAGGCTCATACCCGAGTGGAGTTTGCCTGTAGAGTGGAGCTGAAGCCCGCTAGGATCGTCCTTTTTTCCGCTGCTGCTTTCTTTTGGGTGTGAGGACTAAGTGCATCTGCTGTAAGTATTTTACGCTTTAATTTAAGTTTGAATCTGTTTATTGATTTGTCATTTTGTGTACCCTAGTTGATTCTTGGACATTAATCTAATACACAAAATAGTCTGGAAATTTGGCTAAATTTCTGGACATGATAAGTTGGTATCAGAGCCACCTTGACTGTAGGTTGAGCCAAATGGTCAACCCCCTAAGTACAAGTTTTATGAAAACCTTATTTGCAAAATATGTCCCTTCTCTACCCCCGGAGCTATTTGCAAAACAATTTATCAAATTTCTCTTCTTCCCCCTCCAACTCTCTAGCTGTTAAGCCTGGAGCGCCAGCCAAAGCTTTATGGAAGTGAAGTCAAGCTCAAAGCTTCAAGCAAGAACGTCAACCTGAGCAGTACTGAGTAAGTGTCTCTCGAGCAAAGCCTCCCCGAAGTTTACCTAAACCTAATCCTTCCCAAAGAGTAGTGTGTTAGCTGTTAGATCGTGTGTGTTTGCTCTGTGCAGGTGTATGGTTTACATCAGTAGTGGGAATGTGACCATACTAGGTTGTTTGCCTAATCAACCTTAATCATAAAAGTACACTCACATCAGATCAGCAGTTAAGCGGGTTAAGGTCTTGCCTTTTGTGTAACCATTTCCTTGTCCTCTCCTTTCCCCCCTGCAACAGATGGGTAACACCAAGGACAATATCAGTGGATCAAGACCCAAACTGTCCATAGGTCAACTCAGAACCACACTGTGAACATTCCACCTCCACCTCGTGGGGATCCAACTCTTGCCAGGTAGTGGCCTATATGACATAGTTAATGGCCATGATGATGCAGCAAATGCAACGGCAGTATCAGCAGCAGGAGATGGAAGTTCAGATGTAAGTTCAGGGTCAATATCGAGAGCAATGCAAGTAATCTTCGATGCAAGCCTTGATGACTCCCGCTGTACACCATAAAGTTCCCAAAAGACAAAGGCACCAACCCCGCCATCATGCCGGAGGGAACAGGTGCCATATGCCAAGATTACAATGAGCAAGGTCATGATGCAAGAAACAGTTCATGGGACGTGTATGCCATGATTCTAGCCAAAGATGAGATGTAGTGCCTGAGAAGGAAGAAAGATTCCTGTCGACTCATCAGTCGGAATGATGGTATACCACAGTCCAACCCTAAGATAAGAAAGGCACCAGTATGAAATATAGGAGGTGCCAGCAACATGATCATCACCGGCAAAGAGTTTTCTCCCGAAGATGCTGATAAGATTCCCTGTCGCCTTAGAGGAAACACCTTTCGTGGTGCACGTCAGCTAACCCGACATCTCAGGGTATATGGTCCACCCAAGCTAGAGGATAATGAATCGAAAGAGGTGCCCTCTGATGATGATAAAGTGATCTTTGAAGGCGTTAGTGAAAAAGAAATAGAGCTCAGAGCATGTACTCGTTGTGGAGAAATTGGACACGCTGTGAGCATATGCATCCACACCTGCCTCTGTGGTGAGGACGCCCATATGCCAGTTTAATGCCCCATGAGAAATGTCACATGTTTCTTGTGTGAGGGAACATATCACATGCCAAAGGACTGTCAACTGAATTTGGTTTTTGTTAAGAACAACGAAAATGAAAAGACACCTCTCCAACCTATCGGTCAACTCTTGGTTGGCTCTACCAAGGGTGATGATGCTTCTGATCCTCAATCAGTTCCAACCCCAGTGAAGATCACTAGTGGCAATAGAGACGTGGTAAACAAGGCTCATGAGTCCTTACTTGTTGTTGGTATTTCTTACGTTACAGATAAATCCGCAAGCGCACGGATTTACAGTTGTAGCATTTCACCCAGGGAGTATTCCAAGGGTATCATTATTTATTGTATCCCAAAGGAAGGTTGTGGTCTAGAAGAGAGTATTAAGGTACTATAGATATTCATAAGTTCTAATTGAGATGCCTAAGTCTAGGCAGGGGTAAGAGATATTTGAATATAGGTAGTGTGACACACACAGAAGAGTCCTATTAAATAGTACACTAGAGCTAAGTGGAGAATAGTATTTAGAGTTAGGTTCCTAAGGTTCATCTAGTATGAGTACATAGATTATATAACTAATTATGGTCATGATTAGTTACCCAGTTATATGCTCCCAGGACTATGGGGGTACCTCCTCCCAGTGGCACGGCCTGTCACCATTAGGCGATCTCTTACCGTTTGCCCTACGCCATACCCGAATGTGGAGGATTACAATGGATGGACATGGCTGTCACCACCTGCCGCCTGCCTCTACAACCCGTGGGATATGACCATAACTAATGTCTATGTAACAATCTAAGCACCGTGCTTACATTGCCATAGATACCTTTACCTCCTAGGATGTCAATGACTAAGGCAAAGGCACACCTACATCCTAATTGCACATTGGACCGTGTCTGTGGAAACAGAGTTACTCGTCTAACCATAACATAATTATTATATAAACTATGAACGGAACACATATCTAAGCAAGTAGAATATGAACCACTTAGATAAACAAGAAGATGAATATATTGGTAAGCTCAAAGTCACACAAAGGAGGAAAGATACAAAAGACATACCTGACTTCCGAAGGTGACTCGGGAATCGAGTATAAACTCTAATCTATTCCTAAAATCAACTAGCCTAGAGACTAAGATAGAAAAGTAGAAACTACTTCTTGTGGTGTGTGTTGAGTGAACTGAAGTATTCTTTTATAGCCTCCTAATGACGGTTATGAAGTCGGTTATTAATTGCCAAATGCCCATAACCGCCATAAGCAACAAATGAGGAGCTACCATGTGTTAGGAGGGGGGCTGGGTCGCCTCCCCTAGTTCGGCCAAACAAGACGCAATGCCTTTGGTCACCGACTTTGGTCAGAGGCTGACTTGTGGGTACATTATTAATTATAGACCTATATGCAGGTAAAGGATGCAAATTCCCTTTTATTTCCATGGTTTGTGATGTCAGATTTGTGACTTAACAACCGTAAAAAAAACTCCCCCAAGCTTACACTTTGCTCGTTCCTGAGCAAAGTCAAGACTTAGGCTCGGTGGATCAGGAGTTGCTACCATGTATTATTTCTCTAAGGTAACATGCCAACAACTAAGTATTCTACCTTGAATTGAATAAGTTGGCAATGGCAGTCTCACCCTTATTATCTTAGTCCTCATGGGGCTTTTGGCTTCTCCTTGTCTTTGGTGGTTGAGAAATAGAATGGTAGATGTGACAGTGCTACTCTCTCGCTCCTTGTTCCACTTTCATCTGAAGGTTTTTTAAAACAAAAGAGAAGAATTCCTCGAATGATACTCTCCTATCACTCAATGTGTTTGAATTCCTTACCAAGGCATTATTTTGCCTTCCTTTCTTCTACTTTTACTGAGGCTTATGTGGAGCTCAAGGTAGGGAAAATCATGAGGCATACCTGCATCAAATATTTTTGTAAAGTCAAAAAGTAGATCCTAGAAAGATACTATTTAGGACTGGGCATTCGGGTTAACCCAAAAATTCGGGTCGGGTATTTTGGGTTTTCCAAAATTCGAGTTTTCAGAAATGAAATCCGAAATATAACCCAAACCCCTTATTATCCAAAATTTTGAGTACCCGTAATTTTGTGTTCGGGTTTCAGGTAATCCGAAATTACTACGTGGGACCTATGGTCAGTGACTGCTATTCCTCTTTCCTCCCTGTTTCTCCTCTCTCTCTAGCTCTCCATCTCTTGCCCCCTCCCCAATCCCCAATCTTGCTCCTACACCTATCCTCGATGTTCACATCCAGGGTGGAGGCAGGAGGGTGTGGAGATCCCCACGAAATTCCGTGCACGCCACCGCTGTGACCCCGTCGCTGTTGTTGATGCTTGATAGCGTGACCGGGCACCGCCCCACAGGCGAAGGGGTCCCTCCGATGGATCATCCCGACCTGTCCCTCGCCCTCCACCCGCCGCGTGCCACTGCCGCTTTGGCTCCTCTCCGTCCATGAGCAAGTGGCCGAGGGCTCGTCCGCCGCCGTCGAGGAGGAGGAGGAGCCTAAAGGCGAGGGACGATTCTCCCTCATCGGCCAGCCGCTCTTCCTCAAGCGTCTGCACCCCCGGGCCCGCCCCGCGCATGCAGGGTGGGGGACGACGTCGACGACGATGACTCCCCGTGCTGCTCCTCCTCCTGCTTCTCGCCCGCGACGAAGCGGCGAGTGACAGGGACGTGGACAGGAGGCCTCGAGGCGCACCACGCGACCGTGCACGCGTGGGGTTGCCAGCCGCTCACGGAGGTGGACCCAGACGTGCACGAGCTCATGGAGCGGGAGCGCCACCGGTAGGCGGGTGTGATCGAGCTCATCGCCTTCGAGAACTACGCCTGCCGCGCGGTGCTCGACGCGCTAGGGAGCCACCTCACAAACAAGTACTCCAGTGGCAGCGGCGGTAGGCGAGGCACGCACGCCCGTGGTGGTTGGGAGTTGGTCGGGGAGTATGGTTAGGGATTTGGTGGAGTGTTCCCGTTTTGTTATTTTGACTAGCTTTGGCTGGAGAGCATGTGCTTGGGCTGTCGCCGCTAGGGTGCTGCGCCAATATGCAGGGACAGGGAGGTCAGGTTTTTCAGGTTGTTCGGGTACCAGGTGTTGCAACCTGATTGTACCCGAAATGAAGTTAGGTTTTCACGTTTACTACCCAAAAATATTTTTTAGGCTCCGGGTTTTGGGTTTTTTGGGTTTGGATTCGGGTTTTTTCGGGTTCAGGCTTTGGCTCGGGTTTTATGCCCACTCCTAATACTAATCATACAAACAGGAACAAGCTTGTGCATATATTTGGAGGTGGAAATATGAGAGGAAAATTGGAAAAAAAATAAAAATCATTTGGTGACTCTTTTTGTATGATCCTGCTCCTATCTTTATTTTAAGAGATCATGGCTATCAGTACACTTTTTCTTCTCTCTCTCTTTTTTTGTCATCATGCTCAAGAAGATTTGTTTCTTCTTTTGTAAGCATCATGAATTTTCTACTGTTTTTGTGTGCACTTTTTTGGCTCATGTCTCATTTGGCATGGATATGAGGATAGAGGATCATAATTGTTTGGTCTTTATTTGGTGGATGCAAACTTCCGGTGTAGAAGTTAGCATATGGTAAGGAATGGAATATTTTTGTGGCTAAACATCTAATGTAGAGGGAGAGCATTTTGTGATGATGGATATGCACAAGACTTTGATCATGAAAGCATGAAAAGATTCTAACAAGGGTCTAACTACTTGACCAAACTCAACATGATTGCAAGTAGCATATGTATAGGATATTGCATTTTTTAGCAACATATGGCTCTGTAGGAATGTCTCATCATTATGGAACTCAACATTTTTGAATTCTTCTAAACAAAATGTCGGGATTCCGGTTTCACTTTGAATAAGATAATACTTACTCTACTCTGCCACATCATATTCCGCAACAACCTAGACTTAGATCATTCAACCGCTACCCACAAGTTTTCAAGTTCAGGGTGATATACTCAAGCAAACAAACTCAAAACTTGGAGAATGCTAAGTTGTAAACTAGGCACAAAATGGAATTAAAACAAAGCAACTATTCACCATATCCAAAGTATGGGAATTAAACACTCCTACCATGCATAGCTACCTTATGATTTTTTTATGTAATCAAGTTGATCTCTCGAAGCTGTTCCTTAGTCTGTAGCTGCCACTAATTAGTTTCTTGGACATGTTGATAAAGTGTGTCTTGAATTTTCATAGTTCTCATGTCCAATTCTCCCATCCTTTGGGGGATTTCCGCAAATCGTTGGTCACGAAAGCCTCGTGCCGAGAATGTGCGTTGAGCACAAAATGATGGAGGCAGACCGCTGGAGCTTGATCACTCCGTGGTCCATCCATTGTACCAGCCAGGCCCTTGTTCCCATTGATCACTATTGGCTGATTACCATGACGATCCTTCAGCCTTGTAATACTGCGAGGGTTGTTCCCAACCGGATGTGTATCCAGTTGGAATCCAACCCGGCTGAGGAGTGTGTTGCAGAGGCTGTTGAGGTTCTTCCTCCGTAATGCCTCTTCCAGACCTACTCCTTGTGATCCTGCCTAAAATACTACTACTGCGAGCAATCTCTCTTGGTCGGAGAGTAATGGTTAGCGCCTGGCACTTATACAAATGATATTTCGGGTTAGGAAGCGGAATTTCCTTTGTATATCCGTGGAAGAAAAACACAAGGGATTCATCAAGAGCATGCTTCAAAGTATGGCCCTTCACGAAATACTCCTCATCTATTATTTCGCTGGGTTTGGTGATTACAAAACTTGTAGATTTCTCAGGGACCCGACATTAAGAGCAATGCGAGTAATTACTAAACTGTATTCAATGGGTACCTTCACCCTAAATTGTTCTAGCCATTGTTTGATCATTACTTTCATAGGAGAGATTTTTATCTTTTTAACCATGACATAAAGGATTATTAACTCATCAACTCTAATTGGCCTTACACCTCTCTAGGAAAGATAGTGAATGCAACCTACTTATGCATCAATGGTAGGATTATGAATGTCATTAGCTCTTGGATTAGTACAAAAGGTTTCACTTGATATACTTTGCCAAAAACTATGTTTATTAAAGTTTGATAACCTTGACTCCCAGTTCACAGAACATTGTTGAGCAAAACCATGTAGGAGAATAAATTTATTCCATGTGTAATAGTATTCCTTCCCAAAAAAGTGGAAAGCAATACAATCTTCTATTTCTTTTAAAGCGCAAAGAAATTGCATGGTATGAAGGCGTGAACCTTCTTCCTCCACATGTGCAAAATTATGCCATCCTATGGTATGCCAAACACTGAGGAAGTCAGTATCCATGCCTGTTTTGGTGAGCAATTCTGGGTCATATGCTCTGGTACGAACAAAGTCCTGGTCCTTGACAGTGATGTAGGCTTGTCTTTCTCGATCATCACTTAGTTCGAGATTGGTGTCAAAGAGAAGAGATGAAGCATGAGCACTTGCTTCTCCCCTCAAATTAGCGGCTTGTGGTTCATCTTGCCTTGTCGGTCGAGGTGCATAGCTGGTAGACGGAGCTGAGCTTGAATGGCTCGAAGAATTCCCTGATGTTTTGCGATAGAGCCGAACAACCGCTTGACACCCTTCTTCATCCATGCAGCTGCAAAAGAAAAACAACACAAGAACACTCGGAACGGGTTAAAAGTTAGTCCAACACAAGTTAACAGTCTGAGAGTTAGTCGTTCTTGTGGAGCTTGGTCGCCACCACAAATCGTTCTTGTGTGTCAACATGCGGAGGAAACTCCGAATGCACGAAAAATTTGGGAAATATTTTTTTATGAACTTAGGACAAGAACATTAAGAGAACTCAAGAGAGGAAGAGAGAACTTGGGTGCAAACAATTGCAGCTCTTGGGGCAAGGAGAGCAAGCACCCCCCTTGCCTTTTATAGAGTGAACTCACCCTTGTTTCAGCCGAACAAGGGGGGCTCCTCTCCCCTCTAATCTTTGGATTCCCTAATCCAAGCATCATGACACACTACACAAAAAAGATTGAGCACTAAAGTATAGACTCAGTTGTTTTAAAAATGTGAACATGTGACTTGGTTTGAAATGAATAAAAGTGTTGAGTTTGTGTAATTGAGATGATATATTTTGACTTGTTGTCAAAGGTGACAACAAGATGTTGAATATGATGGAATCATGATGAAATAAATGATGAAACTTAAAACTTGATTGGTTAATTGAATTGTCAACTCTTCTACAAAAGTTTTGTAAAGAAAAACTTGCTTTATGCTGAAAATGAACTACTCATATAGCCCCTCTTTGAATATATGCCTTACATGTAGTATGTTAGGTTTGTCTTGTGTTTGCCAGTGTACTAACTTGTTTAATGTACTGACTCTTGCTGTTGGAATAACCTTTGCTTGCAGGTTTAGTCTTAGTCTTTGACTGATGTAGGTTTTGATTCGCTTCTTCTAGGATTTGAACTTAACGGGGTAAACCCATAGTCGGTGTGCTTCGGATTGGGTATATATATATGGCCGGTCGGCCTATGTAACTACTGAGTTGATGTAAGTCCTTAAGTTCCTTTCATCTTTGATGTGTTCGCTATGTATGTCCATGCTTAACATGAAAGTGTGAATCTAGTGCACATCCAGGAACTGGATTCACCTGAGTATGAGTTAAGGATATTTGAGATGTTGTAGATCTTTAGCCATTTTGTCAAGTCTCCTGAATGTGTAACACATCTGGTCGCCGCCTTCGAGTTGTTTGACGAACACATCTCAGACTAAAGTTGACTGGCAAGCTAAAGGCCGAACAATGTCTCCAATATCCTTTTCCCGAGGCTCCGGATGTTTCATTATGATTGATAGAATTACTTGAGCTATTATAATCATTCTTCAATTATAATGGAAGGTCGGGACAACCTCCGACAGGCATGGTATCAGAGCAAATACCAACTATAGGAGCCCCTTAAGTTGGTCGATGGATTCTCAAAAAAATTTTTTGAGGGCTTCGCTCTCAGCTAAGAATTATTGGTGAAAACCATATTCAATCTTATATCTCATCCCTCTCTATAGATTATTCTACTCTATGTCTCTATTTCAGTTTTAAAACTCTTATCTTACTCTATAGGACCGAAACCTTTTGAAAGATTGTAATTTTTATGAAAAGGAGTTTGAAAACACTTAATAATCACAACCAATCAGTACCAAAGAGCTTTTGAAAAGTTTTGAAATCCATTTGCAAACTATTCCTATGTCCTAGTGCGATTTTGTAAAAATATCGGGTTAGAAATAGCCTTTAGTGCATGGGTTTTGAAATGGGTTGACAAAACTTGAAAGTTGATAGACATTATAAGGATTCCCTCTCATGTTATCTCAGCACCAAAAATGAATCGGGTTGATTTTGAGCTCCTCTTTCTCATCTTTTCAAATTTTACCGATATGGCCTCAAGGAGGAAGATTGGTATAGAATAAGAGTTGTTGTGCTTAAACCTCTAGATTTTTTGCTTAGATGGACCCACCCCCCCAAATTCACTGGAACATCCTAACATAATGAGACCAAAATATTACAAATTTAACTACCTTAAAACTTGATTAATGTTTCATTTCATGCCGGTTGTTCGTCTTCTAGAATTTTGAGTTATTCTGCTTGATAAATTTTGCACAGGCTAAACCGTAGGTCCTAAACCTGAGAATTTTTACAAACAACATGTAGACTAAATCAGTAAGCTTCATGAATTTTGGCATAAATTTTACACCCCTGCATCATGGTAAAATAATCTAATTAATTAACATAATCATGTTCTGGAAATTTGTGCGGTTGCATTCATCTCTTCAGGTAGCATAAAATGCGCATCTTTTTACATAAGTTTGCATACATAACCAGTAGACTCCACAAATTTTGGTTGGAATTTATGAGTCATTGCATCATAATATAAAAATTTATGTAGCACTGCATAGTCCTAATCTGAAAACAGTTTTTAACCCGGTTGTAGAATTTGTGTAGCCTAAACTATAGGTGATAAAATTCTGGTTTCTTCAGGGTAGCTCACAAACCTACTCACCTACCTCTTTGATTTTTTTCCCAGTTTTTCGCAGCTATAGAACCTTACAGAAATAATTGACAGAGACGGTAGGCTGACACATTCCAGCACTGTATCATTCGCCTAGATCATTTTCTCTAACATAAATCCACTTCTCCAAAAATTACCATTTCTTCTCAGATTATAGACCATTTCCCTCGGAGGTCAAATATAAAATTATTCATAGTTTATCACCTCTCTAGCATAGCCTTTTGCTTCAGGTTATACCTCAGACCTGAGTAGGACAGCACTTAGCACGTGTATCGGTATAGCCCTTATCTATAAGATTTGTTGATGAAACCTAAAGAAAAACATTAATTTATTTTTTAAGGGGGATAGTGTCGCATGACCAGAAAAACATAGAGATATGCATGAGACCTTACATATTTCCTAGTAGGTCAATAACATAAAATCTTTACTTCTAGGCCAGGGAATAAAACTTTAAAAGAGTAATAAAAGGTTTATGCTTAGCTAGCCTTAAGGTTTGCAAATGTATAAATGCCTATGATTTCTACTAAACCTTGTTCTTTATTTATTTTATGTAGATGCCTACCAGGTACACACCATTTTACTACTGCCACGGGTTCACCTGGGACTCCACTCAGCATATGCTCTGGCTTATGCTGCAGCATGCCCGGTTCACCTATCCACCTGAATACCACATCCTCAATAAAACCATTGGAACCTCCCAAACTGCAGTAATGGCTCGTGTAAGCATTCGGCGTATAACTCCATTAGAAGGGGACCGTCAATACACCGGTTATGGTTGGGATTGCAAGTCTGCTATGCAAAATTGTGCCTATGTTGCCATTACTCGCCTTCCCTGTGAACTACTGGAGTGGGAAGAGTACTACTGTTATATTCCATATTTAGCAGAAGGAGTTGAACACACTACCTACCCAGGGCTGACTGAGATAGGAATAGGTCTGCACACCCCATACCTCCAGCTAGCAGGTTTTGTTCGTTCTTTATATATGCTCTATCGCACCACATTTGCTGAGCTGCAACGCATCCGCACAAGGGTAGCCACTTTAGAAAGGAGTATTATGCCAAGGTTTCGCCAAGGACACTATACCCCAGAGTTCATGCATGGAGAGGATCCCATGCTTGCACCAACTGAAGACCTACCATCACCAGTTGGGAATTATTTTGAGAGGACTCCACCTCCCCATGTTGATGTCAGAAGCATCTACCCTCCACTTGGAACTACAGGACCCTATAGACCGCCGAAATATGTTCATTGGTATGGATGGGTCTTCAAGCTGAAGATGGAGGAATAAAATGATAAGCCCTAGGAGATCTAAGGATGCCAAGTATGATAGACCTTATGGAATATTGATGGCCCATTTTGGAAAGAGTTGGGCTGTAAAATATATGTAATATGGCTACCATGTATTTTTTTATGTAAGGATCTGATGGAGAGTATGTAATAGTAGTCCAGAACCTGTTTAACTTCTATTTCGGAACTGTTATGCTTGCTGTCCAAAAGTTTAGTTTTTGAAGACATGAGCTAAAGCAAAATTAAAGATGACCATAGATTCCTAAAATTGTGCACCATGTTGTAGCTTGACAGAACCAAACCCTCGTTGCCAGCCTTTTGTCACCTACAAAATCACTGTACCACAATCATACCATGTAGGATCACTATCCATATATGAAATAAAAGTCTCTAAGATTTTGGAGCAGCAGGTCTATCATGCAACTTGAGGAAAGCTTAATGTTAGACATATTAAATCTTGTATGTTTGAAATATTTTGTAAAAGTGAAAGCTGATAAAATCATGTTATCATAAACGAAGAATCACAAGGGCATGAAATGGATCACCTTTAGGAATTCAGTGATAGATTTCCGCCCCATCCTAAGCAAATGTCTTATCCATCGTCTTGTTAGGATGAAGTCCTGGATATATCGAACCTAGTTAAACCAACAGATTTTCAACCACACCCAACCCAAATCTCAAGGATGAGATTTATTTAAGGGGGATAGATTGTCACATACCCAAATTCTAGGGTAAAGAAATTTTTGTCAAAACCAATTGAAAAGTTAAGTTCTTCAATTTTGTGAACCAAAATTTTTTATTTCTAACTTCGGAGAAGTACTTCAACCTATTGCATGATTAAAATTTAAGAACAAATTGAAACTTTTTCATTCCTAACCTTGAGCATAGGTGGAATTATACATGTGTGCGTGTATATGCATAAAACTTTTTTGACAATGAGTCTTTTGTGCATTTGGATTTTGGTCCCGCATTTCATAATAGGTCTCTTGGGCATAACCTAAAAGATTTAATCCACCTAACAAACCTATGGCTAACCTTAGGACATAACATGTGAACTTAAAATTAAATGCTAATATTATCTCCTCAACTCAAAAGAAGTTTAATATAGCCCCTAAAACAATATTAGATGCATTTACAAAGTGGGAACACATATACAAAGAAAGGACATCCTAATTCTTTTAAATAATCTATACAAGGTAAATCATGGAAAAATTCATGCAAGTACAAATCAATATATCCAACACACTATGAATTTTGGTACAACTTAACAACTAAGTTTGATGCCTCAAACAAATTAGTCGAAACAGTCACATAGTAGACTGCTAATTATCCTTAATCGGCTAAAACATTACCTCGACTAAAAGTCCATCAAAATGCACATAAGTGTACATGGGAAATAATTTACTCAAATACTATGTTAATTATCATGAATAAATATAAAAATTTTTATTCTCTGTTTAAGTCTCCTAAAAATTCAAAAGTGTTTCCAATTAACCAATATTTGTTTAATTTCTGTGAGCAATCTACAAATGATTTTTGTGTGTAACCAAAGAAAATGGAATCTAGGTATATTCATCTACCTCCAGTAAAATTTACACTAATTTATCTGGTCCACATATTAAACTATAGATTAACAAATTTAGGGGGAAGAAAATAATCTGAAAATTCGTCAAAAACCGTGTATACCCAGATTCCTACCCATTCCTCACTCACCCACTTAGCTTACCACGCTCTGGACCCCCCTTTGGCTCGCCCTCACCGAGTGCAAATCGTCTAAAGCCGACAGGGAGCGCGTGAGAAGAGAGAGAGCACAGAGGGACGTGTCGTCGGCGTGCTTGACGCGTGGCCGGGACATGTTCGACGCGGAGCTCACCCATATCACCCCCTACCTGCATCGCCCTCTCCCCTACTTTGTTTATGTGAAGACCAAATCGAGAGAGAGAGCACCGGTGCCTCCACTCCCCTCCATCTCCATCGTCGGCCAGGAAGAACAACGACCGTCGCCATTGCAGGTTGAGCCACGGTCGTCCTCTCTTTAGTGTTCCATCACCTCCTCTTGATGCCAAGCAAGTTTTCTTTTGACACCATCCCATTTCATCCACTACAGCGGCAAGAATGCCGACGTGCCCTCGCTGGCTTGGAGCGCGCTCCAGGCTTAGCCGCCGCATCATCCTCGTCGTTCTGGCCATCATGGAGCACCACCGGCCAAGCCAACGCGCCACCATCATCGCCACACCACCACGGCAAAAACCCCTCAATAATCCCTGAGGATCATCCACAAAGGACGAAGATCGCCATCGTCCTCTTCAAGTCCGACCAACATCCATCGCCGTCGATTTCGTCCTTTTCCGGTGAGCCATTAGTCGATTGCTTGTAGTTGTAGCAACCTGGGATGGTGTTTCACAAGTTGCATGTAATGATTTTGGAGATACATTATGTAGATCGAGCTGTTACCGTCGCTTCAGAGCTTTCCACCGCCGTCGTCGAGTACCCCCATCCCTGTCTCCTCGTCGGGGCTTGCTCGCCTCGGCAACATATAGGGTACCCAAGGACCTATTAGACTCACATCCATGCATCCTTTTACGCTGAATCGAGCTAGAACTCAACATGCACCGAGGTACCGAAGGCCACCACTGCTCGTACAATCGCTGCCATCGATTCCGACAATTGTCGGCGACAAGACCACCCCCGTCATGTGCGCAAGACCCTTGCACACATTTTCTCTTTTGGCCACAACCTCAGACGAACCTCGTAGGGTCGCCGTTGCCCTGCAGCCGTGCTCTGCTCATCCTGTGCCTCGCTGACGTGTGGGCCCCATATCATTAGCGCGCATGGACTTCAATTAGAGAATGTTTAAATCTTGTAAGGTTTTAAAAACAAAACATGTTAGGCTTACATGTGGGGTCATGGATGTATTTATAAATATACTAAGACTTGGGCGCTCTTAAGAAACATTCAAAATACCACATGCTAGGGACCTCGGGTTCTAATTCAAGAACTCCAAAGGGCTTTATTGCAAGATGGCCAGTCTCTGACCAGTGGACCCCATGTATTTATAAAATGAAAATATGAAATAAACTAGCTAAGGCAATATCTTTTCAAGTGAAAAACATGCAAACTTGTAAATTCTATATTAAATCAAATATAGCTCCTTTTGAGGTGATTCCAGTTGCTATAGATTCATATAGTTGTGAACTTTATTTTAGAAGCGTAAAACTTAGCACTCACTGTACAAATTTTGACTCTAAAACTTATCTAAGGAAAATCACACCTAAAGCTTGCACAAACATATAAAATGCATAGAAAATTCAATTTGACTTATTTTTGGACAAACTTAAATTCTGCAGGTTCATCAACTTACACTCTCTAATTAGGAAAAATAACAAGTATATAGTTACTTTGTGCCAAATGCCTTTAGAACTAATAACTTTAAAATAATAAGATTTAGGTAAGCTGAATTTAGAGATTTATATAAAATTCATTTTAACTCCTTTTTGAGTAAACTCAAGTTCCGTAGAATCACCAAAACATATACTCTCGAACTATAAAATAAAAATACATGCTTACTGTATAGTAATATCTCTTAAATATTTATATGAATAATAAACAACTTAATGAACACTTCAACTTGTAAATATTATAGAAAATTTATCTTCAGTCCATTCTGAGTGAACAAAGTTTCTATAGAGGCAGCAGGTAATGAGCTTCAATTAGGTAAAATAAAATATAGAAACTCAAAAATTAAATATGTCCATGAACTTTAGGAAGATAACTTAGGTGTTAATCACAATAAAAGTAGTTAAGCACTATCTATGCATATGCACTTTAGCCTCAAATAAATCTAATTAAAACTCATTAGACCAGAGAAGCTTTAGGTTCGTCCTCATTCACCAAAAACTCCATGCACTTAGCTTATGTAATAAGTTCTAGGTTAATATATTGCATTGCTAGTCTAGACTAGAGCGCCCCTAGTTTATAGAGTATGAACCATGATAATAAAGACCATAGACTTATGAGCTAAAAATGGTTTAGTTTGCCAAATTATTCCTTTTATTCAATCAAATATAAAAGTAACAAGTTCTGAACATCCAATTCTTAGGCTATGCGCATATAGAACACTATATGCCTAGAACGCGTTATGAATTGTGAAACATATAAGAAATTCCTACTAGGTCAAAAAATTATGAAACCAATTGTGTTAATATTTGAAAACATATCTCTGCACCTCTGTGAAGTTAAATTTAATAAAAATTTATTTATAGAAATATTTTAAAACACTACCTAGTTATATACTACTACATATCGATAAACATTCTAAAATTCACCACTCTTAAATGGAAGATAAATTAAAAATTCTTTCACCTAAATTCCTTTTATATCAGAACCTACTCAATATGCACAAATCATGCAGTTTAGGTCATTTTTGGATTTTTGCCTAATTTAGTGTTTAATTTCATATCGTGTACTTTATTTAGATAATTGCATAAGCGATGAAGGAGTGGATTAGGTGATAACTTTTCTCAAGATCAAGGCAAGTTTTCTCCTCATGTCCTTTGAACACATTTAATCCCATGATTTTAGGAATGAAAATATTTGTTTGCAAAATTGCATATTAACCTAGACTATATCGATACTTAAAACTTGGATAATGTAGTTATGACCTATTTGCTGCATTTCCTACCTTGAATAATTGTAATCATTGTTGTTTGTGCTCAAATGGGTTTATATATGCTTTATGCAACTACTTGCTTAGCTTTCGTTAGAATTATGCAAATGCTTATTGCATCAATAACTAAGATGTGATTTTGATGTGTAAACCCTTGTTGAGATATAATGAGTATGATGGGTATTTGCGAACTAAAATGTGTAAAAATGTAAATTTTGGATTGGGCAGCAAGTGGCATGCATATGGTGTTAGTTGTATGCTGATAGGACGAGAGATGTTTGCCCAAGTCCGTAAGGACCGAACTTGTGTCACCAACTTAAAGTTATCCGTACATCCACATATGCTAGTATGGGATGGCCTAAGCTGATTAATCTACTTAGCACCTAGCCTTGCACTCTGGTGGGCTGGTGTTTATGAGTTCGTATAACTCAGAGAAACTTCATATTTACCACGATGTGGTAGTTTAGGCGACTAAGTTTGTCCAATACAACGGTATTGTGTCACATGATGGGTTCCAGTCGTGTCCACCACCACAGCGTTAAGTTTAAGGCATGGGCCCGCCACTTAACGATTCTGGGTTATATTTTCTAGTATGCTCAGGATGGAAGAATATGTATCATGCTGGTGCAAGGCTAGATATTAAGTACTATAAAGGCTTCGTTATGACCTCTAGACCACATTCAACATGGAGAATGTGGTGGAGTCTTGCAAACTCAAAGCCAACTAGAGTGTTCATATCATGTGGGTAAAGCTGTACAAACTCTGCAGAGTTCTCTAAACTAATCGATTAGCCGTGCTCACGGTCAAGAGCGCTTTTGTGAAGTTTCATGAGTATAGATTCAATTGTTTTAAAAATGTGAACATGTGACTTGGTTTGAAATGAATAAAAGAGTTGAGTTGTGTAAGTGAGATGATATATTTTGACTTGTTGTCAAAGGTGACAACAAGATGTTGAACATGATGGAATCATGATGAAATAAATGATGAAACTTAAAACTTGATTGGTTAATCTAATTGTCAACTCTTTTGCAAAATATTTGTAAAGAAAAACTTGCTTTATGCTGAAAATGAACTATCATATACCCCTTTTTGAATATATGCCTTACATGTAGTATATTAGGTTTGACTTGTGCATGCGAGTACATTAACTTGCTTTATGTACTGACTTTTGCTGTTGGAATAACCTTTGCTTGTAGGTTTGACTTGTGCTTGCCAGCACATTAACTTGTTTTATGTAGTCAAGCTTCCACTGTTCTTAGATATATTTATATATATATTTTTGGCTGGTCGGCCTATGTAACTACTGAGTTGATGTAAATCCCTAAGTTCCTTTCATCCTTATTGTGTTTGCTATGTATGTCCATGCTTAAGATGAAAGTGTGAATCTAGTGCACATCCTGGGAACTAGATTCACTTGAGTATGAGTTTAGGATATTTGAGATGTTGTAGATCTTTAGTCATATTGTCAAGTCTCCTGAATGTATAACACATCTTGTCGTCGCCTTCGAGTGGTTTGACGGGCAGATCTCAGGCTGAAATTGACTGGCAGGCTAAACGCCCAACAATGTCTCCAATATCTTTTTCCCGAGGCTCTGAATGTTTCATTATGATTGATAGAATGACTTGAGCTATTATCGCCATTCTTCAATTATAATGAAAGGTCGGGACGGCCTCCGACAATTCCTTCATAGACAGTTGTCTTCACCGGCAATGGTGCCAAAAATGTTTGTTGGTATTACTTACGTTATAGATCGCAAGCGCATGGATATACCGTTGTAGCATTTCACCTAGGGAGTATTCTAAGGGTAGCATTATTTATTTTATCCCAAAGGATGAATGTGGTCTAGAAGAGAATATTAAGGTACTATGGATATTCATAAGTTATAATTCAGATGCCTATGTCCGGCATGGGTATGAGGTATTTGGATATAGGTAGTGTGACACACACAAAAGAGTCCTATTAAACAGTACACTAGAGCTAAGTGGATAATAGTATTTAGAGTTAGGTTCCTAAGGTTCTTCTGGTATGATTACATGGATTATATAACTTATTATGGTCATGGTTAGTTACCCAGATCTATGCTCCCAGTACTATGGGGTACTGCGTCCCAGTGGCCTGGCCTACCACCATTAGACGATTTCTAAACGTTCGCCCAACGCCATACATGAACATGGAGGATTACAATGGACGAACAGGGCTGTCACCACTTGCTGCCTACCTCTACAACCTATGGGATATGACCATAACTAATGTCTATGTAACAATCCAAGCATCGCGCTTACATTGTCGTAGATACCTTTACCTCCCAGGATGTCAATGACTAAGGGAAAGGCACACCTACATCCTAATTGCACATTGGACCGTGTTCGTGGCAGTAGAGTTACTCGTCTAACCATAACATGATTATTATATAAACTATGAATGGAACACATATATAAGCAAGTAAAATATGAACCACACTTAGATAAACTAGAAGATGAATATATTGATAAGCTCAAAGTCGTACACAGAAAGAAATATACAAAAGACATACCTGACTTCCGAAGGCGACTCGCAAACCAAGTATAAGCTCTAAACTATTCCTAAAATCCACTACCCTAGACACTAAGATAGAAATGTAGGAACTACTTCTTGTGCTATTTGTTGAGTGAAGTGAAGCCTTCTCCATTTGTAGCCTCCTAATGATGGTTATGAAGTCAGTTATTAACTGCAAGACGCCCATAACCGCCTTAAGAAATCAATGAGGAGCTGTCATGTGTGAGGAGGGAGGCTGGGTCGCCTCCCTTGGTTCGATCGTACCAGTGGCACCACCTTTGGCCATCGACTTTGGTCAGAGGCTGACTTGTGGGCCCCTAGGTTAGTTCCCTGGTGTTTGGTCCCACCTTAAGTCGGTTTCACCTGACTTGTGGGCTCTCCAATTCGCAAGAAGCTGATGTGGTGAGCGCTGATTGGTTGGAGTTGTGCTTCTTCGCAACACGAGTGTGTCTTCACTTCATTTATTCGTATATGTTCCTGCATTCTTATAATATCCAAGGACATGTGGAACTTTATTAATTCTAGACCTATATGCAGGTAAAGGATGCTAATTCCATTTTATTTCCGAGGTCTGTGACGGTCAGATTTGGTACTTAACGACCGTCAACACTCATTCCATTTCTAGTTGCGAGTGTGCAGACCTAGAAGATTGCACATCGTGATAAACCAGGCCTGATTTGCTTCAATTGTCTCGAGCCAGGACACCGGCTCACCAAATGTGCACTTTTGAGACCAGCAAATGAAGCCCGTTGTTGCTTCAACTGTAGGGGAAAATGTCATTTATCTGAAGGTTGTCCAGTACCCAAGCGCCAACATCCTTACTCCGCAAGCTACCCCAGCTTCAACACAACGTGGTCAAATCCATCCAAAAGGCACCTGTAAGCCAAAGGATACCAATCGTTGCATGTACGTGAAACCTCCACCACAGCGAATTGTCGTTAAGGACACTAGCAAAGGCTCCAAGGTTCTACCACTAGCCAATCGCAAGCTACAGGACCAGCAATAGCAGGGCAAGCAATGCCAAGGAAACAATAATCCACCCCAAATACAAGGAAACAGTACACACCCTCAGCGGAACCCACGGCAATTGTTGCCAGCGATGGGCCACAAAGCTACCGTCAAAATCAACGAGGCGGCCCACATTGCTCAAGCTCAAATGTCTAGCGAGCAATCACGTAAAAGCAACACACTCAACAAGAAGGTCTTGCCTACTGCTTCAGCTGTTAAGGACAAGGGCGCTTCAAAGCACTGTTCTTGCTCGAATTTCAGCCAATAAGAAACAGAAGAGCAAATCGAGCATGTCAGAGTAACAACCATGAATGTCGTATTGTTCAGCTCTTCTATTTCTCAGGGTCCACAATAGTCTATTAGTGTAACTTTCAAGCATTGTATAGGAGTTTCATGACAGTTATGTATTAAAAGGGGAATATTGAATAAAGTATGACTCAAGCAATTTTTCCTATCCATATGATTCATCTCGTTTGTCCAAAAGGTGGATCAACTCTTGTACTAGTCAGTGTCATAAAAAACCTAGAGTTTCTTTTCCCTCACTCAAGTTGGTTTTGTCAAACTAGAAAATATGATTTCGACATAGATTGGAAATGGCTAACCAATAAATGAGCAATGGTTAGACTGCGATAACACCCAACATGATAAGACCTCTCGGAAGGACGAAATCAATGGTATCGCAAGAAAATGAAAAGGGGTGACGAATTAATCGAAAGCAACATTATAGAAGGAGAATCAAAACTCACTCGCCTATTCTATAAATTAATCAGTGGTAACAACACTCGATCATAAGACTGTCGTCCACATAAACGTTGCACCTCGTGTAGCTTCGACCCAGATTCCTAGCAATCGACAGCAAAAGAGTGGCACCATAACTAAGAAAGGTCTATCTGCCATAGTGTTAACGGTAAAAATGTCACGCACTGGCCTAAGAGATCTGCTTAACTCTAGTGCAGGTCTAATCTTGCTTTTGAGGTTCGTATGCGTGGCCGTTGGTTTGATCCTGCAACCAACAAGAAACAAACAAAGAAAACAAAGTTAGTCCGTAAACGATAGCCGATCGCCAGGTGGTCGATGACTTATCGTTCGATATTGAGCCGATGCTATATGCATAGAATCGGCAATGGGAAATTAGATCTAATCGATCGGCTGTAGATATTCATAATATATGTAATTCATGGCCATTTGATATGTAGCTCGAGCTTTCTTCAAGCCAAAAGTCATCACAACCCATTCATACAAGTCGACTGCACTAGGACATCTGAAAGCAGTCTTATGGATGTCTTCCTCTACCATGAAAATTTAATTGTATCCAGCATTGTCATTCATAAAACATATAATCTTGTTCCTTGAAGTAGCATCAACCAATAGATCTACAATCAATATTGAGTATTCATCCTTAGGGGTAGCCGTGTTTAAATATTAATAATCTATGCAAACCCTAAGTTTACCATTCTTCTTGATGACTAGAACTATATTGGAAACCCACTCAGCATATAGGCATGGCCGAATGAATCTTCTAGGTGGTTGTTTTATACGACCGATATGCTGGTTTGATAGGAAGCCAATGTTCTACAATCGATCTGCTAGGTCCTGATATCTCAAAATATTCCCAAGCAAAGCAATCTTTATATTCTTTAAAAAGGTCTATTAGCTTGGTTCTAAAGTGAGAAGACAAATTTTTACTAATAAATATCGGCCTAGGCCTATCTCCTGGACCTATATCCACTTCATCCAAATCATCAGCCGACGAGATCATCTACAGTGTCCTTGGTGTAGAAATTTGAACCCTCCACGACACCCTCAAAGCAATAATTGGGGCTCTTTTTCTCCAATTGGATGTATGTCGCAATCGGACACTTCTAGATAATCCCCTTGCCAATTTTTTCCAGACAATAAATCAATTCCATCCATCTCCCGAAGAGTTAAATTGGCATTGACAATATTGACTGACCTGTCGGCTGACACGATTTCCACCTTGTTACCTTGCCACTGGATTAGGCTCTAATGCATGGTCAAAGGAATAAGACAATTCACATGAATCCAATCCCTTCCAAGCAACAGGCTATATGATCCCTTCCCATCGATGACAAAAAATATGGTAGGAACAGTCTTGCTGCTGATTGTCAACTCCACTTTTAAAACTCCTTTGGTTTCTAATGGATTGCCACCAAAATCTTTCAAAATCATGTTGGTCTTGATGAGAACATCTGAACTCCTGCCCAACTTCTAGAAAGTAGCATATGGCATCAAGTTCACAACAGCTCCACCATCAACCAACATTTTGGACATCGGCTTGCCATTGACAAACCCCTTGACATACAGTGGCTTGATGTGCCGATGTCCTGTCCCCTCTGGTTTCTCAATGATATCTTGTTATGGGAACAAAACCAATTTGGCTAGGGATTCTTCCATAACATCTGCATCAACTTGGGTGGCCTCATATTCTGCTGGTAACACAAAAACCATGTTAACCGATGCAGAAGCAACATCCTTTCTCTTTGCTGCTCTTTTTGCCTTGTCGGCTTTGATTTCATCAGCTGAGAGCACTTTGCTCTTGACACGCCACTCCTTTGAGTGTTCTTGCTTTTTCTCTTCATCGATGATTGATTTCCTCTTATACTTCTTGGAAACGTCCCCTACTCTTCATCCTTTGAACCCTCACCATTGTGGGTTCATAGTCTCATCTTCATCTTCATCAAAATCCTCCTGCAGAAAATCTGGATGAATCGGACCCAACCTTTTATGAACAGACAGTTTCCTCTGTCTCAGCTGATTTTCCTTGGGACGGGAACGGCTTGATTCTCCAGCGTAGTCTTCATCATAGCTGCATGCTGGACAGTCTTCTATTGATGGCAGTCTCATCCCTTCATTCCAGCACCTCTCTTCCAGGAATCCGGGAATCAAAACTATCATCTTCATAGCACCTCTCTTCCTGCCTATCATGCTTCCTCCGATATTTGTTGACAATTCTGGGATAGTTGATCTGTGTTGACCGATAATCCTTTCTATCGGCTGCTCTCCCACTTGTATGAACCATGTTGGCAGGAAAAGGATTGCCATCAACTTTCATCAGCTTTTTTGAATCTTCAAATTTTATGTTCCCTGCTTCAATAGCCGATTGGATCTGCTACCTGAAAACTTTACAGTCGTTGGTGCTGTGAGATCCAGTATTGTGCCATTTGCAATATTTCCTCTTTCTCAACTCCTCACCGATGGAATCACATGGCCAGCAGGAAGTTGAATTTGTTTCTCTCGAAGACGTAGATCAAAGATTTTGTCAGCCTTGGTAATGTCAAAGTCATATTTTTTCTCCTTTGCCGAACTTTTGACCCATTGACATGTAACAACTATTTCTTCCCCTTTTGGCTGCTACTACTTCAGAATCATCCTCATCTTCTTTGGATTCAAAGGCATATGCAACGTGGCTAACCTTTTTAAAGGCTTTCTTGGCTTCATGAAATCTTTGTTCATGTGCTGTTACCTTTTGAGCTAAGTGAGCCAGGCTTTCAAAGTCCTGAGCCAAAAATCTTTCCCTGATTGGTGTCAACAAGCCTTGGAAAGCAAGATCGGCTAACAGAGAATCCGACAGAATCAGGTTGTAGCATCTGTTCCTCATATCTCTAAACCTCTGAATGTAGTCTTGAACAGATTCATCATGCTTCTGCCTGATAGCTGTTAGATCATATAGTTTCATCTCATGAATTCCACTGTAGAAGTACCTATGAAAGTGCTTCTCCAGATCGGCCCAACTTTGAACAGAATTATAGGGCAAAAATGAAAACCAAGTGAAAGCCGATCGAGATAAAGACAGAGGGAATAATCTAACCCTTAGGGCATCAGTATCCGATGCTTCCCCACACTGGGCCAAAAATCAACTGACATGCTCATAAGTCGACACATTGTCCTGCCCTGTGAATTTTGAAAATTCTGGCACCTTGTACCGGCTCGGCAATGGCACCCTCCCAAAGAATTCCGGATATGGATACCGATAAATAATGCCAGTATCCTCAGGCTTGAGGCCAAATTGTTGACTCATTACATCGGCAATCATATCAGCCCACGGCTTCTGCTGAGGTGCCCTGATGTGAACCCGCTAGGGTTTTGTCCCGATCTTTCGATGAGAGGTGGAGGATTACTCGATCGGAGAACGGAGGCGGCGTTCACGGCCTGACTACAACTGTCCAAGGACAATGCGCCTTAGCAACCGATACACCGTCTCCGGTGGTCGACGCGAACTTGCGGTGCGCGACAACCCAGCCACTAGGGCACTCGTCCTGCAAGCAATCGAACAACAAGCAAGAACCAGTAAAACAAGCACTGAAATTGCTAGATATAAAGATGAAAGATTCAATCTGAATTCACAATATGGCGGGGTTTCGAAGTCAAACAGACAGGCGGTGGCTCTTAGGCGGACTCTTACCGACATAATCTATAAGAAAACTATTTAAAAGCAACCTAATTAATAGATACAATTGCCTTCTTTGGACTCTATCCATGTATGACAATCCTCATGAAGCACTTCAAATGAATCCGATGGTGATTCCAATGAACTTTTACCGGAATTGGCTACACGAGCTTTCCTTATTAGAATCAGCTACATCGGTTGTCCCTGTCCGACTCGGTCTTTATCCGGTGAACACCCTAACCGATTTGGTCTCAGCCGATGTGTAATCTGCCTCTAAGAACCAACGATCGCCTCCAAATCGCCTTTGGCCTTGACTCCAAATCCAATGCATGGTTTACCAAATTTGGTTGTCAACATGTAGTTACCAAGAAAGCTGATATCTCCCCAAGGAATGTCAGCATTCGAAGCGTTGTTCTTGTTGGAACCCCGACCAACTAACAATGAAAGAAAAAGCCAACCAAGTCAAAATCACACGGGGTAAATGTGGTACGAGTCAGCAATTCTGAGGGCAAGGGTCGCTACAATCCACAAGTCTCGGGTGTCCAAAGTATTTTTTTGGCACCTAGAAGTTTTATGGAAGTTATGTGCCAAGAAGGGAATCTTCAATGAAGTGTGAGTCAGATGATTATACCTTCTGTTGCAATTCATCTTGGCTATCCAAACGCGGATTGAGGTATGCACCTGTCAGCATCACAAGAAACCTAGAGTTTCATTTTCCCAGCTCATTCCAGTTTGGTCATACTCCAAGTCATGATTGCTAGCAATGAAAAAGAAATGGTCAATCAAGGGAATAAGCATAGTCAGACTGTAGTAACATTCGACATGAAATGATCTCCTTAAAGGACAGAATAAGTGGCACCTCAAGGGAACGAGAAGAATGATGAAAATTTGGCAGTAACATCATGGGATAAATGTTTGCACTCTTAATCTTGGAGGTTTCTATAGAAAAAAGTAAGTACAACTGCACCCTAGTGGTAAATATGGATCATCACTGGTTTTCCTTAGTTCAAGGCAACCGTTATAGTTCTCTGAAAACACTTCGATGTTTCCTAGAAGACCAACGAAGCATCTTCTTCAAATACTTGTTGCTTGGATCCAGAGGAGTTCACAGCTGGCTACCATGAGACAAAAGATCTTCTTTCTAAGAGATTCGATTCGGAACTCTTATATGTCCAAAAATTCAGAGTCTGTGGGTTCACGAAAGTCAGTTACAAGGTCTCAAAAAAGCTCCACCAACTTCTAGCTAGCAAATTGAATTCTTAGTTTATTTAATTTGTTGGTGCTGAAAGTTTAATCCAAACAAGTTGTCAAGTGCGTCAGGACTAACAGTTCAGTCCAAGGAAAGTAAGTACTTTGAGTCTGTGTAATCCGTGTCAAGGTCAGAACAGGAAGGACCAACCAAATTAGTTTTGGGATGCAACAGAAAACTAGGGTTGAATCTAGTCAGCTTAGTCAGGCCAGTTTGGTCATGCATGTTTGGTTAATCCATCAGCCAGTGTGAGTCAGAAAGAAACCACAGAAGTCAGCAGACCGATCCAACACCACCCACACGCAGTTTTCTTTCTAGTCATCCCCGAATCTTGGGACGAGATTCCTGTAAGGGGTGTAGATTTGTCACGCCCCAATTTTCGTTCGAAATTAAAAATGATTAAATAATCCATTTCTAGAAATAATATTAAAAAGGCAAATTAGATAACAAAGTAAAATTAAATTTCCCTTCTCTGTGCCTTGGCCGTTTTCGGCCCATTCTGAAAAGTATAATTCACCTCCCTTCTCTCTCCTCTCTTCCGACCCAGCTCGTTGCTCGGCTTGCTGCCTCCAGCCCCTTCACAAAGTCCAGTTTACCTCCCTCTTCTCTCTCCGGCCGACTCGGCTGCGTCACCGCCCGTCCCACCACTTCTATTTTTTTCCCGCGTACGCCGCTCCCTCCCGTGCGCGCTGCCCCAAAGGCCGTGGGCGACCGCTCTGCGCGCCCGCCCGGTTCGGGCGGCCGCCTCACCTACCGGGTCACGACAGGTGGGGCCCACCTATCGGGCCCATCTCTGACCTCGTGCCGCCACGTATCCCACGCCGTTACTCGCTCCTCCCCATGTGTATTCACACCATCCACGTTCCCATCCCGCTCACGAAATGGCTGGGATTCAATTTTTGAATCCCATCTGCTATTACTGCCTCCGCCTCTCACGCTGGCAATGAATCCGCGCCATCCCCGTCGCGTCCGCCCCTCCCCAACCCCTATAGTTGTCGTCCGCGTTCCTCTCGTCGTTTTCCTCTTTCGCCATTCATCCTCGTGCCTCGAATCCCCTTCGCGCCATTACGTGCATGCGCTGCCGCCGTGCACAAACTCCGGCCATCGTTCACCACTACTCCACCCTATGCCGAACTTCGCCACCGCTGCCTTCGGGTTCGCGCGGCTAAGCTCTTCGTCATCCGCCCATCGGCCTCACCCTACGTCGCCTGTCGTCGCCGGTCGATATTGTTGTCTCTCGCACCAGTCGAACTCTGGTTAGGAATCCCCTTCCCTCTCTCTCCTCTCCCACGCGTGTGCCACCACTCTCGCGTGCGCGTGTCGCCGTCCCACACGCCGTCGACCACTGTCCCTGGCCACCGTGCCCACCTTGTCCAGCCCGAGCCAGCCTTAGCCACGCTCACGTCGTCCCCGCTGCCCCTCAACCGTCCGATCTACCCCCTTAGCTGTTCCTTCCTGATGTAGACCCCCGTTTTTGTAATAGGAAGAGAAGCTTTCATTTCGAGTCTATATCACCTGATATCCCCAGTTTTTGTATCCAGTTAGTGAACTGAACTTCTCGTGCATTTTCTTTAAGAAACATTGCGTTGTTTAAAGGCCCTTATTTAGCAAGTTTAGGATAGTCCAATCATTCGTGTTTATAGTACCATTTCCCTCGATCGAGTAGTCTTGTACCCACGATTACATTACGGAATCATCAACAACGTATACACCAATCGTCTTAAGCGAAATATTACAATAGAGCACCTGAAGGCATTATCTAGAACATAGGACCAAACGGTCCGGAATACAAGCAAAAGCAGAATACAGATAGGAAATAAGGCAGCGGCACTCCATCGCCACAGGCAACGACCGAGTCTAAGATCTACTGAGTCATCGTCTTTCATACCCTCCTGGTAGTATCCGTACGGGTCTTCAGGGTCTTCATCGCCCACCTCTGGATGTTTTGCATAAAGCAAGGGTGAGTACCAACCGTACTCAGCAAGCCACAACAGCAACGATGCATATGATAGGGGTTAATCAAGGAACGGTTGTGGTTATTTTCCATAAAGTAGTTTCTGCAATTCTTTTCACAAGCCTATGACCTAAGAATGGTCAAGTTTTATTTCCATAGTTCGTTTAATCAGCGATGGAAATAGCGAAGAGACTTTCAGGTGCACATAGTCGCCTACATTAAACTGCAAGTCCCTTCGTCGAGTATCCGCGTAGCTCTCCTGTCGATATTGGGTTACCTTTAGTTGATCTCGGATAAGACGGACCTTTTCCTCAGCTTCTTTGATTATGTCAGGTCCAAACACGGCTCGTTCACCGGTTTCTTAGCACATCAATGGGCTTCGGCATCGCCGACCAAAAAGTGCTTCATTCGGCGACATTTTTAGACTTGTCTGATAATTGTTGTTGTAGGACAATTCAGCGTAAGGTAGGCATCTTTCCCAATCCTTGGTGAAGTCCAACGCGCAAGCTCTCAGCATGTCCTCAAGAACTTGATTTGTCCTGTTAGTCTGCTCGTCAGTCTGCAGGCGGTATACGGTACTAAAGGCAAGGTGACTCCCAAGCGACTCATGAACTTTGCTCCAGAAATGGGACGTATATTGAGTACCGCGATCTGATATAATCCTTTTTGGTATTCCATGAAGGCACACGATCCTGGACATGTATAATTCCGCCAACTTAGCACTATTATAATTGGTCTTGACGGGGATAAACCTGGCAGTCTTGGCAAGTCGATCCACGATCACCCAAATAGTCATATCCCACGACAATCTTGGGTAATCTGACAATGAAATCCATACCGATCTCATCCCATTTCAATTCGAGAATGATGAGCGGTTGCAACAAGCCTATCGGGTATTGACGCTCAGCTTTTACCCTTTGACATACGTCGCATATGGCCACGTATTCAGCTATGTCCCTCTTCATATTGGGCCACCAGTATTTCTCCTTCAAATCCTGGTACATCTTCGTGCTGCCAGGGTGTAGCGAATATGCCGATTCGTGGGCTTCTTTCAGAATCAACCCTCTCAAACCACCTTGCTCAGACACATAGATCCTTTTCTTATACCACAAGATTCCATTGTCATCTGTCGAGAATTCCTTTGCGTGCCCAGTGGCCATGCGCTTCTTGATCATTTGGATCTCTCCATTATCCTTTGAGCTTCTTCTATTTAGGTCCTCAAACGAGGTTGGATTTCAGCAAGTTTAATTCTCCGCGAGGAATCAGGTGCAATTTAAGTCGAGCCATTTCTCCTCGGAGCTCAATGGCCATGCCTTCTAGTCTCATATGGTTGCATTGGGCTTTGCGGCTTAAAGCGTCGGCCACTACATTTGCCTTACCAAGTGGTAATGGATTCCTATATCGTAATTCTTGATCAATTCTAGCCACCGTCTCTGTCGTAGGTTGACATCAGTCTGAGTAAAGATGTATTTTTGGCTCTTGTGGTCAGTGTATACATCGCAATGATTCCTGATCAGATAGTGTCGACAGATTTTTAACACATGAGCAACTGTTGCAAATTCTAAATCATGTGTGGGGTAGTTTTCCTCATGGGGTCGCAATTGTCTCAAGGCATATGCCACGACCTTTCCATCTTGCATCAGTACCCATCCCAGTCCTTGTCGAGATGCATCAAGTATATCACAAAGTCCTTACGGTTGTCAGGCAGGACTAGAATTGGGGCAGAGGTTAACTTTTCTTTCAGCTGATCAAAAGTTCGCTGACACTGCTAGGTCCATGCGAATTTCTTTCTCCTTCTTTAAGAGTTGAGTCATGGGTCTGGCTATTGTGGAAAATCCTTCAATGAATCTCCGGTAATACCCGGCCAATCCCAAGAAACTCTGGACCTGTTACCGACTTGGGTGCTTTCCATTCCGTAACAGCTTCGACCTTGGCAGTATCTAGTGCTACTCCTCCAGCTGAGATTACATGGCCAAGAAAAGCAACTTCCTTAAGCCAGAACATACATTTACTAAATTTTGCATACAACTCATGCTCTCGTAGCTTCTCCAGCACTAGACGTAGGTGCTCTGCATGTTCCTCATCATCCTTGGAATAGATAAGAATGTCATCAATAAACACCACCACGAACTTATCCAGGTATTTCATGGATACCTTGTTCATAAGGTTCATGAAATATGTCGGGGCATTGGTCAATCCGAAAGACATTACTGTGAATTCATATAATCCATAGCGCATACAGAACGCTGTCTTGGGAATATCTCCGGCCCTAATCTTCAACTAATGGTATACTGACAACACTTTGGAACCCTTGAGTTGATCAAATAAGTCATCGATTCGGGGTAATGGTTACTTGTTCTTGATGATCACTTCGTACAATGGCTGATAGTTCACGCACATCCTCATACTTTCATCCTTCTTCTTGACAAATAATACTGGGGCTCCCCAAGGAGAAGAACTAGGGCGTACGAATCCCTTTTCTTGTAATTCTGTGATCTGCTTCTTGAGTTCCTCTAGCTTGTTAGACGGCATCCGATAGGGCCTCTTGGATATGGGGGCAGTACCAGGAATTAGGTCAATAATAAATTCTATGTGATGGTCAGGTGGCATTCTGTCACGCCCAGAAATTCACACCAGAATTTCTGCAGCTAATTTGTGCATTACATCCTCGTCCAAGAATCAGCCGAGGTACACAAACCGACGTTATTGATAATACAGAATCCTCGTCTTAGAAACAATATAAAAGAGTTACACAAATGCAGCGGAAAGGAAAATAAAACTGACTTAAGCTAAACTTGACACGAGCGAAGCGGAACACCAACTCCACAGCTAAACCTTGACGAGAACAAGCCTACACCTCCTCAGAGACCTCGATCTCAACCTCTGGCACTGAAGGGGGAAAAAGAAGCAAGACTGAGTACAACCACCGTACTCAACAAGTCACACCGGAAAAGGGTACATGATGCGAGATAAATAACAAGGAAGGGTCAAGGGGCTCAATTTGCATAAACAGCATTTGCAGTATATAATAATAGTATTTGAAGACAGTAAAACAGTAGTAATATTTAAGCAGTATTAAATAAACGCTGTCCAACGCTCAACCCACGTTGCAACGGCCCATCCATCCACCGCACTAGTCAAGCTTCCACATTCCATTCGAATAAATAAATGAGACTAATCAAGGTGAATCCGGTCGATCGCCCGTAACCGTGGGCACGGCTATTCGAATAGTTTTTACTCTGATCAGAGGTGTACAACTGTACCCACAAGACACAATCCCACAACACGTTACCGTGCGCCGGTGCACCACCACGGTGCCCCGGAAAGGAATTGTGACAGGACCCTTCACATAACCCCCTCTAATCAATCGTACCACACCAAGGTTTCGCCCCCATTCCCATCGGGCAATGGGCAGCCCCCTCTAGTGCCGCGGTGAATCCGGAAGCTGATCAACCCTTAAAACCGGGGCTGACCCAACTCCATCACGCTCACCCTCTCTGGGATACGTTAACTAGAGACAGCTACGCTACGGGCCCAGCCATTACCCATGCTGGCTTGTGGTATGCACGGCATTTCTTCCAGGGTTTCCCGAGAACCGGTCCTTAATCGTCATGAGCACGCTAACCAAAGTCCAACCATGTGCTCACGACCCACCTTTCTGATAATTCAATATTATTAAGAACAAGGTCATATCTTAATATCATGGAGGTCAACTTTAGCATTAAACTTAGTGTGATTCCCTTAAGTGAGCTAGTTGCGCTAAGCATGACTAAGCAACCTTAAACTATCATCTAGTCACATTGGATCCCAGGTTATCAATGGTATAAGGTAAACAATCCTATGGTTGAGTGCAATAGGTATAAAACATCCCATGAAATAACATTCTAAAACATATGCAGTATTTGAATGAAATAGAGGTATTTACATAAAATAGGTACAATATGGTCAATGTAAGGTATGACTTGCCTTGCTCTGGAGACTGAGGAACCTCGGCGACTACTTCGAAGAGAACGGGCTCGCCGGAAAACTCGGGATCTACACGACAAACAAAGCACTCAACAAACACCCTAAAAAGTCTACTGAAACAGCACTGAAAAGTATTTTTAATGGATTCTTGACATTTTTCTGGATTTAATGAAATTTGAATGGACTAAAACGGAGCTCGGATTCAAAAGATATGAATTTTAGAAGTTTAATTGTGATTTTTAAACTAAACAGAAAAGATTAAATTATTTATTGCGCAATTAAGTCCCTGGTGACGTCATCCACGCGCGGCTCAGGGCTGATGTCGGCGTGGCGCGCGCCCTAGGGCGACGTCGCGCGCACGGGCCGGCACACGCGGGAGGCGGCGCGGCGGCGGATTGCCGCCACGGGGCGCGATCCGAGCGGCCGGATTGCGGCGACGTGGCGCGATCCGAGCGGTGGATCGGCGGCGGATCGATCGGACGCGGATCCGTCGCTAGGGTTAGGGTTAGGGTTTCATGGGTGGTGGCGGCGGCGGCGGACGGCGGCGACGACCCGGCGAGCGGCGGCGCGCGACGGCGACGAGCCGGCGAGCGGCGACACGCGCGGAAGAGAAAAGGAAACAAAAGAAACAAAAGAAACCGGGAACGGCGGCGAGCTCACCGACGGTGAAACGACGGAGACGGCGGCGATTCGGGGCTAGAACCAACGGCGAACAAAGGGGGAAACGCGGCGGAGCTCGAGGGGTTTTAAAGGGGGAGAGAAGAGACCGAATCGGGCACGGATACGGCGGGGATAAGGTCGCCGGCGTTTTCGGACTCGGAGAGAGAGGGAGAGATATCCGGCAGTCGTTTCGGGGCGACGACGGCCGTTTCGGCGTGCGGGAAAAGCGGGCACGGGTGCGGCGGCCCGGGCCGGAGCCCGGCGTGGGGCCCACGCGGCGCGTGGCGCGCGGAAACGGCACGAGAAAGAGGCGGGGCGGCGCGGCTATGGCGGCGGCGGCGGTTGGGCCGGCCGGGCGCGAGGGAGGCGGCTCCGACAGGTGGGGCCCACCTGTCGGTGGCCCGCGGCGCAAGGGAGGGGCGCCGGACTTTGCGCGGCGCGGCCGGCACCGTGGGCCTCGGCCCACGACCGAGGGAGGAGCGGCGCGCGCGCGGGGTGTCGGCTTGGGCCGGAACAGTGTCGGGCCGACGGCGGCAGGCAGGGCGGAAAACCGTACGGCGGTACGGAAAAGGAAAAAAAGAAAAGAAAAAGAAAAGGGATTTAGGGACTTAATTAAATTCCTGTTTTCTTATTTAATTGATTAAAAATACTTAGAGTGCTCTAAAAATTCCAAAAAATCCGTTAGCGTATTTTGACATGAAGAATTCAAGAAAAATCCTACCATGTCATTTCCATTTATTAATTGCATTTTAAAATTATAGGTTGACTCCAGGTTAATTTCAGAAATTCCTATTATTTTCGGGTAAATTATTTTAAATGAATTAGGAAAAACCCAGGATGTGACACATTCCGGGCAAATCCTCACGAAATACGTCCGGGTATTCCTATACTACTGGCATCCCGCTCATGGGTAGTGTCGACGGAATGGGTTGGCAGTCTTCAAAGGGGGATCCCGAGGAGGTGAAAGAGAGGGTGGTAGAGAAGCTGCCCTCCGACGGATCCAATGATCTACTCGAATCTAACGATGAACGAAGAAACAAGACATAGAGAGTTATATTGGTTCAGCCCTCCCGAAGGATAATAGGCCTACAGTGTGCAGTGTTCTTCCTTGGGGTGGATGATGAACAAGAATTACAAAGGAGTGTGCTAGAGTTCTCCTCTTTTCCTCCACTTTCGCCTTCCCTGGCCCCTTCGCCATGCCCTCCCTTTCATATCTCAAGGGGGGCTGGAACAGATGAGCTTGGGGGCCAAGAAAGCTATGACTAAAAGAGACAAAAGGTGGGGTACAAAGAATATCTGAATAAAGTACAAGTTGGTCTGCTAGGTCCTGTACACCATGGGTATCTTGTACTCCTGTCAGCCCTGGGACCCTACTTCTGTGCTGCCAGGTGGTGTCAGATGCTATCGGGCTGTCTCCTCCTTCCTTCATGCCTGTCAAGTTTCTTCCCGAGGATGCTCGAGGTTGGGCGATGAGTCGGGGTCGAGAGATGGGGCCGAGGCTAGACTCGGGGGAAGGTCGGAATGCCCGACCCCCGGGGGAGGGGCGTAACGCTCTCGGTCACATCCTGAGGACACTCGGTTTGACTTCTGTTGGGGTTCAATCCGGGTTTTTGAGGCACCTCGGGGTGACACCTCCCGTAGCAGCCCCCGAGCCTAAGGAGGGATGGGTTAGCCAAGACGAACAGGTCTGTCGCCCGGAGGCATTTCGCAGTCCCTGCATCGACCGAGGGGTAGACAATTTGGCCCTGGGCAGTGAGGATGGGTGACGTGTTCGGGGCTACAGGCCCTGGGGCTCGAGGTAGCCCTGACCTCACTTGTGGACTAGCTTGGAAGCCCACAATCGAGTCGTCAAGGTCACCGCCCTGGGGCAGCGAAGAACATGGTTATGGTCGAGACTACTGTCCGATGCCCCATGGTAGTCCCGACCTCGACCGAGGGCTAGCTCGGAAGCCTGCTCCATGTCGAGAAGAACCTGACCAAATTGTCAGTGGGGTTTTGCCAATGTCAAAGTAAAGTCCTCTAACATTCTCTGCTACTTCTTGTTTATGGCATGAAGATTGGGAACGTCGCTGCATCACATCAAACTTTCGACATCCCACCCTTTCCCAAATGTCAGGCGGCGCTAACAGTTGAGATGGGAAAGGTGGTGTGACCTTACGGCGGGTTCTTCAGAGTGGACGACGAAAGTTGTGTAGACGTCACATGCCCTTCCGAAGATCCGACGGCCCAGATTTTACCTGAAGTCAATGTGTCAAGCTAAGAAGTTGGATGGGCGAGAGGCGCTTCGGATGTTTCGCTCTGGTCATAAATGACGCTGCACATTTTCCGAAAACCATGCCAGTGAGCCCATCGCCATCTCGCTATTTAAACTCCATTACAGCGGCCTCTTCTCCTTACGCCATCTTACTTCTCCACTTTGACGAAGAGAAAGTTTCTCAGTTCTCCCGCCTCCATTATGCAACCTTCTTCTTCCTCTAAGCGGTCTTAGTCTCATGGCCTCGTCGCTGAGTTCCAGTGAAGGTTGGAGTTCGATTGAGAGCCCTAAGAATCAGCAGCGGCAGGTAGGCTTAACCTCTCTCCCTTGCCTGAATGTTTCCTCCATTCCTCTAGTAGAGCTTCACCTGCAAGGTGTTGATGCTGTGGCAGGAATTTGGTGTTATTCCGAGGCTGGAGATTGCGGAGATACGCCTTCCCATTGCAACGTCCGAGCAGAAAAGGAAGCGAAAGCTAACTTCTTCCACAGAGGCGGGGCCGAGCGTTCACGGAGAGGCGAGCGGGCAAACATCTGGTCCTGCCGCCAAGATTGCACGCCGGGGTGCTGTGAAGTTCACAACGTCCACCAGGTGAGCACCTTGGTTGCGTTTTATTGGCACTACCAACGCTAACTGGCATTGCTGACTGGAAGCCGTCGAGGGTCGACCCTTGCCTTGGCTGGTCGTCATCTGCTGGAGGAGCTGTAGTGACCGCAACATCTTCACAGTAGATCCAAGCCCTCATCCGAGACTTGGCCGAGGAGCTCGACGATGCAGAAGTGAGGGCGTCGGCGTCAGAGGCGGCGGTGGCCAAACTAGAGAAGAAATTGGCAGCCATCGATGCGGCCAGGGACAAAGACTTGGCCAAAATGGCCGAGGACCAGGCCGCGCGGGCGAAGGCTGTCCGTAAGTACTGTCTTCTTATATTCCTTTGTTGTCGAAGTAGGAGTGTGCCTTAGCCGACCTATTTCGTGACCAAGCCAACTAGCGGGAGCCCGTCGATGGCTTCGCCGACTCGGGGACAACCTGAAGACGATCGACGGGTGATGGGAAATCTGTTCGGAGGTGGCCCAGACGCTCCACGTTGAGATCGATCCGGACATGTCTTCGCTCAACCCGAACGACAACGTGCTTCAGGTGCATCTACTGAGCGGCCGGGAACTTCTCCGGCGCTACACCCAGGGGGTGGCCAAGACGGTGGCGACACACGTCCTTGACGGGTTACAAAAGTTGTACCCCTGGGCGGACATCGACACGATCGTCAAGGGGTGGCCTGTCGGCATCGAGTTAGGCAACGTCGACAGTATCTACGCTTCCGTGGAGTCGGCAACGGATAAGATTGTGAGAAACATGGTCCTATAGGTTATAAAAACCTTAGGCCTTGTTGTTCCAATCATCCTAGGATCTCGGGAACCTTAGGCCCGGTCTGTGGAACCGATAGTAAAGGAGACCGCCGTGTCGACATTGCTGCATGTTAGGGGGACCTTGGGCCCTATGTATGTGAAGGGTTACGCGGAAGCTACGCTATCCAAAAACAAAAACTTTTCTACCGCGCAAACCAGTAACACTCGCAAGTAAGGGCCGATAGATCGTTACCGATTGGTGTATGCAGCGGAAATAGCCAATCAGGGCTATCCGATCCGGAACAGTGTAGCCGATTCCCGCAAGCCGACAGCCGATTCCCGGGGACAGCCGATTCGCCGATGCCGCAGCCGATCCGAGTCGCCGACCGCGTTCTCGTTGCCGATCTGCCGTAGTCGCCTCGCTCCGATTGCAGCCGATTCGTAGCCGATCAACAGCGCGCAACGTAGCAGCGCCTCTACCGGTATCCACACGTCTGGGGATAAAACGCTGAGCACCCGTGTGCTAGCACGCGATGCAAGGCTAGGGTTTGGCTCGAAGGTGGGGAGGGTTTCCGTGGAGATTGATCTCGACGCAATGCAATTCAACTGATGTGTCGCAGCTCTCCACCCCTCACCATATAACCCTCGTGACCGAATGATGGAAGCCAGTGGGACTAGTCCAGGCGAGCATTCAGTCAAGCATGGTCACATAGTTGTGTATGCATCGGGTGAACGCGAGGTCGTCGACGTTCGTCCGATCTCTGTGTGTCTAACCCTCAAAGTAGAGCGAGTCAGGCCATCGACAAACATTGTCCGGGTGGCCCGAGTCAAGCTTCTGGCATCTTAGTCATATACACAGGATTCGGATGTTTCGACCCCGAGCTCACTCGCCGGCACTTGACCGAAACACGGTTAGCCTGATCCCAGCCAACCCCGAATAGGATTGAAGTCACTACCCGAGAGACTCAGGGCCGAGCCAACCATGTTCAGTCGAAGCGAGTAATGAATGATCCCCTGAGCAACTCAAGCACAGCAGGCGACACAGCTTCTCTACAACCCTTGAAAAAGGGTAACGCCGTTCAAGCTTTGCCATGAGGGTAACTACGTGAGAAGGGATCAGCGCGGCTGACGATACTGCTTGGGAGGGCTTTCGAGCCCCTGAGTATTTTCGGGGTCGGGTATATGATCTATAGGTGGGGTTTACAGACAATCAAAATTTGCAAAATTGAAGGGGTCGGGGCTGGGTACTTAGCTGTTCAAGCGTAGAATCAGCATAGGTGCTCAATGTTCCAAGAATTCAACACTTCCTGTCCATCTTCGTGAATCAGCCTGTACAAGCCCGGATGGGTAACGACGGAGATGATGAAGGGGCCTTTCCATGGGTGTGAAAGCTTGTTCATGCCGGCGGTGGACTGCACTCTTCGAAGAACCAGGTCGCTGACCTTGAAGGATCTTCCCTGAACATTGCGGTCGTGGTATCGGCGAAGCGCCTATTAGTACCGATCCATCTGAATTGCGGCAGCCATATGCTCTTCTTCGATGCTGTCGATGTCCTCGGCCCGCGTTTGCTCGGCCATCCCTTCATCATACAGTCGAACCCTTGGGGATTTGTGAAGCATGTTGACCAGGAGAACTGCCTCCGAGCCGTAGACCAGGAAGAACGGGGACAATCGTATGGCTCGGCTTGGCTGAGTGCGGAGTCCCCAGAGCACAGCAGGGAGCTCACGCAACCAGCGGCCTTCATGCCTCCAAAGCGGGTCAAAGACCCGGGCCTTCAAGGCTTGCAGGATCATGCCATTTGCAGTCTCGCACTGCCTGTTCGCTCGGGGGTGTGCCACCGAGGCATATTTGACCTCGATGCAGCTCTCTTCATAGAAATCCCAGAAAACATTCCTGATAAACTGTCCTGAGGTCGGTGATGATCTCCCTCGAGACGAGGAAGGTGATGCTTTCGATGAACTCGGCCGCCCTCTGGGCGGTGCAAGCTCTCAGCGGCTGCACTTCGATCCACTTCGTGAATTTGTCAATTGCGACAAAAAGGTGAGTGTAGCCCCCTAGTGCCTTAGGGAATGGGCCGACCATGTCGAGGCCCCAACATGCAAAGGGCCATGATGACGAGATTGTTTGAAGGGCTTGTGCTGGGAGATGGTGCTGTTTGGCGAAGAACTGACATCCCTGAGAACGCTGGACTAGTTCCTTGGCGTCTTCATTGGCAATCGGCCAATAATATCCCACCCGAAAGGCTTTACTGACTAGCGTCCTTGCGCCCATGTGGCTACCGCAGATGCCCAAATGAATCTCATCGAGGATCTAGGCTCCGTGATCCCGAGGGACGCACAACAAGAGTACTCGGGTGGATGTCGGGTGCTTGAACAGCTCACGACCTGAAGGGTTACGCGGAGGCTACGCTAGCCGAAAACAAAACTTTTCTACCGCGCAAAACAGGAACACTTGCAAGTAAGGGCCGATAGATCGTTACTGATTGGAGTGTGCGAAAACAGCCAATCAGGGCTATCCGATCTGGAACAGTGTAGCCGATTCCCGCAAGCCGACAGCCGATTCTCGGAAGCGTCCGGTCACGTTCTTGCGCCTTTCTCTGATGCGTCCGACCGCAGCCGATGCGAAGCCGATCAACAGCGCGCAACGTAGCAGCGCCTCTACCGGTATCCACACGTCCGGGGACAAAACGCCGTACACCCGTGTGCTAGCACGCGATGCAAGGCTAGGGTTTGGCTCGAAAGTGGGAAGGGTTTCCGTGGAGATTGATCTCGGCGACTTTTGTTGCGGATTCGGTTCAACGCAATCCGAAACTCTCCACCCCTCGCCCCTTTATATAGAGTTGGCCGCGGGACTCGTGGCCGATCGGGACTCTATTTTAAATCGGATCCCATCCGAATCTCATAGAGTCTGCCCACGTCGTAAGACCATAGGACTCTATCCGAATCCGATCGAGCCGTATCCGAGTCCAACTCGAATATCTATTCTATCCCCTTAAGCGTGCGACCCCGTAGGTTCAGGTATACTGTTTCGGCTATAGTCTAACTTAGCCGATCATCGGCTCGACTCCAACTCGGCCGACCGTCAACAGCGGCGCCTAACAGCACATATTGACACCATAGTATACAAGAATAATATCGGCTCGAACCCGTAATGTGTACACAAATCCCTTTGCCTCACGATACCGTTAAGCTATAGGCAAGATGTGTGCCATCCCTTCAATAGCTTAACCATTCACTCGAACCGTATTGGATTATCGTCCGTTGATTGACACCTCAATCAACTTAGCATGGCCATGCATTTCCATAATCCATCACCTCGAGGGCCCGAGATATCTCTCCAAAGGAGGGGCAAATTCCATCTTGATCACTCACATCCCACTCCATGTTTCATAGCAAACCCAAAAACTACCTTTATAACTACCCGATTACGGAATAGTGTTTGGTAGTCCCAAAGTAGGCTACTACACATGTTGGAATCCATGGTGATCTCAGGTCTAAGGACTTTGTACCAACACTACCCGAGACCAAGTAATGACACATTAATTCTGTAGTGTCTCATGGTGGGTCTATTCAACAATGTGTTCTCTAACACATGTGTCCATGTTTATTGATTTGGTATCTCCATACCCATGATCTATGAGACATGATCATCAATCAATAGACATGCCGATCTTAGAATAATATTAGTTCCAATAATATGATATATGATCGAGGATCATTTGGAAATAGATTCATACATATAGAGTCTCATAAATAAGTCACGTACTTATTGATCAATACAAGATGTCTATTTCATGGAACCGAATAACACTTTATTCATAAATACATAAACATTGACGTGATATCCAACATCTTCATGTTGCCTCTAGGGAATATCACTAACAATCTCCCACTTGCACTAGAGTCAATCATGTAAGTATCTAATACCGATTGCTCTTGTGTGCGCCTCATCCTTCGGCCGAGGGAGAGGTTTTGTCGGCGGATCGGCTATGTTGAGATCCGTGTGCACTTTGCATATCTTGACATCACCTCTGTCCACTATCTCGCGGATGAGATGATATCGGCGAAGTATGTGTTTGGACTTCGATGTGATCTCGGCTCCTTGGCTTGCGCAATGGCTCCACTATTATCACAATAGAGAGATATTGGACCGTCGTACTAGTCATCACACCAAGCTCGAAACGAATTTCTTGATCCAAACGCCTCCTTTGCGGCTTACGAAGCGCAATGTACTCGGCCTCCGTTGTAGAGTCGGCAATAGTATCCCGCTTGGAACTCTTCCAGTGATCGCGCCTCCGTTCGAGCGAACACGAACCCAGATTGCGATCTATAATCATCCTTGTCCTTTGGAAGCTAGCATCGGTGTAACCACTTACAACGAGCTCTTCTTCACCTCTATATACTAGGAACATATCCTTAGTTCTTCTCAAGTACTTAAGGATATTCTTTACTGCGATCCAGTGACCTTCACTGGATCGACGGTATCTGCTGTAGCACTCAAAGCGTACGAGACATCGGGCGTGTACAAAGCATGGCATACATGACGGATCCAATTGCCGAAGCATATGGAACCATATCCATCTTATTCCACTCATCATGTGTCCGAGGACACCGATTCTTGCTAAGATTAATGCCATGTGACATGGGCAAGAAACCTTTCTTGGAATCATGCATGTTGAACCTTTTCAACACCTTGTCAATGTATGTACTTTGGCTTAATCCAATTAGCCTCTTGGATCTATCTCTACAGATCCGAATGCGCAATATGTATCTGCCTCCCTAAGTCTTTCATGGAAAAACTATTTTTCAATGAAGACTTGACGGATTCTAGCATAGGGATATCATTTCCAATCAACAATATGTCATCCACATATAAGATTAGAAATACAATTGCGCTCCCACTAACCTTTTTGTAAACACAGGCCTCTTCTTCATTTTTGATGAAACCAAACCCTTTGATTACTTCATCAAAACAAATATTCCAACTCCGAGATGCTTGCTTCAATCCATAAATGGATTTTCGTAGCTTGCATATCTTTCAGCGATTCTGGATCGACAAAACCCCGAGGTTGTATCATGTATACATCCTCGCTTAGGTTTCCATTTAGGAAAGCCGTTTTGACATCCATCCGCCATATCTCATAATCGAAATATGCAGCAATCGCTAGGATAATCCGAATAGATTTAAGCATTGCGACGGGCGAGAAGCTTTCATCATAATCAACTCCTTGAATCTGTTTAAAACCTTTCGCCACCAATCGCGCCTTATAGATGTGAACATTTCCATCCATATCGGCCTTTTCTTAAAAACCCATTTACACTCAATGGTTTTGACACCATCAGTGGATCTACCAAGTTCCAAACTTGATTGTCGTACATGGATTCTATTTCGGATTTCATGGCTCCAAGCCACTTGTTGGAATCGGGTCCCACCATCGCTTCCTCATAGGTCTTAGGCTCATCGTTGTCTAACAACAATATATCACGTTGTTCCGCACTGTGTACTGTCGGCGCACGACGTGATCTTTCGCTCCGTGGGGCTGGTGTATCTACAACTGGTGGCACAACACTTTGCTCCTCCTGTTGTGGTTCTGTGGTCGCTGAAACATTTTCTGGTGTTTCTTGAACTTCTTCAAGATGCACCCTGCTCCCACTAACCCTTCTTGAAAGAAACTCTTTCTCCACGATCTGATCGTAGAAACTTGATTGTTTTCCCTAAATGATTTTGTACTTCATTCTGGAATTCTTTGAACTTTTCAAAGGATTCGGACTTATGCCTCATTAAGTAGATGTAACCATATCTACTAAAGTCATCGGTAAAGGTAATGAAGTGCGATAACCACCTCTAGCCGTTGAGCTCATTGGTCCACATACATCAGTATGTACGAGTGCCAACAAGTCACTTTCTCTTTCACTGTGTCCCGTGAAAGGTGCCTTTGTTATCTTACCAAGTAAACAAGACTCACATGTCTCAAATGATTCAAAATCAAAAGAGTGAAGCAATCCATCCTTATGGAGCTTCTCCATGCGTTTCGATTTATATGGCCTAAGCGACAATGCCGGATAAACGTGGGGTTTATATCATCGAGAGTTGGCTTTCGTATTAATGTTATAGATGGGAGATGCTTCAAGATTCAAAACATATAATCCATTCACCAATGGAGCATGAAAATAGAACATATCTCGAGATATATTGAACAACCATTGTTCATTGATCTAAAATCATATCCTTCCGCTTGCAAACACGAAGCGGAAATAACGTTTTGATATAGTGTTGGAACACAATAACAATTATTTAATTCCAAAACTAATCCCGAAGGTAGATGAAGTGGTACTGTGCCGACAAGAACGTAGCAACGGTTGCTCCATTGCCGACGCGCAGTTCACCTCGCCCCTTCTCAATCCTCTACTTCTTCTCATTCCCCGCAATGACTTGCAAATATGAGCTACTAATCCGGTATCAAATAGCCAAGAGTAAGTAGGTGAAGTAGCAAGATTAATGTCTATAACATTAATACCTGAAGCAGAAGTCGTACTTTGCTTCTTTTTGAGATCCTCCATGTACTTCTTGCAGTTCCTCTTCCAGTGGCCTGTCTCCTTGCAATAGAAGCAAACGGCATCTAATGCCGCCGACCCCTTCTTGCCCTTCTTTGCATTGGAGGCACTCGCGATCTCATCGGGAGTTAACTTCCTCTTGGTGCAAAGCTTCTTGACGTGGTTTGCGCTTAGCCTTCGCATCATCATCACATGATGACCGTTTTTCGGATACTCTCCTCACTGTCTTTAGCATCCCATGCAATTCAGCCAAGGTTCTATCCATATTGTTCATGTGATAATTTAATATGAATGGCTCGAAGCTCGGAGGGAGCGACTGGAGAATCACGTCTGTAGCCAACTCTTGGCTAAGAGGGAAACCTAGTTTCTCAAAACTCTCGATATAGCCAATCATCTTTATCACATGCGGACTAACGGGATTCCCGTCAACAAGCCTGCATGCAAACAAGGACTTTGAGGTGTTGAACCTCTCGGCCCGAGCTTGGTTCTCAAACATGCCACGCGAGTCCCCGAATAATAGTGTGAGCATCGCGCTCTCATATTGCTTCAAGCTCGGGGACATTGAAGCTAGCATGAGACAACTTATATCTAGGGCATCATTAGTGTGCTTCTCGTAAGCCCTCCGTGCGTTGCAAAGTGGCATTATTAGGCAAATCCTCGGGATAGGGTACTTCAAGAACGTACTCCTTACGCTCTTGCTTGAGAACAATTCTCAAGTTGCGATACCAATCCATAAAGTTTGTTCCATTTAATTTTTCCTTTTCGAGAATAGATCGCAAATTAAAAGTACTAGGTGTAGTATTAGCCGCCATTTATTCTACAACAGAAAAAGCAAAGTTTAGCACAATGTTTATGCTATGTCTATTGTTAAACAATTTAACATTAGACTCCCATTACGTATTTTCCACCTTCCCTCCAGTTACGTATTGGGTCAAGATCCATATGTTAGTTAATTTTCTAGTGAGCTTTGGCATCACTGCTAGAAAATTAGTAACATCGGTAAGCAACTCCTTGCTAATCACATCTCTATGTGACTCTTGTTGTTGGTGTGGCATCTCCATGCCCCGGCGCCAACCTATGCCCCAAGGCCCAAAACTGTTTTGATAGCCTTGTTAAGTAAACCAAATGCTCCTGCATGTATATGTCTGACATATACCCCCTCATGTTATGATAGAGAATGGCACTCGCTTTGGCGGACCCACCATTGACGAGCATAACGGTGATGGGTGCAACATTTGGAAGGGCATCATTACTACTTAATATTGTGAGGGATGCTGTCCTATCAAACAAACATATCACATATATGAAAGCAGGTAGAATAGCATGAAATAGTATGGCCCCCTTCACATGGTGATCTCCATCTCCATGTCGGTGCTGAGGATCTCCATCTTCGGCACCATCTTCCAATGTGCATGATGCTTGATTTCTTCAAACTAAGCTACTACTATAGAAGCTCTAATTGAAGATTACATCGACTCGCAGGTCGTGAAAGAATATTACAAGCATTGCACGTATGAAAGAATATTACAGGGATTGCACATATGAAAGAATATTACATGCATCACATGCATCTCATACATACAATAGGGCCATACCATCTCAAAGCATTCTCTGCAAAAACAAGTTAGGCGTAGAAACGTTTTCTACTTATCGCAGAGCTACGGCATCGAGACAACCTTTAAGGGGGTACGCACACGGCGGTCCCTTTAAGAGAGCTAACAAGATCGGACTACGAGATAGCTTCGGCATAATCACATTATACCGTTCCGATACACTATCAAGGAACGCTATCTCGAAGCCGACTCAAACCGAGTTCTATGGATATTGCTTCGACATAATCACATTACGCCGTTCCGATACACTATCAAGGAACGCAATTACCATGAATTCTCCTCAACAAATCCCGTGAAACCGATTGATCTAATCAACCCGTGCGCAAAACTTGTTCCAGATCCAATCTAAAACCCGAACTAAGCAAGATTAGCTCTGATACCACTGAAGGGTTACGCGGAGGCTACGCTAGCCGAAAACAAAACTTTTCTACCACGCAAAACAGGAACACTTGCAAGTAAGGGCCGATAGATCGTTACCGATTGGAGTGTGCAGCGAAATGACCAATCGGGGCTATCCGATCTGGAACAGTTAGCCGATTCCCGCAAGCCGACGGCCGATTCTCGGAAGCGTCCGGTCACGTTCTTGCGCCTTGCTCCGATGCGTCCGACCGCGGCCGATGCGAAGCCGATCAACGGCGCGCAACGTAGCGGCGCCTCTACCGGTATCCACACGTCCGGGGACAAAACGCCGTACACCCGTGTGCTAGCACGCGATGCAAGGCTAGGGTTTGGCTCGAAAGTGGGAAGGGTTTCCGTGGAGATTGATCTCGGCGACTTTTGTTGCGGATTCGGTTCAACGCAATCCGAAACTCTCCACCCTCGCCCCTTTATATAGAGTTGGCCGACGGGACTCGTGGCCGATCAGGACTCTATTTTAAATCGGATCCCATCCGAATCTCATAGAGTCGGCCGCCCATACGTCGTAAGACCATAGGACTCTATCCGATTGAATCCCTATCCGATCGAGCCGTATCTAAGTCCAACTCGAATATCTATTCTATCCCCTTAAGCGTGCGACCACGTAGGTTCAGGTATACTCGGTTTCGGCTATAGTCTAACTTAGCCGATCGTCGGCTCGAGTCCAACTCAGCCGACCCGTCAATAGCGGCGCCTAGCAGCACATATTGACACCATAGTATACAAGAATAATATCGGCTCGAACTGTAATGTGTACACAAATCCCTTTGCCTCACGATACCGGTTAAGCTATAGGCAAGATGTGTGCCATCCCTTCAATAGCTTAACCATTCACTTGAACCGTATTGGATTATCTATCCGTTGATTGACTCCTCAATCAACTTAGCATGGCCATGCATTTCCATAATCCATCACCTCGAGGGCCCAGAGATATCTCTCCAAAGGAGGGGCAAATTCCATCTTGATCACTCACATCCCACTCCATGTTTCATAGCAAACCCAAAACTACCTTTATAACTACCCGATTACGGAATAGTGTTTGGTAGTCCCAAAGTAGGCTACTACACATGTTGGAATCCATGGTGATCTCGGTCTAAGGACTTTGTACCAACACTACCCGAGACCAACTAATGGCACATTAATTCCTGTAGTGTCTCATGGTGGGTCTATCCAACAATGTGTTCTCTAACACATGTGTGCATGTTTATTGATTTGGTATCTCCATACCCATGATCTATGAGACATCATCATCAATCAATAGACATGCCGATCTTAGAATCATATTAGTTCCAATAATATGATATATGATGAGGGATCATTTAGAAATAGATTCATACATATAGTCTCATAAATAAGTCACGTACTTATTGATCAATACAAGATGTCTATTTCATGGAACTGAATAACACTTTATTCATAAATACATAAACATTGATGTGATATCCAACATCTCCATGTTGCCTCTAGGGCATATCACTAATACGACCCACTACAACGTACTACTTGCTGTGTCGGGTGAAACATTCGGCTTTCGCCTTGTCGGGTGGGAGGCCTTGGTGGTGATGTAGTCTATGAGTTATTGACGCCAGTCGTCAGGGGTGTTGACAATGGCGAGTACTAACTCAGGTGGTTGCGCTGGGGCCGGTTTCGGGTGATCCGGGTCCTTGATCTATGGCTTGTGCAGCTCGTGGATGAAGATCCCCTGTGGCACCGTTGTTCGGGAAGATCCAAACTTTGCCAGCTAGTCGGCCGCCAAGTTGGCATCCTAGAGGACGTGGTGGAACTCCAGGCCGACGAACCTGCCTTCAAGCTTACGAAGCTTGGCGCAATTGGCATCCATCTTCTCGCTCGAACAGGACCAATCATTGTTGACCTGGCTAATACTAGCTTCGAATCCCCATAAACCATAAGGCGCTCAATGCCAATGGATTTGGCAATCTGGAGACCATGGAGGAGAGCCTCGTATTTGACGGCATTATTGGACACCTTGAACAGTAACCGGAGGACATACTTGAGGTGCTCACCCTTCGGGGAGACAAAGAGCACGGCAGCTCTAGCTCTGTCAATGCTAAGAGAGCCATCGAAATACATGGTCCAGGTCAGGCGCAACTCGGAATTCGATGGGAGCTAGATCTCTGTCCATTCGACGATGAAGTCGGCTAAGACCTGCGACTTGATGGCGTTGCGCCGCTTGTAATCGATGGAGAATTCACCCATTTCCAAAGCCCACTTGACTATCCGCGTAGTAGCCTCGCGATTCCGAAGGATGTCCCCGAGGGGAAACCCAGTCATCACCAACACTTTGTGGGTTTGGAACTAATGTCACAGCTTGCGAGTGGTGATAAGGACGGCGCACAGCAGCTTCTGTACTTGGGGATAGCGTGTCTTTGACGGCCCGAGGACCTCGGATACAAAATAAATGGGCCTCTTGACCGGATAAGTGCGACCTTCCTACGCGGTCGACAACCAGCACCGTGCTGACAAGATTGGTGGTTGCGGTGACATACAGAAGTAGCTGTTCCTCGGGGTTCGGAGCAGTGAGGATTGGCGACGTAGTCAAAAGGTGCTTGAAGTTGGCAAATGCCTTGTCGGCATCTTCCGACCACTAGAAATCCTTGCCCTTCCCAGACCAGCTTGACCATCGGGAAGTCCATGCAACGGGTCATACTGCGTCCTATCGCCATATCTCCTGGTGCCTCCAATCGGCGGCACACCGCTAAATGGTGTTGTGGGCATCCATCCTCTGCGCAATCACCTCGCGCAGATCACCCGTGTGAGAGCTCCCTTGATGCTCAGCCATGCGAGCACTCCGGGTATGTCGAGCCGTGTCCGCAGGGGGAACCACAGTCCTAGTGGTTGCACCCGCCGCGGGACACTGGGAGGCCGAATGACCGGCACTCTGCTGTCATCGTGACCTCGAGCGTCAAGTGCTCCCAGGGGGCGCTCAGACAGGGCAGTGACATTGAGCTGCGCTGAAGTGGCCTGGGTCATGGCCATGGACTTCCGGATCTCCGGGGAGTCGGGAAGACCGTTGAGGGCACGCTCAATGTGCGACCAAGTTGGCCGTCGGTGTCCGAAAAACCTAGTGTCCCTCAAACTCCATCGTGAAGTCGGACTCTAGGCGTTGGGGCTGAAGGTGAGGGTGACGGGCCTGCTCACGCCATGCAACTCCCCCCGCATTATAGGAACGGCGCGCGTTGTGGTGTGTGTCGGACTCCTGTGACCCCGTGATCTCATTGTCGGACACCACCTCTGCGGTTACCAGGGATGAACACTGGTCCTTGAAGCCGCCCACTCGATGCCATGCGGGAGAGAGAGGCGTGGCGGATGGTCCTGTTAGGGTCCTCTGCACTAAGAGACGCGGGAACACCCCCAGCAACACGCAAAGGCGAGGAAGACGACCCTAAGGGCGGTGAAGCAGAACGTGTGGTGCGGAGTTGAGCTGGGCACTCAATCAGGGTCCAAGCATCATCTGCCCTCATGATAGCCACGTGAGCAGTCGGGGGTTGGGGCTGCCAAACCTAGATGGTCGCGCGAGGCTTGGGGGCTGAGGCCTAGGGGCGTGAGACCATGCGGCTTGGCCTCGCCACCACGCGCGGTGGCGCGACCGCACGCTCCAGCTCGCCGAAGGCCGTCTGGGAGAGAGTGAGGCGATGGGAGTCGTCCGGGCGGAACACCAGAGTGCCGAAGATGAAGGTCATCTCGACGAGAGCCGCGAAGTCGGTGGCGAAGGAAACAACCATCAGATCGCTCCAGGTGAAGGACAGCGCCCCTACCTGGCGCGCCAACTGTCGACGGGATAGGTTGGTAGTCCTCCAAGGGGGATCCCCGAGGAGGTGAAAGAGAGGGTGGTAGAGAAGATGCCCTCCGACAGATCCGATGGTCCACTCGAATCTAACAATGAGCCAAGAAACAAGACACTGAGAGTTATACTGGTTCAGCCGTTCCGAAGGATAGTAGGCCTACGTCCAGTGTGCGGTGTTCTTCCTTGGGGTGGATGATGAACAAGAGTTACAAAGGAGTGTGCTATAGTTCTCCTCTTTTCCTCTTTCGCCTCCCCTAGCCACTTCGCCCTACCCTCCCTTTTATCTCAACGGGGGCAGGAACATATGAGCTTGGGGGCCAAGAGAGCTAAGACTAAGAGAGACAATAGGTGGGGTACAAAGAATATATGATAAAGTACATGTTGGTCTGCTAGGTCCTGTACACCGTGAGTATCTTGTACTCCTGTCAGCCCTGGGACCCTACTTCTGTGCCTCCAGGTTGTGTCAGATGCTGTCGGGCTGTCTCCTCCTCCTTCCTCCCTACCTGCGAAGTTTCTTCCCAAATATGCTCGAGGTCGGGCGACAAGTCGAGGTCGAGAGAAGGGCCGAGTCGGACTCGGGAAGGCGAATGCCCGACCCCGGGGTCGGACTCTCGATCACATCGCGAGGACACTCGGTTTGACTTCTATTGGTGTTCGATGTGGGTTTTTGAGGCACCTCGGGTGACACCTTCCAAAGGTAGCATGGTGAATCCTCCCACAGCTCAATCACATAATATCGGGTCCCGATCCATGGCTATGTTCATCGGTGATTCCTATGGGGTGGACACAGTGACCTCTCTGCGGCCACAATCGATGACTCCATTTTTCTCAGTCAACCAGTCCATTCTCAGTATGATATTGAGATTTTGTGGCTGTAGTACCATAAGGTTTGAGAGAAATACCACGCCTCTAATTCGGATGGGCACGCTGATGCAAGCATGAGGTATGGTTATATCTCCCCCGGGTGAGTGCACTAACATGGGTCTCTTAAGTTCCACCCGGTATAGATTGTGTCGTTTGCTTATTTTTTATGATATGAATGAATGCGATGCTCCGAAATCAAATAAGCCTTTAACTGGGGCGGAGTTGATAGAAAACATACCCATTAGTACACTCTAATCTTCCTGTGCCTCTTTGACGCGACGGAACCCGGTAGCAGATTTTGTTGGGTTGTAGCGTCCTGAACAGACCGTGTCCAGCAGCAGGGGTAGTAGTCCCACGTACAGACGTTGCATTGGCACCGGTACGAATAGGGGTGCTATGTGGCTTGGGGCAGTTGTTGGCATAGTGCCCAAATTCTCCACAGTTTAAGCAGTCCATATTCTTTGTCAAAACTTGGTTTCGGCAATATATTTTCTGGGGTCGCAGTCAAGATCGCTAAGCATGATGGGTTAAAAGAAGAAGAAGATTTAGACAGGTTCAGGCCCTCTCGAGAGGTAATACCCTACTCCTGTTTCGGTGGATTCGATCCGCCGAGTATCTTTATTGATCTCTTGATCTAAAGCTCTCGCTTTTGAAGTTGTATCTCAGATCTCCTATTGGAATATCCCTCAAGGGACGCCCCTTACCCCCCTTATATAGTCTTGGGAGGAAGGGTTTACAAGTCGGAAACCCTATCTTATTCTAAGTTGGTTTCCTCAATCTTACCAAACCGTGACTATAGGCCGATTGCCTTATCTCTATCGGCAACCGTAACACCTAAGTCAAGTTCGGCTTACAGATATAGCAGGCGCAATCTATCCCTACCTCCAGTCGGATAAGCTTGCCATGTGGATACCCGATTGCCACAATCTCCACAGTAGCCCCCGAGTCCTTTTCAGTCGACGAGACAACTCAGCTTCAGACCAAAGCAGCACTCAACCAAAAAATCTCTTTGACCGAGTGCTTTTGGCGCCGAGTGATTCCATCATCTCTGCCTGAATCTTCCCGAGTGGCTCCAAAGACTGTGAAGGGCTGGAAAAATATATATAAAAATTTCTCAAAAATAAATATCTAGGTGCATCTCCTGATGCACCTAATTATAGGTGTAGCCCCCGACTATGTGGTTAGTCAAAAATAGACTAAGCATATAGTCAAGAACTATAAAAAATTATTCTCATGTAGATGCTTAGCTCATGCTAAAGCAATCATAGAAATCTTATTACTCAGCAAGTTCATACTCAACCGAGTGAATTTGCCCGAGTCATCTCAGAACAAATAATTCAATCATCCCTCATGGGTAAAAAGCACTCGGTAAACTCTTGCTCAACCGAGTGGATTTGCCCGAGTAATCCCGGAATAAATATTTCATTCATCCCTCATGGGAAAACAAGTTCTTTCAATCATATGAAAAATATGACCAAGTTATTAAATAGCTTTTGCCATAATACTGGTCTCAATCTTATAAAGATCTTCACCAAGGTGGAAAACAAACAGCATTGGTAAGATTACCCGACCAAATGCCAAAAATCAAACAGCCCTTGTTCATCAAGGTGGCTATAAAAACTCAGCTGTTGGTCACCTCCCAAATTGCATCGTGTCGCTTCTCATGAAGTCGACAAACCGCGGTATGGAAGGATCTTTAAAGGTATTGGGCACTCGGACACGCGCATATTGCCGGGGCAAATCGCTTAAGCTCATCCGCTTAAGTCCCTAAGGACACGTATCGACCACACCTTAGTTGGGCCGTAGATTTTCTTATGGGCTCGGCCCACTCACCGAAAACCTAGCGCAACCCTCAAATCTTTCTTTATAAAGACACGAGGTCGTCCCCGCCTCTTCGTCTTCCAAACGATTCCCTTCTCACGTGCTGTTCACCGGCTCACCGCGGAGAACCCTAGATTCGCGCGCTCCCAAATCCATCCATCTAAGAGCTCGATCTTCGCAACAACCAGCCTCCACACCAACTCTCCCACATCCCATCACCAAAGATCCAACTTTTTCCAACCGATCCGCTTCCCATCAACCCATTCTTATGGCGGAGGAAAAAGGATCCCCTTCGACCAATGGGCCGCTTCGGAAGTGAGGGAATCTACCCTCAAGGAGATGGTGAAGCACGGCGTGCTTCCACCAAAGGAGCTTGTGGGATGGCGCCCGGCGGCGGGGAGGACTTCCGACCCCAAACACCGGTGAGCTCGTTGTCTTCACTTCTTTTTCTATTGCGGGTTCAGCCTTCCCACCTCCGAGTTCTTTGGGGCTCTTGGACTATTATGGCCTTCACATCTACCATCGAACCCCAACTCGATGCTTCACATAGCACTCTTTATTCATGTATGTGAAGCTTTTCTCGGCATTCTTCCTCACTTCAATCTGTTCCGTCGTATGTTCTACCTGAAACCCCATCCGAACAAGGATCAACCTTGCGTCGTTGGTGGGGCAGGCTTTCAGCTTCGCGGATCTCTCCGCAAAGACTACTTTTCTCTCCCCTTGAAATCTTCCAACAAAGGCTGGCACGCGGGCTGGTTTTACATCAATAATCTCGAACCCAGTCTGCCCGCCTTTGTCGGTCTTCCTCCTGTCCCCAAGCCATCTTGGAGCACCGTGCCGGTAGCCCAAGATTGGGATGAAGCCAATGACCTGCTCGCGAAGATCTTGACGATGAAGAAGAAGAATCTTCGCGGGGAACAAATCACTCGGCACTTCATCAGGTGCCGACTGGCGCCGATCAAAGAGCGGTCGAAGCCGGCCTTCGAGTATGAAGGCGGAACGGACCCCAATCGGGAGGACCCGGATCCACTCACATACGAGATCCTGAAGATCCGGATGTACAAGCTCTTTTCATCCGGGATCGCGTCGAGCGAGCCCTCATCCCGCTGTCCTCCCATACAAGCATCCACCGACCTCCTCCTCCAGTAGCCGATTGGTTGCTTCATAGTATCTTTCAATCTTGACATCTTGTTACTTAGTATTGCACCTTCCTTCTTCGCGGAAAACGCCTCTATCACCTCCAAGCCATATGAGATGGCTCATGATGACGCGCCGCGTCGCCGCAAAGAAGCGACCGGATCAAAATCCAAGCGATCCGGTCGGAAACGGGCGGCGCCGAGTGAGGACTCGAACAAGCGCGCAAGCAAAAGGCGAGATCATCGAGGACTCGGATGACGACGTCCCGCTCCTCCGGTCGAGACCCCGCCTCTAAGGCGATCACCGCGGACGGCGCCGAAGATCCGCCGATCCTCCGGTATGCTCGAAACCAAAGTCCCGAGCTCTTTCGCGAAAAACTTTTCTTTATCTTCGTTGTGTTGGACGGAGTGCGGGAGGCCCCGGGACATAGATCCTGCCGGAGGGGATGAAGGGCCGACCCCAGCTGCCGCTCCAGAAGTGCCAAGGCCGTCAGAGCCAAAACCTCGGAGCCCACAACCGAGTGCGAGCGTTCCGGAGAGGCATCCTTCTCCTCAGAAGGAGAGCGCCCTAGGGAGGAGCCCCGGCCCGCCGGGATATCCCGGCGGAAACCGCCAGGCTCGCCGGAAGCCCACGATCTGCTGCCCGAGCGCCCCGACCGAGGGTCACTCGGCACGAGCCCGAAGAAGAAGAAGGGCCCGCTGCCCCACCTAGGCGGGCCGCCACCGAAACCGGTGAGATTTGCTTCGGAACTTTCCTTTGTTCTTTCAATTTTGAATCCTTCATGTCTTCATTGGTCTTTCTTGTTTGCCAGCCACGGTAGAAGAGATCCCGGGCTACGTCTGCGAGACTGGGTTCCTCCGATCGAGATCGAGTGGCGGGACTCGGAAGGCGAGAGACGGGGCATCATCCTCGGCGGCGGTGAAAAGGATGAAAGGGATGCCCTCGTCGAGAGCCTGAATGAGGCGACCCGACCGCTCAACGTAAGCCTTCATCTTTCTTTTCGATTATATCTTCGTTATTCTTGATCGATCATTCTTACGCTTTCGTATGCGAAAGAATATTGCCGCTCAATGGCAAAATCCGAGGTGCTTGGAAAAGCCGGTGCCTCACTTAAACTCCTTGGAGGACGTTCGGCGGCAGTGAAGGTCACTCGGGAGGAGGCCGCTTCGAGGGAGGCCGCTTTAAGGAGGGAGATCTCGGAGCTTCGGGAGGCGAACCTCGACCTCCGCGGATCAATCGGAGGTAAGCGCCTCTCCCGGCTTTATCATGATTCTTTTGTTGATCTTGTCAATTGATAACCTTCTTTTGTTGTAGAAAATTCTTCGGAGGTCCACTCGCTTCAAGTCCGGTGAAGCGGCCAACCTTGACAAGGCCGAAATGGAGGCCGAATTTGAAGGTAACCTTCTTTGAAGTCAAATCCCGTGTCTTTGCTTTATTTCCGAGTGCCTTGACTGATCTAGGACTCCTTGCAGCTTATAAGATGAAGACCCGAGCCCAATATGACGTCTTGCTTGGGCGGATTAAGTCCAGCGACGAAATACGGGAAGAGGTCGCTAACGCCGCCACGCCGATCTTAACCTCCTTGTTTGATCAAGGAGTTGGGGCCGGCTCGCTAGAGCCGATCGAGATCTTCGACAAACTCCGGATGGCTCCCGAGCGTATCGAAGAACATCACCGAAGCGGCCAACATGGGGGCTGGTCGGCTCTTGCACGAACCAAGTCCCTCTACCCCAGTGGACATTCATTCAATCGGGAGGGCTTTGCCGAGGGGACAACGACGAGCAGGCCTTGGATATGCTCGGCGAAGCGCAAGAGGCGGCGAAGAAGATCTCTTTAGATGTAGTAAAAACAATTTTAAGCTTTGAACTTATATTCGACTTCGCTTTGTGAATGTCATGTAATCGTAATACTCTTGACATGGAATCTTTGTGACTATTTTTAGTTTATTTATGTCAATGCCTTGATTCGAGCTTTTGCGTGAAATTTCTTAAGTAGTTTTCGTCTTGTCATCAAGCCTAGGCTCGATTAGGTCATCGGAAAACTCTCGGTCCTTAGACACCGAGCTCGAGTCGAAGGACATTAAACAATGATAAACCAAATTGTGCACAAAAATTTGATGAGGAAAATTCGAGCTTTATTAATATGTGTATCGCCCGATTGCTAACTCAAGAAGTCATCTTGCTTGAGGTTGGCGTCAAAGGAAACATGAGGCCTTAGCCAAATTAGGCGTAAAACCGTCGAAGATGCTCGATGTTCCGAGTTCTCCACCATGGACCCGTCTTCGCGCTTTAGCCGGTAAGCACCGGGCCGAGTCACTTCGGCGATTATATAGGGTCCTTCCCATAAGGGAGATAACTTGTGTCGGTCTTTGGTGGTCTGGATCTTGCGTAGGACCAGGTCGCCAACGATGAAAGCTCGTGCTCGCACGTTGCGGCGTGGTATCTTCCGAGCCCTTGAAGGTATTTGGCCGGACCGGATGAGGGCGCCTCGCGGGCCTCTTCCAATCGGGTGAGGTCATCCACTCGGTCGATGTCGTAGCGTTCATCGTTGAAGCTGCGGACCCGGAGGGACTCATACTCCATCTCGTTTGGCAACATGGCTTCTGCGCCATAGACCAAAAAGAAAGGAGTTTGGCCGGTGGCCCGACTGGGTGTGGTTCGCAGCGACCATAGAACCGAGGGAAGTTCTTGGACCCACTTGCCAGCGTAAGGGCTTAGCCGGTCGAAGACGCGAGCCTTGATGCCTTGAAGGACCATGCCGTTTGCTCGCTCGACTTGCCCATTGCTTTTAGGGTGTGCTGCGATGCATAGCGAGATCTTGATTCCGAAGTCTTCGCAGAATTCCTTGAAGATGCCTCCCGTGAATTGAGTCCCATTATCGGTTATGATTCATTCGGGACACGAAGCGGTGCACGATGTTGAGGAAAAAATCCCGTGCTTTGTCAGCGGTGATTGTGGCAACCGGCTTGGCCTCGATCCACTTGGAGAACTTGTCAATTGCGACGAAGAGGTGTGTGAATCCTCCTGGAGCTTTCTTGAAAGGACCAACCATGTCCAGCCCCCATACCGCGAACGGCCGGGAAAGTGGGATTGTTTGAAGCTCTGGGCCGGGACATGGCTTTGTCGGGCAAAAAGCGGCAGCCTTCGCAGGTTCTTACGACTTTATCCGCGTCGGAGACCGCGGTGAGCCAGAAGAATCCTTGCCTGTAAGCTTTGCCGACTAGAGTGCGTGCCGCCGCGTGGCTTCCGCATATGCCCGAGTGGATATCTTGGAGTATTTGTTTCCCTTCTTCGGGTGTGATGCACCTCATTAGGATTCCAGAGGGGCTTCTCTTGTATAGATCGGAGTCGACCATGACGTATGCTTGGCAACGACGCCGGAGGCGTTCTGCTTCATCCCGGTCATCCGGCAGCTCTTGCTGAGTTAAGAATTTGATGAGCGGCGTCCTCCAGTCGGTGTCGGTCATGGCGACTTCGTTGGCGGTTTGTTCGTTAGGAGTCGTCTTCGCCGTGACGGTTGGTTCATAGAGATGCTCGACGAAGACGTCTGTTGGAGCAGCTTCGCGCTTGGATCCGAACTGTGCTAGCTCATCGGCAGCTTCGTTGTTATGTCTCAGGACATGTGAGAGTTCGAGCCCGTCAAACTTGTCCTCGAGCTTGCGGACCTCTTGTCGGTAGGCCTCCATAGTGTCGTTTAAGCAGGACCAGTCTTTCATCACTTGATTGACGACCAGCTGGGAGTCGCCTTTCACAATAAGCCGACGAATCCCGAGTGAGACTGCAAGGCGCAGTCCATGTAAAAGAGCTTCGTATTCGGCGACGTTGTGTGAGGCGGAGAAGTGGAGGTGAAGGGCATATCTTAGCCTTTCCCCAGTCGGGGAGATCAGCACAACTCCTGCTCCCAAGCCGGTGATCCTCTTGGATCCGTCGAAGTGCATGGTCCAGTGTTGGAGGTCTTCTCGGGGAACATGCTCTTGCTGTTCAGTCCACTCGGCCAGGAAGTCCGCTAAGGCTTGTGACTTAATGGACGTCCTGGGCTTAAAAGTTAAGTCCAGCGGCATCAGTTCCAGGGCCCACTTGGCGATGCGCCCGGTTGCCTCGCGGTTGTGGACGACGTCGCCGAGTGGAAAAGAGGTGATGACGGTGACCGAGTGACCCTGAAAGTAGTGTGCCAATTTCCTCGCGGTTATTAGAACACCATAAAGCAATTTTTGTACCTGGGGGTATCGGATTTTGGTCTTTGAATCTTCTGGGCCCGTCCTTCTTCTTCTCGTTCAACCACAAGGACCGTGCTGACCACTTGGTGAGTGGCTGAGACGTATAGCAAGAGGGGTTCCTGGGGCTGAGGTGAAGCCAAGACGGGTGGCGTGGTAAGGAATTCTTTGAAATCTTCAAAGGCCTTGTCAGCTTCTGTGGTCCACTGGAAGTCGTCTGTCTTCTTGAGCAGCCTGAAGAAGGGCATGCCTCGTTCGCCGAGTCGAGATATGAAACGGCTTAGTGCCGCCATGCAGCCAGTAAGCTTTTGGACGTCTTTCTGATTACTCGGGGGCTTCATGTTTAAGATGGCGTTGATCTTCTCTGGGTTTGCTTCAATGCCGCGATGTGATACCATGAAGCCGAGCAGTTTGCCTGATGGGACGCCGAAGGTGCACTTCTCCGGGTTCAACTTCATTCGAAGGCCCGGATGTTTGCAAAGGTTTCTTCTAAGTCGGCGATCGGGTCTTCTTTCGCTTGGTCTTGATGACAACATCGTCGACATAAGCTTCAACGTTTTTGCCGATCCGGGTCCGGAAGCATCTTTGGATCATGCGTTGGTATGTAGCTCCAGCGTTCTTCAGGCCGAAAGGCATGGTGATGTAGCAGTAGGCCCCGAACGGCGTGATGAAAGATGTCTTCAAGCAGTCGGATTCTTTCAAACTGATCTGGTGATAGCCCGAGTGATGACGCCGTTGGGGCCCGGCATCTTCATGCAGAGGTAAGTGTAGTGAGGGATCGCCATGAACTTGGCAAGCGCAGGCCTTCCGATGATGGCATGATATGCCGTTTCGAAGTCGGCCACCTCGAAGGTGACGTTCTCCGTTCGGAAATTCTCTCGGGCTCCGAAGGTGACTGGGAGAGAGATATGCCCGAGTGGTGTTGAAGATAGCCCCGGGATAACTCCGTGGAAGGGGGCTGAGCTTGCTTTGAGTTCGGCCCTCGGGATCGCATTTCATCCATAGTCTTGGCAAACAGGATGTTGAGGGCGCGCCCCGTCGATGAGGACGCGCTTAAGCCCGATGTTGCGGACTACGGGGTCCGGGACGAGTGGATAGCGTCCGGGTGGACCACTCGGTCGGGGTGATCCGAGCGGTCAAAAGTGATGGCCACCTCCGACCATCGCGATATGAGGGACTTCAGTTGAGCCGCGTTGACCTCCCGGTCGTTAGCTTTTGTTTCCTCTTGGATTCATAAGCTAGCGGGCCTCCGAAGATGTGGTTGAGCTCCCCACTGGGTCTTGAAAAGGTTCGGCATTTTCAGCCGCGTTGTTCTTTTTGACGCCAGACGGGCCAGCCTCGTCAGCCCGGCTTCTTGTTGAGCCGCGCGCGTATTGTTCAGCGGCGCTTGTAGATAAAGCGATCCTTTGCCGCGTGCTTGTGATTCGGATGATGGGTGCACTTTGGGCGTTCATAATGGCGTCGTAGGCGCGACTCGGGGACGGCGTTGAGTATTGGAGGTTGCGGCCACCGGGTCTTGATCGGCGCTTGCGATCTTTCGGGCCCTGGTTGCCGTTGTTGCTGCCATCCTTCTTAGGATTTCGGCTTCCTCCTGCTTGCTTGTCCTCTCTTCTGTCAGGCCGGTCTTGACGGGCGGCTTTGATGGCGTCGTTTGATTTGGCGTATGAATTCGCCGTCTCAAACATCTGCTTCACCGTCTTTGGTGGCTTTCGTCCGAACTTGCCGATAAGCAGCTCATCACGGACTCCCTTCTGGAAGGCGGCGATGATGATGTCATCGGTGATGTTTGGGATCTTGTTGCGCTTCTCGGAGAAGCGACGAATGTAATCCTTCGAGGCTCATCCGGCTTCGGATGACATTGTAAAGGTCGAAGTGCGTGCCGGGCCTCTCGAAGGTGCCTTGGAAGTTGGCGATGAAGTGGTCCCTCGGCTCGCTCCACGAGCCGATTGAGCCTCTTGGCGGTGGTGAGCCAATTTCGGCCGAGTTTGCGAGGGCCACGGGCGGGTAGTTGGCCATGGCTTTGTTGTCGCCACTGCAGCTCGGATGGCAAGAGTATACACGTTAACCAAGATTCGGGGTCGGTTTTGCCATCGTACCTTTCAATCCTGTGGGCTTAAAGCCACTCGGCCAATGCACTCGGCGGAGCTCCCGAGTGAAGGCCGGTACTCCATCGTCGCCGCTATCGGGTGATCCCCTCCGATCTTCTGAGTGCGACGATCGCGCTCTTGGTAGCGGCGGTCGAGGACTTCCCGCGAGATCACTCGGCGGGGTCTTCTTGCTGGTTGGGGTTAGGAACTGTGCGGCGGACTCGGTGGTGGACGGGCGGACGTCCATGTCGTTTGTGGCGAGAGTCGACCGTCGCTCTTGGTGCCTTGGCGTGGACTCGGGAGGTGGGCCTCTTGGCCTAGTTGACGGCCGAGCCGGCTCGGGCCTCTGTAGTCTCCCGACCTTAGGGGTGGGAGCCGGCTCTTGTCTGGTGTTTCGGCCACGGATTCAGTCGGCCTTCGCGCCGAAGTGGTGGGAGGGCCGTTGGCCGTGGCGGCAACGATAGTCTTGATCTTATCAAGTATGGGAGTCACGTTGGCCGGAGCCGTCTCCATGACGGTATCCAAGAGCGTGAGTGCGGCGGCACGTTCGCTGTGGCGTCGGAAGACATTGGTGTTGCGCACCCGTGTTTGGAGGATGGCCTCCTGGGCGATCGCCGGCCGCACGCGATCCCGCTTCCTTTTGTCGGTCTCATCTTTGCGTTGTTTGTCTTCTTCGGCTGTCTTGCGTTCAAGCTCCACTCTGGCTCGCTCCTCTTCGGCAAGCCTTCTGGCCATGGCTGAGTCGGACTCATCCGGCTCGGCCATGAGGACGTCGAAGCACTTCGGCTCGCAGTCCATATGGCAGTCGGAGTTGTCGGCTTCGTCGAAGGGATGCCGTAAAGATTGTCGAAGCCGGCGGAGCCGAGGTATCCGTTGAGCTCGAAGATGAGCGGGAGCCAAAGGACGGGAGGATGACAGCGACCTCCCTTGATCTGGAAATCCGGATCGGATCGCTCCGTCCGAGTCGGAGCTTGGGGGATCGGGCTCCTCCGAGTGGATCGCTGCCAACTCGAGGGAGAGCAGTTGACTGTAGATCTTGGCGACATTTGGTAACCCAAACGGTACCGAGAGGTCTTCAGCTGAGTAGATTGCTTCCGTCGGGGAGGCAAGAAGATTGGCGCAGATCTCGGCGGCATCCGGTAATCCGAATGGCGCTGAGTGAAGTCCGTCGTCGGAGAAGGTGGATCGCATCTTGATCTTCAAGACGTTGTTGTAGATTTCGGCGCTGTTGGGGAGTCCGAACGGCGCCGAGTGGGTCTTTCCCCTCGACTGGTTCGAATCCGAGTCGAAGGAGGAGTTGTCGACGAAGTTGGCGGCAAAGTTGCCGAGTCTTGAAGGAGATCCCATCACGCTTTGTTGGCGAGATTGTTGAAGAGGTCTCGACGCGCAAGCCCCTACAGCGCGCCAACCGCCGAAACTTGGTTTCGGCAATATATTTCTCGGGGTCGTAGTCAAGATCGCTAAGCACGATGGGTTAAAAGAAGAAGAAGATTTAGACAGGTTCAGGCCCTCTCGAGAGGTAATACCCTACTCCTGTTTCGGTGGATTCGATCCGCCGAGTATCTTTATTGATCTCTTGATCTAAAGCTCTCGCTTTTGAAGTTGTATCTCAGATCTCCTATTGGAATATCCCTCAAGGGACGCCCCTTACCCCCCTTATATAGTCTTGGGAGGAAGGGTTTACAAGTCGGAAACCCTATCTTATTCTAAGTTGGTTTCCTCAATCTTACCAAACCGTGACTATAGGCCGATTGCCTTATCTCTATCGGCAACCGTAACACCTAAGTCAAGTTCGGCTTACAGATATAGCAGGCGCAATCTATCCCTACCTTCAGTCGGATAAGCTTGCCATGTGGATACCCGATTGCCACAATCTCCACATTCTTCTTTCTGAAGCGGCCATGGTCGATGCCGGAATACGAAACTGGGTCACAGTCGGCCTGTTGACATTGCTAGGAGCAGTAGGACGGCTGGTTGCCACAGCAGTTGACTTCCATCCAAATGGAGTGGCTCCCTTAGGACGCTGAGACGGTTCCTGAAGTGGGCGGGTCATAGCGAGTCTCCTCTTGCAGTTGTTCTCCATCGTCTTCTGGTCGTGCTCCAGCATCATAACGTTGTTGATTGAACTCTAGAAGTTGGTATGATACTGTCCAATCATAGGCCCCGCAATTCATCACTCAGTCCCTCGATGAACTTGTCAATCTTCTCATCCTCATCTACTAAATCACCAGTTGCATAGAGGGCAAGCTGAGTGAACTGGTTTAGGTATTCTTGCACAGTAGTGTTCCCTGGTCACATTCTCCTGAACTCATTCTTCTTCATACGCATCAGTGCTGCAGGCACGAAGTTCTCATGAAAGGCGGCAGTGAAATCCTCCCATGTGGGTTCCGCATCATCCTCTGCTCGAGTTTCCTTATAGGTATCCAACCAGTCACTAGCAAGACCTTCCAGTTGATTTGTGGTAAAGATCACTTTGTCGGCCTCGCGCAGATGCACAAGAGTCAACTTTTTCTCTATGATGTGCAGCCAATCCTCCGCATCCATAGGTTCCTCTATCGTAGTGAAGGTGGGTGGCTTGGCACTCATAAACTTGCCAAGGCTTGAGCTCCACAACCTCCCTGATTGTTGGCGATGGCCTGCAACAATTGGGTTTGCGTAGCCATGACCTCATCCAATGTGGTGGGGTTGGGCTCTGGTGGGTTTTCATTTGTGGCCCTTGCCCAACGTCGGTGAACCATCTGTAGAGCGTAGATAAGTAAGCACCTTGACCTACAAAGGTCACAATCCTACTTTTTTATTTTGTGTGGGTAAAGGTGATGTTTTATGGGGCAAGCACGGTGGAATAAACTCATTCACAACATAACCGTAGAACACTACATAGATCCCAAATCAATACATCAACAGCTGATACAACAAACTCCATATACGCAGTCCAGCAGAATACAACGCAAAGCTAACATCGAACTACTGCCATGCAACCATCAACTACTCAGTGGGGGTGTGGTTCTTACTGTCCTAAAAGCCATCGAAAAACATAACTAAAGCCAGTGCAGACCTCTCGTCTAGTCGTCCAGCCGCCGCAGGAACCGAGTGTAGGAAGTGGGTGGTCCCTGGAGGGCACGAACTAGAGTCCCCACGGCTCAGAAGTGGTCGCCTCAGGGTCAGTCTTGGGCTTCTTGCCCCTGGGTCGTGTCCTCTTGCAAGCAGTCCAGCGAGTGCTGGGTCCTCCCGCAAAGGTGATGTGGTAAGCAAGAGCCTCGTCCTCCGATGGGTCCATGATGCCGAGCTCTCTCTCGACCTCTTCTGGCTTTGTCTTAGTTCCTGGGTCAGTGTTGATCTGGATCGGGGTTTTCACTCCGGAACCAGCCTCGAACGTAGCAACTGTGGCTATCGGTGTGGGCTCAGTCTCTGCAGCAACAGGCTGTGTTGCAGTAGGATCCACCAGGTACGGTCTGGACTCTGTGCTCAGCATGCCAACCTCCTCTAGTAAAGCGTGGAAAGTTGCCAGGCATGACGGAGTGAGGAAGTAGTAGTGGTCGCGAGCCGATGCTGGAGGTGGTGCCGGTGCGGTGGAAATAGAAGTAGCCATAGCGGTAACTGAGACTGTACGGAGCTGCTCCTCCAGCTGACTGACATGTCCCTGGCTCTTCCTCAGCTGGTCCTTGAGGGTGGCCATGGCCTCACCACGGGTGTTGTACTGGCCCAAGAGCTGCTCGAACTACGTGCCATTAACCAGGAGGTCGACCTTCAGCGAGTCGACCTTGCTGCCCCAGGCGCGGTGCTCCTCCTCGAGCTCGCCCATGCATCTCTGTTGCTCGTCGATCTCCAGTAGTGCCTCCTCATAGCAGTCATCTGCGGCCTCAGCCCACCGGGAAAGATGTGTCACCATGGGGTTGTAGCAGCACGGGGTAGCCTGCACGGTGCAGACGGAGTTGCCATCCTCCTGGTACGGGTGATGTGCAAACTCAGTCCTCGTCAACTCAGCCCTGTGGACGGCGTTAAGACGGAGGAATGCCTCTCGGGCAGCATCCTGAACTGCAGCCTCTATCGAGTCACGCCAGTAGCACGTCCTGAAGTGGGACCCCGGCTCGCTAGCAACGCGTGACTCGATTGTCACGGTAGCCTCTCACTCAGGACGGTCGCCAGTACCAAACCTCCTCCTCCTGAAGGTGGGTAACTCATGGTATCTCAAGCACCACATCAGTTGTCGTAGCTGCAAGATGTATCCATCCTCTCGTGGAACCTCAACCTCCCAGACTCCTTTCTAACCTTGTCCTGCCATCTATATCTAAGGAAACTAGAGTCAGAGAGAAGTGGAAGTAAAACAGATTTTATAACGAGACAAGGAGAGAAGAGTACAGTGGAAAACACATTTGTTTTATAGACATAATGTTTTTATTTTCAAAATAATCCTAGATGGGAATTCCTCCATTTAGCCAACTATAAACGGGGTGGGGCGCCATCGGTCTTATCCTACAGTCACACGCTCTAATACCAGCTCTGTAGACTCCCGTTTTTGTAACAGGAATCATTCATGCTCATACATTTCTCTAGATCGAGTAGTCTGGTACCCACGATTACATTTCTGAATCATCAAGCGCGCATACACCAATCGTCTTACGTGAAATATTAAAATATAGCACCCGAAGGCATTGTCTAAGACATAGGACCAAACGGTCCGGAATACAAGCAAAAGCAGAATACAGATAATGCAGCGGTACGCCATCGCCACAGGCAACGATCGAGTCTAAGACCTACTGAGCGCCATCATCTTCCATACCCTCCTAGTAGTACTCATACGGGTCTTCAAGGTCTTCATCACCCACCTATGGATGTTTTGTGTAAAGCAAGGGTGAGTACCAACCGTACTCAGCAAGCCACCACAGCAACGATGCATATGATAGGGGGTAATCAAGGAACGACTGTGGTTCTTTTGCATAAAGCTAGCTTTTGCAATTCTTTTCACAAGCCTAAGACCTAAGACTGGTCAAGTTTTATTTCCATAGTTCGTTTAATCAGCGACGATTCTGTCCATCATCCATTGTGATCCCAAGGATAGCTTCCCGCCACTGGATTGTTATGATTTTCTGGGGTCTACACCTTCTCGCCTCACAAGAAGTTGAGCCACCAGCACAAAAATCTTTATGCTTGTCCATCCCATCATTTTAAAATTTAGAGTCTAGCCAAGTGAAAAAACTTGTCCCGATGCTCCGTAAACGCGAGCATTTCTATTCGAATAGATTGATTTACTCACACTGGAGTGGATGTACACTTTACCCGTACTCCATGACTTGCCGAACACACGAGCCAAAGTTCCAACGAATGAGACGCGTCATGGCAAAGCCTTTCAATAACCTCACATCGGCAGTACCTGCTCCATGAACTTGAGCCCTCCTGCACTCTAGTCGTACATGGTTTCTAGCAGTGGGAGGAGTTTTGGCACTCCCGAGAGGGGAAAACTCACTCATTCTTTAAGTTGTAATTAAGTCTAGTTTTAGTTTGGTTACCCACCGATGGTTACCCACCTGTAGGCTTCCCGCCTATTCACACACCTAAGTGAACCACTATGCAGGGGTACCGTCTCCGTTCGGCTATTTATTCCGCTAGGTCTATACCCATCGAAAGTACAGTTGTACTAGCTCGTTTCATGTTTATGTCATGGCTCAATCCTTAATTGACCAGGGATTGCACTAGCCTTAACCGGATTCCACCCAAATCATCCAGCCGCCCCAGTCTAAAACATGTGTTTGGTGCTTAATTTTCATCCATAAACCATTTCATCATTGTCATGGCAATGTAGTGCTCATGTCCCCACATGCCATATGTCAACCACCTTCCCCGTAGTTGCCCAAGCATATAGCCTTGGATAAATATGAATGTGCATGAATCTAATTTACCATGGGCTAAGTATTGTCAAAGACTGACTATAGACACACGACACTATAGGGTACAAGGAATATACAAGTATGCAATATCATGGCATGGCATATAACAAGTAGGGAAGTTCTCATGTATATAGCATGCATATTTGATTTAAAAACGACATAAGTTCGGAAAAGGGTTTCAACATGCTCAAGGGTAGTGATGACTTGCATTGCTCGCAACCTCGTTGTCTTCGATCTTCGATACACTCAACGGCTCCCTCGGACTCTATAAATACGTGCGAAAGATCTGATTGAATTTGATTAGAATTCAAATAAAATCACCAAAATGCCAAATAAACCGTAAAAGTAGTTCATAAAGCTAGAGTATGATTTTAGCTGAATTAAGGTTCAAGTTTCGTTAAAATCCGGGTTAAAATAAGCGAGTAACATTAGTTCAAAATTTTGCATTTAAATCAATTCAATTAATTATGAGGTGATATTATCACAAGCTAATTTATTTTAATAAAAAATATTGTGATCGACAATTCAAAAATATTTCACCGGAATAATTGTTAATCTCTAATTTATTCCTAATTTGATCGGACCGACTAGTCCAAGGGTTAAAGTTAATTAAATTCTAAATAATTGACCCCAAAACCTAATACTATATTTAATAATTTAACACTTAAATTATAGTAAATTCATACGATAATTAAATTCCTAGTATTATAATTAACATTTATCCTTTAATTATTGTCGACGGATGGGTCAGCAGTCCTCCAAGGGGGATCCCCAAGGAGGTGAAAGAGAGAGGGTGGTGGAGAAGCTGCTCTTCGACGGATCCAATGGTCGACTCGAACCTAACAATGAGCCAAGAAACAAGACAGAGAGTTATACTGGTTCAGCCCTCTCGAAGGATAATAGGCCTACGTCCACTGCGCGGTGTTGTTCCTTGTGGTGGATGATGAACAAGAGTTACAAAGGAGTGTGCTAGAGTTCCGGAAGTTGGATCTGGCCTCCTCTCCCTCGGCCTCCTTGCCCTCCCTTTTATATCTCAAGGGGCACAAGAACAGATGAACTTGGGAGCCAAGAAAGCTAAGACTAAGAGAGACCAACAGTGGGGTTCAAGTAATATCTGATAAAGTACATGCTGGTCTGCTAGGTCTTATACACCGTGGGTATCTTGTGCTCTTGTCGGCCACAGGACCACAGCTTACGTGCTGCCGGTGGTGTCGGATCTTTGTGGGTGTCTCCTCTCTCTTCCTCCGTGCACGCCAAGTTTCTTCCCAAGGATGCTCGAGGTCGGGCGACGAGTCGGGGTCGAGAGAAGGGGCCATGGTCGGACTCAGGGGAAGGCCGGAATGCCCGACTCCAGAGGGGTTGGGCTCTCGGTCACATCCCGAGGACACTCGGTTTGACTTCTGTTGGGGTTCAATCTGGGTTTTTGAGGCACCTCGGGGTGACACCTCCCACAGGTAGCATGGTAAATACTCCCGCAGCTCGCTCACATAACACCTGGTCCCAATCCATGGCTATGTTCATCGGTGATCCCCATGGGGTGGACACAGTGACCTCCCTTCGGCCACAGTCTATGATCCCTTGTTCTCAGTCAACCAGTCCATTCCCAGTATGATATCGAGAGTTTGTGGCGGTAGTACCTCCCACAATTATCTACTAGCAATTTAAATCTAGAATTTTAAAATATATTATTATCCTAAATTTTTCCTAAATAGAGCGGGCCAAGTCACAATAGACTATCCCTAATCATTTTACCCCTTTTTCCCATTTTATTTTTCCTTCTATTTTCTTTTTCTTTTCCTTTCTTTTTCTTTTTCTCTCGCTCTCTTTCCTCTCCTCTCTTCTTCTTTCCCTTCTCTCTTTTCTCTCCTCCCTTTGTTCGGCCATGCTGACACATGGGCGCGCGCTAGGCGCGGTGCAGTGGCGGTTGGCGAAGGAAAGGGAGGAATCACCGACGGCGGCGGGCGGCGAGGGGCGGTGGTGCGGTGGCGGGGTTGTGGCGCGGCAGCGACACTCGGCACGGTGACGTCGCTCGGCGTGGGGAGAAGGGAGGAGAAGGGGGGAAAGAGTGCTAGGGAGGAAGAAGGGGATGTGGAGGGTTTTTTATATGCAAGGCGCGTGGACGGCGACAGCGGCCGACGCGGTGATGGGACGTGCGTGCGGCGGCACGGGGCGCGAGGGTGAGGGGACGGCGACGGCGACGCAGAGCGGCGCACGCAGGGCGGTGGCAGCGGCGCGGCGCGGCGATCGACCGGTGCGCGACGGCGCAGGGTGCGAGGGCGAGGGGACGGCGAGGCCACGTGCATGGAAGGGGGCGTGGGGCTCGACGCGCGTGGGGAACGCGGTCGAACACGTAGGGACAGGTGAACAGTGACAGTTCACATTTTCTTCTTATTATTTTTTTGCATTTCACACATGTATTCAAATGTAATTTTGTCCAATTGTAAATTTTATTAAATTTTAGGTTTGCCGAACTTTTATTTTTATAATATCATTTTTATTTTATATATTTTGCAATTTTCATTTTCCCTTTGTTTTAGGGTTTTAATCCTTATCGGTTTTCCTTATAAATAACTTTTATTTTATTTATAAATTTTGGCAACAAAGGACTTGCAAACAAGAGGCAAAAAAGTACGACATGATGCAATTCAAAAGTTTTTACAGGTTTCGAATTTTAGATTTTGAATTTTACGCTTTCGATTTTTAGGATGTTACACTGGTCGCCGCGTGGCAGCCACACGTCCGCCACGTCGGCACCACGTGCGCACACATGGTGCACTACCCGCCCTCGGTCCCGTGGAACCGGTCCACCGTGGACCGATGGCCCTCATCCGCTGACATCAACCCCCTCGTTCGCTGACGTTACTCCTAGGAGTAATTGAGCTATAAATCGATCTAATTTCTAGAATTTCATTTAAATGGCCAAAAATTCTAAAATTTATATCTAATTCATACGAACTCTAAGTTGGGCCATTCAATTTTAAAAATTCATATAAAATTAAGCTCTACATGTTAGTTTACTTTTCATGAACTGTTTATTTTGTTTTTTACTGGGGTTTTTCCTTGTTTTGTGTGTCAGCGTGCAGACTCCGCCATTTCGGAAGTTTGCACTCATGAGAAAAAGAGTTTAGAGGATCTTTTTAAAAGTAAGGCAAGTCACATTCCTCCTTGAAGCATATTGATCCTACTTTAGGAAATGTTTTGCTGTTTGCAAATAAAATTGCATGTTTTTCTAATTACATGAGATTATGGAACTACCTATCTCCTTACTTGTGCCATTTTTAATTGATATTCATCCTTTGTCAACCTGGAAGATAATTTGATAGCTTGCATCCCTGATGTCACCTTTCTAGAATTATTTACACTTAGCCATGCTTAATTACCACTAGCTCACTTAATGGGATGATCATATTAATTACTTTAGTATCTAACGAGGTGCGAGCTCGAGACACCAGGCCATATTTATTTGTCATAATTATCAAACTAAAATGTGACGTAATGGTGGGTTGTGGGTGCATGGTTTTCTTTGTCGCACCCATGGCAATTAAGGACCGGTTCGCGGGAAACCTTGAAAGTCTTACCGTACATACCACCAGAAAGAATGGGCAACTGTTGGACTTGTAGTTTAGCTTTTCCTGGGCTGACGTACCTAGGCAAGGGTGGGCATGATGGAGTTGGGTCGGCCGAGGCATCCGGTTGATCGGCTTTTGGATTCACCATTGCACAAGGGGGGCTGCCTACCCTAGATTTAGGGGTATGGGGCGAAACTTGCGGTGTGGCATCGGTTGGTTAGGGGGAGTTATGCGAAGGGTCTTGTCAAAACCACTCATATGGTAATGTGTCCGGCCAGGCACGGTGACATATGGTGGATTGTGTTTTGTGGGTACAGTTGTACACCTCTGAATTAGAGTACAACTATGCGAATAGCCATGGCCGCGGTTATGGGCGATCGACCAGATTCACCATGATTAGTCTCAGCCTTAACAATTTGACTTAATGTAACTGGTTTAGTTCAAGTAGAATGGTTGTGCTTGTTCAAAGTGGTTTACGGTTGTTCAGTACAGAATTAATCTTGACTTAATAAATTAACTTGCTCCTGTTTTTAAACTATAATGGGTTACAACCGCATTTATGCAAATAGCCACAAGCCCCTCTTTCTCTCCCTTTTCATGTCTGCATCCTCGACGTGGCTTGTTGAGTACGGTGGTTGTACTCATCCTTGCTATTTTCCCTTTTTCCAAAAGTGTAGTGCTTCCGAGTGGAAGACGAAGTTAGAAAACAAAGGCTTATACCTCAGTTGACTTTGCCTATGGAGTGGAGCCGAATCCCTGCTAGGATCGTCCTTTTTTTGCTGCTGCTTTCTTTTTGGTCTAAGGACTAAATGTCTCTGCTTAAGTATTTTACGCTTTAATTTACGTTTGGATCTATTTATTGATTTGTCATTTTGTGTACCGTGGTTGATTCCTATATACGGTTTAATACACAAAATAGATTGGAAATTTGGCTAAATTTCAGGGTGTGACAGTTATGCACATTTAGCGGGGAGAAACCGACATATCAACCGCCATTTTGAAGGAAAACGCGGATGCTACAGTAGCATAAAACAACAATTTTCTACCACAGAATCCTTGAAAGCTTGCAAGTAAGGGTCTATAGATCGTTACGAGTTGACATGCAGTGCAGCGAAAATAGTCAAACTATTGCTAGCCGACCTCAGAAAAGCTTTGCCGACCTCGGAATAGCCTTTCCCATTCGCCTAGTCTTCCGACATCCCGACCGCTCGACCCAACCACCGAATTGAATTCGGCTAGTTGGATCTCAATGAGATTCAATGCCGTTGAATAACACCGCAATGTAGCGATGTCTCTACCGGTATCCACACATCCAGGGATGGAATTGCCGAACACCTTGTGTGCTAGCACTCGGCACCCGGCTAGGGTTTCACTCAGACGTCAGTGACTTGGGTTTTCGTGGAAGATCTTGACCCGGCAAATTGGAGTTGCGCTTGTGATCTGTTGTTTCTATTCTCTTCTGATTTCCACCCCAAGCGCTTCTTTATATAGAGTTGGTTGACTGGGCCATGTGGCCCATCGGGACTCTATATATAATCAGATCACTATCCAAACTTATCCGTATCAGAGTCCAACTCAAATACATATTCCATCCCGTTAAGTGTGCGACCTTGTAGGTTCAGGTATACTTGGTTCCGACCCGATTATAACTCGGTCGACCCGTCCTAGCAGAACAAATTGACACCAAAGTATACAAGAAGATCATATCAGCTGAACCTGCAATATGTGCACAAATCTCTTTGCCTCATGATATCAATTAAGCTATAGGCAAGACTCGTGCCATCCTATCAATGGCTTAATCCTTCACTCGATCTCGTATTGTATTATCTATCTGTTGATTGACTCCTCAATCAACTCGGCATGGCCATGCACTTCCATAATCCATTACATCGAGGGGCCCAAAGATATCTCTCCCATAGGAGGGGCAAATTCCATCTTGATCATTCACATTCCACTACATGTTTCATATCAAACCCAAAGACTACTTTTATAACTATCTAGTTACGAAATAGCGTTTGGTAGTCCCTAAGTAAGCCATTACACATGTTGGAATCCATGATGATCTCAGGTCTAAGGACTTTGCACCAACACTACTTAAGTCCAACTAATGGCACATTAATTCCCTGTAGTGTCTCAAGGTGGGTCTATCCAACAATGTCTTCTCTGACACATGTTCACGTTTATTGATTTGGTATCCCATACCATGATCTACGAGGCATTATCATCAACAAATTAAAATGGTTATCTTATAATAATATTGTTCCATATATATGATATATGACCAGGGATCATTTAGAAATAGATTCATACATAAAGAGTCTCATAAATAAGTCACATACTTATTGATCAACGTAAGTTATCTTTTTCATGGAACCGAATAACACTATATTCATTGATACATAAACATTGACCATGATATCCAACATGTCCATGTTGCCTATAGGGCATATCACTAACAATCTCCCATTTGCACTAGAGTCAATCATGTAAGTATTTAATACCCATTGCTTTGGTGTGCTCCTCATGTTTCGGTTGAGGGAGAGGCTTTGTCAACGGATCGGCAATATTTAGATCCGTGTGCACTTTGCATATCTTTACGTCACCTTTCTCCACTATCTCGCGGATGAGATGGTATCGCCAAAGTATGTGTTTCGATTTCTGATGCGACCTAGGCTCCTTTGCCTGCGCAATGGCGCCACTATTATCACAATAAGGGGACATTGGACAAGTAGCGCTAGTCATCACATAGAGCTCAGAAACAAATTTCTTGATCCAAACAGCCTCCTTTGTAGCTTCAGAAGCAGCGATGTACTCGGCCTCCATTGTAGAATCAGCAACAATGCCCTTCTTAGAACTCTTCCAGCAGACTATGCCTCCATTCAGACAGAATACGAACCCAGATTGCGACCTATAGTCATCTTTGTCTGTTTGGAAGCTACAATGAGCTCTTCTTCACTCCATAGACTAGGAACTTATCCTTAGTTCTTCTCAAGTACTTAAGGATTTTCTTTACCGCTATCCAGTGACCTTCACCTAGATCCGACAGGTACCTGCTCGTAGCACTCAAAGCATACGAGACATCTAGACGTGTACAAAGCATAGCATACATGATGGATCCAATTGCCGAAGCATATGGAACCTTATTCATCTTACTCCGCTCATCAGGTGTCCTAGGACACTGATTCTTGCCGAGATTAATGCCATGCGACATTGGCAAGAAACCTTTCTGGGAATCATGCATGTTGAACCTTTTCAACACTTTATCAATGTATGTACTTTGGCTCAATCGAATTAGCCTCCTAGATCTATCTCTACAGATCCTTATGCCCAGTATGTATGCTGCCTCCCCAAAGTCTTTCATGGATAAACTATTTTTCAATGAAGACTTGACAGATTCTGGCATGGGGATATCATTTCCAATCAACAATATGTCATCCACGTATAAGATTAGAAACACAATTGCACTCCCACTAACCTTTTTGTAAACACATGCCTCCTCTTCCTTTTTGTAAACTCAGGCTCTCAGGAGTCCGACGCCCATCGCAACGCGCGTCGTTCCCGCAACGCCGGGCGGATCGTACGGCGCGAGAAGGCCTGTCGACCCCACATCCAGCCCCGGCGCCTGGAGTCCAACTTCACCATGGAGTTCGAGGGACACCAGGTCTTCCAGACGCCTACGGCCAACTTGGTTTTCATCGAGCGTGCGCTCAATGGTCTTCCTGACTCTCCGGAGGTCTGGAAGGCCATGGCCATGACCCAGGCAGCTGTTGTGCAGCTCAATGTCCCGGGCCCGTCTAAGCGCCTCTCCGGAAGTGCTCGGTGCTCGAAGTCACGGTCGCAGCGGAGTGCTGGTTAGTCGGCCTCCCGTGTCCTGCCAAGGACGCAACCACGAAGACCGAGACTGCCCTGGGTGGCATGACCTGTCGCTCCAGGAGCGCTCGCATAGTCGAGCACCAAGGGAGCTCATACACCGGAGATCTGCATGATATAATCACGCAAAGGGTTGATGCTTGTAATGTTGTCGAACGGTGCGCCGCCTATCGGAGGCACCAGGAGATGCGGCACCAGGACGAGCACGACCGGGTGCATGGACCTCTGTTGACTGTAAAATGTCACGACTGGCCTGAGATATTTGCTTTACTCTAGTGCAGGTCCAAATATTGCTTTTGAGGTTCATAGGGCGTGCCAGTTGGTTTGATCCTGCAACCAACAAGAAACAAAGAGATAAAACAAAGTTAGTCTATAAACGATAGCCGATCGGCTAGTGGCCAATGACATATCGTTCGATATTGAGCCGATGCAATGTGCACTGAATTGGCCAAGGGAAATTAAATTGATCGGCTATAGATATCCATAATATATTATCTAAGCCCAAAAATACGTTTGAACGAAGTGATCGGGATAGATCGATAGCGTACCGAGACAGTATAAATCACTTATGTCTAAAAGTACTTTAAGATAAAGATTATACTTATTTATAGCATAGCCGATGTCAAAGATCTAATGCGTATTGGCTAATACTCCAATACCACTTGATACTAAGATATCACTATAGATTAAATACGTTAAACAGGAACCGATCAAGTGTTAAGATAACCTAACATATCGATGGCATGCTTAACATATTTCGTCGCCGTGAGATCTTAATATAAAGGGCAGATTTAGCATATCACGTAAACATAAAAGAAACAAGATAGGTAAAACAAGTAAGATCGGCTAATACCCTGATGCTATCTCTAATAGTAATCATAAAACAAGATAGATATTATGATTCTAAATATTACTTAATAGGTCGGACTCAACCGATGCAGCATTAAGCGTAAAGAGAAGCATAAGATCTTAACAAGTCTATGAAAATCTTTCGAGATGGTGGATACACTATATAATCTAAATCGACAGTGATATCTAACCCTATCGGCTGTTATCTAGTAACATAGATTAGCCGATTAGGGTTTGACAACAAGATCGATCTAGATTATATAGCATATATAATAATCTCGATGATTTACGTAAACAGGATTAGAGTATCATAATGATGCAAACACTAATACCGTGAGCGCAAGCCGCCATAACAGGCTTTACCTTTCGTCGGAGATCGATCCCGATGCAGGCCAACTCAAAACAAAAACTCGTCGTAGTAATTGAAAGGAAAAAGGGTGGCGATGCGCCGAAGGTTGTATTGAACTGATTGTTGTTAGATTACATGGTCTTGGGTCGTATTTATACCTAGATACAAGATATGTCTTTGTCGGACACGATTCCTATCTCTATTACAATTCAAATTACAGATAAGTCTCTTAGGCAAACTCTTACCAACATAATCTATGAGGAAACTATTTAAAATAACCTAATTAATACATACAATTGCCTTTCTTGGACTTCATTCATGCATGGCAATCCTCATGAAGCACTTCAAACGAATCCAAAGATGATTCCAATGTTACCTGACCGGAATCAGCTACATTGGCTTATCTTGTCCAATTCAGTATCGGCCGATGAACACCTTAGCCGATTTGGTTATCAGTCGACGAACTCTCTAGCCGATTCGGTCTACAACTGGCATGCACTCTATTTTCGAAAATCCTGATTCCCTCCAAATCAGCTTCGGCCTAATCTTCACGTTCGATGCATGATTTACTAAATTTGGTCGTTAACACATGCCCCCAAGTCTGCTATATTGATAATAATACGGATTTGCCGAATCTTATCTCCATGAAAAGTTAGGGCTTTCCATTGGACAGTTACCGTCCCTCTTTAAATAATAACCACCGCCAGAAAGTTTTTCACGCCGTCACTTGCGCTCTCACCGCTTTAGCCACAAACACCCATAATCTCCATCGGCGACCTCCTCGGAGCCCTCGGCGGACCTGCAAGCGACCTCCGCGCGGCAACAATCTCTCCTCCAGTGATGTCGACCTCGACTACTCCCTCCACGGCGCCGTCGGCCGAGTTCTCTATGGTAAACCCCATTGGGTGTAGCTCCTTTTCTTTCTGCGGATTCGTTTTCACTTTTCGTGATTCGCCTTTCTCTTTCTTTTCATTGTAGCACCTCCCAAACCAAATTACGATCCCCAATCTTGTCCATCCCAACCAATTCTTCTTAGGGCCAATCGGCAACCCAGACCACACAAAGTTCATCAATGCTGAGACAAATAGGGTGCCCTTTAGATTATCAAACCCTAGTTTGTCGCACTAGGCCGAAACTTTCAAATAATGGCCATCCACTGATAAGACATGGCCAGAATGGTATAACAAAGTATCGGCTAGCAAACAAAGTCACTGGGAAGATCTTAGGATAGCACAATGCTTGGCCTTAACAAAAGCCGATATGACTAAGGACGAACTAATGTTATCGGTGGCATCCTATTTCTGGTCTAATACCTTAAACGCCTTCTTGTTCAACCAAGGGCTGAAGACACCCACTCTTTTGGATGTGTTTATGATCACGGGTCTAGACATCACAGCATCGACTAACCCGGTTAGTTTGAACACTAAGGACCAATTTGTTTTCAAGACCCGAGCAATCGACGGCTGTAATGGATTTATCTCACAAAATATGGGAACTGGCCCAAAAGACCCCAAGGAACACGCAACCTTCCTCCTGATGTGGCTAGAGAAAATTTTGTTTTGTGGTTCAAGCTGCGGCCCTACAACCAACTGGCAGCACGTAGCCGAAGCCCTAGTAGAGAAGAAACAAATTCCTTTGGGCAACATCCTCATACGCGGGATTCAAAGTATTGACTGATCTGTTCAAGGATTGGTTTGGCAATTTCTATGATGGATTTCCAAGGGCCTCAAGAATTGGTTTGCCTATGCCAACTCTGAAGATTTGAGCTCCCTAGTGACTTTAGATTTGACGCGATAAACTCTAAAAAGTTTGACAAGTCTAGGGAAGTCATCATATCGGCCATCTTTCCTTGCATCCTCCTAGTCGGCACCCACCAAGGCAGGAATGTACAAGCTTCTTATGAATTCTACCATCCAATGAGTGCTGCCAGGCAACTAGGGATGGGCTAGCTGCCGATCAGCCTATATTTTGTTGACAAGATTCAGACTATGGGTGAAATCACTTCAGGCCTTATGATGGACCGACTGCTCAATATCCCAGGGCCTCTCCTCGGAAACATTGACAACATTGAGCTGGCCATGACGAGGAGTGCAGCCTTCAACCGATGGTGGATTGAATGGAAGAAACACTTATTTCACCAACCGATTTCAATGTACCTGACCACCATGTACCCAGAATTGATCCCAGAAGTAAGCACTTCTTCTTTTGTCAAACTCTTTATTATTGGCTATCATTCTTCAATATTTAACTACGTTTTCTCTTTGTGCGCAGACTACCGATTCCTCCCCTCATATCAGCAATACCGGGACAATCATTTGCTATGCTGTTGGCATCCTCGACAATGGTTCTGGACTAGCCCTATCAAGGATCGGCTATGATGCCCCCAAGACGACATCTTTACTTCATGGAAAAACATGCTACCCGATTCACTCTGAGATCGGGAAGAGGAAAAGGACTAAGTCATCGGCTGCCGATCCATCGGCTACAAGAAAGAAAACACCCAAGAAGCGAAAGAAAGCTGCAGCCGATGATCTGCCATCCTTAGATCCAGATGTGGACGAGTTCCTGACCCAAGAAGAGATAGAGGAAGCCGTCGACGAAGCTACGGCTAAAACAAGTGAACCAAGAACAACCATGCCGACGCTGCCAGCCAATGATCCAACTCCTCAAAAAACTCCAAGTCCTCCGAAACGTCAACCTCATCCTTAGCCAGTATGTATCTTTCTAGAGTTCATTCCCTTTAACTTTTCCACATTTCAATTCTGACCAAACTCCACTAACTCCAGAAGAAGAAATTGGCCACCAGGAAGAAATTGGCTCTAGCTCCATCGCTAACTGTGACCTCAAACTTTTTCTTAATTTTCAATCAGCCATTTCTGAATCAAACGTGTCTCTCTTTTCTTTGTACAGCCTCCTCACTCTCCAGTACCTGCTCCCCATGAATCAAGCGAACATACTCCATCGGCTAGGGGCAGCCATGACATGGAAGTAGAAGAAGTAGCCGCTCCTGTCATCCCTATAAGTATTCTAAATACACCGCATCAGCTGTTCTGAGTTTCTTCAATACTTAACAATTTCATCATTCCCTTTTTAGTTCTTGGTTGCGGAGGAAGAAACTACAAGAAAAGCCTTGGCTCCTATTATTGATGATTTGAAGGCCAAGTTGTTGGATATAGCTCGTCAGCTAGAATGCTCCCTGGATTACCTAGTCCCAATTGTGGGCCGATCAGGGCTAGGTTTGAGGAGATACAAGATCAAATCCCTGATAACATTACTGACATCATCTCCCAAGCCACATAACTTGAACAACACAGATACAAGCTGGAGAGGGCACGACAGAGGATTGCCGATCGGCGAGAGAGAAAAGCTCTCGAATCCACCATCGAAGACAATCGGCGATCAATCACCGCAGAGAAGATCAAGTTTGATGAGATGACCGTAGAGCCAAACCCCACTCTGACCAACATTGATCAGTTGGAAAAACGTGAGAAAGAACTCCTAGCTGAGCAGGAGAAGTGCAGAGCTGACTTGGCATCGGAATAGCAGAAACTTGCCAATCTCCCTAGGGCTATTGAAGAACAAAAGTCCAAATTGAAGACTTCAATCAAACATCTGTCAGAGCTTACGAAGTCTTTGAAGATAATCCCGGTAACTGATGCGACCGATGCCGAAGCAATCGAGGAGATACGACAAATCAGGCAAAAGGTTGTATCGACAATTTGTATCCGGCAAATCCGATCCATGTAATAGGACTTAGAACTGTGAACACTTGCAAACTTTTGTGCCGATTTGTGAACTCCTGCAACATAACTTGCTTGCACCGATTCTTGTAATATATCTTGTGTCGAAAATTTTTTGAAGTCCACATATTTTGTATGCTTGTATGTATGCCCCCTAATTTTACAATGTCAAACATTGATAAAATTATGGCTTTACTGAGGATGATATCACACAATGTTTGCAATTACACATCGGCAGAACTCGACTGAATATGAGAAGTTAAAAAGACTAAGGGCGATATAACTTATACCGGTCATGTAAAGACGATGTCAACATATCAGCTACCATGTATCGGCATAACACATCCGAATAATGAATTGATCCAAATACTTGGATAATATTTTTTCAAATATTTCCCTTTGAGAGCCCTTCCAAAGACTTCTCCATCGAGCCCTTGCAACATGTAAGCTCCTTTAGAAAAAGAGTTGTAGATTCGAAAAGGTCCTTCCCAATTTGGTTACCACTTGGCGAATTTATTATCTCGAGTCCCAATCGGCAAGATGAACTTCCAAACCAACTCGCCTTCAAAAAAATATTTTGGCACAACCTTCTTGTTGTAATGACGAGCGATTCTTTCCTTATCCCTTGTCACCTTTTCCAAAGCACGCATCATGGATTGAACCAATTCTTCTGAATCATCTACCATGAGATTATGATAATCATCTGCTGTCAATTCATCTTGTCACTCAATTCTCCTTGAGCCAATGATACTTTCACATGGCAACACGGCTTCATGCCCATAAGCTAACTTGTACGGGGAAACTTGGATCGATCCATGACAAGCCATCCGATAGGACCACAAGGCCTCGGCTAATCGGCCATGCCAATGCTTTGGAAACTCAGAAATCTTTCTTTTTATTAACTTAATCAAACTTTTGTTAGAAGCTTCTGCTTGTCCATTGGCTTGTGCATAGTACGGTGAAAAATTCAACAATTTAATCCCCATGCTTTCTGCAAATTGGACAAACTCAATACATCATGTATTTTGTCCAGTGGGACAAATCCGCTGAAAATGAAATGGCTCGATATTTTTGGCCGACTATGCTGGAAGACTGCTTCAAGTATTACAAGGTTTGTCAATACTGTCAAAAGTTTGGGGCTATCCAGAGAGCACTAGCATTAGCTACGAATCCGATCATCAAGCCTTGGCCATTCAGAGGATAGGGAATTGACCTGATCGGCCAAATTAATCCACCCTCAAGCAAAGGACACAAGTTTATATTGGTAGCAACCGATTATTTTACCAAGTGGGTGGAAACAATTCCTTTGAAGAAGGTTGACTCTGGGGATGCAATCGAATTTGTCAAGGAGCATATTATTTACAGATTCGGCGTTCCTCAAACTATCACAACAGATCAGGGGTCTATCTTTGTCTCAGACGAGTTTGTTCAGTCTGCCGACAGCATGGGATTCAACTTATTAAATTCTTCACCTTATTACACTGCTAATGGACTGGCAGAAGCCTCTAACAAGAGTTTGATCAAGTTGATGAAAAGAAAGATCAATGAGTATTCAAAACAATGGCATAACCGATTGGCCGAATCATTGTGGGCTTATCGAATGGCTTGCCATGGATCAGTCCAAGTGCCTCCTTACAAGTTAGTCTATGGACATGAAGTGGTTTTGCCATGGGAGAGTGTCATCGGCTCACGAAGGATTCACCTACAAGATGAGTTAACAACCGATAATTATCACAATCTGATGGTAAACGAATCAGAGTACTTGGTTTTATCGAGGTTGTGTGCTTTGGAAAAGGTGACCAGGGATAAAGAAAGGTATATCATCATTATAACAAGAAAGTTGTGCCTAAATCTTTTGAAGAGGGCGAGTTAGTCTGAAAATTGATACTGTCGATTGGTACACGGGATAACAAGTTCGACAAGTGGTCGCCTAACTAGGAAGGGCCTTTCAAGATCCACAAATGCGTCTCTAAAGGAGCCTACATGTTAGAGGGGTTGAATGGAGAAGTATCTGGAAGGGCTTTAAATGGGAAATATTTGAAGAAGTATTATCCCAGTATATTGATCAATTCATGATTCGGCTCTAAAAGACCATACTTGGTGGCCGATGTGTTTGCATCGCTTTTAGATGGCCGATATGATTCATGTCGCCCTTAGTGATTTTCTCATTATTGTAATCGGTTGTGCACTACCGATGTATGATGACCACTATAAGTCATATCACCCTTAGTCATTTAATCCCTACAATAATCGGTTATGATTTTCTGCTCATATATTATAGCCGATTTTGTGTGTTGTCGTCAAACTATAATTTTACCAATGATCGGTTAACATTATAAAATTAGGGGGGCATACACACACATGCAAATTCAAGTGGACTTCAAAAATTTTTGAGGACTTCGAAAAGATTACGAGCATTGGCATATAAATAATATGACATCAAGTACTACAGGAGTTCACAAAAGTGGTGTGACCAAGTCATGTTACAATCGACATGAAGATGCACATGGGTTCAAAATTCTGAGTCCTATTACATGAATCGGCTTAGCCAGTCGGAAAATTGTTGCCCGCTGCCTAATCTGATCAACCTCTTCGATTGCCTAGAGATCGGGCGCATCATTCCCGAGGATCACTTCCATGGCTCTGGTGATGTCTGACAAGTTTTTCATTGAAGCCCTTAGATTTGATTTCTGTTCTAATATGATCCTTGGGAGATCGGCAAGCCTCTGTTCTTCAGATGCAATATTGGCATCGCACTTTGCATGTTCGGCTAGCAGCTCTTCTTTCCGCTTGCGTGAGATCGGAAGTTGGCGCGACTATCATCTTGTCAAGTTTGGCCTTGTCATCCAGTATGGATCGCCGATTAGCTTCTATTGTGGCTTCAAGAGCTGTCCTTTCCCACCGATCAGCTATTCTTTGCTTGGCTCTTTCAAACTTGTGCCGATGTTGTTCAAGATATGTGGCTTGGGAGATGGCATCGGCTATATGGTCTGGAAGCTGACTTTGAATGTCTTCTAGTCTGGCTCTGATTGATCCACAGTCAGTGACTAGGAAGTCCAAAGAACATTCTAGCCGACGATCCAGGTCTTGCAATGTGGTTTTCAAGTCATTGACTGCAGAGGCCATGGTTTTGTTGACGGTGTCCTCCTCGTCATCCATGAATTCATTTATATCGAAAGGCAACATATCGGCTAAGGTCCACGAGTAGAATATTGGAGTTAATGAGTATTGGAACTATTAATTATTAAAGTTTGAAAGTGGCCGATATGAAGAGAATAGACTTACAGGGATGGCATGAGCCGAAGTTGTTTTTGCTTCTACGTCATGGCTGCCTCTAGCCGATGGAGTCCTCTCACTTGATGCTTGGAGGCAGGTGCTGGAGAGCGAGGAGGCTATTTGCAAAGGAAACAGGCCTGATTGAACATCGTGTTTTTGTAAGAGAAGAATTCTGAATTGAAATTACCAATGGGGCCGAAGCCGATTTCTTCCATGAAGCCAATGTTTTCTTCTGCAAGACAAAGAATTAAGTAAAAAGTTGCATATGGATTTAAAGGAAGAAACTTTTTGGCAAGTACATACGGGTTGAGGCCGAGGTTGAGGCTGGCGTCTTGGAGGAGTTGCCGTTCTTTGGACCTGGTCATCGGCTGGTGGTGTTTGTATTGTTGCTTCTGGATCAGTTATTTCGGCGGCGGCTTCATCAATGGCCTCTTCTATTCCTTCTTGATTTAGGTATGCCTCCAGGTCTGGATCTATGTCTGGTAGATCGTCGGTTGTGGTCTTCTTTTGTTTCTTTCAAGGCTTTTTCCGCACAGCCGACGGATCGGCAGTCGATGGCTTGGTCCTTTTCTTCCTCTGAACTGCTTCACAGGTTTGGCCATGTAGCAGGGAAGTCACCTTCGGCGCCTTATAGCCGATTGCCGAAGGGGCAAGGCCATCGCTTGGGATAAGTACTGGAGCATATTGAATAGTCACCCCGGTATTGCTTATGTGGGGAGGAGATAAATCGGTAGTCTGCAGACAGGAATAGAGTTAGTCAAATGATAAATAAGGACAACTGATGATAAGTAACAAGTGACAAGGGAGAAGTATTTACCTCTGGGATCAGCTCCGGATATATGGTAGTGAGGTACATGGAAGCCGATTGGTGAAACAAATGTTTTTCCATTCACCCCACCATCAGCTGAAGGCCGAAGTTCTTGTGATCACCAACTCAATATTATCTATGCTTCCAAGAGGAGGGCCTTCCATTTTTAATAGCCGATCCATCATGAGGCCTGAGCTGGTTTCACCTTTGGTTTCAATCTTGTTGGTGAAATACAATCCAATCGGCAGTGGCCCCATACCCAGTTGTCTGGCGGCACTCGTAGGGTGATAAAATTCATATGTGACTTGAACATTCCTGCCTTGGTGGATGCCGACTGGGAGAACGCAAGGTGAGATAGCCAATGTGAAGATCTCCCTGGACTTCTCGAATTTTTCAGAGTTTATATCCTCAAATCTAAAGTTAGTGGGGTGTTCAAAGTCTTCGGAATTTTCATAGGCAAACTAAATTCTTGAAGTTCTTGGGAACCCATCAAAGAAGTTTCTGAACCAATCTTTGAAGAGATCAGCTGAGAGTTTGGATCCCGAGTATGATGACGCTGCTTCTTCGAATGTCATACATCGGCATGTTGTAACTTCGTCACCATTCTCATCTGTGGTCGGCTGTACTAGTGGGAAGCTGGCAACTTGCAATTCTGGCCTTTGAGCAATTTTGTATGTATGCAGATTTAGCCATATTACAGTAGCCACCAGGGGCCTCCAGTGCCGATAGCTCAGTTCGTGGCAATTTTAGCCGATGCATTGCTCATCATTTGATACAAATACCCTAGCAGATATTTTCCTAAGGGAATCTGCCTTTTTTCTACTAGGGCTTCGGCTATGTCTTGTTAGTTGGTCGTGGGACCGCAGCTTGGTCCGCAAAACAGGAACTATTCCAACCACATGAGAAGGAAGGCTGCGTGTTCTCTGGAATCCAGTGGGCCAGTTCCCATGTTCAGACTTGTGAATCTGTTCCAACCTCCAATGGTCCTGGTTTTGAAAGAATATTGGAATTTGGTGTTCAAGCTGATGGGGTTAGCCGATGATGTGATATCAAGACCCGTGATCGTGACAATATCTAGTAGAGTGGGGGTCATTGGTCCTTGTTTGAATAAGAAAGAGTTTAATGTGTTGGACCAGAAATAGCTTGCAGTCGATAGAAGGGGCTTATCCTTAGGCATGTCGGCTATTGTTAGGGCTAAGAATTGTGCTATCCCTAGTTCTTCCCAATGACTTTTCTTGCTAGCCGACACCCTTTTATACCATGTTGGCCAAGTCTTATCAGTTAACGGACATGATTTAAAAAAGTTCCATTCCAGTGAACTAGGTTAGGGTTCGATAATCTAAAGGGGACCTCGTTGGTTTCGGCATTGATGAACTCTGAAGGGTCTAGGTTGCTGATTGGACCTAAAAGAAACTGGTTGGGATGACTGAGACTGGGAATTGCAATTTGGTGCGCAAGATGCTGCCATCGGTGAAGAAGAGACCAAATCATGAAGGGCAAATGCTAGGTTGCGATGAAGGAAAAAGAGAGATTAAAGCCGATGGAAATTACCTCTGGGAATTCGATTGATGGTGTTGTGGATGGAGTGGTTGATGTCGACATCTTCAAGGATGTGTTCATCGCCGTGCTGAGGAGGTCTACGAGTCCGCCGAGGACGCCGGGGAGGTCGCCGGTGCAGTTTGGGGCTAAAGTGGCAGAGGCAAAAGTGACGGCGTGGAAAACTTAGATGGTGGTTGTTATTTAAAGAAACATGGTGGCAGCCGAAATGGAAAAGCACTGAAATCTTTCCAAAATAAGATTCAGTAAATCTGCAACATTATCAATATCGCGGACTTGGGGGCATGTATTAACGACCAATTTTGATAAGCAAATCCCCGAGTTTGAAGCAAGGATTGAAGTGGAATCAAGGGAAGCACGCGATCTTCGGAAACAGGGGCTACATCGGCTGAGTTCGAATTGGCTAAGGAGCCGGTCGGCTGAGTCCAAGTCAGACTAGGATAGCCGATAGCCAACTTCGATTGGAAATAGAAGATGGAACCAATCCCGGAAGGAAAGCATGAAGATACTCATTGGATTCAGTTTCCAAATGCTTTGAAGATATTGCCATCTACAGATAACGTCCTACAATGGATATTGTATCTTTAAATTAGAATTTTTTGTATAGTTTCCTTATAGATAATGTCGGTTTGTTTAGAATATTTATAATTCAATATGTAATAGGGATCGTGTCCGTTACGGACTCATTGTATATTCGGGTATATATATGTCCCGAGATTATGCAATCATAACACACAACTCAATACAATCTCGGCGCATCGCCACCCTTTTGTTTTAAATTTCACAAGTTCTTGCCTCATCTTTGGGCTACATCGGGTTCTGATCTCCAAGTAGGGTAATCTCTTGTTACAAGCGGTTTGTGCTATCGGGGTTAGTGCTTCCTGTTAGTGATATGCCCTAGAGGCAACTTGGACATGTTGGATATCATGGTCAATGTTTATGTATAAATGAATAAAGTGTTATTCAGTTCCATGAAATAGACATCTTGTATTGATCAATAAGTACGTAACTTATTTATGAGACTCTATATGTATGAATCTATTTCTAAATGATCCACGATCATATATCATATTAATGGAACTAATATGATTCTAAGATCGGCATGTTTATTGATTGATGATCATGTCTCATAGATCATGGGTATGGAGATACCAAGTCAATAAATATGGACACATGTGTTAGAGAACACATTGTTGGATAGACCCACCATGAGACACTACATGAATTAATGTGTCATTAGTTGGTCTCGAGGTAGTGTTGGTACAAAGTCCTTAGACACTGAGATCACCATGGATTCCAACATGTGTAGTAGCATACTTTGGGACTACCAAACGCTATTCGTGCGGGTAGTTATAAAGGTAGTTTTCGGGTTTGCTATGAAACATGGAGTGGGATGTGAGTGATCAAGATGGAATTTGCCCCTCCTTTGGGAAAGATATCTCTGGGCCCCTCGAGGTAATGGATTATGGAAATGCATGGCCATGCTAAGTTGATTGAGGAGTCAATCAAGCAGATAATCCAATATGGTTCGAGTGAATGGTTAAGCTATTTAAGGGATGGCACTCATCTTGCCTATAGCTTAATTGGTATCGTGAGGCAAAGGGATTTGTGTACACATTACGGGTTCGAGCCGATATTGTATTCTTGTGTACTATGGTGTCAATATGTCTTGCTAGGCGCCGCTATTGAAGTCGGCGAGTTGGACTCGAGCCGACGATCGGCTAAGTTAGACTATATTGAACCTACAGGGTCGGACGCTTAAGGGGATAAGAACAAGCATTCGAGTTGGACTCAAATACGGCTCGATCGGATAGGGATCCGATTGGATAGAGTCCTATGGTCTTACGACGTATGGGCGGCGAACTCTATGAGATTTGGATGAGATCCGATTCAAAATAGAGTCCTGATCGGCCACTAGTCCCAGTAGGCCAACTCTATATAAAGGGGCGAGGGGTGGAGAGCTGCGGTACATCAGTTGAATTGCATTGCGCCAAGATCAATCTCCACGGAAACCCTTCCCACCTTCGAGCCAAACCCTAGCCTTGCATCGCGTGCTAGCACACGGGTGTTCGGCGTTCTGTTCCCGGACGTGTGGATACCGGTAGAGGCGCTGCTACGTTGCGCGCTGTTGATCGGCTATGAATCGGCTGCAATCGGAGCGAGGCGACTACGGCAGATCGGCAACGAGAACGTGGTCGGCGACTCGGATCGGCTGCGACATCGGCGAATCGGCTGATTGGTGAATTGGCTCTCCCCGGGAATCGGCTGTCGACTTGCGGGAATCGGCTACACTGTTCCGGATCGGATAGTCCTGATTGGCTATTTCCGCTGCATACTCCAATCGGTAACGATCTATCGGCCCTTACTTGCAAGTGTTCCTGGTTTGCGCGGTAGAAAAGTTTTTGTTTTCGGCCAGCGTAGCTTCCGCGTAACCCTTCAGTGGTATCAAAGCTAATCTTGCTTAGTTTGGGTTTTAGATTGGATCTGGAACAAGTTTTGCGCACGGGTTGATTAGATCAATCGGTTTTACGGGATCTGTTGAGGAGAGTAGATGGTAATTGCGTTCCTTGATAGTGTATCGGAACGGCGTAATGTGATTACGTCGAAGCAATATCCATAGAACTCGGTTTGAGTTGGGTTCGAGATAGCGTTCCTTGATAATGTATCGGAACGGTATAATGTGATTATACCGAAGCTATCTCGTAGTCCAATCTTGTTTTTGCCTCACGCCTACACAAACCATCTCCCTTGATAGTGTATTGGGACGACATAATATGATTATGCCGATATGGTTTCCGTAAGCGATTTCATACATTGGATCTATGAATTTCGTGTGGTGTTCCGGGCCTTTGCCCGAAGCCCGCGAGGGTGCGGGACCGTCGTGTGGACCCCCTTATAGGTCGTCTCGATGTCGTTTCTGCGATAGGTAGAAAACGTTCTACGCCTAACTTGTTTTTGCAGAGAATGCTTTGAGATGGTATGGTCCTATTGTATATATGAGATGTATGAGATGCATGAGATGCATGTAATATTCTTTCATATGTGCAATCCCTGTAATATTCTTTCATACGTGCAATGCTTGTAATATTCTTTCACGACCTACGAGTCGATGTAATCTTCAATTAGAGCTTCTATAGTAGTAGCTTAGTTTGAAGAAATCAAGCATCATGCACATTGGAAGATGGTGCCAAAGATGGAGATCCTAGCGCCGACATGGAGATGGGGATCACCATGTGAAGGGGGCCATACTATTTCATTATATGCTATTCTACGCTTTCATATATGTGATATGTTTGTTTGATAGGATAGCATCCCTCGCAAAATTAAGTAGTAATGATGCCCTTCCAAATGTTGCACCCGTCACCGTTGTGCTCGTCGGTGGTGGGTCGCAGCGAGTGCCATTCTCTATCATAACACGAGGGGGTATATGTCGGACATATACGGCAGAGCATTTTGTCTACTTAACAAGGCTATCAAAACAGTTTTGGGCCTTGGGGAATAGGTTGGGTCCGGGGCATGGAGATGCCACACCAACAACAAGAGTCACATAGAGATGTGATTAGCAAGGAGTTGTTTATCGATGTTATTAATCTTCTAGCGGTGATGCCAAAGCTCACTAGAAATTAACTAACATGTGGATCTTGACCCAATACGTAACCTAGAGGGAAGGTGTAAAATACGTAATGGGAGTCTAATGTTAAATTGTTTAACAATAGACATAGCATAAACATTGTCCTAAACTTTGCTTTTCTGTTGTAGAATAAATGGCGGCTAATACTACACGCAGTGCTTTTAATTTGCGATCTATTCTCGAGAAAGAAAAATTAAATGGAACAAACTTTATGGATTGGTATCGCAACTTGAGAATTGTTCTCAAGCAAGAGCGTAAGGAGTACGTTCTTGAAGTACCCTATCATGAGGATTTGCCTAATAATGCCCTTGCAACGCACGGAGAGCTTACGAGAAGCACACTTATGATGCGTAGAAATAAGATGTCTCATGCTTGCTACAATGTCCCCCGAGCTTGAAGCAATATGAGAGCAGCGATGCTCACACTATTATTCGGGGATTACGTGGCATGTTTGAGAACCAAGCTCGGGCCGAGAGGTTCAACACCTCAAAGTCCTTGTTTGCGTGCGGTGCTTGCGAGGGGAATCCCGTCAGTCCGCATGTGATAAAAATGATTGGCTACATTGAGAGTCGGAAAAACTAGGTTTTCCTCTTATCCAAGAGTTGGCTACGGACGTGATTCTCCGGTCGCTCCCTCCGAGCTTCGTGCCATTCATATTGAATTATCACATGAACATTATGGATAAGACCTTGGCTGAATTGCATGGGATGCTAAAGACAAGCGAGGAGAGTATCCGAAAAACGGTCATCATGTGATGATGATGCGAAGGCTAAGCGCAAACCATCTGTCAAGAAACTTTGCACCAAGAGGAAGTTAACTCCCGATTAGATCGTGAGTGCCTCCAATGCAAAGAAGGGCAAAAAGGGGTCGGTGGCATCGGATGTCGTTTGCTTCTACTGCAAGGAGACAGTCCTTTGGAAAAGAAAGCTGCAAGAAGTACATGGAGGATCTCAAAAATTAGCAAAGTACGACTTCGCTCAGGTATTAATGTTATGGACATTAATCTTGCTACTTTACCTACCGACTCTAGGGTATTTATACCAGATCGGTAGCTCATATTTGCAAATCGTTACGGGAATGAGAAGAAGTAGAGGCTTAAGAAGGGCGAGGTGAACCCGCGTCGGCAATGGAGCAAGCGTTGCTACGGTTCTTGTCGGCACGATCAGTTCATCTACCTTCGGGATTAGTTTTGGAATTAAATAATTGTTATTGTGTTCCAACACTATGTCAAACGTTATTTCCGCTTCATGTTTGCAAGCGGAAGGATATGATTTTAGATCAATGGACAATGGTTGTTCAATATATCTCGAGAGATATGTTCTATTTTCATGCTCCATTGGTGAATGGATTATACGTTTTGAATCTTGAAGCATCTCCCATCTATAACATTAATACAAAAAGGCAACTCTCTAATGATACAAACCCCACGTTTATCGGCATTGTCGCTTAGGCCATATAAATAAGAAACACATGGAGAAGCTCCATGAGGATGGATTGCTTCACTATTTTGATTTTGAATCATTTGAGACATGTGAGTCTTGTTTACTTGGTAAGATCACAAAGGCACCTTTCACGGGACACGGTGAGAGAGCAAGTGACTTGTTGGCACTTGTACATGCGATGTATGTGGACCAATGAGCTCAACGGCCGAGGTGGTTATCGTACTTCATTACCTTTACCGATGACTTTAGTAGATATGGTTATATCTACTTAATGAGGCATAAGTCCGAATCCTTTGAAAAGTTCAAAGAATTCCAGAATGAAGTATAGAATCATCTAGGGAAAACAATCAAGTTTCTATGACCAGATCGTGGAGGGAATACTTGAGCCAAGGGTTCGGTAATCATGTGAAAGATTGTGGAATTGTTTCACGTTGACTCCGCCAGAACTCCACAATGGAACGGAGTGTCCGAATGGATAAATCACACCTTTTTGGACATGGTGCGGTCGATGATGAGCCAAAGTGATCTTCCGTTATCCTTCTGGGGATATGCTCTTGAAACAGCTGCGCTCACACTAAATAGAGTTCCATCTAAGTCGGTGAAAAGACACCATATGAGATATGGACAGGACAACCCCTAGTTTGTCTTTTCTCAAAATTTGGGGATGCGAAGCTTATGTAAAACGTTTGATCGACAAGCTCACACCTAAATCTAACAAGTGCTTATTTGTGGGATATCCTAAGAAAACTAAGGGATATTACTTTTATAATCGGGAACAAGGCAAAGTGTTTGTCGCCGACACGGTATCTTCTTAGAGAAAGAGTTTCTTTCAAGAAGGGTTAGTGGGAGTAGGGTGCATCTTGAAGAAGTTCAAGAAACACCAGAAAATGTTTTAGCGACCAGAGAACCACAACAGGAGGAGCAAAGTGTTGCGCCACCGGTTGTAGATACACCACCCCACGGAGTCGAAAGATCACGTCGTGCGCCGCAGTACACAGTGCGGAACAACGTGATATATTGTTGTTGGACAACGATGAGCCTAAGACCTATGAGGAAGCGATGGTGGGACCCGATTCCAACAAGTGGCTTGGAGCCATGAAATCCGAAATAGAATCCATGTACGACAATCAAGTTTGGAACTTGGTTGATCCACGATGGTGTCAAAACCATTGAGTGTAAATGGATTTTTAAGAAAAAGGCCGACATGGATGGAAATGTTCACATCTATAAGGCGCAATGTGGCGAAAGGTTTTAAACAAATTCAAGGAGTTGATTATGACGAAACCTTCTTGCCCGTCGCAATGCTTAAATCTATTCGGATTATCCTAGCGATTGCTGCATATTTTGATTATGAGATATGGCGGATGGATGTCAAAACGGCTTTCCTAAATGAAAACCTAAGCGAGGATGTATACATGATATAACCTCAAAGTTTTGTCGATCCACAATCGTCCGGAAAGATATGCAAGCTACGAAATCCATTTATGGATTGAAGCAAGCATCTCGAGTTGGAATATTCGTTTTGATGAAGTAATCAAAGGGTTTGGTTTCATCAAAAATGAAGAGGAGGCATGTGTCTACAAAAAGGTCAGTGGGAGCGCAATTGTATTTCTAATCTTATATGTGGATGACATATTTTTGATTGGAAATAATATCCCTATCTTGGAATCCGTCAAGTCTTCATTGGAAAATAGTTTTTCCATGAAAGACATAGGGGAGGCAGCATACATATTAGCATTCGGATCTATAGAGATAGATCCAAGAGGCTAATTGGATTAATACAAAGTACATACATTGACAAGATGTTGAAAATGTTCAACATGCATGATTCCAAGAAAGGTTTCTTGCCCATGTCACATGGCATTAATCTTAGCAAGAATCGGTGTCCTCGGACACATGATGAGCGGAATAAGATGGGTATGGTTCCATATGCTTCGGCAATTGGATCCATCATGTATGCCATGCTTTGAACATGCCCTGGATGTCTCGTACGCTTTGAGTGCTACGAGCAGATACGTCGGATCCAGTGAAGGTCACTGGACGCCTTAAAGAATAACCTTATGTACTTGAGAAGAACTAAGGATATGTTCCTAGTCTATGGATGTGAAGAAGAGCTCGTTGTAAGTGGTTACACCGATGCTAGCTTCCAAACGACAAGGATGATTATAGATCGCAATCGGGTTCGTGTTCTCGCCCGAACGGAGGCGTAGTCGGTGGAAGAGTTCCAAGCGGGATACTGTTGCGACTCTACAACGGAGGCCGAGTACATTCTTCGCTGAAGCGCAAAGGAGGCTGTTTGGATCAAGAAATTCGTTTCGAGCTTGGTGTGATGACTAGTATGACTGGTACAATGTCTCTCTATTGTGATAATAGTGGAGCCATTGCACAAGCCAAGGAGCCGATATCACATCGAAGTCCAAACACATACTTCAGCGATATCATGTCATCCGCGAGATAGTGGACGAGGTGATGTCAAGATATGCAAAGCGCACACGGATCTCAACATAGCCGATCCGCCGACGAACCTCTCCCTCACCGAAACATGAGGCGCACACAAGAGCAATGGGTATTAGATACATACATGATTGACTCTAGTGCAAGTGGGAGATTATTAGTGATATGCCATAGAGGCAACATGAAGATGTTGGATATCATGGTCAATGTTTATGTATAAATGAATAAAGTGTTATTCAGTTCAATGAAATAGACATCTTGTATTGATCAATAAGTACGTAACTTATTTATGCGACTCTATATGTATGAATCTATTTCTAAATGATCCTCGATCATTTATCATATTAATGGAACTAATATGATTCTAAGATCGACATGTTTATTGATTGATGATCATGTCCCATAGATCATGAGTATGGAGATACCAAATCAATAAACATGGATGCATGTGTTAGAGAACACATTGTAGGATAGACCCACCATGAGACACTACATGAATTAAGGTGCCATTAGCTGGTCTCGGCTAGTGTTGGTACAAAGTCCTTAGACCCGAGATCACCATGGATTCCAACATGTGTAGTAGCCTACTTTGGGACTACCAAACGCTATTCCGTAATCGGGTAGTTATAAAGGTAGTTTTCGGGTTTGCTATGAAACATGGAGTGGGATGTGAGTGACCAAGATGGAATTTTCCCCTCCTTTGGAGAGATATCTCTGGGCCCCTCGAGGTAATGGATTATGGAAATGCATGGCCATGCTAAGTTGATTGAGGAGTCAATCAACGGACGGATAATCCAATACGGTTCGAGTGAATGGTTAAGCTATTGAAGGGATGGCACACATCTTGCCTATAGCTTAACTAGTATCGTGAGGCAAAGGGATTTGTGTACACATTACAGGTTCGAGCCGATATTGTATTCTTGTATACTATGGTGTCAATATGTCTGCTAGGCGCCGCTATTGACAGTTAGCTGAGTTGGACTCGAGTCGACGATCGGCTAAGTTAGACTATAGCCGAAACCGAGTATACCGAACCTGGGTCGCACGCTTAAGGGGATAGAATAGATATTCGAGTTGGACTCGAATACGGCTCGATCGGATAGGGATCCGATCGGATAGAGTCCTATGGGCTTACGACGTTTGGGCGGCCAACTCTGTTAGATTCGGATAGGATCCGATTCAAAATAGAGTCCTGATCGGCCACTAGTCCCAGTCGGCCAACTCTATATAAAGGAGGGAGGGGTGGAGAGCTGATACACGTCAATTGATTTGCATTGAACCGAATCTGCAACAGAAGTCGTCGAGATCAATCTCCACGGAAACCCTCCCCACTTTCGAGCCAAACCCTAGCCTTGCATCGCGTGCTAGCACACGGGTGTTCAGCGTTCTGTCCCCGGACGTGTGGATACCGGTAGAGGCGCTGCTACATTGCACGCTGTTGATCGGCTACGGATCGGCTGTGGTGGAATCGGCTGCGGTCGAGAGCATCGGAGCAAGGCGCGACAACGCGGTCAGACGACTCAGCGAATCGGCTACATCGGCGAATCGGCTGATTGGTGAATCGGCTGTCCCCGGGAATCGGGTGTCATCGGCCAGCACAGTTCCAGATCGGATAGCCTTGATTGGCTATTTCCGCTGCTTACTCCAATCGGTAACGATCTATCGGCCCTTACTTGCAAGTGTTCCTGGTTTGCGCAGTAGAAAAGTTTTTGTTTTCGTCTAGCGTAGCCTCCGCGTAACCCTTCAAGATAGATCCCTGATCGGTTGTAATGGTTTGAGGAATACCAAATCGGTATATGATGTGTTGTTTGACGAATTGAATTGCATCCCCAGAATCAACCTTCTTCAATGGAATTGCCTTCACCCACTTTGTGAAATAATTGGTTGCCACCAATATAAACTTATGTCCTTTGCTCGAGGGTTGATTAATCTCGCGGATCATGTCAATTCCCCAACCTCTGAATGGCCATGGCTTGATTATGGGATTCATAGCCGATGCTGGTGCTCGTTGAATTGCTCCAAATTTCTAGCAATCTTGACAACCTTTGTAACACTTGAAACAATCTTCCAACATCGTCGGCCAAAAATACCCAGCTCGTCGAAGCAGTCATTTCATCTTTTGAGCCGATTGATGAGTATCGCATATGCCTTCGTGTACTTCGCCCATCACAACCTTGGCTTCATCGGCACTGAAACATCTTAGCAATACTCCATCAATCGTCTGATAATATAGATCGTCATCAAGCAAAACATATCTCAAAGCTTTGTAATGAAATTTTCTCGAAACCGAGTGAGAAGGATTCTTCAGATAGTTAAAAACATCATACCTCCAATCATCGGCTGTGATGGTAGAGATTTCAACCTCGACATCCTTCATCATCGGCTTGTATCCCGATGCCCACTGATTCAACATTTTTCTCTCGAGGAATATGAGTCAAAGTCACTAGCCGAAAACTTTCCATTAATTCTCGGCACCTTTCGTAGTAGATCATCAATGTGTCATTCTTGCATTCATATTCTCCAGCTAATTGATTGATGACCAACAAAGAATCACCCATGATTTCCATAGCATCGGCTTCAACTTTCTTCAAGAGTTGCAATCCTTTAAGAACTGTCTCATACTCAGCTTGATTATTGGTAGCACAATGCTTATTAGTATAGGCAAACTCAAAACATGCCCCCTAGGTGATATGATGACCAAGCCAATACCACAACCATGAGTACAAACCGATCCATCAAAAAACAAAGTCCAACGCACTATGTCTACCGAGCCGATTGAGTCATCATGATGCTCGACAATGAAATCGGCCAAGGCCTGCCCCATAACTGCCTTGGGTGCTTGGTATCTGAAATCAAATCAGTTAAAACATATATCCACTTTCCAACTCTCCCTTTCAACACCAGAGCCGATAGCATATACTTGACAACATCGGCTTTGCAGACTATGGTGTGCATTCATTGGATCATAAACAATGCCTCAACTGTGTGCAAGAGAAATATAAGCACAAGCACAATTTTTCTACCGGGGAGTACCTTGTCTCTGCATCCAGAAGCCTTCTGCTTAAATAAAAGATTGCTCTTTCTTTACCCTCAAATTCCTGGATCAAAATTGAGCCGATTGACTTCTCATCGGCTGACAAGTATAACATGAAAGACACTCCTTTCTCGGAGAGGAATCGAAGCGGAGGGGAACTCAAATATTCCTTGATATTGTCCAAGGCATGGTCAGCTTTCAACCTGAGCAAAGGTGTAAAGGTCTCCATCTTCCCAGATAAATTAGCAACAAACCTCCTGATGAAGTTCACCTTGCTGACCAGAGATTGCAATTGCTTCTTGTCCTACGGAGGTTGAATATTCTTGATCGCATTGTTGCTCCTTTGTGTTACTTCAATCCCCCTTTCATGAACAAGAAAGCCCATAAATTGTCTAGCCGATACACCGAAAGCACACTTTGTGGGATTCATTTTCAGGCCATACTTCCTTGTTCTCTCAAGCACTTTCCTCAAATCGGCTATATGGCCATCAAACTCCTTTGATTTTACGACCACATCATCAATGTAGATTTCAACCAACAAGCTGATTATATCATGGAATATGTAATTCATGGCCCTTTGATATATAGCTCCAGCATTTTTCAAACCAAAAGTCATCACAACCCACTCATATAAATCGATTGCACCAGGACATCTAAAAGCAGTCTTATGGATGTCTTCTTTTGCCACAAAAATTTGATTGTGTCCAGCGTTGCGATCCATAAAACTGATAATCTTGTTCTCTGAAGCAACATCAACTAATAAATCGGCAATCGACATTGGGTATTCATCCTTTGTTCAGATCTCGAAAATCAATACACGCTCTAAGTTTGCCGTTTTTTTATCACTGGAACTATATTAGAAACCCACTCAGCATATCGGCATAGCCGAATGAAACCAGCGTCATACAGTCGAGTGATTTTGGCCTTGATAGCATCATACATATCGGTTTTGAATCTCCTAGGTGATTGCTTAAACGGCCGATATGCTGGTTTGATAGCAAGTCGATGTTCGACAATCAATCGGCTAAGTCCTGGCATCTCAAAATACTCCCAAGCAAAACAATCTTTATATTCTTTTAAAAGTTTTATTAGCTTGGTTCTAAATTGAGAAGACAAATTTTTGCTAATAAATGTTGGCCTAGGCCTATCTCCTGGACCTATATCAACCTCCTCTAAGTCATCGGCCGACATGAAGCCTTGTCCCAATTTGCCATCGAGATCATCTACAGTGTCCTTGGTGTAGAAACTTGAACCCTCCACGACACCCTCAAAGCAATAATCGGGGCTCTTCGTCTCCAATCGGCTGTCAGATGACACGATTTCCACCTTGTCGCCTTGCCATTTGACTAAGTTCTGATGCATGGTCGAAGGAATACAACAATTTGCATGAATCCAATCCCTTCCGAGCAACAGGCTATATGATCTCTTCCCATCGATGACAAAAAAGGTGGTAGGAACAGTCTTGCTGCCGATTATCAGCTCCACATTCAAAACTCCTTTGGTTTTCGATGGATTGCCACCAAAGTCTTTGAGAACCATGTTGGTCTTGAAGAGATCGTCCGAACTCCTGCCCAACTTAGTGAAAGTAGAATATGGCATTAAATTCAGGGCAGCTCCTCCATTGACCAACATCTTGGACATCGGCTTGCCATTGACAAACCCTTTGACATACAGTGGCTTAAGGTGTCGATGCCCTGTCCCCTCTGGTTTTTCAAAGATAGCCTGTTCTGGGGACAAAACTAACTTGGCTAGGGATTCTTCCACAAGATATGCATCGGCTTGGTTGGCCTCATATTCGGTTGGTAACACAAATACCATGTTGACCGATGTAGAAGCAACAGCCTTTCCCTTAGCTACTATTTTCGCCTTGCCAGCTTTGACTTCGTTAGTTGAGAGCCCCTTGCTCTTAACACGCCACTCTTTCCTTGAGTGTTCTTGCCTTTTCTTCTTCAGTCGATGATCAATCTTGGCTTGAACTTGCTAGAAACGACCCCTACTCTTCATCCTTTGTAGCCTCCTCTTCTGACTATTAGTGAAAGTACCAGAAGGGCACCATTGTGGGTTCGTGGTCTCATCTTCATCTTCGTCAAAATCCTCCTGCAAAAAATCCTGATGAATAGGACCTAACCTCTGATGAAGAGGGAGTTTCCTCTATCTTAGCTTATTTTCATCAGGACGAGAACGGCTAGATTCTCCAGCGTAGTTGCCATCATAATTCCTGTAGGCTGGACAAATTTCTATTGATAGCAGCCTCGTCCTTTCATTCCAGCAAAATCTGAACAAATCGCAACTCAATGGGGATCAAAGCTGTCATCCTCCTGATAGTACCTCTCTTCCTGTCTGTCATGTTCCCTCTAGTAGTTGTCGCTGATTCTGACAAAGTTAGGCTTCTTAGGCCGATAATCCCTCCTATCAGCTGTTCTCCCACTCGTGTGAACCATGTTGACAGGAAAAGGGTTGCCATCAACTTTCATCGGCTTCTTTGAATTTTCAAATTTAATTTTCCCTGCTTCGATAGCCGATTGGATCTGCTGCCTGAATACTTTGTAGTCATTGGTGTTGTGAGATCCAGTGTTGTTCCACTTGCAATACTTCCTCTTTCTCAACTCCTCAGCCGATGGGATGACATGGCCAGTAGAAAGTTGGATTTGTTTCTCCCGAAGTAGCAGATCAAAAATCTTGCCGGTCTTGGTGACATCAAAATCATATTTTTCTTCCTTGGCCGAATTTTTGACCCATTCGCATGTAATGACCTTCTTGTTCCTTGCACACTCGGCTGCTGCTACTTTGGAGTCCTCCTCATCTTCTTCGGATTCAGAGGCATATTCGACATGGCTAACCTTTTTAAAGGCTTTCTTGTCTTATTGAAATCTTTGTTCATGTGTTGTAATCTTCTGAGCCAAGTGAACCAGGCTTTCAATGTCCTGAGCCAAAAACCATTCCCTGATTGGTGTCAACAAGCCTTGGAAAGCAAGATCGGCTAGCTGAGAATCTGACAGAACCAGGCTGTAGCATCTGTTCCTCATATCCCTGAATCTCTGGATGTAATCTTGAACAAATTCGTCATGCTTCTTTCGATAGCGTGAGATCGGACAGTTTCATCTCATGGATTCCGCTATAAAAATACCTACGGCGCTTATCCAGATCGGCCCAACTTTGAACAAATTATAGGGCAGGGATGAAAACCAGGTGAAGGCCGATCCAAATTGTAACACCCTAAAAATCGAAGACATAAAATTCGAAATATAAAATTCAGAGCTCATAAAAATTTTTGGATCATTGCATCTTGTCGTATTTTATTGGCTTCTTATTTGCGAGTTTTTGTTGCCGAGTTATAAGTGAGAGTATTTATTTAAAAGATGGAAAAGTCGGAAAGGTTTGGGAACCCTAAAAGAAAAGGAAATTGCAAATGAATATTCTAAATAAAAAATTATAAAAATAAATACTTGCGAAAAGCTAAGGTTGATAAAAATTTAGTTTCCGAACAAAACTTTATTTTTGGAAAATACAAAAATTAATAAATCATAAATACAAAGGATATTATAAAAATAATAAAAATAAAGTTGGGCAAAGAATTAAGATTTAAATTTAACTAAATTTATATTTGGGCAAAAACTATAATTTTAAATTTATGGGGAAATGCAAAAGGAAGAAAAATAATAAAAAAGAATAAGGAAATTAGAAAAGGTCGCTTTCATCGGGCGCCGGTGTTCGACACCGTACCGCGCCCTCCTCACGCGCGCACGTGCCGCGCGCGCGTGCTGCCGCTTACTGTTTGCGCCTCGCGCCCCTCGTGCCCACGTCGAGCCGCCCACGACACGCTCGGCCCCCCTTCCCGCGCGCCTCGCGTGCCTCCGCCACGCTCAGCCCCCCAATGCACTGTGTCGCGCGTCACCGCCGTGTCGCCGCCCAGGACCCCTTTTCCCTCGCCGCGCCGGCGCCTATAAAAAGGAGGTCACGCCCTCTCTCCCTTCCCTCACCGCACTTCCTCTCCCCACTCTCCTCTTTCCCCCCTCTCCCCGCATCGCCGCTACGCCACCGCGCCACGCGGAGCAAAGCTCACCGCCGCGCCACGCCAAGCCGAAGCTGCCGCCTCTATCGCCGCCCTTCGTTGTGTTGCCGGTGAGTCCCCACCCCTCGCCCATGCCGCCGCCCTCGCGCGGTTGGCCGGAAGAAGGGAGCCGAGTGGAAGGAAAGAAGAGAGAAGAAGGAAGGGGACATGAAGAAATAGAGGAAGAGGGAGGGAAAAGAAAAGAAAAAAAAGAGAAAGAAAAGAAAAGAAAAGAAAGAAAAAGAAGAAAAAAAAGGAAATAGGAAAAAAATTTGGAAAAATATTTAGGAAGTTTTGGGGTAAAAATATATTTTTTCTGCAATAAAATTTTACGAAAACTTATACGCTAAATATTGAAAAATATTAAGAGCTTAATTGTTGCATAAATTTAATTTATAAATTAATTATAATCTAATTTGTTAATAAATATTAATTTTGTCATATGAATTTCTTTCTCAAACTTAATTTCAAATTATTTCAAATTATTTAAATAATTGTCGCATGAAAATTTGAGTTTTACAATTTTCTTTTCGGTATAATATTTTTGAATCATCGATCATAATACTTCAAAAATTTAAAAGTAAATTAACTTGGAATATTATCACCTCGCAATAAATTAAATCGTGTATCGCAAAACTTTAAATTATTATAAGTCGCTCTTTTTAACTCGGATTTTGTCGAAACTCGAAGCTAAATTCGTCTAAACTTGTAGTCTAGTTTTAGAAGTCGCTTTTATGATTTTACTTGGCATTTTGGTGATTTTATTTTAATTATAATCGAATTCAATTGGTTTGATCGCACGTTATTATAGAGTCCGAGGGAGCACCTGAGTGCGTTGAAGACCCAGCTCAACAAGGTTGCGAGCAAGGCAAGTCATCACTACCTTTGAACATGTTGAACCCATTTGTGAACTTATGTTTGTTTAAAATCAAATATGCATGCTATATCCATATGAACTCCCATACTTGTTATATGCCGTGAATACTCGCTTATTCTTTACAATATCGTGCATTCAAAGTCATTCTTTGACATTGCTTAGCCCGTGCTATTTTAGATTCATGCACAATCATATTTATCAAATGCTATATGCTTGGGCAACTACCTTAGGGAAGGTGGTTGATGTACACATGTGTAGACATGAGCGCCACATTGCCATGACAATGATGAAATGATTCTTCGATGAGAAACTAAAACAAACAACTGTTTTAGACTAGGGCGGCTAGATGATTTGGGTGGATTCCAGAAAAGGGAAGTGTCGTCACTAGTGAATTAAGGACCAAGCCATGAGATAAACATGAAACGAACCAGTACAACCGTACTTCTCGAATGGGTATAGACCTAGCGGAGTAAATAGCCGAACGGAGGCGGTACCCCTGCATAGTGGTTCAATTGTGTGTGAGAATAGGAGGGAAGCCTACAGATTGAACATTGGACTGAAATTTGATTTAATTACAACTTAAAGAATGAGTGAGTCTTTCCCTTCCCGGGAGCGCCAGTACTCCTCTCGCTGCTAGAAACTGTTTACGGCTAGAGTGCATGAGGGCTCAAGTTCATGGAGCGGGTACTGCCAAATTGAGGTTATTGAAAGGCTTTGCCGTGACACGTCTCATGTGTTGGGACTTCGGCTCATGTGTTCGGCAAGTCGCGGAGTAGGGTAAAGTGTACATCCACTGCATTGTGAGTAAAACAATCTATTCGAATAGCCATGCTCACGGATATGGAGCGGCGGGACAAGTTTTTTCGCTTGGCTAGATTCTAAATTTTAAAATGATGGAATGGGCATGCATGATGATTTTTATGAACAAGTGGACCAACTTCTTGGGAAGGCGAGAAGGGGTAGACCCTAGAAAATCATGACGATCCAGTGGCGGGAAGCTATCATTGTGATCACAATGGATGGTGTACAAAACTAGCGCTGATTAAATGAACTATGGAATTAAAACTTGATTAGTCTTAGGTTTTAGGCTTGTGAAAAGAATTGCAAAATTGGCTTTATGATAAAGAACCATAGCCATTCCTTGATTATCCCCTAGCATATGCATCGTTGTTATGGTGGCTTGCTGAGTACGGTTGGTACTCACCCTTGCTATACGCACAAACATTTAGATGTGGGCGATGAAGACCTCGAAGACCCGTACGCGTACTACCAGGAGGGTGTGGAGGATGATGGCGCACAGTAGTTCTTAGCACTGGTCGTTGCCTATGGCAAGGGCGTGCCGCTGCCTTCTTGCCATTGCCTTATCTATTTTTTGCTTTTGGTTGTATTTCAGACGTTTGGTCATATGTTCTAGTCAATGCCTTCGGGCTCTATATTGTAAGATTTTGCGTAAGGCGATGGATGTATCGTGCACTTGATGATTCAGCAATGTATTCGTGGGTACCAAATTTCTCGATCCAGGGAAATGGTACTACGAGCACGATTGTTCCCGTTACAAAAACGGGGGTCTACAGAGCTGGTATCAGAGCGTGCGACTGTAGGATAAGACCAATGGCGCCCCACCCCCCATCTAGAATTATTTTGAAAATAAAAAAACATTATGTCTACAAAACAAAATGTGTTTTCCCATATATTCTTGTCCCCTTGTCTCTCTACAAAACTTATTTTACTCCCACTTCTTCCTAACTCTGGTTGTCTTAAAAACAGATGTCAGGACAAGGTCAGATTGAAGCCTGGGAGCTTGAGGTTCCACGAGAGGATGGATACGTTTCGCAGCTTTGGCAACTGATGTGCTGCCTGAGATACCCGGAGTTACCCACTTACAGGAGCAGGGGGTTCGGTATCGAAGACAATTCCTAAGTGGGAGGCTAGCGTAGCGATCAAGTCTCGCGTTGGTAGCGAGCCGCAGTTCTGCTTCAGGACACGCTACCGGCGTGACTCGGTGGAGGCTGCACTTCAGGACTCTACATGTGAGGCATTCCTTCGTCTTAACGCCATCCATAGGGTTGAGTTGACAAGGACTGAGTTTGTGCATCACCCGTATCGGGAGGAGGGCAACTCCGTCTGCACTCTGGAGGCTACCCCGTACTGCTACAACCCCATGGTGACCCGTCTGTCACGGTTGGCTGAGACCACAGACGACTGCTATGAGGAGGCACTACTGAAGATTGACGAGCAGGAGAGACGCATGAGCAAGCTTGAGGAGGAGCTCCACGCCTGTGGCAGCAAGGTTGACTCGCTGAAGGCCCAGCTCCAGTCTACCAGCGCACAGTATGATCAGCTCTTTGACCGGTACATCGCCCGTGGTGAGGCCATGGTCACCCTTGAGGAACAGCTGAGGAAGAGCCAACGGCAAGTCAGTCAGCTGGAGGAGCAGCTTCGTACAGTCTCGATTACCACTGCGGCTGCCTCTAGTTCCACCGCACCGCCACCACCCCCTGCACCGGCTCGCGACCACTACTAATTCCTCACTCCGCCGTGCCTGGCGACTTTCCACGCATTACTGGAGGAGGTTGACATGCTGCGCATAGAGTCCGGACCCTACCTGGTGGATCTTCCTACGACACAGCCAGCTGCTGCACAGTCAGAGCCCACACCGATAGCCTCAGCTGTTCCATCCGAGCACAGTTCCGAAGTGGAGATCCCGATCGAGATCGACACTGACCCAGAGACAGAGTCAGATCCAGAGGAGGTCGAGAAAGAGCCCAACATCACAAATCCGTCGGAGGTCGAGGCTCTTGCTTACCGCATCACCTTTGTGGGAGGAGCCATCACTCGCAGGGCTGCCCGCAAGAGCACCCGATCCAGGGGCAAGAAGCCCAAGACTGAATCCGAGGCGACCACTTCTGAGCCATGGGGACTTTGGTTTGCATCCGGTAGGGACCATCCACTTCCTGCACCCGGTTCCTGCGGTTGACTGGACGACTATACGAGAGGTCTGCACTGGCTTTGGTCTTGCTGTGGATGGTTTTGGTCAGCAAGGACCACACCCTCCCCCCCGCTTAGTACTTGATGGCAGTAGTTCGATGGCAGTAGTCTGATGTATCTGTTGTTGATGTGTTGACTTAAGACCTATGTAATGTTCTATGGTATGTTATGAATGAGTTTATTCCACCATGCTTGCCCCGTAAAAGATCACCTTAACCAACCCAAAATAAAACGAATAGGATCGAGACCTTAGTAGGTCAAGCCTCTTACTCATCTACGCTCTACAGATGGTTCACCGACGTCGAGCATCGACCGCCAACGAGAACCCACCAGAGCCCAACTCCACCACTTTGGCTGAGGTCATAGCTATACAAACCCAGTTGTTGATGGCCATCGCCAACAATCCAGGAGGCCGTGGAAGCTCAAGTCTTGGCGAGTTTATGAGAGCCAAGCCACCCACCTTCGCTACGGCAACAGAACCTATGGATGCAGAGGATTGGCTGCGCATCATAGAAAAGAAGCTAACTCTTGTGCGTGTGCACAAAGCCGACAAAGTAATTTTCACCGCAAACCAACTGGATGGACCTGCTAGTGACTGGTGGGATACCTTTAAGGAAACTCGAGCAGAGGATGCTGCGGAGCCCACATGGTAAGAATTCACCACCACCTTTCGCGAGAACTTTGTACCTGCAGTAGTGATGCGCATGAAGAATAATGAGTTCGGAGATTGTGCCAGGGAAACACCACCATGCAAGAATACCTGAACCGGTTCACCCAGCTTTCTCGTTATGCAACTAGCGACTTAGCGGATGAAGAAGAGAAGATCGACAAGTTCATCGAGGGACTGAATGATGAGTTGCGAGGGCCTATGATTGGGCATGATCATACCAACTTCCAATGCTTGATCAACAAGGTTGTGAGGCTGGAGCATGACCAGAAGATGGTGGAGAACAACCGCAAGAGGAGGCTCGCTATGACAGCCCCCTTCAAGGAGTGTCTCAGCGTCCTAAGGGAGCCACTCCATCTGGATGGAAACCAACCGTCGTGGCAACCAGTCGTCCTACTGCACCCGGCAATGTCAGCAGGCCGACTGCGCCCCAGTTCCGTACTTCGATGTCGACCCTGGTCGCTCCTGGAAGAAAGAATGTGAACTGCTTCAACTATGGAGAGTTTCGGCACTACTCCAACACCTGGCCCAAGCCACGCAGCACCCCTATTCGCACTGGTGCCAATAAAAAAGCTGTACGAGGAACTACTACCCCTGCTGCTGGACGCGGTCTGTTCAGGACGCCGCAACCCAACGAGTCTGCTACCGGATTCCATCATGGACAAGTGAACCATGTGCGTGCCGAAGAGGCACAGGAAGATCAGAGCGTTCTAATGCGTATGTTCTCTATAAACTCTGCCCCAATTAAAGTCTTATTTGATTCCGGAGCATCGCATTCGTTCATATCATCACGAATAAGCAAACAACACAACCTACACCGAGTAGAACTTAAGAGACCCATGTTAGTACACTCACCGGGGGAGCTATAACCGTACCCTATGCTTGCATCAGTGTGCCCAATTGATTAGAGACATGGTATTTCTTTCGAACCTTATGGTACTACCACCACAAACACTTAATATCATACTGGGAATGGATTGGTTGACTAAGAATAAGGGAGTCATAGACTATGGCCGAAGGGAAGACACTGTATCCATCCCATGGGGAACACCGATGAACATAGCCATGGATCGAGACCCGATGCTATGTGAGTGAGCTGCGGGAGCATTTACCATGCTACCTATGAGCGGGATGCCAGAAGTGCAGGACTACCCGGATGTATTTCCTAAGAAATTGGCTGTAATGCCCCCTGACCATGACATAGAATTTATTATTGACCTAATGCCTGGTATTGCCCCCAGATCCAAGAGACCCTATCGAATGCCGGCTAACGAGCTGGAGGAACTTAAGAAGCAAATCAGAGAATTACAAGAAAAGGGACTTGTACGCCCTAGTTCTTCTCCCTGGGGAGCCCCAGTATTGTTCGTCAAGAAGAAGGACGGGAGTATGAGGATGTGTGTAGATTATCGATCATTGAATGAAGTGACCATCAAGAACAAGTACCCATTACCTCGAATCGACGACTTATTTTATCAACTCAAGGGTGCCCAAGTTTTCTGAAAGATTGATCTTTGGTTAGGATACCACCAGTTAAAGATTAGGGTCGGAGATATTCCCAAGACCGCGTTCTCTACGCGCTATGGATTGTATGAGTTCACAGTAATGTCTTTCGGATTGACCAATGCGTCGACATATTTCATGAACCTCATGAACAAATGGAATATCTGGATAAGTTCGTGGTGGTGTTTATCGACGACATTCTTATCTTCTCTAAGGATGATGAGGAGCATGCAGAGCACCTACGCCTAGTTTGGAGAAGCTACGAGAGCATCAGTTGTATGCGAAGTTTAGTAAATGTGAGTTCTGGCTTAAGGAAGTTGCTTTTCTTGGCCATATAATTTCAGCCGGAGGAGTAGCAGTATATCCTGCCAAGGTCAAAGCTATTACGGAATGGAAAGCACCCAAGACGATAACAGTGGTCCGGAGTTTCCTGGGATTGGCTAGATATTATCAAAGATCATTGAAGGATTTTCCACAATAGCTAGCCCATGACTCAACATTTGAAGAAAGAAAAGAAATTCGCCTGGACCGAGCAGTGTCAGCAGACTTTTGACCAACTAAAAGAAAAGTTAACCACCGCCCCAATTTTAGTCCTACCTGACAACCGTAAAGACTTTGTGGTATACTGTGATGCGTCCCGACAAGGACTGGGAGGAGTATTGATGCACGATGGAAAGATCATGGCGTATGCCTTGAGACAATTGCGACCCCACGAGGAAAACTACCCCACACATGACTTGGAATTGGCAGCAGTTGTTCATGTGTTAAAAATCTGGAGACACTATCTGATTGGGAATCATTGCGATATATACACTGATCACAAGAGCCTGAAATACATCTTCACTCAGTTTGACCTCAACATGCGTCAGAGACGGTGGTTAGAATTGATCAAGGATTACGATCTAGGAATCCCTTACCACCCACGCAACGCGAATGTTGTGGCCGACGCTATAAGCCACAAAGCCCAATGCAACCATATGAGACCGGGTGGCATGGCCATTGAGCTTCGAGATGAAATGGCTCGACTTAACTTCCACCTGATTCCTCACGGAGCATTAAACTCACTGGAAATCCAACCTCTTCTGAGGACTCAAATAATGGAAGCTCAAAAGGATGTTGGAGAAATCCAAATGATCAAAGAACGCATGGCCGCTGGGCACGCGAAGGAATTCCCGACAGATGACAATGGGACCCTGTGGTATAGGAAAATGATCTACGTGCCTGAACAAGGTGGTTTGAGAGGATTGATCCTAAAAGAATCACACGAATCAGCATATTCGCTACACCCTGGCAGCATGAACATGTACCAGGATTTGAAGGAGGAATATTGGTGGCCCAATATGAAGATGGACGTAGCTGAATACGTGGTCGAATGCGATATATGACAAAGGGTAAAAGCTGAGCATCAGCGACCGGCAGGCTTGTTGCAGCCACTCAAGATTCCCGAATGAAAAAGGGATGAGATAGACATGGATTTCATCGTTGGACTACCCAACACTGCCGCGGGATATGACTCTATTTGGGCGATCGTAGATTGACTTACCAAGACTGCCCGATTTATTCCCGTTAAGACCAATTATAATAGTGCTAAGTTGGCAGAATTATACATGTCCAGGATCGTATGCCTTCATGGAGTACCAAAAAGAATTATATCGGATCGCGGTACTCAATTCATGTCCCATTTCTGGAGCAAAGTTCATGAGGCCCTTGGAAGTCACCTTGCCTTTTGTACCGCATACCACCGACAGACCGACGGGCAGACCGAAAGGACAAACCAAGTTCTTGAGGATATGCTGAGAGCTTGTGCGTTGGATTTTTGCCAAGGATTGGGAAAGATGCCTCCCCTACTCTGAATTCTCCTACAATAATAGCTACCAAGCAAGTCTGAAGATGTCACCAAATGAAACCCTATTTGGTCGGCGATGCCGAACCCCATTGATGCGGTCATAAACTGGTGAACGATTAAAGGTCCGTCTGATCCAAACCGACTAAAGGTAGCCTAGTCTCGACAGAAGAGCTACGTGGATACTAGCCGAAGAGACTTGGAGTTTAATGTAGGCAACTATGTGTACCTAAAGGTCTCACCACTACGTGGGACCCAGAGGTTCAAGGTCAAAGGAAAACTTGCGCCAACATACGTGGGACCATACCTGATAAGCGCCATAAGAGGCGAAGTGGCCTACCTGCTGGAGCTACCAGAAAACATCTCCAATGTGCTCCCCCGTATTCCATGTGTCACAATTAAAGAAGTGTCTGTGAGTGCCGGAAGAGCAAGCTCCTTTGGAAGCCATCCATATCAACAGTGATATCACATACCCTGAACATCCGGTAAAAATATTGGACGAGGAAGAAAAGAGAACACGAACCAAGTCATGGTGCATGTACAAAATGCAGTGGAGCAATCACACCGAAGAAAAGGCCACCCGGGAGCGCGAAGATTTTCTAAGGACCGAATACCCACACCTACTCAACAACCAGTAAGAAATCTTGGTGATGAGATTTATTTAAGGGGAGTAGGTTTGTAACACCCTAAAAATCAAAGACATAAAATTCGACATATAAAATTAGAAGCTCACAAAAACTTTTTACGAGTTTTTATTGGCTCTTGTCGTATTTTATTGGCTCACAAAAATTTGACATATAATTGCATCTTGTCGTATTTTATTGGCTTCTTATTTACGAGTTTTTGTTGCCGAGTTATAAACGAGAGTATTTATTTAAAAGATGGAAAAGACGAAAAGGTCTCAGGAAAAGAAAAGGAAATTGCAAATGAGTATTAGAAGTAAAGAATTATAAAATTATATAATTGGGAAAAACTAAGATTGATAAAAATTTATTTTTGGATCAAAACTTTATTTCTGAAAAATACAAAATTTAATAAATCATAAATAAAAAGGATATTATAAAAATAATAAAAATAAAGTTGGGCAAAGATTTAAGATTTAAAATTTAACTAAATTTATATTTGGGCCAAAACTACATTTTTAAATTTATGGGGAAATGCAAAAGGAAAAAAATTGGAAAACGTCATTGTTCATTGGGCGCGAGGTGTTTAACGCTGTACGGCCCCCTCGCGCTCGCACCCGCGCCATGCACCGCTCGCGCGCCGCGCCTCGTTCCCACGCGCCCACTCCGCACCGCCCTTCGTCGCGTCGCGGTGTGTCCTCTCACCTCCGCCCATGCCGCCTCCCTCGGGCGCTCGCCGGTCCGGCTTGGCCAAAGAGAAGAGAGAAAGGAAAGAAGGGAGCCGAGAGGAAGGAAAGAAGAGAGAAGAAGGAAGGGGAAGGGAACAAACAGAGGAAGAGGAGGGAAAAGAAAAGAGAAAAAGAAAAAGAAAACAAAAGAAAAGAAAGAAAAACAAGAGAAAAAGGAAATAGGAAAAATATTTTTGGAAAAATATCTAGGAAGTTTTGGGGTAAAAATATATTTTTTCGGAAAAAATTTTAGGGATATTTATAGGCTAAATATTGAATAATATTAAGAGCTTAATTATTATCGCATAAATTTAATTTAGAAATTAATTATAATCTAATTTGTTAATAAATACTGATTTTATCATATGAATTTATTTCTAAATTTTAAATTTCAAATTATTTCAAATTATTTAAAATGATTGTCGCATGAAAATTTGAGTTTTACAATTTTCTTTTCGATATAATATTTTCGAACATCGATCATAATACTTCAAAAATTTAAAAGTAAATTAACTTGGAATATTATCACCTTATAATAAATTAAATCGGTGAATCGCAAAACTTCAAATTATTATAACTCGCTCGTTTTAACTCGAATCTTGTCGAAACTCAAACCTAAATTCGTCGAAAATCGTAGTCTAGTTTTAGGAGTCGCTTTTATGATTTTATTTGGCATTTTGGTGATTTTATTTGAATTCTAATCGAATTCAATCGGTTTGATCGCACATTATTATAGAATCCAAGGGAGCACCTGAGTGCGTTGAAGTCCCAGGTCAACAAGGTTGCGAGCAAGGCAAGTCATCACTACCTTTCAACATGTTGAACCCATTTGCGAACTTATTTTTGTTTAGAATCAAATATTCATGCTATATACATATTGTCAGTGATATGCCCTAGAGGCAACATGGAGATGTTGGATATCATGGTCAATGTTTATGTATTTATGAATAAAGTGTTATTTAGTTCCATGAAATAGACATCTTGTATTGATCAATAAGTACGTGACTTATTTATGAGACTCTATATGTATGAATCTATTTCTAAATGATCCCCGATCATATATCATTTTATTGGAACTAATATGATTCTAAGATTGGCATGTTTATTGATTGATGATCATGTCTCATAGATCATGGGTATGGAGATACCAAATCAATAAACATGGACATATGTGTTAGAGAACACATTGTTGGATAGACCCACCATGAGACACTACAGAATTAATGTGCCATTAGTTGGTCTCGGGTAGTGTTGGTACAAAGTCCTTAGACCTGAGATCACCATGGATTCCAACATGTGTAGTAGCCTACTTTGGGACTACCAAACGCTATTCCGTAATCGGATAGTTATAAAAGTAGTCTTCGAGTTTGCTATGAAACATGGAGTGGGATGTGAGTGATCAAGATGGAATTTGCCCCTCCTTTGGAGAGATATCTCGGGCCCCTCGAGGTAATGGATTATGAAAATGCATGGCCATGCTAAGTTGATTGAATAGTCAATCAACGAGACGATAATCCAACACGGTTCGAGTGAATGGTTAAGCTATTGAAGGGATGACACACATCTTGCCTATAGCTTAATTGGTATCGTGAGACAAAGGGATTTGTGTACACATTACAGGTTCAGAGCCGATATTATATTCTTGTATACTATGGTGTCAATATGTGTTGCTAGGCGCTGCTATTGACTGGTCGGCTGAGTTGGACTCGAGCCGACGATCGGCTAAGTTAGATTATAGCCGAAACCGAGTATACCTGAACCTACAGAGTCGCACGCTTAAGAGGATAAGAACAGGCATTCGAGTTGGACTCGGATACGGCTCGATCGGATAGGGATCCGATCGGATAGAGTCCTATGGTCTTACGACGTATGGGCGGCCAACTCTATGAGATTCAGATGAGATTCGATTCAAAATAGAGTCCTGATCGGCCACTAGTCCCAGTCGGTCAACTCTATATAAAGGGGTGAGGGGTGGAGAGCTTAGGTATGTCAATTGAAGTTAATTGCGCCGAAATCAATCTGATCACACGTGGCTTTAGAAGTCGGCGAGAACAATCTCCATGGAAACCCTCCCCACTTTCGAGCCAAACCCTAGCCTTGCGTCGCGTGCTAGCACATGGGTGTTCGGCGTTCCGTCACCCGAACGTGTGGATACCAGTAGAGGCGCTGCTACGTTGCGCACTGTTGATCGGCTACGAATCGGCTGTGGTGGAATCGGCTACGGTCGAGCGCATCGGAGCGAGGCGCGAGAACGCGGTCAGACGACTCGGCGAATCAGCTACATCGATGAATCAGCTAATTGGTGAATCGGCTGTCCCCAGGAATCGGCTGTCGGCTTGCGGGAATCGGCTGTCATCGGCCAGCACAGTTCCAGATCGGATAGCCCTGATTGGCTGTTTCCGCTGCATACTCCAATCAGTAACGATCTATCGGCCCTTACTTGCAAGTGTTCCTGGTTTGCGCGGTAGAAAAGTTTTTGTTTTCGGCTAGCGTAGCTTTCGCGTAACCCTTCATGGTATCAGATCTAATCTTGCTTAGTTCAGGTTTTAGATTGGATCTAGAACAAGTTTTGCGCACGGGTTGATTAGATCAATCGGTTTTATGGGATTTGTTGAGGAGAGTTCATGGTAATTGCGTTCCTTGATAGTGTAGCGGGACCGCCGTGCGCGCCCCCCTTATAGGTCGTCTCGATGCCGTTCCTCTGCGATAGGTAGAAAACGTTTTCTACGCCTAACTTGTTTTTGCAGAGAATGCTTTGAGATGGTATGGCCCTATTGTATGTATGAGATGCATGTGATGCATGTAATATTCTTTCATATGTGCAATCCCTGTAATATTCTTTCTTACGTGCAATGCTTGTAATATTCTTTCACGACCTACGAGTCGATGTAATCTTCAATTAGAGCTTCTATAGTAGTAGCTTCGTTTGAAGAAATCAAGCATTCGGCACTTGGAAGAACGGTGATGAAGATGGAGATCCTCTACACCGGCATGGAGATGGAGATCACCATGTGAAGGGGGCCATACTATTTCACTATATGCTATTCTACTTGCTTTCATATGTGATATGTTTGTTTGATAGGATAGCATCCCTCGCAAAATTAAGTGGTAATGATGCCCTTCCAAATGTTGCACCCGTCACCGTTATGCTCGTCAATGGTGGGTCTACCAAAGCAGAGTGCCATTCTTTATCATAACACGAGGGGGTATATGTCGGACATATACAGCAGGAGCATTTGGTTTACTTAACAAGGCTATCAAAACAGTTTTGGGCCTTGGGGCATAGGTTGGCGCCGGGGCATGGAGATGCCACACCAACAACAAGAGTCACATAGAGATGTGATTAGTAAGGAGTTGCTTACCGATGTTACTAATTTTCTAGCAATGATGCCAAAGCTCACTAGAAAATTAACTAACATGTGGATCTTGACCCAATACGTAACCTAGAGGGAAGGTGTAAAATACGTAACGGGAGTCTAATGTTAAATTGTTTAACAATAGACATAGCATAAAAATTGTGCTAAACTTTGCTTTCGTTGTAGAATAAATGGCGGCTAATACTACACCCAGTTCTTTTAATTTGCGATCTATTCTCGAGAAAGAAAAAATTAAATGGAACAAACTTATGGATTGGTATCGCAACTTGAGAATTGGTCTCAAGCAAGAGCGTAAGGTGTACGTTCTTGAAGTACCCTATCCCGAGGATTTGCCTAATAATGCCACCGCAACGCACGGAGGGCTTACGAGAAGCACACTAATGATGCCCTAGATATAAGCTGTCTCATGCTTGCTACAATGTCCCCTGAGCTTCAGAAGCAATATGAGAGCAGCGATGCTCACACTATTATTCAGGGACTGCGTGGCATGTTTGAGAACCAAGCTCGGGCCGAGAGGTTCAACACCTCAAAGTCCTTGTTTGTGTGCAGGCTTGTTGAGGGAAATCCTGTCATCCGCATGTGATAAACATGATTGGCTATATCGAGAGTCCGGAAAACTAGGTTTTCCCCTTAGCCAAGAGTTGGCTACTGATGTGATTCTCCAGTCGCTCCCTCCGAGCTTCGAGCCATTCATATTGAATTATCACATGAACAATATGGATAGAACCTTGGCTGAATTGCATGGGATGCTAAAGACAGCTGAGGAGAGTATCCAGAAAAACGGTCATCATGTGATGATGATGCAGAAGGCTAAGCGCAAACCACCTGTCAAGAAACTTTGCACCAAGAGGAAGTTAACTCCCGATGAGATCGCGAGTGCCTCTAACGCAAAGAAGGGCAAGAAGGGGTCAGCGACATTAGATGTCGTTTGCTTCTATTGCAAGGAGAAAGGCCACTGGAAAAGGAACTGCAAGAAGTACATGAAGGATCTCAAAAAGAAGCAAAGTACGACTTCGCCGGTATTAATGTTATAGACATTAATCTTGCTACTTCACCTCGCCGACTCTTGGGTATTTGATACCGGATCAATAGCTCATATTTGCATGTCGTTGCATGGAATGAGAAGAAGTAGAGGCTTGAGAAGGGGCGAGGTGAACTGCGCGTCGGCAATGAAGCAAGCGTTGCTACGCTTGTCGGCACAGTACCACTTCATCTACCTTCAGGATTAGTTTTGGAATTAAATAATTGTTATTGTGTTCCAACACTATGTCAAAACGTTATTTCCGCTTCATGTTTGCAAGCGGATGATTTTAGATCAATGAACAATGGTTGTTCAATATATCTCAGAGATATGTTCTATTTTCATGCTCCATTGGTGAATGGATTATACGTTTTGAATCTTGAAGTGTCTCCCATCTATAACATTAATACAGAAAATGATATAAACCCCACGTTTATCCGGCATTGTCGCTTAGGCCATACAAATAAGAAACGCATGGAGAAGCTCCATAAGGATGGATTGCTTCACTCTTTTGATTTTGAATCATTTGAGACATGTGAGTCTTGTTTACTTGGTAAGATGACAAAGGCACCTTTCACGGGACATAGTGAGAGAGCAAGTGACTTTTGGCACTCGTACATACCGATGTATGTGGACCAATGAGCTCAACGGCTAGAGGTGGTTATCGTACTTCATTACCTTTACCTATGACTTTAGTAGATATGGTTATATCTACTTAATGAGGCATAAGTCCGAATCCTTTGAAAAGTTCAAAGAATTCCGTAAAGAAGTACAAAATCATTTAGGGAAAACAATCAAGTTTCTACGATCGATCGTGGAGGAGAATACTTGAGCCAAGAGTTTGGTAATCATCTCGAAAGATTGTGGAATTGTTCCACGCTTGACTCCGCCAGAACTCCACAATGGAACGGAGTATCCGAACGAAGAAATCGCACCTTGTTGGACATGGTGCGGTCGATGATGAGCCAAAGTGATCTTTCGTTATCCTTCGGGGATATGCTCTTGAAACATGCGCTCACACTAAATAGAGTTCCATCTAAGTCAGTTGAAAAGACACCATATGAGATATGGACAGGGCAACCCCTAGTTTGTCTTTTCTCAAAATTTGGGGATGCGAAGCTTATGTAAAACGTTTACGATCGACAAGCTCACACCCAAATCGACAAGTGCTTCTTTGTGGGATATCCTAAGGAAACTAAGGGATATTACTTTTATAATCGGGAACAAGACAAAGTGTTTGTCGCCCGACACGGTGTCTTCTTGGAGAAAGAGTTTCTTTCAAGAAGGGTTAGTGGGAGCAGCGTGCATCTTGAAGAAGTTCAAGAAACACCGGAAAACGGTTCAGCGACCACGAACCACAACCGGAGGAGCAAAGTGTTGCGCCACCGGTTGTAGATACACCAGCCCCACGGAGACTGAAAGATCACGTCGTGCGCCGAGTGTACACAGTGCGGAACAACGTGATATATTGTTGTTGGACAACGATGAACCTAAGACCTATGAGGAAGCGATGGTGGGACCCGATTCCAACAAGTGGCTTGGAGCCATGAAATCCAAAATAGAATCCATGTACGACAATCAAGTTTGTAACTTGGTTGATCCACTGATGGTGTCAAAACCATTGAGTGTAAATGGGTTTTTAAGAAAAGGCCGATATGGATGGAAATGTTGACGTCTATAAGGCGCGATTGGTGGCGAAAGGTTTTAAACAGATTCAAGGAGTTGATTATGATGAAACCTTCTCGCTCGTCGCAATGCTTAAATCTATTCGGATTATCCTAGCGATTCCTGCATATTTCGATTATGAGATATGGAAGATGGATGTCAAAATGGCTTTCCTAAATGGAAACCTAAGCGAGGATGTATACATGATACAACCTCGGGGTTTTGTCGACCCGAATCGCTCGGAAAGATATGCAAGCTACATAAATCCATTTATGGATTGAAGCAAGCATCTCGGAGTTGGAATATTCGTTTTGATGAAGTAATCAAAGGGTTTGGTTTCATCAAAAATGAAGAGGAGGCCTGTGTTTACAAAAAGGTCGTGGGAGCGCAATTGTATTTCTAATCTTATATGTTGATGACATATTGTTGATTGGAAATGATATCCCTATGCTTGAATCCGTCAAGTCTTCATTGAAAAATAGTTTTTCCATGAAAGACTTAGGGGAGGCATCATATATATTGGGCATTAGGATCTATAGAGATAGATCCAAGAGGCTAATTGGATTAAGCCAAAGTACATACATTGACAAGGTGTTGAAAAGGTTCAACATGCATGATTCCAGAAAGGTTTCTTGCCCATGTCACATGGCATTAATCTTAGCAAGAATCAGTGTCCTCGGACACTTGATGAGCGGAATAAGATGGGTATGGTTCCATATGCTTCGGCAATTGGATCGATCATGTATGCCATGCTTTGTACATGCCTGCATGTCTCGTACGCTTTGAGTGCTACGAGCGAGATACCGTCCGATCCAGTGAAGGTCACCTGACTGCCGTAAAGAATATCCTTAAGTACTTGAGAAGAACTAAGGATATGTTCCTAGTCTATGGAGGTGAAGAAGAGCTCGTTGTAAGTGGTTACACCGATGCTAGCTTCCAAACATACAAGGATGATTATAGATCGCAATCGGAGTTCGTGTTCTGCCCGAATGGAGGCGCAGCACTGGAAGAGTTCCAAGCGGGATACCGTTGTGATTCTACAACGGAGGGCGAGTACATTGCGCTTCGAAGCCGCAAAGGAAGCTGTTTGGATCAAGAAATTCGTTTCGAGCTTGGTGTGACGACTAGTACGACTGGTCCAATGTCTCTCTATTGTGATAATAGTGGAGCCATTGCGCAAGCCAAGGAGCCGAGGTCACATCGAAGTCCAAACACATACTTCGGCGATATCATCTCATCCGCGAGATAGTGGACAGAGGTGATGTCAAGATATGCAAAGTGCACACGGATCTCAACATAGCCGATCCGCCGACAAAACCTCTCCCTCGCCAAAGCATGAGGCTCACACAAGAGCAATGGGTATTAGATACTTACATGATTGACTCTAGTGCAAGTGGGAGATTGTTAGTGATATGCCCTAGAGGCAACATGGAGATGTTGGATATCACGTCAATGTTTATGTATAAATGAATAAAGTGTTTTTCGTGCCAAGAAATAGACATCTTGTATTGATCAATAAGTACATGACTTATTTATGAGACTCTTTATGTATGAATCTATTTCTAAACGATCCTGATCATATGTAATATTGTTGGAACAAATATGATTCTAAGATCGGCATGTTTATCGATTCATGATCATGTCTCATAGATCATGGGTATGGAGATACCAAATCAATAAACATGGACACATGTGTTGGAGAACACATTGTTGGATAGACCCACCATGAGACACTACAGAATTAATGTGCCATTAGTTGGTCTCGGTAGTGTTGGTACAAAGTCCTTAGACCCGAGATCACCATGGATTCCAACATGTGTAGTAGCCTACTTTGGGACTATCAAACACTATTCCGTAATCGGGTAGTTATAAAGGTAGTTTTCGGGTTTGCTATGAAACATGGAGTGGGATGTGAGTGATCAAGATGGAATTTGCTTCTCCTTTGGAGAGATATCTCTCGGCCCTCGAGGTACTTGGATTATGGAAATGCATGGCCATGCTAAGTTGATTGAGGAGTCAATCAACAAACAGATAATCCAATACGGTTCGAGTGAAAGGTTAAGCTATTGAAGGGATGGCACACATCTTGCCTATAGCTTAACCGGTATCGTGAGGCAAAGGGATTTGTGTACACATTACAGGTTCGAGCCGATATTATTCTTGTATACTATGGTGTCAATATGTGCTGCTAGGCGCCGGTTGATGGGTCGGCTGAGTTGGACTCGAGCCGACGATCGGCTAAGTTAGACTATAGCCGAAACCGAGTATACCTGAACCTACTGTGGTCGCACGCTTAAGGGGATAAGAACAGGCATTTGAGTTGGAGTCGAATACGGCTCGATCGGATAGGGATCCGATCGGATAGAGTCCTATGGGCTTACGACGTATCGGCGGCCAACTCTATGAGATTCGGATAGGATTCGATTCAAAATAGAGTCCGATCGGCCACGAGTCCCAGCCGGCCAACTCTATATAAAGGGGTGAGGGGTGGAGAGCGTGAGTACATCAAGTCAATTGATTGCGCCGAAATCAATCGATCACACGCGGCTTTAGAAGTCGTCGAGATCAATCTCCACGGAAACCCTCCCCACCTTCGAGCCTAGCCTTGCATCGCGTGCTAGCACACGGGTGTTCGGCGTTCGTCCCCGGACGTGTGGATACCAGTAGAGGCGCTGCTATGTTGCGCGCTGTTGATCGGCTTCGGATCGGCTGCAATCGGAGCGATCAGCTTATTGGCGAATCGGCTGTCCCCGGGTATCGGCAGTCGGCTTGCGGGAATCGGCAGCACAGTTCCAGATCGGATAACCCTGATTGGCTAATTCCGCTGCATACTCCAATCGGTAACGATCTATCGGCCCTTACTTGCAAGTGTTCCTGGTTTGCGCGGTAAAAAGTTTTTATTTTCGGCTAGCGTAGCCTCCGCGTGACCCTTCAGCTGCGCCGTCCGCCGCCGTTTCAGCCGCCGCTGCAACCGAGTTCCCTGAGGTACTCTCTTCTGATCTATAATTTTACTTTCAAATCTGCTTCTTCAAACATTCTGCATCAACATTACGTTCGGCCATCTTTCAAGTAGCATTTTACTTCACATTCTTATCAATTAGTACTTTTCCTTTCCCTGAACCGTAATACACAACCGTTCTTGATTAGCGCCTCTCTTCTCTTTTCTGAATTGTAGCATCTGTCACATCAAGTACTTATCCCCAATTCGACACAAGCAGAGAGGTACTTCCTCGGCCCTATCAGCAACACAGATCCAACCGATATCATCATAGCCGAAACTAACCGTATCCCTTTCAACACCACCAAGCCATCCCTCTCTCACTAGAATGGAACATTCAAAGCATGGCCGTCCACCAATGCAGCTTGGATTGAGTGGTACAAGAGCGTATGATCGGCAAAGTACGCTCAGTGGGAAGAAAAAAGGCTTGCCCAATGCCTGGAACTGTCCATCGCTGGCATGGAAAAAGATGAGCCGCTCTTATCGGCTGCAACCTACTTTTGGAACGACAGTTTCAATGCATTCATCTTCCGGCAAGGGCCGATGACTTATCACATTAGACGACATATTCATGACAACTGGACTGGATATCGAATCGTTGGTCGACCCTAATACCTTGAACCGAAAAGGCCAACACCGGTTCAAAACCAAGGCCATTGGCTGGTGGAGCGGCTTCATTGCCCAAAACATGAAGGAAGGGACAGTCTGCCACATGGAGCACACCGCATTTCTAATGATGTGGCTCGAAAAAATTGTGTTCTGCGGATCAAGCTGTGGGCCGACCGCCAATTGGCAAATTTTGGCTGAAGTTCTGGCCGATGGGAGGAACCTTGCGCTGGGGAAATACCTCCTCTGCTACTTGTATCAAATGTTGCATCAGGCCGCCACGAAGATAGCTGCCAATGCTCCAATCAACACCGGTGGCCCCTGGTGGTTTCTTCAAATCTGGCTAGTGCTGGCGACCCAGAAGATAGCCGGTCGACCCCTTCTGAGAGAAGCCGAATTCCCAAGGCTGGAGCCGATTGAAGATGATGACAGCAACCAGATCACCAACAGAAGATGTATGAGTTATGGAGAGGCAGTCGCGGCCCACGAAGGCTCAAAACAATCGGCCGAGCTGATGGCCGAATGGTTCATAGTCCTTTATGATGGGCTGTCTCGTGATAACCGCACCTGGTACTTTTACCAGGACCGGGGAATGTTCGAGTTGCCGGCTGATTTCAATTGGGACGACCTCAACTCAGCCGACAACCCAAGGTGCAGGGAACTGTTTATCGCCACTCTATCCCCCTGCATCTTGCCGACTGGGATTCACCAAGGCCGATCGGTGGCCAAGAGCTACGAATTCTACTACCCAGTGTCGGCAGCGAGGCAGCTTGGTCTTGGGCAGCTGCCCATCGGCTTTTCTATGCTGATAAGATTGAAACAAGGGGGGTGGTCGGCCAGGACCTAATAATGGACTGGCTGCTGAACATAACCGGCCCTCCCCTCGGCGACATCGGCGTGATAACATTGTCGATGAGGAGAAGCGCCGCTTACGACCGATGGTGGTCCGAAATTAAGCGCCATATCTTCCACCAACGGTCGTCTTGCTACATCGACTACGCCTAACAAGATCCCCTGGTAATCTTCGCCGAGTTCAAACAATTTTCTTCTTCCCATCATCGGCTGGCACAGCCGATCAGCGTTCGTCTTTTGATTTGCAGGAGACAGAGATGGAGCGGCCGACGGTGAGCAACTCTAGGCGCCCCATCGAATACAACTCAGGCGTCCTGGATGAGGGTGGCCTTGCTCCGTCGGCCATCGGCTGGGGGGTGCCGAAACTGGCGTTGCTGCTGCGAGGGCAGGTGCGTCAGCCGATCGCACAGAAAAGAAAAGCTGCACCACCACCATGGTCATCGGCCGCGGCTGCCCCCAAGAGGCTGAAAAAGACAAAGCCAGCAGCGCCAGCCGACAGCCTCCCCCCTTGGATCTGGCCGTCGCTCAATTCCTTGACACCATCGCCAGCGAGGAAGTGCCGGCGGCCGTCGGGGCAGCGGCCGAACCCGGGATTTCGAGTCCTAAGTCGGTCAATGCCCCAGCCGACGTCCCGCCAGTCCCAAGTCCCCCAGCACAACGTCGGCTGGTAAGCTTTTACTCCACCGGATTTGGGTTCATGACGATGACTTGCATCTGATCGAACTATTGCTTTCAGGTCAAGAGATTGGCCGGTCGCACTTCTCTCCCCGCGCCATCGGTAATCATCCTCTGCCACCTTACTTGTAGTAATTGATTGGCTTGTCCGTTAACTCTTTCTTCTGCAGCCCCCGCAGTCTCCATCGGCTGCCCCCCAGGCGTCCGGCGAGCATACTACGCCTGTTGGGGGCAGTGGTGACAACGCCGGCGAAGAAGCCCTGACGGCCACGGGCAATGATCCGACCGAACCAACAGCTCCGACCCCGGTGCCGACGGTAAGCCAACTAATTTTGATGATTGGCTTTGTCGGCTTAATATGTCCTTGATCACCTTCTTCTTTGCTGCAGAACATAGCCGACCTCCTCAACTTTGACTTGTCGAAGTTCGAGGAGCCCGGCGACATCAGCGAGGAGGCGCTTGCAATGCCGGCTGAGGACCTGAGGGCCACCTTAGCCGACATCGGCAACCGGCTGGAAGCCTCGCTGGACGCGCTGGTGGTCAACAGCGGCTCGATACGCGCGTGATTCAGAGATATTCAAGACCAGCTGTCGGAAGCCATAGCCGAAGCCATCGTGCCGGTGACTTTCATGGAAGCCCACCAGTTCAAGTACGAGCGTGCACGGCAGCGGATAATCGATCGCCGCGAGAGTCAAGTGCGGTCGGCCACCATCCAATCAACCAAAGGTGCCATCGAGAGCCGGAAGGCCGCCTTCGACCACCTGAAGACCGAGCCGGCGGCCAAGCTTGAGCAACTCCGCACTCGTCAAAATCAGCTGATAGTCGATCTCGTTCAAGTTATGAACGAGATCGATGTCCACGAGGAGTACATGGCTGGCTTGCCGGCCAAGATTGAAGCTGAACGCCAGGGCATCAAGGCGGCCATGGCACACCTGCGCAACTTGGTGAGGAGCGTCCGACCGGTGGCGGGGTCTGAGGCCGACGACGTTAGGGCCATCGAAGAAATCGACCGAATTAGGCTGAAGGCGTTGTCGGCCATAATCGATTTTCTAAAACAATGAGATTGTAATGCCCCGGCCATTTGAAATTGGCTAACGCTTCTGTATCATATTTGTCATGTTTCTGTGATGTGATTGGACGATCATCTTACTCGTGCTTGTTTTTGGCTTCGAATCATGTGTATAATTTATCGATCTTCTGCCACTGCGTTCATCGATAAAACCGGCTGTACTTGTAGATAGGACTGGCCTTCGGCCGTGCGTGGCGTCTTGGCTTGTTTACGTTGAAATCGGCTCCAGCCGCTCGCATCGTTTTGTGTTGCCGACTCCGAGATCACACCACGACCGTTAGTTTTGTTGTTCGAACGTCGGTCTTATTGGCTGTCGGCCGATGTTTCAGAGTGCACTGCCGATTTGGTTTCATAGTCTGACTTATTCGAATCTGCATTTCAAGAACTCGTGAGTTCTGGACGATGGGTATCCGGCCTTGAGCAGTCGCTGCCCATTCAATGATTCCCAATGCCTTTAATGATGGCCTCTTCGACCTTCGCATCGGCAATGACCTTTCACATCTGAAACCGCATCTTTTCTTTCTATAAATGGACTCCTTCAGGCCTTCCTGAATAACTCACAGCCGAAGAAGAACCCACTCCCCAGGCGTACAACATCCGGATCTCCAAGCTTTCGGCAGGGTTTCTTATGGCTTCCTCAAGCTCGTCGGTGAACCAGGTAATTTCCGACTCACTCATTCTTACCATTTCTTCTCCCTAAGTACTCAAGGGTGAACTTTCTCGCAGCCGCTCCATCCCCTTCGGGTGATCCTAGAGATCATGGACATGCCGTACAAACTGACGGTTAGCCAAGCGCGACAAGTGAGAGCCAACTTGAAGCACTTCAGGGAACAGGAGGCCCGTCATCCAGCGGCCAGGCCTCCCATCAACCTCGGTAGCGTCCCGGCCGCTATCCCTTCGGCGTCCTCAATGCTCACGCGCCTTGACTAGCTGGAAGCAAGGCAAACACAGCTTGCCAACGAACTGTTGACCACGACCACCGACATGAGGGTCACTCGGCTAGAGTGTCTGATCTTGGATGCTTTAGAGATGGAGTCTCCGGAGACCACCGACCGAGCTCTGGCGGCCATCAGAGATTACCTAGGAGAAATGTAGTCAAAAACGGCTGTGCGCCGATTATGAATAAAACTCGGCGAATGTTGTAGCCTGATTTTGCGTTGCAATTATTATGTTGCGTAGCAATCGGCCCGATTTTGCAATTGGCTTGTGCATGTATATGCCCCCAAGTTTTGTTGATAGCTTTAGTGTCGACAAAATTGTGAGTTCGAGCCGTTCGCGCATCCTGGCCGTCCTTATCGGTCAATCATGTGCCGATCGTAGGGCGCTTGGCAAGAAATGTTGTAGAAAAATGCCTAAAGGCGATGCCTCATAGATGTGAGATATCGGCTGTTGCAAATTGGCTGAAGTAACCATAGCCGAGTCATGAGTTGATCCACACACTTGGGTAGTATTTCTTTAAATACTTTCCGTTGAGAGCCCTTCCGAATACCTCTCCGTCCAGTCCTTTTAGCATGTAAGCTCCTTTAGAGATGCATTTGTGGATCTTGAAAGGCCCCTCCCAATTCGTTGACCACTTGCCGAACTTGTTGTCTCTAGATCCGATCGGCAGTATAAGTTTCCAAACGAGCTCGCCTTCCTCAAAAGATTTGGGCACCACTTTTTTGTTATAATGCCTGGCTACTCGTTCTTTATCTTTTGTGACTTTTTCCAAGGCCTTCATCCTGGATAGACTAAATCTTCCAATTTGTCTACCATCAGGTGATAATAATCGTCGGCTGTGAGTTGATCCTGTAACTGGATGTGCCTTGAGCCGACGACACTTTCCCATGGCAGCACTGCCTCGTGTCCATAGACCAGTTTGTACGGAGGGACTTGGATTGACCCGTGGCATGCCATCTGATACGCCCACAGTGACTCGGCTAATCGGCTGTGCCATTGCATAGGATACTCAGAGATCTTTCTATTAATCAGCTTGATCAAACTTTTGTTTGAGGCCTCGGCTTGCCCGTTGGCTTGTGCGTAATACGGCGAAGAATTAAGTAGTTTGATCCCCATGCCGTCGGCAAACTAAATAAATTTGTCCGACACAAAGATGGATCCCTGGTCTGTTGTTATTGTTTGTGGGACGCTAAACCGGTAGATGATATGTTCTTTGACAAACTCGATTGCGTCCTTAGAATCCACATTCCTGAGGGGAATCGCCTCCACCCATTTTGTGAAGTAGTCCATTGCCACCAGGATAAACTTGTGCCCTTTGCTGGATGGTGGATTGATCCGGCCGATCATGTCAATGCCCATCCTCTGAACGGCCACGGCTTGATGATCGGATTCATAGCGGATGCTGGTGCTCGTTGTATGGCACCAAACTTCTGACAGTCCTGGCACCCCTTGTAATATCGGAAACAATCCTCCAGCATTGTTGGCCAGAAATACCCTGCTCGGCGAAGTAGCCACTTCATTTGTAGGCCGATTGGTGCATGCCACAGATTCCTTCATGGACTTCCCCGATGGCCACTGTAGCTTGATCGACTCCCAAGCACTTGAGTAGAACGCCATCAATTGTCCGATAGTATAGGTCTTGATCGAGCAACACGTATCGTAATGCCTTGTATCATAGTTTCCTTGTGGCCGACTGAGAGGGGTTTTTGAGATAGTTGTAAACTTCAAACCTCCAATCATCGGCCGTGATGGCGGCCACGTCTATGTCTACTTTTTTCAGCATCGGCCGATAGTCTGATGCCCCTTGAGCCAAGTCATTGGCCTCTGTGTTCTGCTCTCTGGGGATATGCTTAAAAGTGACTAGCCGAAAATCATCCATTAATTCCCGGCATTGCCGATAATAGACCATCAGCGCGTCATTTTTGCATTCATATTCTCCTGATAATTGGCTGATGACCAATAATGAATCTCCCATTATTTCGATGGCGTCGGCTTCAACTTCTTTGAGTAGATGCAACCCTTTGAGGACGGCTTCGTATTCGGCATGGTTGTTTGTAGCGTGGGGGTTAATGGAGAAAGCAAACTCAAAGCTTGCCCCCCTTGGCGAGATAATGACCAAGCCGATGCCACAGTCGTTGGTGCACACCGAGCCATCGAACGTCAAAGTCCAAGGCATAATTTCCACTGAGCCGATTGAGTCGTTTATGTGTTGCACAATGAAATCGGCTATGGCTTGTCCCTTGACTGCCCTTGGTGCCTGATACCTCAGATCAAACTTTGTTAGTGCGAAGATCCACTTTCCGATCCATCCTTTGAGCACCGGAGCCGACAGCATATACTTAACTACATCGGCTTTGCAAACTACCATGCACTCGTGGGATAGCAGATAGTGTCTTAACTTTGTACATGAAAAATAGAGGCATAGACACAACTTCTCCACAGGTGAATACCTCGTTTCTGCATCCAGCAGCCGTCGACTGAGATAGAAAATGGCCATTTCTTTGCCGTCGACCTCGTGGATTAGGATGGAGCCGATTGATTTGTCATCGGCCGATAGGTACAGCTTGAACGGTATTCCCTTTTGTGGAGGCATTAAAACTGGAGGGGAGCTTAGATAGTCTTTTATGTTGTCTGACGCCTTCTGCTGCTCTTCCCCCCATATGAATGCCTGATCGGCCTTCAGCCGAAGCAGTGGTATGAACGGTTCCATTTTTTCTGAGAGGTTGGCTATGAACCGCCTGATGAAGGTTATCTTGCCGATCAATGACTGGAGTTGCTTTTTATCTTTTGGAGGCTGGATTGTCTTGATGGCATTTATACTCCTTGGCGTAACTTCAATCCCTCTTTCATGGACCAGAAATCCCAAGAATTGCCCGGCCGACACGCCGAACGCACACTTAAGCAGATTCATCTTTAGATAGTATTTCCTCGTCTGTTCTAACACTTGTCTCAGATCGGCTATGTGGCCTTCTATCTCACTGGACTTGACAACCACGTCGTCAATGTATATCTCTACCAGTGAGCCGATCATATCGCTGATATGTCGCCCCAGCATTTTTCAAGCCGAACCTCATTACTACCCACTCGTATAGGCCGATTGCGCCGAGACACCGGAAAGCGGTCTTGTGGATGTCCTCGTCGGCTCTGAATATTTGGTTGTATCCTGCATTGCCATCCATGAAACTGATGATTTTGTGGCCTGAAGCAGCATCGACAAGTATATCGGCTATCGGCATTGGGTACTCATATTTAGGGGTTGTCTTGTTTAGATCCCTGAAATCGATGCACACCCTAAGTTTACCATTTTTCTTTAACACTGGGACGATGTTTGAGACCCACTCGGCGTACCGGCAAGGCCGAATTAATCCCGCGTCGTATAGCCGAGTGATCTCGACTTTAACTACATCGTACATATCGGCCTTAATCCTCCTGGGAGGTTGTTTGAATGGCCGATAGCCTGCCTTAATCGGCAGCTGATGGACCACTATCGATCGACTGAGACCGGGCATCTCGAAGTAATCCCACGCAAAACAATCTTTATATTAATTTAATAATTCAATAAGCTGGGATCTACAATGAGGAGACAGATTTTTGCTAATGTACGTTGGCCTCGGCTTATCACCAGAGCCGATATTGATTTCCTCTAATTTGTCGGCCGACGTAAAGCCTTGTCTTAACTTGCCATCGTCTTCGTCCACGGTGGCTACGCCGAGAACGCTTGAGCCCTTCACCATGTCTTGTTCAAAGTAGCAGCTGCGGCTCGTTGTTTCCAATCGGCTGTATTGTGGAATTGGAAACATTCAGAAAATCGGCTTGCCAGACTTTCCCGGATAAACAATCGATGCCTTCGATTTCCCAAAGCGGCAAATCGGCATTGACGATACTAATTCGGCTGGCACGATCTCGATCTTGTCGCCGTCCCATTGGATCAGGCTTTGGTGCATTGAAGAAGGGATGCAGCAATTGGCGTGTATCTAGTCCCTTCTGAGCAGCAGGCTGTAAGACCCCTTCCTGTCGATGGCAAAGAATGTTTTGGGCACGGTCTTGTTGCCGACGATCAGCTCGACATTGAGGACACCTTTGGTCTCCGATGGATTGCCGCCGAAGTCCTTGAGCACCATGTCAGTTTTTATCAGATCTTCGGCTCCCTTGCCTAACTTTCTGAACGCTGCGTAAGGCATGAGATTGACTGCGGCTCCCCCATCAACCAGCATTTTGGAAATCGGCTTGCCGTTGACGAACCCCTTAACGTACAATGGATTTAAGTGCCAATTTTTGGTTCCTTCTGGTTTGTCAAAGACAGCCTGATCTGGTGAGATTGCTAGCTTCGCCAAGTCATCTTCGACGGTGTCTGCATCGGCTTCGGGAGCACCAAACTCGGCTGGCAATACGAAGACCATGTTAACCGATGCAGAAATTTTGCCTTTCCCTTTGGCTACCCTCCTGGCTTGATCGGCTGGGCTTTCCTCGGCTTGTTCCTCGTTGGTTATAGTATCTTCCTTTTTGGGTACCCACCGCCTTTTGATTTTGCCTAGCCGTCGGCGCTGTTCGTGGATCATTTGCTGCACTTCATCTTCTCTTCTGCGTCTTTGTGAAGAGATCGGACGAGCACCATTGGGGATTGGCCGATTCCTCATCATCGGCCTCTTCGTTGTCGTGGTTGCTCCTATCGCGGTTTTCGTCGATGAAGAAGTCCTGATGGATCGGGCCGAGCCGATCATGGACAGACCGCCGCCTTTGGTTTATCTGCATGGCTCTGTTGACGAACCGTGTTGGACTCGTGGACGGTGATCCCCTGTGCTCGTTGTTGCGACGGTCGTTGCAGGCTGGGCAGTCGTCCAATGTCGGCAATCTCATACCGAATTCCCAACAATACCTGAAAAAATCACAATGCCAATGTGGATCGGCATTGTCGTGGTTTACTTCGTATCGCCGGCTTTGGGTGTTTGGTTCACGCCGACGAGGTTCTTCATCGCAAGCTTCTTCCCGCCAAGACCGGTATTGATGGCGGTATCGGCTATGTTCATGGATCGACCGTCGGTCGACTGATCTGATGACTGAGCGCACCATATTAATTAGCGCGGCGTGACATTCAATTTGGTCGCCTTCTGCCTTGGCCCCGATCGATGGATTGGCTAAGCCGTGCGCCATTCTGTTCTGTTGATCAGCTTGCCTGGGGCTGGCTTGGACTGTGTTAACCGGAAATGGATTGCCATCTACTTTCATCGGCCGACTTGAATCGGTGAACTTCAATTTCCCGGCTTCGATCGTCGACTGGATTTGCTACCCGAAGACCTTGCAGTCTTTGGTGGCATGGGATGTGGAGTTGTGCCACTTGCAGTACTTCTTTTCTTCACTCTTCGCCGACGGGATCACATGATTTTCGGGTAACTGAATCTGCTTCTCCTTGAGCAGTAAGTCGAAAATCTTGTCGACTTTGGTGATGTCGAAGTCATACCTTTCTTTCTTAGCCGTCTTCAGCAGCCATTGGCAGACGATGGCCTTCTTGTTCTTGGCCCACTCGGCCGCTGCTACTTCCGCGTCATCGTCGTCGGACCCATAGTCTGACTCAATGACTACCTGAGTTATATTCTTGACGGCCTTCCTGGAGTCTTGGAATCGCTGCTCGTGGGCCGTCACCTTCTGCGCCAAGTGGGCTAAACTGTCGAAGTCTTGCACAGAGAATCACTCTCTGATTGGCGCGATTAAGCCGTGAAAGGCGAGATCGGCCAGCTGGGCGTCTGATAGCACCAGGCTGTAACATCGGTTCCTCATCTCCCTCAAGCGTTGGATGTATTCTTGGACTGATTTGTTGTGCTTTTGCCTGATGCTGGTGAGGTCCGACAACTTCATCTGATGGTTGCCGGAGTAGAAATAGCTGTGGAATTGTTTTTCAAGATCGGCCCAACTCTGAATCGAGTTGTAGGGCAATGAGGAGAACCAGGTAAAGGCTGATCCTGAAAGAGAGAGAGGGAACAATCGAACTCTCAAGGGGTCCGTAGCCGATGCTTCACCGCATTGCGCAAAGAATCGGCTAACATGCTCGTATGTTGAAATATTGTCCTGCCCTGAGAACTTTGAAAAGTCCGGGATCTTGTATCGGTTAGGCAACGGGATCTGCTCAAAGTGCTCCGGATAGGGATACCGATACATGTTTCCGGAGTCTTTCTGCTTGAGGCCGAATTGATCACGCATGACATCTGCGATCAGATCGGCCCATGTCGGTTATCTTGCTGTATCGACTCGTATGGGCCATGCGGCATGGGTGCTTGCCGATACAGCGGTGGCGGCGTCTGCGGCCTATAATGATGATCTTGACGGCCTCCTTGGTACTGGTAGTGATCTTCGACAAGAGGTGGCCGAGGCGCCGGTGGTGTTGGTGGCCCTGGGAACAGCTACCGCCCACCGGCGTTGCGCCGTCTATCTGGATCAATCGGCTCCAACTGCCGATTATCATTGAACATATTATCAATCTGATCATGGGGCAACGGCTGTTGTCGATTCAGTATAGTAACGGCCGGCCTTACAGATGATTCGCCTGGGTTTGGATGACCGAGGGCTCCTCCCGGTGGCCCTTGTTGTGCTATCAGTGGGATTTGCCGATCCTGCGTGACCAGCGTCCTGTAACCAGGAAATTGGCCATCTGTGAAGTACGACTACAAAAACTGGTTTTGCAACTTGTTCATCATCTCCTCGAACTCGGCCTTCTATTTCAGCGTCAGCTTGTCCATGGTGACGGGGATGATGTTCTCAGGGTCGATTTCCGACGACTTGATATCCACCATGATGTCTTGTTGGGTCCCACCAGGCATGCCAAAAGCATGTTAACTGTAAAATGTCACGCATTTGCTTTACTCTAGTGCAGGTCCAAATATTGCTTTTGAGGTTCGTAGGGCATGCAGGTTGGTTTGATCCTGCAACCAACAAGAAACAAAGAGATAAAACAAAGTTAGTCTATAAACAATAGCCGATCGGCTAGTGGCCGATGACGTATCGTTCGACATTGAGCCGATGCAATGTGCACTGAATCGACCAAGGGAAATTAAATCTAATTGATCGGATGTAGATATCCATAATATATAATCTACGTCCAAAAATACGTTTAAACCAAGTGATTGGGATTAATCGCGTACCGAGACAGTATAAAACACTTAAGTCTAAAAGTACTTAAAGATAAAGATTATACTTATTTATAGAATAGCCAATATCATATATCTAACGCGTATCGGCTAGTACTCCAAACCACTTTATCTAAGATATCACTACAGATTAAATACATTAAACAGGAACCGATCAAGTGTTAAGATATCCTAATAGATTGATAACAAGCTTAACATATTTCATCGCGGTGAGATATTAATATAAAGGGCAGATTTAGCATATCAGGTAAACATAAAAGAAATAAGATAGCTAAAACAGGTAAGATCGACTGAAACTCTGATGCTATCTCTAATAGTAATCATAAAACAAGATATATATTATGAATCTAAATATTACTTAATAGGTCAGACTCAACCGATGCAGCATTAAGCGTAAAGAGAAGCATAAGATCTAAACAAATCGACAAAAACCTTTTGAGATTGTGGATACACTACATAATCTAAGTCGATAGTGCTATCTAACCCTATCGGCTATTATCTAGTAACAGAGATTAGCCGATTAGGGTTAGACAGCGAGATCGACCTAGATTATATAGCATATATGATAATCTCGATGATTTATGTAAACTGGATTAGAGTATCATAATGATGGAAGCACTTATCCCGAGAGCGCAAGCCGCCATAACAAGCTTTACCTTTCGTCGGAGATCGATCTCGATGAAGCCTAACTCAAAGCAAGAACTCAACGAAGTAATTGAAAGGAAAAGGGTGGCGATGCACCGACGGCTGTATTTATACCCAGATAGAAGATACGTCCTTGTCGAACACGATTTCCTATCTCTATTACAATTCAAATTACAGATAAGCCTCTTAGGCAAACTCTTACCAACATAATCTATAAGGAAACTATTTAAAATAACCTAATTAATAGATACATTTGCCTTTCTTGGACTTTATCCATGCATGGAAAACCTCATGAAGCACTTCAAACGAATCCAAAGATGATTCCAATGTTACTTACCGAAATCAACTACATCGGCTAATCTTGTCCGATTCAGTATCGGCCGACGAACACCTTTGCCGATTTGGTCATCAGCCGACCAACTATCTAGCTGATTCATCAGAATCGGCACGCACTACGTTTCCGAAAATCATGATTCCCTCCAAATCGGCTTCAGTCTTATCTTCACGTCCGATGCATGATTTACCAAATTTGGTCGTTAACAACCTCCAAATGGAGCCCCCGGCCTCGTGCCCCCACATGATGGCTTTGCAGCCTTCACCGCCAAACTCCGGCGGGTCATGTGGCCCAAAGGTTTTCGTCCAACAGGGATCGACCCCTACGACGGCATGACCGACCCTACCCTGTAGCTCCAGTTGTACTGTATAGCTGTCCGAGCCACAGATGGCGATGCCAACATGATGGCAAACTACCTCCCGGTCATGTTGGCACTGACTGCAATTAACTAGCTTGCAGGCCTCCTCGAGGACTCCATCGATTCCTGGGATGATCTTTGCGATGCTTTCGTTGTCGGGCCACCGATAGTGGGCCCCACCTATCGGGCCTCCTCCCTCGCGCCCGGTCGGCCCAACCGCCGCCGCCGCATCCTCCACGCGCGCCCATGCCACGTCGGGCCCACGCCGGGCCTGAGCACGCGCCGCAGCACCCAACGCCGCCCTTCTCGCGCGTCGCAACGACCGCCGCCGCCTCGAATGGCCGCCAAATATCTCACTTGCTCTCTCGCCGCCAAATATCTTGCTCGCCAAACGTCCGAAACAAATGGCGAGGGAGTCGCGCTAAACCCGTGCGCAATCCGACCTCTTTCCGAGCCCTATAAAATCCCCTCGTGCACCGCCCATTTCCCCTTAATTTCCCGTTCAGTCTAACCCCAAAAATCGTCGCCACCGTTGTCGTCTTTCCCATCTCCGGTGAGTTCGCCGCCGCTCCTCCCCTTCGGTTTCCCGTGTTGCCGTTGCCCCGAGCCATCCCGAGCCGTTGTCCTGAGCCACGGCGCTCTCCGCCGTCGTTTTTCGTGCATCACGCCGCCCGCCGTCGTCATTTCCCATGCCGCCGGTGTTCGACCGGCCGCCACGCGGCCATGGCCGGCGAGCTCAAGCCGCTGCACCCACGCAAACACTAACCCTAGCGCCGCCTCTCTCGCACTGTCCGATCAGCCGGATCGAGCGCATCCGAGCCATTCGATCCCGCCGTTTCACCTCTGGCCGCCATGCCCCGGATGGCCGCCGCATGTCAGCCATCCGCCCTGCCGTCGCCGCCATCCAAACCCTAACCCTAGCCATCGTCTACACCATCCGATCTTTCGGGTCAGGCGGATTTGGACCGCTCGCCCGCGCGCAAGCCGCCGCCGTCCGATCGCCGTCGCCCCTTCGCCTCCCGCCATGGACTCGGTCCTCCATGGACCGAGCTGGCCGCACCGCTTGCGTCAGCAGACGCTGATGTCAGCCCTAGCTGACGTCAGCACTGACCACGCCGCTCCATGCTGACGTCAGCATGACGTCAGCCCTTGTCGCCCGCGCAAATGTTTGCGTCATCCCGAGACTTAATTGCGCAATAATTAATTTAGTCTTTTCTATTTAGTTTAAAAATCACAATTAAACTTCTAAAATTCATATATTTTAATCGGAGCTCCGTTTAGTCCATTCAAATTTTATTAAATCCAGAAAAATGTCAAGAATCCATTAAAAATACTTTTCGGTCTTGTTTTGTAGACCTTTAGGGTGTATTGTTGAGTGCTTTGTTTGTCGTGTAGATTCCGAGCTTTCCGGCGAGTCCGTCTGCCTGGAAGTAGTCGCCGAGGTTCCCGAGTCTCGAGAGCAAGGCAAGACATACTTTACATTGATGATATTGTACCTATTTTATTTAAATATCTCATTTCTCTCAAATATTGCATATGTTTCATAATGTCATTTCATGGGATTATTAAACCTACTGTACTCAACCATAGGGATTGTTTACCTTATACCATTGATTACTTGGGTTCAATATGACTAGATGTTAGTTTAGGGTTTGCTTAGCCATGCTTAGCTCAACTAGTTCACTTAAGGGGATCACACTAACCAATTACTATATTGGAGACTAATTCTCAGATGAGGTCAAGTTTGTGACCCTACTCTAATAATACTGAACTATGACAATGGTGGGTCGTGAGCACATGGTTGGTTTTTGGTTAGCGTGCCCATGACAATTAAGGACCGGTTCTCGGGAAACCCTAGAAGAATTACCATGCATACCACAAGCCAGCATGGGTAATGGTTGGGTCTGTAGCGTAGCTGTCTCTAGCCGACATACCCTAGTGAGGGTGGGCGTGATGGAGTTGGGTCGGCCCCAGTTTTAAGGGTTGATCCGCTACCGGATTCACCACGGCACGAGAGGGGGCTACCCATTACCCCGATGGGAGTGGGGCTGAAACCTTGGTGTGGTACGATTGGTTAGAGGGGGGCTGTGTGAAGGGTCATGTCACAGTTCCTTTCCAGGGTATCAGTGTGGTACTCCGGCACATGGTAACTTGTCGTGGAATTGTGTCTTGTGGGTATAGTTGTACACCTCTTATCAGAGTAAAACTATTCGAATAGCCGTCCCCATGGTTACGGGCGATCGACCAGATTCACCTCGATTAGTCTCACTTATTTACATAAATGAACTGTTGGAACTTGATTAGTACAGATGGATGGATGGGCCTGTTGCAACGTGGTTTTAACGTTGGACAATATTTTATTTAATATTGCTTAATTATTACTACTGTTTTACTGCTTTCAATTATTATTATTTCTACAATGTTGTTTACGTAAATTGAGCCTATTATCCCTTTCCTTGATATTTATCCTGCATCATACCTTCTCTTCTGGTATGACTTGTTGAGTACGGTGGTTGTACTCAGTCTTGCTCTTTTTCCCCCTTCAGTGCCAGAGGTTGAGGTCGAGGTCTCCGAAGAGGTGTAGGCTTGTTCACCGTCAAGGGTTAGCTATGGTGTTGGTGTTTCGCTTCGCTCGAGTCAAGTTTAGCTTAAGTCAGTTTTTTTCCTTTCCGCTGCATTTGTGTTACTGTTTTATATTGTTTCTAAGATGAAGTTTCTGTATTATCAATAATGTTAATTTGTGTACCTCGGCTGATGCCTATACGAGGGTTTAATGCACAAATTAGCTTCGGAAATTCTGGAGTGAATTTCTGGGCGTGACAAGTTGGTATCAGAACCGGCCTTTGACTGTAGGATGAGCCAACTGGAAACCTTAAGAGCACTCTAATATTTCATTTGCATGTGTTTAAAAAAAGAGGGGTGTTTTAAAAAGTGAAGTCAGTCTAGGGTTTTAGAATTTGTGAAAATGGGTCTTTGGTTGTTGGTTTTTGAGCATGCTTTGATTCCCTCTCCTTTGTTTCTATAGATGGCAGGTTCCCCAGCGACGCACTGTGGAAAAGGAATGGTAGGCTTTGTTGCAGAGCTGGCACGCATGGCCCTTGCAGTCGGGTATCATGGAGCGCCGGAGTATACTACAGTTGCGCCTCTCAGTGGCGAGTTGCCTACCGTGTCCGTTTGGAGGTTCACGGGTTTGTGAGAACGTGTCTTCCCAACATGGAGGTCACAGCCTCAGGATGTTAGTGATATGCCCTAGAGGCAACATGGAGATGTTGGATATCACGTCAATGTTTATGTATTTATGAATAAAGTGTTATTCAGTTCCATGAAATAGACATCTTGTATTGATCAATAAGTACGTGACTTATTTATGAGACTCTTTATGTATGAATCTATTTCTAAACGATCCCTGATCATATGTCATATTGTTGGAACAAATATGATTCTAACATCGGCATGTTTATTGATTGATGATCATGTCTCATAGATCATGGGTATGGAGATACCAAATCAATAAACATGGACATATGTGTTGGAGAACACATTATTGGATAGACCCACCATGAGACACTACAGGAATTAATGTGCCATTAGTTGGTCTCAGGTAGTGTTGGTACAAAGTCCTTAGACCTGAGATCACCATGGATTCCAACATGTGTAGTAGCCTACTTTGGGACTACCAAACGCTATTCCGTAACTGGGTAGTTATAAAGGTAGTTTTCGGGTTTGCTATGAAACATGGAGTGGGATGTGAGTGATCAAGATGTAATTTGCCCCTCCTTGGAGAGATATCTCTGGGCCCCTCGAGGTAATGGATTATGGAAATGCATGGCCATGCTAAGTTGATTGAGGAGTCAATCAACAGACAGATAATCCAATACGGTTCGAGTTAATGGTTAAGCTATTGAAGGGATGGCACACATCTTGCCTATAGCTTAAGCGGTATCGTGAGGCAAAGGGATTTGTGTACACATTACAGGTTGAGCCGATATTATATTCTTGTATACTATGGTGTCAATATGTGCTTGCTAGGCGCCTGTTGATGTGTCGGCTGAGTTGGACTCGAGCCGACGGTCGGCTAAGTTAGACTATAGCCGAAACCGAGTATACCCGAACCTACGGGTCGCACGCTTAAGGGGATAAGAACAGGCATTCGAGTTGGACTCGGATACGGCTCGATCGGATAGGGATCCGATCGGATAGAGTCCTATGGGCTTACGACGTATGGGCGGCCAACTCTATGAGATACGGATGAGATCCGATTTAAAATAGAGTCCTAATCGGCCACTAGTCCCAGTCGGCCAACTCTATATAAAGGAGGGAGGGGTGGAGAGCTACCACATGTCAATTGCATCGCGTGCAACAGAAGTCGCCGAGATCAATCTCCACGGAAACCCTCCCCACTTTCGAGCCAAACCCTAGCCTTGCATCGCGTGCTAGCACACGGGTGTACGGCGTTCTGTCCCCGGACATGTGGATACAGGTAGAGGCGCTACTACGTTGCGCGCTGTTGATCGGCTTCGGATCGGCTACAATCGGAGCGATCGGCTGTGGTGGAATCGGCTGCGGTCGGGCGCATCGGAGCGAGGCGTGAGAACGCGGCCGGACGACTCGAATCGGCTGATTGGCGAATCGGCTGTCTCCGGGAATCGGCTACACTGTTCCGGATCGGATTGCCCTAATTGGCTATTCCGCTGCACTCTACTCTAATCGGTAACGATCTATCAGCCCTTACTTGCAAGTGTTCCTGGTTTGCGCGGTAAAAAGTTTTGTTTTCGGCTAGCGTAGCCTCCGCGTAACCCTTCACAGGAGGCACGTCGGAACACGCTTGTCAAGAAGCTGCTTACCTGATGTTGGCCAGGATGAGGGAGCTGCATGATGCTGACCTTCCCACCTCCGCTTATCGCTACCATTCCCATCGTGGCAGTTTCTCCGATGTCAGTGCTTTCAAGTCTACAGCAAATGAGAATGACCCTACTTTCGGCCGCATGTGCACGGTGATCAGGGGTCTTGACATGATGCACCCTGACCTGCACAAGGCAGCCAAGGAGCTGAACGATAGGAAGATGCTAAGGATTGTGAAACTGCAAGACGAAGTGGTTTGTCTCAAGAAGGAAGTTGCTGAGTTGAAGGGACTCCCAGCACCTGGTGGTGTCAGGATTCGTACTACAGTTCGGAAGACTACCACTGCACCTGTCTGTATCCAGCTGGCACCCCGGATCCCTCCAACGTCTCCTCCTACGCCCCCTCCAGCTCCTCCCGCTCCACCAGCTCCAGTTCCAGCGCCTGTCATAGTTCTTCCTACTACAGGTTCTGCTATCGCTTTTGCCCCGGCTTCGGCGTACCAAGCGGAGGTGGTAGCAATGGTTGGATCTCCATCTCCAGTGACTCAAGCTCTAAGGATTAACCAGAAGACATGGATTCAGAAGAGTCGAAGTCTGAGATGAAGCCAGAGGACTCCAGGAGCCGTTCTGAAGAATGGGGATCTTCCGAAGGAAGCAGTTTTGACTCCTCGTCCCGCGGATCGTTCTAGTCGCCTTTCTTAGTTTTATCGTTTTGCTTAGTTTGTCTTCTTCGTAGTTGCTGTGTGTTAGGCTGCTGTTTGTGGGTTAGCTGGCAGTCGATATCGAGTGTGATATGGCTGACCAATTAAGGATGCTTCGTGCTTTTCTTTGTTTTAATCAAGATCAGAACAATGCATTTGAATTCCAATAATAAAGTTTAGTTTCTAAGACCGTCTGTTTTTCTTCTTTTCTCTTTGGTTCGTTCGTCTTCTCCAGATGGTGAACACCAGGACCAGCGGAGCAAACAGCAACAATGGGCAGTCAGGTGCCAACAACAACGAGAATCATGATGTCAACGGGAATGCTCCTCCGCCGCCACCTGAGAATCCCACTATTGCTCAAGTGCTTGCTTCGCAAACGCAGATGATGGCTGCGATGATGCAGCAAATGCAACAACAGCACCAGCAGATGCAATAGCAGATGTTGCAATAGATGTAGCAGGACCAGCAGCAGCACCTCCACCACCCAATCTAAGTTGCCAGATTTTCTTCGTGTCCGACCGCCGACCTTCTCCAGCACCACTAATCCTATGGAGGCCAATGACTGGCTTCATGCTATAGAGAAGAAGTTAGACCTACTGCAGTGCACAGACCAGGAGAAAGTCTCTTTTGCTACCCATCAGTTGCAAGGCTCTGCTTCTGCTTGGTGGGACAACTACTTGGTTACTCGCCCAGCTGGAGCAGCAGTCACATGGAAAGAGTTCTGTCACAATTTCAGGACAGCACATATCCTGCGGGAATAGTTGCGCAGAAGAAGCGTGAGTTTTGTTCTCTTGAGCAGGGTAACAGGTCAGTTACTGAGTACCTGCATGAGTTTAACCGTCTTGCACGTTATGCCCCAGAAGATGTGCGCACTGATGCAGAAAGACAAGAAAAGTTCTTGGCTGGTTTGGATGATGAACTCATAGACAAGCTGATTTCAGGAGAGTATGCTAACTTTGAGAAGCTGGTTGACAAGGCCATTCGCCAGGAAGACTAATGCAACAAGATGATCAAGAAAAGAAAGGCAGTCTACTTCAGACCTCCTCAACAGCAGGAAAATCAGCAGAGGCCACGTTTCACGTTCGAAAGTCAGGGCGGACCTACCACCATGATTGTTCGTCAGCATTGGCCTTATCACCCAGGGAATTTTCAAGCCGATAGTGGTGCAGTGTCAGTGGACAGCAGCAACACACTTCAGACCCGCATCCTCCAACAGTGCTACCCCACCAACAGTCCAAGCCACCACCTCCAAGGAAGGACTCCGGAGGGAAGCCAGGAGTCTGCTTCAACTGCGGTGACCCTGGGCATTTTTGCAGACATGTGTCCAAAGCCAAGGCGTGCTGGACCAAGGTTCATCCAGGCCCGTGTCAATCATGTGTTCACAGAGGAAACGTAGGCCGCTCCTGAAGTTATATTGGGTACGTTTCCTGTTAATCTCACTCCTGCTACAGTATTATTTGATTATGGTGATACACATTCATTTATTTCAAAGCAGTTTGTTGGGGCACATAGGTTATCAGTAGTGGAACTTAAGATACCTATGCGGGTTCAAACCCCTGGAAACCATTTGGACACGGCTCAGTATTGTCCCTTAGTGGCAATAGAAATCCAAGGATCTAAATTTCTAGCCAACCTTATCCTTCTTCAATCCAAAGGCCCAGATGTCATTCTTGGGATGGTTTGGTTGTCCAGACATAAGGGAGTAATTGATTGTGCTAGTCACACAATTACTTTAATCAATGGGAAAGGGGAAGAGATTGTTTTTCGTTCTCCCATGCAAGCCGAGACTGTGGCAAGTTTGAATCGTGTTTCTACCGGTGAATCATCTGAAGTAGAAGCAAAGATCCCTATGAAATTAGAAGATATCCCCATAGTCAAAGAATACCCTGAAGTTTTTCCCGAACACTTAACTCAGATGCCACCAGAAAGAGAAATTGAATTCTGGATTGATCTAGTTCCCGAAACCACCCGAATTCACAAGAGGCCGTATAGAATGGGAGCCAACGAGTTGGCCGAAGTAAAGAAGCAAGTGGATGAACAGTTGCAGAAAGGTTATATCCACCCGAGCACGTCGCCTTGGGGTGCTCCGGTGATATTTGTGGAGAAGAAAGACAAGACCAAGAGAATGTGTGTCAATTATCGCGCACTAAATGAGGTCACTATCAAGAACAAGTATCCTCTACCACGGTTTGATGATTTGTTTGATCAACTCAAGGGGGCAAAGGTGTTCTCCAAGATAGACCTGCGATCAGGCTATCATCAGTTGAGAATTCGGGAAGAGGACATTCCCAAGACTGCTTTTATCACCTGATACGGTCTGTATGAGTGTATGGTCATGTCTTTTGGATTGACCAATGCACCGGCTTTCTTTATGAATCTAATGAACAAGGTTTATGAAGTTCTTGGACAAATTTGTCGTGGTTTTCATTGACGACATTTTGATCTACTCTAAGACTGAGGAACAACATGAGCATCATCTCCGATTAGTGCTCGAGAAGTTGAGGGATCATCAACTCTACGCCAAGTTTAGCAAGTGTGCTTTGGTTAAAGGAAGTGCAGTTCCTCGGCCACATTGTGAATGCTCAAGGAGTAGCAGTGGGTCCGTCAAATGTGCAATCAGTTACCAAGTGGACTCCGCCAAAAACAGTTATGCAGATCCAAAGTTTCCTTGGACTTGCGGGTTATTACCGCCGCTTCATTGAGAATTTCTCCAAAATCGCCAAGCCGATGACTCAATTGTTGAAGAAAGATGAGAAATTTAAGTGGTCAGTGGAATGTAACAAGAGTTTTGAAGAGATTAAGAGGAAGTTGGTGTCTACACTAGTATTGATACTGCCAGATCCAGCAAAAGATTTCCAAGTTTATTGTGATGCATCTCGCCAAGGGTTGGGATGTGTGTTGATGCAAGAAGGCAAAGTGGTCGCATATGCTTCTCGTCAATTGCGTCTACATGGGAGCAACTACCCAACTCATGATCTGGAATTAGCCGCAGTGGTTCATGCCCTGAAGATCTGGCGACACTACCTAATTGGCAATCGTTGTGAAGTGTATACAGATCATAAGAGTCTCAAGTATATCTTCACCCAACCGGACTTGAACCTTCGCCAGCGAAGATGGTTGGAATTGATCAAGGATTATGATTTACAGATACATTACCATCCCGACAAAGCTAATGTGGTAGCTGATGCTTTGAGCTGGAAGAGTTACTGCAACACCATCAACGTCGAAAGAATGTGCAACTAGTTGCAGAAAGAATTGGAGCACCTAAATCTGCAGGTTGTGGATTTTGGTTTTGTGGCCGCTCTGGAAGCCCAACCCACTCTCATTGATCAAACTCGGGCTACTCAGGCATCAGATCCCGAGATGGCTAAACTCAAGAAGACCATGAGAGTCGGAAAAGAGCATGGAACAATCTAGATGGGAAAGAGATTGTGTGTGCCAAAAGATAAGGATTTGAAGAAGCTGATCCTTACGAAAGCTCACCAAACTCAATATTCAATTCATCCAGGCAGTACAAAGATGTATAAAGGACTTTAAGAGAAGTTTTGGTGGGTCAGTATGAGGAGAGAAATAGCTGAGTTTGTCGCACTTTGTGATGTTTTTCAGCGGGTCAAGGCAGAACATCAACGACCCGCAGGATTGTTGCAAACCCTCCAAATTCTGGAATGGAAATGAGAAGAAATTGGAATGGATTTTATCACGGGTTTACCCCACACATCGTTAGGGTATGATTCAATTTGGGTCGTTGTGGACCGTCTCACGAAAGTGGCTCACTTCATACCAGTGCATACTACCTACACGGGAAAGAAGCTAGCAGAGCTATACCTTGCTAGAGTCATGTGTTTACATGGAGTGCCTAAGAAGATCATGTCTGACTGAGGAAGTCAGTTTACTTCCAAGTTCTGGAAGAAGTTGCAAGAAGAGCTTGGAATCCGTTTGAATTTCAGTATGGCCTATCATCCGCAAACCGATGGTCAAACTGAGAGAGTGAATCAAATTCTGGAAGACATGTAGAGAGCATGTGCGCTTGAATTTGGTAAAGCATGGGACAAGAGTTTGCCCTATGTAGAATTCTCCTATAACAATAGTTATCAAGCGAGCATTCAAATGGCACCATATGAGGCGTTGTATGGACGATAGTGTTGCACACCCCTTTTCTGGGATCAGACTGGTGAACGTTAGTTGTTTGACACAGAAATGATAAGCGAAGCAAAAGCAAAAGTCTGAACCATTGAGGAAAGGTTAAAAATTGCGCAGTCCTAGCAGAAGAGCTACGCAAAAAATCATCGAAGAGATCTCGCTTTTGAAGCAGGGGATTTTGTGTATCTTCGTGTTACACCGCTCCGGGGAGTACACCATTTCCAAACCAAAGGCAAGTTGGCACCATGTATTGTGGGACCATACAGAATTCGGGAACGTCGAGGAGAAGTAGCCTATCAGCTTGAGCTTCCATCCAACATAGCTGGTATTGACGACGTGTTTCATGTGTCTCAGTTAAAGAAGTGTTTGAGGGTACCAGAAGAGCAGGCGAGTCCATACCAGATTGAAATTCAAGAGGACTTGACCTATGTGGAGAGACCAGCTCGTATTCTCGAGACCAATGAGACAAGGTTATTTGGTTTTGCAAAGTTCACGGACTCATCACTCGAAGAAGAAGCTACTTGGGAAAGAGAAGATGAGTTGAAGGCCGCGCACCCGCACCTCTTCGCCAGTGCCTCCGAATCTCGGGGTCGAGATTCCGTTTAAGGGGGGTAGGTTTGTCGCACCCCGAGTTTTTCCCCTAAACCGTTTAAATAATTTACCCCAAAATAATCAGAATTTCTGGAATTAATCTAGAGTCAACAACTAATTTTAAAATTCATTTAATAAATAGAAATGGCATGGTAGGATTTTTCTAAAATTCAACGCGTTAAAATACGCTAACAGGATTTTTACGGGAATTTTTAGAGGACTCTAAGTATTTTTTTACCAATTAAATAGGAAATCCGTAATTTAATTAAGTCCCAAAAATTATTTTCCCATTTTCCTATTCATCCCGTACGGCTTCCCGCCCATTTTCCAAATCGGGCCATCGGCCCAGCTGCACCCCGTCGGCCTCCTTTGTTTTCTCCGGCCTTGGGCCAAGCGGCCCAAGTGCCCCACCGCCGTGCATGTCCGGGCCGCCTTCCCCGCCGCCCGGGCCACCGACAGGTGGGCCCACCTATCAGGCCTCCTACCTCGCGCCCAGCCGGGCCAGCCGTCGTCGTCGCCATGTGCGCTGCCGCCCCCGCATCCTCCGCGCGCGCCACGTGCCACGTCGGGCCCACGCCAGGCCCGAGCACGCGCCACCACACCCAACGCGGCCCTTCCGACGCGTCGCAACAACCACCGCCGCCCCGAAACGGCCGCAGAACATCTCGCTCGCTCTCTCCGTGTCCGAAACCAACGGCAAGGGATTCGTGCTCAACCCGTGCGCAATCCGGCCTCTTTCCAGCCCCTATAAAATCCCCTCGTGCGCCGCAGCGGCTCCCCTTTGTTTCCCGTTCGGTCTAACCCCCAGAATCGTCACCGCCGTCATCGTCTTCCCCATCTCAGGTGAGTTCGCTGCCGCTCCTCCCCTTCGGTTTCCCGTGTTGCCGTTGCCCCCAGCCGTCCAGAGCCGTTGTCCCGAGCCGCGGCGCTCTCCACCATCGTTTCCCGTGCATCGCGCCACCGCCGTCGCTGTTTCCCATGCCACCAGAGATCGATCGGCCGCCGTGCACTGTCGTCAAGCCGCCGCACCCATGCAAACGCTAACCCTAGCGCTGCCTCTCCCGCGTCGTCAGATCGATCGGATCGAGTGCATCCGAGCCATCCGATCCCGCCGTTTCGCCCTGCCGTCCGGTATGGCCGCCATGCCCCGGATGGCCGCCACGTGTCAGCCATCCGCCTAGCCACAGCCCCCATCCAAACACTAACCCTAGCCACCGTCCGCACTGTCCGATCTTTCGGATCGCGCGGATCTGGGCTGCTTGCCCACGCGAAAGCCGCTGTCGTCCGATCGCCGCCGCCTCCTCGCCGATGCGCGCCACGCGTCCCTGCCACCCTTTCGCCTCCTACCATGGACTCGGTCCACCATGGACCGAGCTGGCCGCACCGCTTGTGTCAGCAGACGCTGACATCAGCCGAAGCGCTGATGTCAACCACTAATGTGAGCCCTAGCTGACGTCGGCACTGACCGCGCCGCTCCATGCTGACATCAGGATGACATAAGCATGATGTCAGCCCTTGCCGCCCACGCAAATGCTTGCGTCATCCCGGGACTTAATTGCGCAATAATTAATTTAGTCTTTTCTGTTTAGTTTAAAAATCATAATTAAACTTCTAAAATTCATATATTTTTAATCCGAGCTCCATTTTAGTCCATTCAAATTTCATTAAATCCAAAAAAATGTCAACAATCCATTAAGAATACTTTTCAGTGCTGTTTCAGTAGACCTTTAGGGTGTATTGTTGAGTGCTTTGTTTATCGTGTAGATTCCGAGCTTTCCAGCGAGTCTGTCTACCTGGAAGTAGTCGCCGAGGTTCCTCAGTCTCGAGAGCAAGGCAAGACATACTTTACATCGATCATATTATACCTATTTTATTTAAATATCTCATTTCTCTCAAATACTGCATATGTTTTAGAATGTCATTTCATGGGATTATTAAACCTATTGTACTCAACCATAGGGGTTGTTTACCTTATACCATTGATAACTTGGGTTCAATATGACTAGATGTTAGTTTAGGGCTTGCCTAGCCATGCTTAGCTCAACTAGTTCACTTAAGGGGTTCACACTAACCAATTACAATATTGGAGACTAATTCTCAGATGAGGTCAAGTTTGTGACTACTCTAATAATATTGAATTATGACAATGGTGGATCGTGAACACATGGTTGGTTTTTGGTTAGCGTGCTCATTACAATTAAGGACCGGTTCTCAGGAAACCCTGAAAGAATTACCGTGCATACCACAAGCCATCATGGGTAATGGCTGGGTTCGTAGCGTAGTTGTCTCTAGCCGACGTACCCTAGTGAGGGTGGGCGTGATGGAGTTGGGTCGGCCCCTGTTTTAAGGGTTGACCCGCTGCCGGATTCACTGCGGCACGAGAGGGGGCTACCCATTACCCCGATGGGAGTGGGGGTGAAACCTTGGTGTGGTTCGATTGGTTAGAGGGGGGCTATGTGAAGGGTCCTGTGACAGTTCCTTTCCGGGGTATCGTGGTGGTACTCCGGCACACGGTAACTTGTCGTGGAATTGTGTCTTGTGGGTACAGTTGTACAGCTCTGATCAAAGTAAACTATTTGAATAGTCGTGCCCATGGTTATGGGCGATCGACCAGATTCACCTTGATTAGTCTCACTTATTCACATAAATGAACTGTTGGAACTTGATTAGTACAGATGGATGGATGGGCCTGTTGCAACGTGGTATTAATGTTGGACAATGTTTATTTAATATTTCTTAATTATTACTACTGTTTTACTACTTTCAATTATTATTATTTCTGTAATGTTGTTTATGCAAATTGAGCCTATTATCCCTTTCCTTGATATTTATCCTGCATCATACCTTCTCTTCCGGTATGACTTGTTGAGTACGGTGGTTGTACTTAGTCTTTCTCTTTTTCCCCCGTCAGTGCCAGAGGTTGAGGTCGAGGTCTCCGAAGAGGTGTAGGCTTCTTTGCCGTCAAGGGTTAGGTATGGTGTTGGTGTTTCCCTTCGCTCGAGTCAAGTTTAGCTTAAGTCAGTTTTTTTCCATTCTGCTGCATTTTTGTAACTCTTTTATATTGCTTCTAAGACGAGGTTTCTGTATTATCAATAATGTCGATTTGTGTACCTCGGCTGATGCCTGGACGAGGGTTTAATGCATAATTAGCTGCGGAAATTCTGGTGTGAATTTCTGGGCGTGACAGGTCCTTCAAGGTCCGCGACCTCGTCCTCCGAAGGGTGCAGTCCTCGGCCGGCATGAACAATCTCTCGCCTCCATGGGAAGAACCTTTCATCATTTCCTCCGTCACACATCCGGGCTCCTAGAGGCTGATTCGTGACGACGGACGAGAAGTGCCGAACTCGTGGAACATCGAACACCTGCGGTGATTCTACGCGTGAATAGCTAAGTACCTAGCCCTCAACCCTGTCAATTATGCAATTTCGATTATCCCTTGACCTTTTTTGTAGGTCATTTGCCCGACCCCAAATGGTTCGATGGCTCAGACGCCATCCCGAGTAGTATCGCTGGCCGCATTGATCCCTTCTCGCGCGAACATATTCATGGCAAGTCCTGAGTAATGCGGCCTTAGCTTGATAGCAAAGGGTTTCTGTTGACGGTAAAAATGTCACGCACTGGCCTGAGAGATTTGCTTTACTCTAGTGCAGGCCCAAATCTTGCTTTTGAGGTTCGTAGGCCGTGCCAGTTGGTTTGATCCTGCAATCAACAAGAAACAAAGAAAGAAAACAGAGTTAGTCCATAAACGATAGCCGATCGGCTAGTGGCCGATGACGTATCGCTCAATATTGAGCCGATATTATATGCATAGAATCAGCCAAGGAAAACTAAATCTAATCGATCGGCTGTTGATACCCATAATATATAATCTAATTCTAAAAATATGTTTAAACCAAGTGATTGGGATAGATCGGTAGCGTACCGAGACAATATAAATCACTTATGTCTAAAAGTACCTCAAGACGAAGATTATACATATTTATAGCATAGCCGATGTCATAGATCTAATGTGTATCGGCTAGTACTCCGATACCACTTTATACTAAGATATCACTACAAATTAAATATGTTAAAAAGGAACCGAGCAAGCTTAACATATTTCATCACAGTGAGATCTTAATATAAAGGGCAGATTTAGCATGTCAAGCAAATATAAGAAATAAGATTGCTAAAACAGGTAAGCTCGGCTAAAACCCCGATACTGTATCCAAAAGCAATCATAAAACAAGATAGATATTATGATTCTAGATAAGACTTAGTAGGTCAGACTCAACCGATGCAGCACTAAGCGTAAATAGAAGCATAAGATCTAAACAAGTCGATGAAAACCTTCCGAGATGGTGGATACACCATATAATCTAAGTCAATGTTGGCATCTAACCCTATTGGCTATTGTTCAACAATAGAGGCTAGCCGATTAGGGTTAGATAGCAAATGCTTTGTGTATGCAAATAAAAATGCATTACATTGCTAATTACATGAAATGATGGATTACCTATCTGCTTGTTTGAACCTTATTTACTTGATATCCGTCCTTTGTTAAACATGGGTGATAACGTGACTATCTTTAGTCACTGATGTTGATTTTAGCTAGGATTATATGCTTAGCCATGCTTAATTACCACTAGCTCACTAAATGGAATAAATGACACTATTTATTTAGTCTCCGATGAGCTGCAAGCTCGATATAGCTGACCATGTCTTATTGGGTGCATGGTTTTTGATTGTCGCACCGATGGCAATTAAGGACCGGTTCATGGGAAACCCTGGAAGAAGTACAACACTTACCACAAGCAATAATGGGCAACTGCTTGACTCGTAGTATAACTTTCCTCTGGCCGACGTACCATAGTGAGGGTGGGCGTGATGGAGTTGGGTCGGCCCCGGTTTTATGGGTTGATCGGCTTCCGGATTCACCACGGCACGAGCGGGGGCTGCCCATTACCCTTAGGGGAGTGGGGCCGAAACCTTTGTGTGGTATCGCTTGGTTAGGGGGAGTTATGCGAAAGGTCTAGTCACGATTTCCCCCTTTGCAGTATCATGGTGGGTAAAGTTGCGCACCTCTTATCAGAGTAAAACTATTCGAATAGCCATGCCCGTGGTTATGGGCGATCAACCAGATTAACTATGATTAGATGAATAATTTGATTTAATGAAATTGGTTTAGTTCGGTGGAATGGTTGGGCCTGTTCAACCCGGGGATAACGTTGTTCAAGTGGAAGATTAATATTGCCTTAATTACTCAACTGTTTTACCGTTTCTAAACAACTAAATGTTTGTAAACCACATTTATGCATTTCTCCCCTTACACATCTGCATTTCTCGGTGTGGCTTGTTGAATACGGTGGTTGTACTCAGCCTTGTGATTTTTCCCCCTTTCAGAAGTGTAGTGTTTCTGAGTTGAAGATGGAGTTAGAAGACCAAGGCTCACATCCTAGTTGAGTTTGCCTGTGGAGTGGAGCTGAAGCCCCGCTAGTGTTGTCTTTCTTTCCCACTGCAGTTGTTGGGTGTGAGGACTAAGAGCCTCTTCAATAAGTATTTTTATTTTACGCTTTGTTTCTACATTTGGATCTGTGTATTAATTTGTCATTTTATGTATCCTGGTTGATTCCTGGACAGGGATTTAATACATAAAATAGTCAGGAAATTTGGGATGAATTTCCGGGCGTGACATGCACCGTCGGCCAAGTTCCCTGAGATAAGCCCCATCCGCTGTAACTCCTTTCCTTGTTGTGATTTGTCTTTACTCTTCGTTGTTCGCCCTTTTTTCATTGTAGTATCTCTCGAACCAAATCACAATCCCCAATCTCACCCATCCCAACCGATTCTTCTTAGGGCCAACCGGCAACTCAGATCCTACCGAATTCATCAACGCTGAGACCAATAGGGTTCCTTTCAGATTAGCAAACCCTAGTTTGGCACATTGGGCTAGAACCTTCAAATCTTGGCCGTCCACCAATAAAACCTGGCCAGAGTGGTATAACAGAGTATTGGCTAGCCACCAGAGCCATTGGGAAGAACTTGGGATAGCGCCGTGCCTAGCCCTAACCATAGCCGATATGACCAAGAACGAACCTATGCTGTCGGCTGCCACCTACTTCTGGTCCAACACCTTGAACACTTCCTTGTTCAACCAGGGTCCGATGACACTCACTCTCTTGGACATAGTTATGATCACGGGTCTAGACATCACCTCAGTGGCTAACCTGGTCAGCTTGAACACCAAAGGCCAATTTGCTTTCAAGACCCGAGCTATCGGTGGCTGGAATGGATTTATCTCACAGAATATGGGAACTGAACAAGTAGGCCCTAGGGAGGAGACAACCTTTCTCTTGATGTGGTTAGAAAAATGTCTATTATGTGGTCCGAGATGTGGCCCTACAACCAACTGGCAGCATATAGCCAAAGCTTTGGTGGAGAAAAAACAAATTCCTTTGGGCAAATACTTGCTAGGGTATCTCTACTAGACCCTGAACAACGCATTGGCTAAGATTGCCACAGATTCGGCTATCGGCACTGGTGGCCCTTGGTGGCTTCTCCAACTTTGGCTCAACTTGTATACACATAAAGTTGCTCAGCGGCAAGAACTAGCAGAAGCCGAATTCCCAAGAGTACAACCGACAACAGATGAAGATGGCAACGAAGTGACCACTCGCCGATGCATGTATTTTGGAGAGGCAACATCCTCATATAATGGATAAAAGCTATCAGCTGACCTCTTGAAAGATTGGTTCGGCAACTTCTACGATGGGTTTCTAAGGAATACTAGAATCTGGTTTGCCTATGCCAACTCTGAAGGTTTTGAGCTCCCCAGTGACTTCAAATTTTATGAGATTAATTCTGATAAGTTTGACAAGTCTAGGGAAGTCTTCACATCGACCATCTCTCCTTGCATCCTCCCAGTAGGCATCCACCAAGGAAGAAATGTACAAGTCTCTTATGAATTCTACCACCCAATGAGTGCTGCCAGACAGTTTGGGATGGGCCAGCTGCCGATCGGCTTATTCTTTCTGGACAATATCCAGACTAGGGGAGAGATCTCTTCGGGCCTCCCCTCCGCAGCATTGACAACATTGATATGGCCGTAATGAGAAGTGCAGCCTTCGACCGATGGTGGATTGGATGGAAGAAGCACCTTTTTCACCAATCGGCTTCAATGTACCTAACACACCATGTACCCAGAGATGGTTCCACAAGTAAGCACTTCTTCTTTTGTCGAATTCTTCATTATCGGCTATCATTCTTCAATATTGAACTATATCTTTCTCTTTGTTTGTAGACTATCGATTCCTCACCTCCTCATACCATCAACACCAGGGCAACTATCTGCTATGTCGTCGGCATCCTCCCTAACGGTTCTAGACTGGCCCCTTCAAGGATCGGCTACGATGCCCCCAAGACGGTCATGGTCAAACAGGCCAGCCGATCCCCTCTAAAACGGGGAAAAGGAAAAGGACTAAGCCTTCAGCTGCCGATCCATCGGGTGCAAAGAAGAAAACTCCAAAGAAGCAAAAGAAAGCCGCAGCCGACGATTTGTCGTCCTTAGGCCCAGACGTGGAGGAGTTCTTGAATCAAGAAGAGATAGAGGAAGTTGTCGACAATGCTGCGGCCGACACAAGTGAACCAAGAAGGACCATGCCGACACCACGAGCCGATGATCCAAAACGCCAACCTCGCCCTACTCCCATATGCATCTCTCTGGAGTTCATTTCCTTTGAATTTTCATATTTCAATTCTGACCAAACTCTTTTACTTTGCAGAAAAAGAAATGGGCCACCAGGAAGAAATTGGCTCCAGCTCCACGGTAACTTTGACCTCAAACTTTTCACAATTTTTACTTAGCTGATTCTGAATGAAACTTGTCTCTCTTCTCTCTGTACAGCCTCCTCGCTCTCCAGCACCTACCCCACATGCATCAAGTGAACGCACTCCATCGGCTAGAGGCAGCCATCATGTGGAGGTAGAAGGAGAAGCCGCTCCTGTCATCCCTGTAAGAATTTCTAATACACTATATCGGCTGTTCTGAGTTCTTTCAATACTTAACAATTACATCATTCCCTCTTTAGGTCTTGGCCGATATGTTCTCATTTGACATGAGACAGTTCTTGGATGAAGAGGAAGAAACCACAAGCAAAGCCTTGGCTCCCATTGTTGATGATTTGAAGGCCAAGTTATTGCACATCGCTCGTCAGCTAGAGTGCTCCTTGGATTACCTAGTCGCCAATTGCGGGCCAATCAGGGCTAGGTTTGAAGAAATACAAGATCAAATCCCTGATTACATTGCCGACATCATCTCCCAAGCAGCATATCTTGAACATCATCGATACAAGCTGGCGAGCGCTAGACAAAGGATTGCCGATCGGCAAGAGAGAAAAGCTCTTGAAGCCACGATCGAAGTCAATCGGCAATCAATCACCACAGAGAAAGCTAGGCTTGACGAGATGACTTCGGGTCCAAGTTCAATCCAAACCAACATTGATCGGCTAAAAAACACAAGGAGGAGCTGCTAGCCGAGCTTGAAAAATGCAACGCCGAGATAGCATCGGAAGAGAAAAAACTTGCCGATCTCCCCAGGGCAATTGAAGAACAAAAATCTAAACTGAAGACTTCTGTCAGTCATCCATCAGATCTCACAAAGTCCCTGAAAGTAACCCCTGGAACCGATGTTATCGATGCCCAAGCCATCGAAGACATAGAACAAATTAGGCAAAGGGCAATATTGGCTTCAACAAGCTGGTGGCTGGATGAGCCGATTATAATAGGAGCTTAGCACTTGAGACTTGAACTATCATGCTGATTTTTGTAATCCTTGTGAACTTCTGTGAATTCCTGTAACATAACTTACTTGCGTCGATTCTTGTAATATATCTTGCATTGAAATTTTTTGATGTCCACATATTTTTGTATGCATGTATGTTTGCCCCCCTAATTTTACAAAGTCAAACATTGATAAAACTATAGCTAGACTAAGGGCGATATCGCAAAAACCGGCCATCACACATCAGCAAAACCCAATCGATTATGATAAGTTCAAAAGACTAAGGGCGATATAACTTATATCGGCCATCTAAAGGCGATGTGAACACATCGGTTACCATGTATCGGCATAACACAACCGAATCATGAATTAATCCAGACAATTGGATTATACTTTTTAAAATATTTTCTATTGAGAGACCTTCCAAACACTTCTCCATCAAGCTCTCACAACACTCGCAACATGTAAGCTCCACTAGAAACAGACTTGTAGGTTCGAAAAGGCCCTTCCCAATTTGGTGACCACTTGCCGAATTTATTATCACGAGTCCCAGTCATCAAGAATCAACTTCCAAACCAACTCGTCTTCTAAAATGATTTTCGCACAACTTTCTTGTTATAATGACGAACAATTCTTTCCTTATCCCTTGTCACCTTTTCCAAAGCACGTATCCTGGATTGAAGCAATTCCTCCGATTCATCTACCATGAGATTATGATAATCATCAGCTGTCAACTCATCTTGTAAAGCAATTCTCCTTGAGCCAATGACACATTCCCATGGCAACACGGCTTCATGCCCATAAACTAGGTTGTAAGTAGGAACTTGGATTGATCCATGACAAGCCATCCGCAATGCTTCGGCCAATCGGCTAT